>OX439140.1:161297155-162497155 GCA_949318255.1 Pollenia labialis
TCGGCAAACCTTTGGTCGGACAGAATATTTGTGAGATGGGTTTGTTTTCCGTTAAAAGTATAAATTTGCGGCCAAATATGTTATGATAAAATTAAGTGACGCCGGAAATTATTGCATATGCCTCTTTATCAATTTGGCTGTTCTTTTGCTGCTCCTACCCCATACGGACTGGCATCAATTTCCAAAAGTAATATTTGTCTTAGGTCGTAATGTACTAAAATCGTCTCTGCCTGCATTTTTTTAATGTCAATAAACGCCCTCTCACATTGAGAACTCTAGTGGAATTTCACTCCTTTCTTCAACAGGGTATAATGTGGTACTTAAATTCTCCATGAATAAGACATAATAGTATATCATGCCCACAAAGGCTCTGACGTCATCCACATTAGATGACCTCTTCATATTCTGTATTGCCGTAATTTTGTCTTGGGTAGATTTATGAAACTGTTTAAAGGGTGGACTTACTGCATGCTACAACCTATAACTCAATTATGTCTGGGATAAAAAATAGGCAGATTAATTCGAAGCCCGGTCCAACTTGAGCTCAATTAGAAGACCAGTAGCCAGTCAAACTTTCTAGATTCTTTTTTAAAATAACTTATGGCAGACGAAATAAATAGTATCAATTAAACGTTAAAATCACTTACATAATTAAACGCGATAAACCTTTTTTGAGATTTTTTTTTATGTGCAGCATTTTTGACAAAATACAGTTAAAGGTTATGCAAAAATAATTAGTTTATATTCGAGATTATAAGAATTAGCAATAAGCAATAACACTGTACAACACAAAAAGAAAAATAACGGGGTTCTGACAATGGGTTGTGGGCCCTGTAGCTCGAAACTACAAGTTACAAATCTACAAGTATAATTCTTCAAAAAAGCGACAATTTTACAAATTTTGTTTTACCCGACGTTTCCACATGCAAGTAATAACTTGCAAGTAGTGTATACGTATTATCAAGAAAGAAGTATTTATAGAAAGAAAGTATTTATATTATATTATATTATATTTTATTATTGATTGAAAACGGCTGCTAAATATTCGTTGTTTTTAGTTAATGTTTGTCAGGTTTAAGTTAAGGTTAGAGTTAAGTAATTATGTTGTGAATAAATAATTTATGTGTTGGTATAATAAATATGTTTAGCTAAATTTCATTTTGTTATTTGGGGATTGTTGTTAACAGATAGGGTGGAGAAGTACGGGATATGGGGATCGTAGGAGATTTAACATGGAGATATTGCGATCATGGTTGGGTAAGGGCAGATTGGAAGCAACACCAGCTTCCCTATGTGACAGTGTTTTTTGTGTACGTACCTGATCGACTATAGGGTTGAGAACTCCCCTGGAGAATATACCGCGAAGTTAGTAGGGTAGATCAGCAAAGGTCACGTAACAGAAAGGTCACGTAACGAAAAATCGAGGAATCATCCGATTGGCTGAAAGTACAAAAAGTATGTGAATGTTAGTGAAAGAAGTGTAAGTGTATTGAGTTTAACGAACTTGCACTTGCATGTGGAAACGGGGGGTTAGTTTCAAATGTATTTAACTTGTAGATTTGTTAAGTTTTAAGAAACAGGGCCCTTGAAGAGAAGGCCAACGAACTTATCGGAATTTAATTTTAGGAGGGTTCAAGTTTCACCCTTTTGGGCTTTTCGTGTAGCATATCGATATATGAAACTATGTGTACTTTATATCTGAGATATAAGGTTTGCTCATCAAATTTCTTGAAACTTTTACGGCAAATATTTTTCTGCAACCCGTTAACCCTCCAACTCTCCGTCATGACGATAATTTGCAGCCTTGACAGTGTAACATTTGCGTAAATCAAAAACTAAGTTCTCAAGATTTTTGGAAAAAGAAAAGAAAATCAGCTTTTACGCGAATATCTGGAAAACGATTTTTAAGAAAATAAATAGATGCCTTATTCGGGTTCAGCAGGCCCATTTTAGCTTATTAAACACATAATTTTTGACGTTACGGCAAAAGGTTAAAGATTTATAAGCCAGAGCTGTTTATAAATTTTACTTTTAACAAATACTTTAAAGGGGCCTTATAATATCGGCTCTAACGGCCTCGTTGAGCAACAGTAATATGTAAATATGTCGAACATATAAACGTTGTGGTCGACTTTAAGGCTTTCTTCACAATCAGAGTAACAATTTCGTGTTTTCTTCTATTTTATTTCTTCCCAAAGTATTTCATATATTTTCCTTTCATTTTTCAAACAAAAATGTAACTAAAGTTTTTTAAAAAGTTGAGTGTACTTAGTTTTATTTCTGTAGTTTTGAATGAAAATTTTAACAAAATGTTCCAACAAATAATAATAAATGCATAATATCGCCCCCTCAATATAACAATAGCGTATAATTTTTTTGGAGTTTTGAGAAAATCGTGTTTAAAGTTTTTGTCAAATCTATTAAAACCTCAATATCGCGGTAAATAAAAATTCTTCTTGTTGCATTTTTCGACGAATACATAATACCGTTTCTTGTCTTTAAATTGACCAATTTTTTTTATTCTACGTATCCTTTAAGACCATCCATATGTCATTCAAAGTGCAAGTCCTCCATATAGGCTATTTTATTTTTTAAGCAATTCGTATGATAAACCTGATACACTATTTTATTTTGTATGGTATCTGCTTTTTTATTCAATAATTTTCCGGTATTTTTATTGAAATATTTGATCTCAAAAATATCAATTTGTAACATTATAAAACAGTGATTAATTCATAGTTTTGTTAATTCAGTGGAATATATTCATTACTTTTCAATTTTGGTTATTAAAAACAAAAAATTATGACAAATTAACAAGTTCATTCGTCTTCTTTCTCTTCCTCTGCTTCATCTGGCTCATCTAAACAATTTCGCTTCTTTCCACCTTGTAAGTTATAAAAAAATGACTGCGAGCCACGACGAATTACATTCTTCTTGCACAAATTTTGGAGATCATGCAGCTTTCGATGGTCGGAATGAAACTATTTCTCAAACAATAGTGTAAATTATTATAAGCTATTTTATGAGTTAAAGTTTTCATAAATTGTATTTTTCTCCTACAGACTAAAATGGAGTATAATGCTATTATCCTTTTAACAATTTTGGAGTGGCAATTTCAAGTAAAATAGCGCATATGAACTTACAAACCAATTGAAGGAAAATTTTGAACAAGAAATTATACACTATTTTTTCCAACGACATTTTGACCCACTTTTTTGAAGTAGAATTTGACGAAATTTTGACCAGACATAGAATCAATGATGGAGATTCTAAATATGAAATAAAAAAATAATAGCGCATGAGCACATACGCTATTGTTATATTAAGGGGACGATATTGTTCTGGGCAACATTTTCAAACGGTTTCTTTATTTAAAATGTGTGTAGTCGCAAAAAAAAAGTTGTTGCTCTATTTTGAACACCAAGTGAAAATGTTTCAGAAATCAGAGCAACATTTTCGTTTTTTTCTTCTATCTTATTTCTTCCCAAAGTATTTCATATAATTTCTTTTAGTTTTTCATTTTGTATGAAAATATAAATGACGATTAAAATTATTTTATTTAGTTTTGAATGAAAATTTTAATAACATGTTTTGATATTGATGTGGGAAAAATTTGCAAACGTTTTTTTAATTGGACCATCATGCATTTTTTTTTAATTTGAGTCTTGAGATGTGTAAAACCAACTAGATTTTTGGTACATAAAAAGCTTTTGTCTCTCCTGCAAATTGTGCTAAAAGGGAGTAAGAAGGTTTGCATATTTACCCGGCGATAGACATTTTAATTTTTGTAAATAATAGTTTTTTATAAAAAAAACGTTGCGTACGTCGATGAAATTCTTTGACAGCTGTGACGTAAAAATAGAGAAAGACATTAATTTAATCAGCTTAATCCGGAACACAACGTGACGTACGTTAAGGCTCAGTTAGTCTTTACTTTCTATTCTGTTACGAATCAGCTCATTTGTTTTTGTTATTAAAAAACCTGTGAAATTGATTAGTTTTTCTGTTCTGTTGCGGTTCAGTTTGTTAAAATCATAAACTTTTTAAGTAATTGTAAAAAAAATAATAAAAAATACA
This sequence comes from Pollenia labialis, assembly GCA_949318255.1. Classification (NCBI taxonomy): domain Eukaryota; kingdom Metazoa; phylum Arthropoda; class Insecta; order Diptera; family Polleniidae; genus Pollenia; species Pollenia labialis. The sequence continues at coordinate 161,301,233 of OX439140.1, forward strand.
TATTTATATTGAAATACACTATTTTTGATTTTAAGAATTCATAAAATTTAATTTCTTCAAATTTATGTGCATTAAACTTATTGAAATAAAGCAATGGACGGTGCAAAACTAATAAATGTATCATAAGTTTCTACAGAAAAAGTTACTATTACAATTTCGAAACAGAACGGCACGGAACTGAACAGCAACAGAAACGAAAGACTAATTCCATCGTAAGGAATACGGAAAAGCGAATACTCAACGTATAAGTTTAACGAAACATTTGAAATAAAAAGGACGTTGTTTATCAAGTCTTTCGTTTGTGTTTGCTGGGAACAATTTCCCTTAAACGCACACACATAAAGACATTGAATTCAATTTTCCCAATTCATTTATAAAAAGTTTTTAATAACTTTTCAATAATAAATTTCGTTGTGCCTTGGTGTGTATGGGTATGAGTGAGTGTGTGATGGTGGGTTACCTTGGTTATTCATTTCTAAGTGCTTTTACTTGTTTTGTTATAAAAGAAAGAAGTGTTTAATATATGTAAAAGTAAGTCCGTAATAGAACACATTCGCAAAGTAATAAATATTATTTCTACTTTCTTGATATATATTTTTTTCTATTTTTTTTTTATTTCTTGTACAATACATTTCGAGAATATCTCTCTTTTTATACATATGAGACTTTTTGTGTTTTTTAGAAATTTTTTTTGTACCCATGTTTTTACAGTTTTTTAATATGCTCTTGGGTTTTGGAAAATAACAGCATTATTCATTCAATCTTTTACAAATAAAAAAAAAACGGAAAAAAGAACGGAAACATATTTTAACGTTTTTATTTTTATGATTGATTTTATGTTGATTCTTTTTTTATTTAATTTTTTTCCGGTTGTATTTATTTGTGTATAAATAATGATGTGTAAACTTTTTTAGCACCAATATGTTGTGTTGTAAACGAAATATTTTTAAGGAAAATAAAGTTCAGTTGTTTTGAAAAATTCAATTATTACAAAAGAGATTAAGGACTTAAAGATTAAAGGCAGAAATAATTTATAATTTTTTAAATTTAAATTAATATGTCAAGTTTCAAGTTTTTAAGAAATTTTGCAAAGCTGGTAGACATAACTGGGTTATTAATACCCAACCTATCTTAAAATATGGGCGGAATCGGTGAAGTGAGCGGGCAACCTTCCGAAAAAAGCAAAAGGCATTATAGATTTCTGTATATCTGAAAAACGGTAAGAGTTTTCGAATGAGGTATAAGAATCTTTGTTTTCTATAAATTTCTGTATATCTGAAGAATTAGAGAAGTAGGCGTTGTACCAAATTGTTGTGTTTTTACTTTGAGTTTTTTTTTATATTTAACGTTCTGTTCTTATCGCACCATGATAGTAACAGGTTTCCTATGGTTTTCGCCATACATTTCTTAGAAAAAAGGGAACACATTTTTTAGGGAAATCTTATTCACGATATTGATGAATATTTCATTATTATTTTTTTTTTTTTCATTATTTATTTATTGAATCTTCATATATTAAATATGAACTAACAATAACACACTGCTACAAAAAAACGTTTTTTGTCAGAACTTGAAACCCGACCTAGTGGGGGCTGTAGGCCTAGGTGAGGACATACAAAAACCGTTTTCAAACATTTTGAAACACCCTCAAAATTTTGAGTTATTTTCAAAAACTGTTTTAGGGTAGGTCGTAGCACTTTAGTACCTCTAACTCACAAATTTTTTGATCGATTTTAAAATTTTAAACTGTTTTGGAAAGACAAAGAATTAAGCTTTTATGAAATGTATTCATAAAAAATATATTCCAAAAAATTAGAAGAGTTTTTCTCAAAATTATCTAATTTTTTTTATTTTTTTCCCTAATTTTTAAAATTCAACAAGAGTTATTTTAATTTTTTTCTATGAAAACCTATCTTTATTTGTACTGTATTTTAAAGATAATTTTGTGTAGAGACATCATTTGTTAAAATCGGCTTATATTTGCAAAAGTTACTAAATTTTTAAATCTCGCACAAGATCGCAAATATATGCATTTGTCACAAAATGTGGCTCAGCCGATTTTGGTAAATATTCCATATCACATTCCTCGTTTTCAGATTCATCATCACTTTGTTAATTGCACTTAATACTGGCTTAGTAACAGTTAACACATTAGCATACTGAATGCTATCACGATTTTTATATTGATAACCAGTGATGTTTGTTTGGCAAAAATAACAGTCTTGTGGTTTATGGATTATTTTATGATGCTAAATCATTGGGAAAGATAATGGTAATGGCTGGCTTATAAACTTTTCGGACTTAGTTTTCTTAAGCATACTGTAACAGCTTGTACAAATACTTTCGGGTTCATAACATTTGCTAGAACTGTATGAGCAACTGTATTGAAGGCATTTACCAATGCTTTATTTTTCTTCAGATCAAAGCGATGTTTTTTGTCAGCGAATAAACCGCAAACATAATAAAAATTATTACGCTTATCACACACTGCAGAAAAAAAGTAATTTTGCTTCTATATGGCATTTCCATGTTAAACGCCGATCTAGATGAATTCCGAGATATTTGACATGCAATTGTTGAGGCACTAGTTGATTATTGATTTTGATAGGGGGGCATGTTTCCCGACGCAAGGTGAATGTTATATGTACGCATTTTTGCTCATTGACCTTTATCCTCCATTGCTTTAACCATAGTTCGAGCTGAAATATATGTTTCTGCAGGTATCGAGATGCTTCACCACTGGTCTTGTGTACGCTTAGAAAAGCTGTATCATCAGCAAAAGTTGAGGTTAGGGTGTAATTGTTTGTTGGCATGTCCGAGGTATATATTAAGTAAAAAAGTGGGCCCAGGATGCTTCCCTGAGGGACTCCAGCTTCAATTGGCTAAGGAGAACTTAAAAAATCACCTTCTTTAATAATGAATTTTCGACAGACCAGGTAGCTTTCTAACAGCTTGTGTGTATTAACCGGTAGGTTTAGCTTCAATTTATGTAACAAGCCTACATGCCAGACTTTGTCAAAAGCTTGAGAAACATCTATGAAGAGAGCAGAGCAATATTTTCTCTCTTCAAAGGCTTTTCTTATGGCGTTTACTATCCGATGGGTTTGTTCAATTGTGCTATGCTCTCTTCTGAAACCGAATTGATGATTAGGTATACACCCATTGTCATTTAAAATTGGGGTTAATTTTGACGCTAAGAGCTTCTAAAACAGCTTTGATATATTAGGTAATCAGCTAATAGGCCTATATGACTAAATGAATTGGGAAAATTGAATATTTCATTTTGAGACCGTCAAATAAATAAAATTTTATCTGCTTTGAATTTTCTTATAATAACTAGTCAATTAGAATTATTATAATGTAACTTTCGTTTTGTAACATTTTATACTTGTATTTTTTATTTAAATGTTATTTCAACTGTTCTGCTTTATTAACTCCATTTTACATCCTTAAGTTGTTAATAGTTGGTGTTGCGTTTTTTATGTTCTCCGTTATTCTGTTTCGTTTTTCCTACTTCACTTCCATTTCCTTATTATTTTGAAGTTTTGACCTAATTCTAGGTGTCGTATTGGAACACAGTAGTAAGGAGCAAAAATATTTTCCTTTAAGTTGGACCACAGAAAGTATCATTTCGTCGTCTACTGAAATGAATTTGTCTCAAAAGAATAACTCGACAATGCTTAAATTTTCTACAATTTGTAAGGAAAATATTTACCGCATTAGAGATTTTTTTTATATTGTGCCTCTTATAGGATTTATTATGGATATTTTATAAAAAAAATATTTTATAAACATACCAGTTTAAATAAGATTAATTTTTGGTGAATTTTATGCCAATATCAACACTTATGAATACAAGATTTATGCCAATAGAAATAAAATAACATATGAATGTCGATTTACCATCTGTTATGAACCAACTTTCAATTCATTTTTAGTATTGCGCTCTTTATAACACCTATGTTCTATTACAAACGCAAATAGTGTTTGTGAAGTAAATCATTAAAAAATAACGTTTCCCTGTTTGTCATCTTTCGAACACAAAAATAATACTGTTGTTTTCCAACTCAACAAAAAGATGAAAACATTTAACTCCGGTCGTTTTTTTTTAACCAGAAACTTCATTGTGTTCAGTTCATCTCATTAATGTTCGTTCGTTTCTGTTGTGTTTATCTCCTTTTTGGCTGGTACAACAAATAAACATTTACACATACAAAAAACAAAAAGCCAGCAAAATAATTTTACACAATACACACACAAGCTGTTCGTGCTGCGTTTGTTGCTAAAAATTTTTGTTTGTTCAGTTGTTTATCAATGTAAAAAAAGAAACATTATAGAACATTAAAATATAAAATTTTTTACCCTTGCAACTGTTAAAAAAAAGCATAGTTTCACTTATTTAACCTGAGCAACCCATTTTGATTGCACCTTAGATTTTCAGCAGTTTTGAAACCATTTTTTAAACATTGCACCTTCCATTTGACAATATTGCATGCACTTGCGATTATTTTAAAACATTTTTTTAATAAAATTCAATCGTAAGTTTCTTGAAAATTACACAAAATTAAATAATTTTATTAATTTACATGTTGAATTAATAACTTATCTGCCTAAAATATTTTCAGATCAGTATACAATACTTTTTAAGCATTTTTTTCAATTTGGCAATGTCATAAAAAGTTACAAAATTTGTATGATTTTACTCTGATAATCTTGCACTTACTTAGACTCTGACAATTTTGCATCATTTGCGCAAAATAATTATCTATGTGGTTGTTGTTATGTTTTTGCACTTTCGCTTTTTCGCAAGGGTGCAACTTTTGACGTGAAAACCTTTATAATAATGTTTGTCTACAGTATCACCACAATTGTTCTGTTTTTTTTAAACGAAGAACAGAACACTATATAATGTTCGACTCTTTCTTAAAAATAGTTACGAACGATATTAATGGTTGTGTATATCTACAAAACACTAAAAAAAAGATATCGTTCCTGGGTGTGTGAGCCTAAATAATGCTCTGTTTATTTTCGAACACTGATGTCCATTTTATTTTTGTGAGCAAAGTATAAGTTGCAATCTTATAAATAAATTGATCAAATTTGGTAAATACATTTTAATTGTACTAAGGACGAATTCTATGTAAATGGTGATATGCTGCATCTAATTTCACATATTCTCGGTAAAAACTTCTTTCCAAATTAGACTCTTTGTGTCCGTAAACCATCTTTTTATGTTGACATTTAGATTAAATTCACCCCAAAAATATTTAACTGTATATTAAATTCTTTTCGAATCAGTTCACATTTGCCCAAAGCTTCCATCTGTTAATATCTAAAATATCATTTTAATTGTTAACATAAATAAACAGTTTAGCGGCCGTCCCTAAAATACATTTAAGATAATAAATCTCATATGGATGTTAATATCTAGATAATATTCGGCACAAATAACTCTTATATGAATTTTAACGTCTTAAGTAACTTTCTTTTTGTGAGCCCATCATTTCCATTAAGGTTAAAATTTCGAAAATTCGTCTGTTAATACTATGGTGTTTGGGCTTTACCGATTATAATTTAAGGATTGTTTTTATTAAATAAAAATGGAAATTGGGAATTATTTCCTTCTGAAGGTTACTTTATATTATATTCAACATTTTTTTATTTTTCGAATTTATTCTATGAGCTAAATTTCAGTTATGTAACAAGAAAATACAATATAATAGTCTGAAATTTCTGAAAAATTGAAGGAATATGACTATTACAAAAAAGCTTTATAAAATACATAACTGAAATTTAGCTCATAGAATAAATTCGAAAAATAAAAAAATGTTGAATTAAATAAAAATGTTGATAAATTTTTAAAATCCCTGCAGGAGATGGAACTAGTACCTAATTAGTACAAACAATTAGCATTGGGTGTGCTTGGAACATCACTAGTACTATTGGTTATAGACGTGTACTTGTACAATTGGACCACATTGGGTATTTTTTGCATTAGCATTTTGCATTTTAACATTTTTTTATAATAAAAATACTATAAGTAAATGATTTGAAATCAAATTTCAGAAGCAGTATCAATATGGAAATATGTACTGGAATTTTACAAAAAATTCTATCAGTCCACAAGTATTTCTCTTGTACTACATCAAGTGCTGATACTCATATACACTAGTATTTTTATATAAAAATTCTAACCCCGTTAGTACTTCTTGTTGTAGTAACTGTACTAGTCTCATTTAGACAATTTACTCTTAATCTTCTGCAGGGTTGTTGAATTTTTGTTTTCATATTTGAAATTTTAAAGTTTTTAAGGGTATATTTATTTATTTGATTTACCATCAATCGGTTAACCGATTAATTCATACCCAATTCACTGGTCGGTTAATTTAAAATTGGCTTTTTTCGATTAACGTTTAATCGTTAAGTTCAGTCGTTTAACCGATGTAACAAAATTTTGAATTTTTTCTGGTATATATTTTTCTTGTGTCGTTAATTATTGGTTTCGTCTCATATAAAAAAGGTATGTGTTTAGAAATATATTCTTTCATACAATATAATATCTTCTAGCATACAGTACAAAATGAGAAACTAAGGAATTCGAAAATAAATTTTTTGCAGAATGTTCGGTGCTGAGCTTTGCCAGGATCAGGTGAAAGAATTGTTTCCAAGGCAAGTTTTATCAAAGCTAAAGAAAATAATCTCTTAAATCCTAAAAATTTAAACCAAATTATTTTTCTAAAAGATTATTTCATAATATTTTCCTAAACTGTTGAAAAGATCAATAAAAAGATCCCACGGTTTTTTTTTTAATAAATACCAAATATGTGTAAATTATAAAATATGCATCACATATTTATGAATAGCTTTTATGTTTGCTCGTTTTAGTTCAAGAATGGTTTAATTTGTTATGTTATTCTTTTTACTAATAAACCCCAAAAATTAAAAAATGTTTGCATTTTTATATATTGAAATTACATAATTTATAACAAAACTTTATCAATCGGTTAACCGATCAATAACAAAATTAACCGATTACTTACCGATTAAACCAAACCACGGTTAATTAATCGAGCGGTTAACCGATTAAAGCAAAAGCCCGATTAAATGAATACCATATGAACAGAAAAATATGTATAACTACAGTTCTTAAAATAAAAATAAATTTATTTTCTGCCCCGCCCTTTAATTCCTCCCACACTTTCAGATGCTGTGTATTGATAACTTGCCGTTCCCAGATATACAAAAATCTCTAATGTGTTTGTAAGTGAAATGACGTGCCCTTTTTTCCAATCACACCCAAAAAAAAACTATTTTGTGCTACTCCCACTTCTCAAATCCGATATGTTGTTTTTTTGGTTACCGAGATGTTTGTATATAATTTTGAAACTTTGGCCCCTTCCTTTCTTTATATATAAATAAATTCATAGCATATTAGTATGGGAAGTGCCACGCCCACTTCTCCAAACATTCTAATTTTTTTAGAGAGGTTGTGTATTTACAACCAAGTTGCTTGTACCTTATTCAGAAAATTTGAGTATTTCCGTTTTTCAGATATACAGCAAAAAATTAAAAAAAAAAAACAACAACAACAAATGACAATTGGGTAACATTAGAGGCAGTAATGGGTTTTTGTTTATATCTCAGTCATTTATGGACCGCTCTGGCTGTATTTCAATGGAAGCCTTAGCGTAGTATATGTGACATGTAGATACTTATATAACCTGGTCCATAATTTTTGTTGTCATTGCATGTGCGCACACAGAAAACATTTTTGCAAAAAATTATTCAATTAAATAATTAATTGGTGTACATTAATTATTCAATTAATTTTTTGTTTGCTGCAATTAATTTTTTTAATCAAAACCCATAAAATTAAATGTTTGTGTATATGTGGTGTATTTTTTGTTTATACAATTAATTTTTTAATTGACTAAATTTGTGTCCCATGACTCGAAAATACAAATCCGTTAATTGATATGATAAATTCCTTTGCAGGGGCAAAATTATTTAAATATTTATTTGTCTGAACGAATTGTTTAATTGAAGTCGATTTTCAATTTTTTCTGTGCATCGTTAAATCAACTTCGCTAATCATAAGGATGCAGAATGTATACACTTATAAGGTCAAAGATCGATTTTGTGGGAATTTCAAACGGAATGAAAAACTTATATATACCCTCTTATCTACGGTGAAGAGTATAAAAGGCCATATTTGATTGAGAACTTGTTTTTTATTTTTCCGGCCTGTGATTTTGAAAATGGTTTTTTGAAATTTGTTATAAGTACACACTTTAACCCTCATATTCATAACGAAAATTTTTGATTTATAAAAGGTTTTTTGATCAAATTTTCATAGAAAATTCGTTTCATAAAGCTTTTATATACCTGAAATGTTTTTTTATGAATATGGGTTTTAATCCAAAACCTTACATTTTTATTAAATCTAATTTTCAAAAATTATTTTTATTATGAAAGAAATTTTACAACATGATTAAAATTTTATTAATAATTTTACATTCTTTTCATTTTTTTTATTTAATTCGATTATTTCTAATAAAAACGTTTTAAAGAAATCAATCAGCAAACAGCAATGGAATTGTCTTTTTCACCTCCTTATTAAAGTGTAAGTACAACTGTAGCTTTGAAGTTTAAATACAATTTTACTTTTAGTCGTTCTATTTTCAGTTGTGGTGCTAAGTGTCTACTGTTCTACTAAAAGCCGGAAAATGATTACCGTTTACTTAAGTTGCGGTAATTTTTGTTGTGAAAAATAAATAAAATAAAAAAAGAAACCAATTTGCATCAGGCTTCAACAGGGTGTTACAAAAAAACCATAAAATAAAATGAAAAAAATTAATCTGTTTTCTATCTACAAATCACTTTACATAACAAATAATTTGTTCTTTAATTGTTTTCAACTGTTTGACTTTCTTTTAACTTAATTCAACAGAAAGAATACGAAGAAAAGGAGGAAAGGAGGCGACATGTAATTTGAAATTTAAATGATAATAACAGAAAATTTCGAACCACCAGTACTACTGGTTAAAAGATAGATATTTGACTGTTGGCGGGCGGGAACCGCAGTGGTGCAGTAGGTAGAACTCAAAGATTTTCTGAAGATAGAATGTGATGATTCTTGAAACATGTTTAAATCAACCCGGTCTCAAATCCCAGCTCAGCCAAGAAAAATTATAATTTTAATAAAGCTTCCAAGTTGTAAAAAATTCCTTCCTCAGTGAAAATAATTTTATGAAAATTAAATATTATGAACTCAAGCCTAATTAAAGAATATCCAGAAATTAAAAATTAACAGTTTAACTAAAATCAAAATTGCTCTTAATGCTATATTTTTATCTTTTATTTTTGACATTTTGTTTATGAAAACGTTAAACTTGGATGCTTTCTATTAAAAACTTACCAACACACTTCCACAGTAAAAAATATGTAAGGAGAGTATTTATTTGTATGTCTTCTTTATTTGTGTTTGTCCATTTTCTTTCGTTTTAACTTCTTAATTTGCATATAAACTAGAATGTCTCTTGAGTTTTCATCACAGTTTCTTTTTTAGTTTTTGCAACTGATTTGGTTCCTTCTAGCAGTTACTAAAAGAATTTTAATAAAAACTGCAGTGTTAAATATTTGTAATTTATAATCGATATAAAAAAGGGTAGGGTGAGAAATTCATTAGAATGTCAATATTTTACTGAAACATAAATGTACACTCGAATGCATTTTCTAATTCTCTTTTTCATCTTGTATATCAACGTTGATTTACAAGTTAAGTTTTATCGAAAAACAATGAACTTTCTTTAATACAAGATATTTTAATTAAAAAAATGAATTTGGTTGTTTTTTTTAAGGCAGAATATTGAAATTGAAGTAAATATTAAAGGCTTTTTATTTACTTGTAATAATAATCTGTTAATTTTAAATCAGAGTTTCAGAAAATCTTACTTTATACATACAAGTGCCCCTCCTTGCAATAAGGATCACTTTGCAATAACAAAAAATTTTATTTCTGTGGTTATTTTGTTGAACTGTTTATGGTTTTTAATCCAATTTATGATATCTTAATAAGTTCATCAAATTTAGTGTTCATTACGTTGTTTTTATGAAGAAACGAATTTGACAACATGATATAAATTAAAATTTATTGATAATTTTTTATTCTTGACTACCGCGACAAGTAACGAAGAACATGTAAGTGAATTTAAATTGATAATCATTCAAAGCAAATTTCGATCTTCCAAAGAGTTAAGTACAATTAGGTTTTAATATTGATGTTTGACTATTGACTGCCAGCAGTCGTCAGTAGCTGTGAGTATTAAACGGCAAAACCCTCTGAAGATATTGAGTGGTTGCAATTGAAACATGTAAGGATAACCAGTACGTAAAACCCTGGGTTCGTTTCCCGCGGCAGTCAAGAATTATAAATTATCAATACATTTTTATTAATTTCATGTTGTAAAATTCCTTTCTTCTTAAAAATAATTTAATGGAAATTAAATTTTATGAACTTTTTTAGCTTAATTAAAATATTAAAATTTGGATTAAAATTTTTAATTCTTTTGTTAAAGTTATAAATTTTTTGTGGAAAAGACGCGGTAAAAAATTTAACATATATTTCTTAAAGCGAAGTTAAGCGAAATATCCGAGAAACATGACATACAAAATTTCTAAATTTTTTTAATTCAAAGAGCTTAAGCCGAAATATTGCGACCTAAGGACAACAAGGTTCTATTTGCACCTAAACTACACGTAAGATAGAACATTGCTGCCCTAAGGCCGCGATATGTAAATTTTGACACATACCAATACAGATCAACATTAAAATAACACCCTTAAACCGCATACTTTTCGCTTTATACAAAATTTACCCTGTAAACAAAAGGTACACTGTAAAGAAAATAACCCTTTTTACCAAAGCATTTTTAGTGACTTCATATATTTATATAAGATAAGCGTGACTAACTGGGTGATCATCCGCCAGCCCAATCAACTTAGGCCAGAGAAAAACAGAACAATTGATATGATACTGTATACAAACATTATATTTTAATGTTCTTTGTTTAATGTTTCATTTTTACATTGATAAAGAAATGAATAAACAAAAAATTTTTAGCAACAACCGCAGCACGAACAGCTTCTATGTGTATAACTTTTGTTTGTGTAAAATTATTTTGCTGGCTTTTTGTTTTTTTTTTCGTATGTGTATTTTGTTTTTGTAAAAAAGTTTTAATTTTTTACCAGCCAAAAAGGCGCTAAGCACAATAGAATCGAACGAACATTAATGAGCTTAACCGAAAACAATGAAATTTTTGGTTAAAAAAAACCGAGCAGAATAAAATGTTCTCATGTTCTCATCTTTATGTTGAGTTGAATAAAAACAGTATTATTTTTGTGCTCGAAGATTACAAACAGGGAAACGTTATTTTTTTTAAATGATTTCCTACACAAACACTTTAAGCGTTTGTGTTTTCCACAAATCTACCGCACCGAACACTAAGGTGCGATATTTAGTGTTTATTTTCGATCACTGTTCTAGAACAAAAGCTTTTGTAACTAATGCATACTCAAAATGAAATTGGTACCCGGGTAGCCAGTCACTCACATAAGGGTTAACGAAATATATTTAAAAGTTTTCTTAAACATTGTGGGTTATTATCAATCTGTTCTGCTTTTATTTAGTCGAACTTTCTGGAAACTTTACTTGATAAAATGCATTACAACATGCACTTACATGGAAAAGTTGTTAATTAAAGATGTATTATTTACTATTTCGAACACTAAATTAGTAAGATTGTCAAGGAAACAAAAAAACAAGAAAAATAACTTTTAAAAAGGGTTGGGAAAATTTATAATTTTCTTGATTCTTATAAAATATTAAAGAACTTTAAAAAAGTTTAAAGTAGGGGAATATAAAAAAGCTTAAAAAAATTTAATGTTCTTAAAATTCTATTTTTAAATTTTCGTTAAAAAAAGCATTATTTAAAAAAAAAAATTGTTTCAAATAAACTCCAATCCATCAACCATCATAAAACAACATTGTCAAAAGTCCGTAAAACTCAAAGTGGCAAAATAAAACCAAAAACAACCAACATGAACAAGCAGAGCCAATTGAAATTGAATGATGACATCAATTTCCGCAGAACACACACATACACTCCAACATAAATAATCTTCATTGTAACTAGAAAAAAAACCAAATAAATGAACGTTGTTATACATAGAGAAAAATTACCAACATTAATGAGTTCATGAATTGCAAATACATGCAACACACTCAATATGTTTTATATAACTACATATGTATATAAAATTCTTTCTACAATTTTTTTTTTTTCTTTTGGCAAAACTTATAACTTGGCATTAGTCAAAGAAAATGTTAAATAATCCATCTTAAATGATGAAGCAGGTTTTTTTCAGATTACATTTTATAGTTTTTTTTTATAAATATCCATGGGTACGTTTGATTTTAAAGCTTCTAAAATGTAATGGAGAAAGGAAGTCTTTTTAAAAGAAAATATATATTACGTTAGTACCTAGGAGTATACGTACCATTTAATTAAGGTTTCCAGAAAATATAACTCATGCAACATGTGTAACAATTAGTTGTGGGATTTCAAGAATCATAAAACGTTTTTTTAAATTCTTTCTATAAAATTATTTGTTAGTGAGTGGTTCAACAACTGAAAAAACAAATAGAAATTAAAAAAATAAAAAAAATATTAAGAAATTGTATTAACATTAAAAAAGTTGTAAAGTGCCACAAAATAAAAAATCGATGCAAAAAAATTCCAATTTATTTTTTTATTATTGTGACAGCACCATTGGATCATATTACTTCTTGTTATAATTAACACGACAATTATATGATTACTGTTTAGCTTATTGTGATTAACGTGATAATTATATAATTATTTATTAACTTGTTATGATTAACACGACAATAATATGATTAATTTGTAACTTTTTATGATTAACATCACATACTACTAAATCCATACTAAATAAAAATAAATAAATAAATAAATAAATAATATAATTATTTCTTATCTTATTATGATTACCATGATAAGAATATAATTAAGGGAAAAATATTATGATGTAATATTAACAATATATTTGGTCATAATATTATTCAAAAATAATCGTAATATGGTGATTAAAATCACAACCATGTTTTTTCTATACGTGCACCTTCAAAAATACCGATCGACATAGAATCACTGTTTCAATCAATCTGACGATGTCCGTCTGGCTAGCTGGCTGTCCATGTAAACCTTGTGGGCAAAGTACAAATGAAAATTTTGAAGAAGGCTTTATGCACTTTGATACGTAGACTTATAATCTCACAAGGACCAATGTTCAAAATGTACACTAGTTCCCATATAAACTCTCTTCAAACTAAACCCAAAATTGCGACATGAACTTTGCGCACAATATTTACATGTGTGGATTACCAGCCGAACGGATATCGTTAAATCGATTCTGAATGAAAGCCTAAATCGATCGATAAACTAAAACGGGTATTATTACATACATCAAAGTAATCGCATATACATAATAGCTTTTTCCCAAACATATAAAATTAAACAGTTTTGCATAGCATTTTGTTTATCTTGATTTGACTTAACATTAGTGTTCGAAAATAAACAGATCATTAGTTAGCGTTCGGCGCACACACCTAAGAACGATATTTGTTAAGGGATTGTGTAGACGAACACAACCCCTAATACCGTTCGTAACTACATTCAAAGAAAAACATGGTTGTGGTAAATATATTCTAAGATCAACTTATTATGATAAGATTCATGATTATAGTCACCATTTTACGATTGTTATTGCATCATATTAGGACAAAATATATCTGTTACGTTACACCATAACATTTTCACTTAATCATACTATCATCATCTGAATTATAACAAGCTAAGAGGTTATCATATTATTGTCATGTTTATCATAATAAGTGAAGAATTAATCGCATTTTTTCTGAGTTTTTTATTTTGTGGCACTTTACAATCTTTTGAATGTACATAAATACAATTTATTTAACTTTTTTTTTTAACTCACTAACAAATAATTTGATATTTAAAACAACCGCCACAGCTGATGGAAAATGGGGCTAACATATTTTGTTTGCACCTAAAACTTGTTATGATTACGTATAGAAAGTTATCATGTTATGGCTATAAAATATTATGAAATGGTTGTGAGTAATACAATATGTTTTCAAAGTTATCATTATTTAGTTGTTTGAAAAGATAATTATTTTTCATTCAACAATACTCAAATTTTTGTTTTTTTCGTATGTGTATTTTGTTTTTGTAAAAAATGTTTGGGTTTTTTTACCAGCCAAAAGGGACGAACATTAATGAGCCGAACCGCACACAATGAAGTTTGTGTTAAAAAAAAAAACCGATCGGAATTAAATGTTCTCATCTTTTGTTGAGTTGGATAAAAACAGTATTATTTTTGTGCTCGTATGATGACAAACAGGGAAACGTTATGTTTTAAATATTTACTGGACAAACAGTATTATCGTTTGTGTTTTCCACAAATCTACCGAATCACAATCTAAAGCAGAAATAATGGCAACTTAAATTAACTAAAATCTTTCATTACTGCCTTCTTTTAATTCTTTACTTCAGTCGCTGGGGCATCCTCAGAAACATAGTACTGTTAATAGTTGTGACAGTGAATTAAGAAGTTTTCTTTTACCTAAATAGTATTATTTAGATTTGAGACGCAATTAATGAAGAAAGTGCTTAGCTTTGCGGTGTACTTTCTACTGTTGTGCCTAAAGACACAATTAAAAATTACCACTTATTCCAAAACCACGCCACAAAATAAAAAATAACAAGAAAGAAATTATAGTTGGTCTAGCCCGACCATATATTACCCTACACCAAAATATATATAAACAATTTTTGCTTGTGTACCCTATTTTGGATTTATGGTCATTCATGGACCCTCCAGAAAAAATTATAGTATGAGGTTTAGAGTCATGTAAAAGTTTTTTGTGGCAAATATTATTTAGATATTTTCATCTACATGAGATTTAAGAATGGTGGTTTATATAGGACCCATAGTAAATGTTGGGCCTACCAGGATCTACCTTTTGTCATGACAAAGTAGTTATCGTAACGGTTATTATGGCAATAAAAGATATTTTATGGAGTTGTAATTGTATGGGGGCGATGATCAAATATGGAACGATTCCAAACAAATTTAATAAGATGATTATTAAAAATAAGTTTGGACCAATATTTTTAGGTGTTGCAAACATCAGCACAAATGAAAACCAAATGTGAAAACGGGCCTTAGTTATTTAAAACCGAAAAGCTACCTGCTAAGCATAATAAAAAACATTTTTTTTGTTCCGCGGCAAAAGCCCTTCTTAGCATAAAGAAAATTTACATTAGCAAAATATGCTTTGAAATGGGTAAACATGATTAACTGCAAAATTGCACTTTATCAAAAATATGAAAAAGGTGCAATAATATGCAATAACAAATGCATGTCAGAGTTCATAAAAAACTTTTAAACGGATAAATATATTGTTTCTACCTCGATTGGACGCACAATGGAAAACATGAGATTGCACATTTAAACATCTAATCTAAACATCGTCTCTCTTCTCAAAAATCACTAAAGAATCCCAGTAAAAAACGTGCTCCAAAAGGAGCAGGTTTTATGTATGAATGCATACCTCAAATCGCTTCAAACCTGCTGATAAGATCCCTGATTTTTGTATGGAGTGTTCCCGGTTTGGAGGACTATTTACTGCTGACAATAAGCGCTTTTTTATCATGCAAACAAAGCACTCCTAAAGCGCTTTTTTAAGGGAAAACTATATTTCCATATTCATTGATTTTTGGCTTTTAATTGCTTAAATGCATTGTTTCAATAATTTTCGTAAACCATTATATATTTGTATTTTTTTCGTTGTCAGCACTAAAATAGCAGCTTTTTCAATATTTAATTCTTTATCATTTACTGCTATATAAAAGCTCTCTTATTGAAGCGCTCGATTATGAGCTTTTTCTCTAAAGTGCTTCAAAAAACCCAAATTTTTTTTACTGGGATATTATAAATTAAATTTTATTTAACTAAAAACTCCTTCAAACGAAAATTAAACCTTTATTTCCTCTTTAAAGTTAGTTTTTAATGTAATTTTGCAAATATTTTGCATGCATTAAATTAAATGCACAATTGCATTAAAGTTTTGCATATTTTATTTCGTTTGCCAAATATTTTCGATACAACAATTTCCAATTTGCTGTTATCACTGTTGCAGTTGTTATTGGTGCTTTTAGTATTTAATGCGATGCTATTGTTGTCTAGTTTATCATATAAATATATTTATTTAACTCGAATTACAGTATTTTATGAAAAATTAATGATTATAAACAAATGTTTAACAATGGCAATCTACCACTCATTTGTGGTTTCATCAACATTATCATCAAGTAATTTGGTTGTTTATAAATACACATTATTTTGTTGTTGTTTTTTGAATGCAATTTTTTCATAACATGTAACTACATATTTTCTCTATCCTCCATTCTCTCTATCACTATATATAGTTATCTGATATGTTGCTGCTGTATCAGCTTTTGTTTTTTTTAGCAGCTCTTGCACATTATTAAATTTTTAATTAGCAATAATGATAAGCCATCAACAGCAACAAATAAAACAAGAACAGCAGAAATATCATCATTTTCCGTATTCTGCTGTATAATGTTGCAGCTGTATTGTGTTGCATTAAATAAAATAAAAGGTGTACGAAATTTCATATTCGTGTGTATCGTATAATTATGTAAAGGTAAACATGTAAGCTTACCCAACAAACACGTAAGTTTGATTTCAAATTGAAAATGATTTGAAATGAAATGTTTTCCCAAGCGATAAACGTTTGATATTGATTTCAAAATAATTTGAAAATCATAGCACTCTCAACAAGAATAGGAAATAATTTTCAAATTGAAAAATGCCTTTATTTTCAACTTGCTTTTAAACGTAATTATCAAATGTTTTTCAAAAGTGGATTATAATAAAATGTGGAACATACATAAAAATACTTTATTTTTTATTTTAAAATGATTATTTATTTTAAAAAACGGTGAGATAAACGAAATACTTGGCTTCCTTTTATTTGGAGAATTGTAGCACCGCGATCATGCAACAAACTTAAAATGTCTTAACTTTCCCGTTTAATTTTTTTTAATTCGTATTCTTAATCTTTGTAACTACTCACAAATAATTTTTATTTTTCACAAGAAATAAATCGTTCACTTGTAAAACACATTTAACCACGAGGTACAAATTTAGCTAGTCACCATTTTTAATGTTTATATTTGTTTTTCTCTTTAGTATTGCCAAGTTTAGTTTTGATTTGATTTTAATATTTGAAACCAATTTGACATCGAATTGATAAAACATTTAATGTTAAATGTTTATTTTCAAATCATTATCGATTTGAATTTAAATGTAAAACTCAAACAATTGAAAAACGTTTGAAAATTTTGTTTGATATCAAATGATAAAGTCATTTTATCAAATGATAAAGTCATTTTATATCAAAGGTTTGACTTCGTGCTTGTTGGGTATTTGTTTAAATGTGTGGTTATTAAATTGTTTCACAACATCTTTAATAGTACATGGGTCATTTTGAGGTAATTTAATAAGCATTAACAAAAAACAATCTGTTGTAATTAATAACAAAATAATTCTTCATAATTTTTTCATACTTTACATACCCTTGACCTGTAATTTTTGAAGAATTGCTGGTACGTGAATAATAGTGAGTACGAAATATAAAAAAGCTATTTCGAAAGCAAACATATTCCTTTGTCCTGTAACCCTTTTACAAAAAAAAAAATTATAAATTTTACACCATGTTTGGGGAGCGTATATGTACGTATTTGGAATAAGTGTACCGCATAAAAATTTAAGTCCTTGGATAGCGATCGAGTTCTGACATATCCAAAAATAAATAAAGAACAATTCGGTTGTAAAATAACACAAACTGGCCATTTACTGTGATGTTTTATTGTAAAATTTTTTACTTGGCAAGGCCAACTTACCCGAAAAAATGTTACACTTAATAATAAGTTGGCCTCACAGACAAACTGATCACCCAGCACTGATACATCACTTTAATTTTAACGCACTTGTTACACTCAACGCTGACTAATGAGCAATTTTTTGTTGTTAGGACCATCACTCAGGTTATGACTTTTACTAATGCATTCATTGCAATAGGAAAATAGGTTATCGGAAGATGGATAGACGATGTAGTGCCTGTGGATATTAGACTTGAACTTATTCATGTTGAAAGTGAGAGGGAAGCCCTCAGCAGGAAGGTTATTTCAAATACGAACAGACCAGCCCAGCTCTTGAGGAAAAAAGTATATTACGGAAAGACGAACGAGTTTCGGAAAACAGATCGAAATTTAATCAGAACAAAACCCATTATAGTGACCGTACGATGGAAGATACAACCAACATAGCGACGGTGCTCAAGGGAGTCAATATAATTGGATACCCTACTATCACCAGTGAAAACCTTCACCCTCTACTGCATGCTGTCGTCAAGGTCCAAAATAGACTTTCAAGCACCAGCCCTCACATGAGAGTTGTATTCTATTTACGATCGGATATATGTGGCACTAGGGTGACCATTAAAATCAAAAGTTGGATTTCTTTAGGCCTCACCAGCCAATTTGGTAGGGTATTGGTAAAAAACAAGGCAAACAACAATTAGGACGATCGGCGAAGGCTAAGCCGTCCCACACGCCCACCATAGTTTGAGAAAAATTATATTTTTACATGAAATCTGACTTTTATGTTTCATAACTTAGAAAATATTAATTTTGTAGAAAAGTTCTTAAAAATGAAATTTCACCGTGGGTAAATGGAAATTTGGAGAAATTGATATTGTATAAGAAAACACTTTTAAATATGAGAAGGAAACCCCCAAATGACTTTGATTTACAAAAGAGACTAAAAGCAACTAGCAGAGTGATAAAAGTAGCCTGTAGGGTATCAATGTATAATTATTATGCAAAATATTAATTTTGTAGAAAAGTTCTTAACAAGTTTTTCCTTAATCTCTCATTTAACAAAATAAACTGAAAAATATCGAATAACCCACTAAAAAAAATAAAATTTTTATTTTATTAAAGAAACGCATTTTCTTTGAATCTCCTATTTTTAATTTTGTTGAAAAATGTTTTTATTATTTATTTAAAAATACCGACCAGCCGGGAACCTGTTGTTTTAACCTAATTCGGGTTCGTTTAACCCACTAGTGGTAACCGTTTTTTAAGGTTAGCTCTTGTTTTACAGATATACCGTAATTTTGAACATGAAAGAGGTTCCACAACATATATTCGTGTTACTAAAAAACGGTTTATTATTGAATAGACTAAAAATTATTCCGCTATAAAATTACCTTTAAGAAGCTTAAAGGTTTTTCTTATATCCGCTGTCATTTTAGAAACATAAGAAGCTAGCTTTCCCTCAACAATAAATTTCAGTGTATTTATCAAATATGAAAAACTGGGAATTTAGCACGTCATACGGAAATCGTATTAATAATAAATTTTGTATTCCCGAAAATAACATTGATAATAAACATAATTTTTTTAGCCAAAAATAAATAATGTTTTAGCAAAATTTTAAAATTTTTGTTCTTTAATAAATCATAAAATATTGGAAGATGCGGGAGTGCTGAAACTTTTTTTAGGACATATAAAAAACTAATTTGCAAACAAATAAAAAAGCCATGTGATTAAAATCTGTTCACAACTCTTAATTGTATTTACAAAAGACGAAAAATTGTCATTTAATTTAAGAATTTTATAAAACGCAATATTTGTATTGGAGCCTTCATTATTAAAAACAAAAAAATATTGGAGGTTGATCATACATTTCATCCTCCTCGGCAGTTATGGGGCTTTTTCTTCCATATATTCCTGTATTGAAAATTTTGTATGGGAGCACATTTAAAGAATAGAGATATCGGGTAGGTATGTTAAAAATACAGAATAGCGATCAAAAATAAAGTGGGATCGGTCATATTAAAGATTTTCATTAAACCACCATATTTGTATAGGAGCCCCACTAAGTGGTGGGGATATATGGCAAGTATGTTTTAAGAAAATGTTAAGCACAAAAAACTAATAAAGGTATGTCATACATTTTATGTCCCTAGAGGCGTTGCCTTGGCAGTTACACGCAGAGAAAAAACATGGTTGGAGTATGGTTAAAAAAAACATATTATAGTCCCTGCAATGGCAACAAACAAACTTTTGTTGTTTTAAACAAAACTTTTATCACGATTGATAATATTTTGTTTCTATTTAACAATAAAGTGTTTACTCCCCTTGAAACTTCATATATGGTTGAATTCAACAATACATTGTTTTAATAAAATAAAGCTAATCTTAAACATATTATGGTAACCTTAACCATATTATTATCACGGCAACCATATTATGTTTAAATTCATCCATCGAAAAGCTATAACCATATTATGGTTGCTTTCGAACATGCTATGGTTAATTTTTAATACCAAAAATATGTTTAAAATTATAATATTTTCAAAAATTGTATGTTTAACTTTAAATTTTAAATAATATGTTTAAAAAGCAACAACATTCTGGTCGTTTGCATTTTACTTGGTTTGCTTGAAATTCTCATTCATTTTATTTTTATTATTGATTAAAATACATAAATTTACGTAGAATAAAATAGTAGAAAAGAAAAAATTGTAATGAAGGTCATCACAGGCTTGCATATGAATCAAATGGGATTTTTTTCCTAAAAGTGGAACATAACACCTATCAGGAATAAAAATTTAAATTAAATTATAATTTGACACTACAATCAAATAAAAAAAATGAATGAAATAAATACCAATAATATGATTAACATTGACCATATTATTGTTAATTCTGACCATACTATGGTAACTTTTGTCAAAATTCAGGGTCATTTTGATTATATTATGGTAAATTTTAAACATAATATGGTTAGTTTTGATAGTTATTATGGTTAATATTAAACAAAATATGGTCAATAATGACCATATTATGGTTGATTTCGGGCACATTTTTGTTGATTTTAACCATACGATGGTCATAGATAAACATAATATGGAAAACTACAAACATAAACTTTGTTAAAATCCAACCATAGTATGTTGCTCGTAGAATATGGTTACCTCCAACCATATTTTTTTTCTACGTGTATGGGCCTTTTTCTTCCATACATTTCTAGTCTGTATTGATAATTTTGTATTGGAGCCCTCTTAAGAAATAGAGAAATCGGGTAGGTATGGCTTTTAAGAAAAAATAGTTCTAAAGAAAAATTCGCATCAATGCTGCTGTTTGCTCTTTTTTTTTTTGTTTGCTTTTGTTAAATATGTTATTAAGAGAAATTTTATTAAGACAAAAGTTGTTGAAAACTTCACTAATAACAACTTCTTTGTAAACGATTTTTCTGTAAAATTAAAATTTTCCAAGCTATAAGGCATAAAAGTCGGACTTAACGATTTTTTATCAAACTTTGGCGGACGTGAGGGACGGTTTAGGCTTCGCCGATTGTCCTAAAACTTTTTTTGGTATCGTTTTTTATCAATACCCATCGAATTGGGGGACAAGAGCAAGGAAAAATAGAAACAAATATGCTCCGTAGAGTGAACGAGCACCCTAATGTGGCACACACACTTTTGCGTCATATCAAAGTTATCTGCATGAAGGACGTAAGGATTGTGTTGTAGCGTATAATATTTCAAATTAAATTGCATCGTGTTTATTTGTTCTCAGTAGGAACCAAAGAGCATAATAAACATGCATAATCGTGTAATGTATCTAACATTTCTAAATAAAAACTTCTAAGTGAAATTAATTTACCTAATTTCTTATAAAAACTATCTTTCCACTCCAAAATTGTTTTGCTTTGTTATTTCTAAATTACTTATATTTTGTTTATGATAGAAAACTTAAAGCAGTATTATGAAGTACATCGAGCGTATTTATATATACAATGTAAACGTTATTTTAAACTTTGTTAAATTATAGTTTTTTTTTGTTTTATTTAAAAAATAATTATTTTATGTATGACCCCAGAAGATCCCATCAAAAACTTTACTTTTTCTTTTTTTTTTTTAATTAGTTACGCCTCAGCGCCTATTAGGCTTTGGAGAGGCTAAACGGCAACAAATTTAACTATTGAGCATTTAAATGATATACGTTTACATTACTTTAATATTAATTTAAAATTAAGTTCAATTGAAGCTACATCAGAAGTGTTTCGATTTGCTGTAGCAAATAATCTTTAATATGAGTTTTAAAGATAGAAATTTCTTGAATATTATGTAAATTCAAAGTCAGTTTATTAAATTCATGTGGTCCAGCATATGCAATTCTCTGCTTTGTTAACTCCAGACGGAATCTGGCTAAGCTTAAATTAGAAGCTTGTCTAGTTATTCGACCTGAAATTCCACTATTACCCACAAATTGTACTCCCTGAGATGAATTCCGTCTAATTGTTTTAAGAAATTAATCAATGTTTGTTTACGGACTGGTAATATATTTGTTGCGTAGACTGTGAATAAATATAAAGTTGAATGTCTCGATGGTTAATTATATACAATTTTTAGTGCGGATTGGAGAGCCTTAAGGTTGTTGTTTATCCTGCATCCATATATAATGGGAAGATATGTCAAATGAGAGTGTACCAAGGATTGGTAAATTAAAAACTTCGCTTCACTTCCTAATTTGTTTTTAAACTTATAGAGCCTACCAATCCTAGAGGATATTTTTGCCCGTAATGAATTTATGTGCTTATCCCATAATAAATTGCGACTCATTTCAACGCCTAAATACTTAACCTTACCCGATTCCGAAAATGATGTACCACCAATATGAACTATGAGGTTTTCGTCATGTCTTAGAAGAATTTAAGACTAGCCGGTTAAGTCGCGAGAATTCAGTAGGTAAAGCAGCATCATATTCAATTTGTGTTCGAAGAACCTTTAAATCTTAGTATCTATAAAATAAGCACAAGTCATCCGCATACATAAAAAGCTTCCCAAAAAATTTAATATTTTTTACATACATCGTTCACATATATTTTAAATAATAATGGACCAAGGACGCTGTCTTGAGACACACCACATGTTACCACTGACATTGAGCTTCTAAAGTCACCAATCTGAATAAAATGTTTCCTGTCTCCCGCTACACCTTTAAATCCACCATCTTTTTGCTTCTTCAGTAGCTGTGCCCTTGTTTAAGCCAAATTGTCTTTCAAATAAAACATTATTTGCCTCCAGATAGCTACTAAATTTTTCAGTTATTACACTGAAATCGGCCGAAAGTTTTCAATTTTGTTAGATGCCACGACTTTAGGTATGGGAATAACTTTTTGTATTTTCAGACAGTCAGGGTAATTTCCCTCTTCAATCATTCAATTATGTATAGGGCGATTCTATTCTAGACAACTTTTAACATCAATTTTCAAATCACACTATTTGATACTTTTTTTGATGCCAATTTAAAGTAAAATATCTATATTTTATAATAATTTAATTTTTTCAGACGAAAGCTTAAATATAAATTTGTTGTGCACTTATAAGCATTAAGATTCATAGATTTGGCCCGAACAGAAAATTCATACTTCGTAATACTTGTTCAAAACAGCTGTTATTTCCAGATTGTGATCATATTTTTATTTTGTATATTGAACTGCAAACATTTATCAATCAGAGATTTAAAAAAAAAAAAAAAAGTAAGTAATCGTTTTAAGTTCATCAGAATTATTGATTTTAAAAATCCAATGTTAACATGTTGCACCCGTCGTGCAAAACGTATAAAAGTCAACTTTTTTCATAGAAATGAAATGCCAATGTTTTGAAACTTTGTGAAAGTAAGAAAAAGTCAAAGACAAATAGAAATCTATGAAATTGAAGTGTATATTCTGGTAAGTGTTGAAATTAACGTTAATTCAAAATGGTTGCACCCGTCATCATAATATTTGAATGATATTTGAATCAGTCAGCACATTGGTGTCATGGACAAGTAACTCTTTTCACCTGCTGTATTTGGATGAAGGACAAACTCCATTCCGTTATTATAATAAGTGACGAATTAAAACACAGTAAATACGCTGTGCATCTCTTTCTGCAAAAACTTCTGCAGTACATAAAGTCTATCAATGAAAATATTACATCCATATACATCTTCAGCGACAATTGTGCAGCTCAATTCAGGAATCGTTATGTAATAGGAAGCATGAATGTACTCAAACTTGAATACGGGGTAAAACATCTTGAATGGAACTTTTTTGCTGCTTCACATGGTAAAGGGGCGGTTGATGGACTAGGTGGAAGTATAAAAAGAACAGTGTGGACCGCTGTTAAGTTCCGACAAGCCCTTGTTAACAGTGCTCAAGATTTTTTTGATGTCGCACGCAGTCTTTGTACAAACATCTTTTTTATATTCGTACCAAAGAAAGATATTGACTCAGTGAAGAGTGTTGTAGATGATGAATGGAAAAAGTTGAAAAACATTCAAGGACTTCAAGGAAAACACTCATTCCAATTTGAAGAGGGCAATCGAGTTTCCATGGGGCGAACTTCTTAGTCCAACATAAGAAGCACGATGGTTTTCAAAATCCGAACGAAGCAGAAAAAAATTGGGATGAGGACGATTTAAAACCGATTTCATGCTTGATTCATCAACATGCTGATGTATCTATTGAAATAACTTAGATACGGTGTAACCGCTATAATTTTTGTATTGAAAATTGAATTTTTTATTATTTATTTTTACCTTTTCTTTATAATTTTAAAATATTTGAAAAAATGTATTAATTGAGTTTTTGTTGATTTTTAATTAATGACAAATGAGTTTTTTATTGTGTATTTTTATTTTTTCATCAATAAATAACAATATTTTCAATAATTATGTGAAAATGAGGAAAAAAAATTGATTTTTGTTTAGTTATTTTAGACGCGTTGCACCCGTCATAATTGCATGTTGCACCCGTCATGGCTTAAAGAGCAAATTTTTTATTACTGGATTATATTTCTCTACGATGTTTGATTTGATAATCATCGTCTGATATCTCATCTTTCACAATAAAAGTTTAAAAATTAACAGAGTTTTGTGTTTTTGTGGTATGATCTTATGAAAGTGGGCCGATTTGGTTGCACCCGTCATGCACTTTAAAGCTCTCTCGTGGCTATTTGATCTTTTCATACAAATTCTTGTAAATAGATAACAAAAGTATATAAAAATATGTTACCCCTTCTAGAAATAACTTAATTGCAAATGTGTTTCTTTCTATTAGTAAAAGACGTTTAAAGCGTCTAAATGTTGCACCCGTCAGAATAGAATCGCCCTGTACGTTGTTTTTAACATAGTTACAATAATTTATGTAATTCAGATAATTTAAAATCATTGGTTCTTAATAAATTTAAAAAAAACAAGATTTTTTTTCATTATTAATACGATTTCCGTACGACGTGCTAAATTCCCACACTCACAATATTCTGTACGTAAAATTAACTGAAATTGTAATATAAAATAAATGAAAGTTCAATTAAAAACCGGTCTACCTATTTTTCATTTATTTTTAACAAAAAGTTCATTTAATTTTTAATGTCAAAAATTCAACACCATATTCCATAAAATCAAATAAATATTCAGTTATTTTGTAAAATTTTACTGTCAAAAATTCAACACCATATTCAGTAAAAACAATTAAATATTCAGTTATTTATTAAAATTTTACTGTCAATTTTTTACTGTCAAATTGACCCCATATTTAGTAAAAACAATGAAATATTCAGTTATTTTATTAAATTTTCGTTTACTCCACAAAAGAGCCGAATTTCTAAAAAATTCCAGACAGACACCTGTCCGCTTGTTTTTCTTATAAGCGAGAGAGGGAGAATATTTTTATTTACTTACCCAGTTACACACGTTTGTTTTACTTTTGTTGTACTGACCACGTTGTTTACAGAAGAACTCTCAATTATAAGACACCAGCAGCATGACCGATATGGCTTCGCAATTATTTTACTTTTAAAATTTGATGTAGGTATTTAACTAAATTATTTTAACAAATAGAAAATGGGTATTGCTTAAACAAAACAAGCAATTCATTTTTTATAGATAAGTAAAAATTAATTTTTGGTAGTAAAATTATATAAAATAACTGAATATTTAATTGTTTGTACTGAAAATGGTGTTGAATTTTTGACAGTAAAATTTTAAAAAATAACTGCATATTTATTTGTTTTTATGGAATATGTAGTTAATTTTTTGACAATTAATTTATAAAAGATAACTGAATATTGATTTGTTTTTACGGAATTCGCGATTGAATTTTTGACAGTTGAAATTAAATGAACTTTTCGTTGCTTTAAATTACATTTTTAGTTACTTTAACATAAAGAAGAATTTAACTCAATCAACGGAGAATATTAACTGCAACTGAAAATCCGTATTAATATGCACTTAGTTTTTTGAATAACTGTTAGAATCAGTTAAAAATAAATTTGCTTGGAATTTTAAATGTTTATTTATTTAAAAATGACTGAACGGAATATTTCTTAAATAAACTACAGTCCGTTACTGTAATAATATTGTGAGTGCAGTTTTTCATATTTGATAAATACACTGAAATTCATTGTAGAGGGAAAGCTAGCTTCTATGCGCATTTCACTGGTTGCTTAGGCCAGCTCATCAGGAAACCTTTTCCAAAGATTTTAGAAAGGCCAAAAATATTATAAAAATAAAACCCTAAAGCGAATAAGAATTATAAACACTCAAAGTCTTACTTGTAACAATATCAAAGCCAAAACAAAACACCAACAATAAACAGTGAGTTTATCTTTTCTTACATTCCCCTACAATTGGTTGGGTTCTTTCATTTGCTTTACAATCGATCGATTATTCGAACAAGAAAATATTAAAACTTATAATAGTATTTCGAAACATTTCACTGGATTACAGTTTTCTGCATTATCATCCAAAAATACAACGTAAGCTATTCTAATTAAAGAAACTAATAGGAAAAAGAATTTTTCCCAAAAAAGTAATTATGATTTAATTAAATTTACTTAAACCAGTAGCAAACGTTGAACCCGCAGTAGAAGTGTGGTTCTGGTGAAGCTTAAAAAACGCACTGGGGCAAAAGGACAAAAGACACACACACACACAATCGCAACAATAAGAAAAGTTGTGACGAGTGCCCCATTTTTTTGGCCCATGTTCCTGACTGTCTATTTACATATTGCTGGCAGTGGTGTTAAAACTTCCCGTAATTCTATTTAAAAAAAAAATAATGGATGAATGACGAAATGCCGTCCCTTTCGTCTGTTGTGTGTTGGCGTTCAGAAAAATGCCAAAAGAAAAAAATGAGAAATATGCAAATTACATCACGTTAAACTTTATACCTCTAAAGAACGTATAAAATGATGGCATTTCTTAAGATGGCAGTTACCAAATTTAGCTGCTAGTGTTTTTCTGCTGTTTTGCGTGTATTAGTGTATATGCATGAAATCAAGAGGGTGAGTGTCAACGTGCGTATGAGGTAAAAAATATTCACACTTCTCAGTTTGTGCTTTAAATTTTTTTCAACTCTCATTTTATTAATTACTCGTGGTTTGATAAAAAATTTTTGCAACAAAGAACCAACAAAAATTATTGCAAGTAAAACCACTAAAGGTACAATGAATTATTTGTAGCTTAATTGTCCTAACTTGTGGACGAATATAATGTTAAATAAGAAAGAAAATTACCACAATTATAGAAATAAGGCTTCTAAAAGAGGCTTAGTCTTAACTGGGCTCTTGGTAATCCTTAAGGGCCAGTATTGTAAATTTTTCCTTACAAATTTAGTGTATTCAGATTTTCATGACATGGTTTTTCTTAATAGATTTAATGATGATGTTCCGCTATTCTCCAGGTGGGCAGCGAACTGTCTTAATAATTGACTTCCAACGGATCTTTAGGGAGCTGTAAGCCCTGGTGTTTTAAGAGGTTTTTAATTTATTTAAATTTTTTTTTATATATAATAATAATACGATTTGAAGTCGCTAAATTGGTATGTTGGAAATCGTTACTACAAAAAAATGTTTGACTTCTACGTAAGATTGTATTTATTATAAAAATTCAGTATCATGCAACAGAAATAACAACGTTATAATAATATCTAATGTCTCAAAAAAATAAAAATTTTTGATAAATTTAAAAAAAAAAATAATAAGGTAAGAAATTAATTTCTTTTCTCAATTTAAAACCCAACCCCCGGAGCCACTGCAAACCCCAGTAAAAACTTTGCCTACAAAATAATGTGTTAAGTAATCAGGAAAAAGCCAAAATACTACTTCCAATTCTACTGAAAAAACCAATTAATTTTACAAGGGAAGTCCCAAAATGAACCCAGTAAAATGTAAGTCATTATTTTTTACCTACATGCATCTGAAAACTAAGTAGTTAAATAATTTGTTATATCGAATAAAGCTATTAAATAATGAGTGAAAGAAGCTTTTCATTTTAAAAAAAGTTGGCGAAGTTTTTGTTGGAACGCAAAAACTAAAATGGCGATTTATAGCTCACAAGCTATTTTACAATCGCGCCTTCTTAAGCACATGGGTACTTATTAGGGCGGGTCGATTTGTATGGATGAAAAAAAAATGAAAAATCGTATAGCAAAAACGTAATCTACATCAAATCCGCGCCTCTTGACTTATATGCCCGCCGTTGGCAAAAAAAAATTTCACTCAAACAATATTTCAGTAATGTTTTTGCAATTATAGAATTTATGAAAACTTCACTTATTGGTTACATGTTAATTTTGTTTATATTTTTCACTCTCCATTCTAAGTACTTTAGCATGACTTTCTATAGTTACTGCCAGACCTTTTATTCTTTTTCTTTATTCTTTTCTGTGACACGTCGGGACACAAAAGTTAACAAAAAAAACGTTATTTTATAAATACTGAAAACAATTTTTTGAGTGTAATATTTTTTTTTGTATTTTCAAGCTTTATATTTAACTAGCTTAACCCGTGCGCTTCGCTACACTGCTTTAACCACTTTATCGGTTGAGAGATATTTCATATATGCATCCTATGGAAGGTAGTTCCCCCCTGCGCCTACCCGCTTTATTTTTATTTTCAAAGTGAAGTATACCATAAGAGTGACTTCTACAAAGTTTGAACTTTCTCACTATAACAGTTTTTAAGATATCCGATATTAAACATTAGCGTCCTACGGGGGGTAACACTTTCCCCGCTGCTATTTTATTTCAATTTTGGGTCTCAGAAGATCCTACTACCAAAAGTTCAACAAAATGCGTGCAGTGGCTCTTATTTATATTTCTATCTATGAGGGGTACTGCTCCTCCCCTGTTTACCCCGCCCATTTTTATACTAAAATGTATAGTTTGCCATAGTAGTAGCTTTTACCACATTTGAAGACTCCCCCTTTAATAGTTCTTCAGTAAAGCGATATTTCATATATGCATCCTATGGGAGGTTTTTCCCCCCTGCGCCTACCCGCTTTATTTTTACTTTCAAAAGCGAAGTATACCATAAGAGTGACTTCCACAAAGTTTGAACATTCTCACTATAACAGTTCATAAGATACGCGATATTAAGTATTGGCGTCCTATGGGGGGAACCACTTCCCCCGCTGCTATTTTATTTCAATTTCGGGGCTCAGAAGATCCTACTACAAAAAGTTCAGCAAAATGCGTCCAGCGGCTCTTAAGATATGCGATAATAAATATTGGCATCCTATGGGGGGTACCAATTCCCCTGCCCCTATCGAAAAAATAAGTAGCCTATTTTATTTCTAGGGCTCACGTGATGTTACTGTAAAAATTTCAAAAAAATCGGTTCAGTAGTTTCGGAGTCTATAAGCCAACAAACAAACACACAAACATACAAACATTTTTCATTTTTATATACATACATATATACATATATAGATTATAGATTATGAAAGAAAATGTTTTTATCTATGTTCCTTATAAAAATATTATACATATAAAATTATATACAAACTTTTTTACTTGGGTGAATATTTGTTTAATGTAAAAAAACAATCTAATTCAGAAAATTCGATTTCTTTTTAGAAAAAGCTGTTTTTCAAAAATTTTTTTTTTTTGCCAAAGGCAAAAAAGCATCTAACATTTTTTACTATTGGGGACTTTTTTCTTCGATTGAAAATTAATATATAGACAGAATTTTTAATTTTTAATCAATTTCTCTCAATATCATTTTGTTTATTTATACACTTAACCATTTGAAATTATTTTACTTTTTATTTTATATCCAGAATAACCGCCACAGTTGCTGCATTTTTTTTACGTTGGGGCCGGTTTTAGACTTATCGCAAAGAAGTGAGCCATGTTATTCACCACATACTACGCAAACAGGCGGTAAATAGCAGTATGCCTTAGTATGGCCAAATGCTTGGCAGTTAAGACATTGAACCGGACCATTCCTTTTGAGCGGCTCCTCTATAGATATTTTTCTGTATAGAATATATTTTAAATTAAAAATAGGATGCGTTTTATTATTTTAAGCTTAACGTCGCCAGGTTCTAGCTCCACTCGAAATAATAGTTGGGGATTTTTTCCCTATTTTTAATATTCGTAAGGTTTTTTATCTTAAAGCCCCTTTCTTCCAAAAAGGTTTCAATTTCCTCTGGGTCCACGCAAGAGGCTATGCCCTTGATCAGTACCTGAAAACCTTTGCTAATCTTCAGTTGGTATGTGTAAAAGCTTTTTTTAAGGGCTTCGAATTTGTTAATTATTTTACGCAAATCATTCTCATGATTAACCTGTTTAACCTCTTAACCTCTCGTTTATATTACCACACTTGATTGCAGCTACGTAAAACGAATTTTCTGAGAATTTACTGAGATCACGCTCTTTATTAACTCACTTGAGTTTTGCTCACTAAGATAAGTATAGGTATAGGTACGATTTTGAGAGTTTATTTTATCAAAAGATGGTACTTTTGAGGCCGAAGCAACTGCTGCAGAGGTAGGGCTGCGACCCCGTTTAAGCACGGTTATGTACCTATCCATACCAACTTGTAATTGAGGCTTTTGACAACTTTTTACTTGAGATGTTTCCATTGCATCTGCATTTGAGTTCATGGTACCATTTGTTACTTAAATTGTTTTTGCCGCTGTACCAACACTACCATCAACCGTCTTTGTAAAAAGCGAGGGCGAAAGGGAACGTGAACGAACAATTGGTTTAGGCGTTAGGTAGTTACCATTTTATTATTTTATTTATTACAGCATTGCCTACGTTAGCATGCACTGTCACATAAACATTTCTTTAATTTAGTTTTATTGTTGTTTCACTGTTTTTACTAATGCAAAGAGTTGTTTTTGTTTTTCACCGTTTTGCTGTGCTTTTAATATTTTATATTGTATTTTACAACAACACAAAAAAAAAGAAATACACATGTATGCATACATACATATATATTTTTACTATTTTTCTTTTTTTAATTTTTTCGTTTTTATTGTTTACTATTATGTTAAATAATTTAAATAACAAAATATATAATTTATTTTAAAGCGTCCATTCGCTGTTTTTATTACAAAATCAAATGTGATTGATAAATAGTTCAAATCGTATGCGTGGTTAAAAATACACGTCTGTAGCACAACAAAGCACAAACCGAGATCAGCGTCTACAAATTATCCTTAATATGAAAACTAATTTGCTAATTTCACTATCAATTAATAAGTAATAAAAACCAAAACTTATAACTTGAATCTCATACACTCATATCGTTATATATTAATGAATTTTTTTTGAAATTCTATGCCCTAGGGCCATAATCAAAATTGGAAATATTGTTAATTTGTCACGTATTTTTTCTTTTGTACATTTTGTTTTTGTTTTTTGTTTAAGGAAATTACTTTCATATGCAATATGTGATTGTGTACATCATCGGCTGAATCATATCAGCATTTAGTGATACCAACTACTTTGAAGTCTTAAATGACGTGGCGAAGTAGAATAAAAAATTGTACAAACAAAAAAACAAACGAACATTTTCGGTAGTTGTAGTAGGGGAATAGCCACAGGCGATTTTAAATTGAAATAAAAAAACAAACTGAATAAAATATTCTCACATATTAATGCACACACATATCTTCACAGACACTTGTACTAACACAAATCTGAACGAGATTGCCAATTGGTAAGTCATGTGTTAATAGTCTAATTTCCTTTCGACTACACCATGAAACAAAACGTCTCCATAGAAAACCTGAATTAATAAAAACTGCCTGCTTTTTGATGACGAGCGCAATACTCCCTCGTTTAACTTACATTTAAGGCAAAAAATAAATTTCATAACTTGATTTTTGTTATTGATGCAAGATAAACGAGTGAGTTTGGCGTTTGTTATCGAAACCCGAACTTAAATATTATTTAAGGCAAATGTGCTTCGAACTATTTTTTTTTTTGTTTTTTGAAGCGAGAAATGTGTGAACATGTCCTTCAAAATTATTTAGTTTAATGATTAATATTAGTTTGTAGCTTTCTGCTTAAAGTTCAATTACAAATTTTTACGGGCCTTGAAGTGTGAACTTGAAGCGTTTGTTAAACAAAAAATTAGCATTGCAAACCGGTTTTTTTTTTGCATAAGGCATAAAAAAATTTAATTTCAGGGTGTTTATTTGTTGCTTGTTAACACATTTCTAACTTATTCTCCAAATATAACTTTTAAGTTTCTTTCATCACCTTAAAAATTTTCTTATATACATTTAATTTTTTTTCTGCTTTTATGCTCAGCATTCACAGAATTTATGGGTTTTTATATTAAAACCAATTTCTTAATATCTTTTACATTTGTATGTGTGAAAAGAAACAGACCTACATTAGCACTACAGATCCTACCCTGTTGGAAATGTCAATAGTAAAACTGTACTTATTTACTAATGACTTTATCACTAGCACACATTTGATCACCGTTGCCATTTTTAATAATTAATCGGGAAATTTTTTGATTTTACTTTAAAATTATTCGATAGTGCGATTTAACGATATTCGCCATTAAAATGGCGATTTATTATTTTTTTTGCGAATGGTATCATTATCACCTCTTACATTATATAGAAATAATGTAAGTGCTTTTCATAAAAGTAATAATTAAAAAACTTTAAGCCTTCATTTACCGTTTTTAGGAATGCAGCAATTTTGATATCTTTAGTATTTTTAAACAATTTTCTATAGGGGAGAAGGGGTAAATTTCTGCCTCTTCAAAAATGCTTGATTCAAGTACGGATTATTCAAGTGCCACGTACTCAGAATAATCTGTAAACAGGATTGACTTAATTAAAGGTGAGATACAACTAATCTGAAACTGTGCTTAATTCATGAATTTCTAGATTCTAGTGGCAAAGTACATGCTCAATCGTCTCTAGCTCTAGAAGTCCGGTATGGTATTGTCCAACTATCCGTAAAAGCCCTAACAAGAGAACTACCCATCAATAACCCTATGAGTGTACTAAAATCAGTCATATCCAGTCCTAGTAGAACCCTGGTTGCCCCTGCATCTAATCCGGGCCATAGTGCCCTAGAAACCCTGTAATCCGTTTTATACCTCCATACTTTCCCTTATCACCTCATAGGAATAACATAGGGGGCCTTTACCCCCTCTCCCTAACCACTAAGTCCATATTCGAACCCTCTTTCTTGAGTTCATCCGCCACCTCATTTCCATTAATCATACTGTGTGCGGGTACCCAACGCAGTTTTACTTTGAATACCTCAATAAGTTCCCTCAGAACAAGAAGCAAAAATTGCTAAGATGGTTTAGTCCCGATTCATACTAGAAATGATCCTTAACACTTACCTCAGAGTGAATATTGTTTGCATAATCGTTCTACTTTTAACAAATAGAATACGGAAATTTTTGCTTCTTATTTTGTTTTTTAAACATGAAAATAATCTATTTCTTTTTTTTCTTGTTTTTACACAACCAATTAACAAACTTTTACAAACACATATGTATGTACGCATATTAGTTTTCGAAAGTTATCCTATTGTCGATTATTTAAGTATTTATTTTATTATTATTTAAGTGTTATTTTGAATAAGACTCATGCTGAATGAAATAGAAAAAACTTAAATTTAATACGAGATCGTTCTTTCTGTGAAGGACTACGTGGGGAGTGTAGTAGCACACGACGGGTTAAGCTAGGACTTGAAAAATTTTGTTGTACTTTTTTGAAACGAATTATTTTATATTATTTGTTTATAACATGCTTATGTAAATTTGATTGTTTTTCTTTTTTTTCTTTTGAAGAATAAAACCTAACATTGCTAAAAAATTTTTTTGTTTGCCAATTTTTTGACAATTTAGAACTGAACTAGCAACAAAGAAAAAAGTAATTTGTTTTTATTTTTTTCTTTTCTTTTTGTTTTTCCCTTACAAATACAATTAAATTTGACAAAAAATCAACCAATTGTAGTCGGGATTGTAAGATTGTAAGAAAAGATAAACTCACTGGTTGTTGTTGGTGTTTCGTTTAAGCTTTGATATTATTACGGGTAAGACTTTTGAGTGTTTATAATTCCTATTCGCTTAACAATTTTATTTGATTAACATCTTTAGCTTTTCTAAGCTATTTATATCGTTTAAATTATTAATTTCTTTTTGTTTTGTATTTTTTTTTTTTTTTTATTAACTAATAACCTTTCCATAGATTTTAATGTACATCGTTTACCAATACTCACCCGGGTGTTACTGCATGTCTATAAAGGCTAGTTAACACTATCTCACAAGTCTTACGTATTCCATAATACTTTGTGAAATAAAAAGTAATGAGTTTTGTTGTGACTGTCAAAAAATTTAATGTAAGATAACAGTTTGTGTTTACATCATCACACAAAGTATAAACACTCACACATGAAATAAATTGCAACCCTGGTCCAATGATAATATTATTGTTTAGAAATTTTACAAAAAACGATGAAGTCGTATGGGTGTCAAACTTTTTTTCATAATACTTGTCATTTTCATCACACATACATTTACACTATCAGACTTTTAAATATTACTTGAGTTTTTGACATGTATTAATACAAATTGTTATAGAGAAAACTAGCCTTAAACGATGAGAACAAGTTATCGTCATATAACTTTTTTTCGGCTTTTTTAAAGAACTTTTCGTCATACGAAAACAATTTGTTCTGTAAGTACAAATTTCTTTTTAATTGAAGCAAATTTAGGAGAGTTATTAAAGAAATAAAACAGAAATTGTAACCCAGGTGGTAAATAAATTAAAGTAATTAAAGTGTTAAAAAAAGTGTGAGACTTACTGCCTGTTTTTAGACAACGTTAACACGTGAGTGAGAAATTATATTGAAAACAAAAACAAATTTTCGTTTTTTATTGTTGTTTTCAATATAATTTCTCACTCGCTAACTTGTTTACGTTTTCTTAAAACAGGCAATTAATTTTGAAAAAACGACTTTTTTGTGTGACTTCTTGTTTAAAAAACGCCTTTCAAAAATCTCAACGGTAAGCCTGGTTACACTATAAACTGATGCACTAATTCGTGCTATACATCTGTAAAAAAAATGTTCCCTTTTTTTAATAATTAACAATGTCACCGAAATAATTGACAAAAGTAACGACGTGGAGACACTTAACCCCAGGTTTCCTGCAGGGTTACTTCTTTGCAATTATAAAGACGTATGAACGTCTGTGTGTGTGTGTATGTGTAAGTTTAAAAACTCTACAAAGTTTTTCTTTTTGTTCTTTTAGAATTTTTGTTAAATGAGTGCGTTTTCTTAGTTTGAAGAAATAAAGTTTTATTTAGCGAAACTTTAAGTAGAGAAAATGAGTTTTGAATTTTCTTTTAAAATAACACTAAGCGACACAAAATTTTAGACTTCATAATTTCGTTATAAAATCAAATTATTGCACCAGCGAATAAAACTTTCAAAGGGATATTAAAAACATGGTTTAAAATTTAGATTTGTGGCTTATTGAAATTCGTTTGTAAGCAAAATGAAGTGCTATTTTGTTATACAGTGTAATACACAAAGAATGTGTGTATATGAGTAGTTGTAGTTAGTCCTACATTAAGCTTAATAAAAGAGAAAAAATAGCGCATTAATGTTAAGGCCCATTATTTAAAGCAAATAAAAGTTTTCGTTTAATTAATTTGATTTAACATAATAAGTAGTAAGTTAAGTAAAAGTGCAGAAAAGTAACAACAAATACAGTTTTTATTTTAATTTAATTAAAATCGGCTTCAACTATTGATTAAGATAAAAGTATCAAATTAAACAGAAATGTTTAATTACATGTTGAGTCAATAAACTTTTGCATATTATTTCACAATAACGTATTCGTTACAGTTAGTTTTTGGGACAAAATATGTATATTAAAAAGTATACTTAATTCATACCTGTTTTAGATGCGACGTAACCCTGCAACAGCATTCGTATTTTCTTTTAATGTCCCTTTGAAAACTACTAGACGTGCAGGCGTTAAGTTTTTCTTGCAAGCCACAAGATACAGTCAACCGCTCTCGCTCGCTTGCATTTCCAACGATAAACACCTGATTTGTGCCCCACTTATTAATACCAGCAATTCAAGGCCATCGGCAATGCAAGCGAACGATAACGTTGTAGTTTTCATTCGAATTTGCGCTCCACGCAAGCTACGGTAAAGCTTATTAAATATTTGATCAAATAAGCATAACCACTACATTTGTTAATATTTAGTGAGACTAAAGATGATCTTAATATCAAAAAATAAACTCATTAGACTGCACCCAAAGAAAAAAACATGTTTAAATGTCGTCACCTCCAACAAAACTATTTTCAGAGTGAATTTTAAACATATTTTGTGTAATTTAACCATATTATTGCCACTGACAACCATATTATGTTTAATAATAACTAAAATATGTTTAACACTTATAATAAATAGCAAGGTTGGTTTTCAACCATAGCATGTTGATCCTTAAAAAGAGGAATATACTATTGTTAATTTTTAAACAAATTATTTTTACATATAACCATAACATATTCAGAGGCAGCCATAATATGGTTGTAGCTTCTTGATAGAGGAATAATTTAACCATAATATGGTTGTCGCAGACAATTATATGATTAAATTAAACATAATTTGGTAAACATTTTCTTTAAAAATAGTTTTGTTGGAGGTGACCTTATTTAAACATGTTTTTTCTATGCGTGTGCTAGGCAAAACAAAAAACTGTCATATGTGGTATTATTTTCAAAATAAATATTAGAATTATCTCACAGAATCTGCATATTTTGGTAGATGTATTTCCCAACTTAAACTGGTAGTACCTAAAACCACAGTGCCTAGTAAATAGGCCAAAAAGCAGCCTGAATTCCGCTTTCTCAATCAGCAGAAACCTGCCTGCCCTGCGCCGGGACAGTGTCGCAAATCTTTTGGACTGTCTTAATCCAGAAGTGGGCGTCCATGCGTGAAGGAATTCACGCTCGGACCCACAGGGACGCCAAAGAAAAGATCCGGGCCTTTAAATGGACGACGAGCGCCCATGTTTGCTAAGCAATCACCCCTTTCATTACCCACATGGTCCTAATGCCGGGAACCCAACACAAATTCAATTCATTGTGTTTCCCTTACTCATTCAGAGACGCAAAACAGTCCATGACCAGCCTAGACTTTATCTCTAAAGAAGAAAGTGCCCTAAGAGCGGCCTGGCTATCCGACATTATATACAGTCTCAAGCCCTTACCCTCCTCCTCAGACATTCCCCATCGCATATGATATATATGATGATTGGCAAGCCCCTTTGGAAATATTAGAATTAAAGGAAATACTATTTTGGTTTGCTTGTTGGTGTCGTTTTTTATACCCTTCACCACAATTAGTTGTAAGGACGGTATACTAAGTTTGTCATTTCGTGTGAAACTCTTTTATTATTGATCTCAGATCCCATAAAGTATATATATTCTCCTTGATTCGATTTAGCCATGTCCGTCTGTCTGTCCGTCTATTCGTCTGTTGAAAACACGCTCATTTTCGTACAACTCAAAAAAAAAGAACAAATTGCTTGCAGTTATCCTAAGCATTTTGGAATTGAAATCCAGCAAAATCGGTTCAGTAGGACAAAAGCTATGAATCAAAATGTGGAATTACCACCTTAAAAAATGGATCATTATTTATAAACATTTATTTTGTAATTTGGTTTTTTATAAACTCTAGATGTACTTTTTGTTAGAAATGAATACATTTGGGGGATTCACAGGGTTGTCATAAAGTTGTAAAGTCATATGTCTTAAAATAATTACAAGAAATATACATGACTGCTGTGGGCAACCGCTTATAATTTAGTTTTCTTCTGTATAGTTATGGCGAATCAATGAACACAGCATTGAAACTTTTATTTTGTTTGAAACACAACAACATTTTTTTTAAACAATTGTAAATTATTATTTCAAACATTATGAAGATATGACTTAATAGCACACCTTGTGAATTCCCCACTTTTCTATCCCACAATATATACTTTATTACTTAAGTATTTTTGGGCGACTGAAAGCAAAAGTGTATTGATTAAAGTCATAATTAATGATTCACCAATAAAAGTACATCATCTTCTTACCGCTACTTACTCAGTCATAAATTCTAATTTCTATTTATGGGAATTTATAGTTCTTTTATGCACACGTTCACATTTATCCCTGCATTAGTAACGAGATACACCACTATACAGAGAGTAAACTGAAAATCAATGATGGCGATGATGTGTGATGATGATGATGTGTTCAGGTATACGGTTGCCCATTGCCAAATATAATTAATGGCGTAACTTGGATAAATCACCATCATAAAAATGTAAATATTGACTATTAAAGTAAATGGACTACAAGGTGACTGCAGTAACTGACATTGTAGATGAATTATTGCAAGTTAAAATTTTAGTTATAATAAAAAAAATGGATATAAAAGCAACAAACTATGTTTCATAGGTACCCATATCAAAATAATCATAATATAGTAAACTTTTACCATAAATTAAACAAAATGAAGAATTATATAGTCAATTTCACAATATCAACCATATTTATGCTTATTTATTCTAGCCAATTCTTTTTGAGTGAAGTTGTAATATAATTTGCTTTTTTTATGCCATTTACATGATGTTATGTTTTCACTGTTATTAGATACATTTTGAATGACAGTGACGGCAATTACATGTTTTCAATTACCCAGCCCTTAATACCTTTACTCAGCTCTCTTTCTCCTTTCCTAGTTGATTCTACTTCGTAAGTCTTATGTATTTAGCAATTAAACGAAAAAGAATGTGAGAATTTTAAGCAAGCCCAGCAAGGAATTGAATTGTTTAATTCAACAAGTTTTAAAGTTTAAATAGACTTTTTATGGTTTATTTCTTGTGAGAAAAATAATATTAAAATCTCCAAAACGGATATTTTTTTTTTACCGTAAGTCAACCATATTTATTTTTGCGTATATGGAGTAATCTAGCTCTTACACTGTATATCACAAATGAACCGCTGTATGGGGCTTAATTGAGCCGTTCTTGTGTACGCCGCCTATTGAATCTATCGTTTTTAAACTCTTTCACCTTAAACGCTTTACAGTTTTTCTAATCGCTTTCCCACTGCACACTAGACTGGTCCTTATCTTCCGACTTTAAAAAGAACCCCCCTCAAATGCTTTTTTTAGCATAAAAATCATTCTGTTAAAGTTTAAAATCGATATTTTAATATTAACACGTGCGTTAATGAGGTTTAACGTACGTCGCACAGTGGCTGAAAATCGTTTTTCATGTGCTAAAAATCTGTAACTTTTGATCCAAAAGAGATCATTTTGCTGGAGAGAAGACTTCTTGAACTTACATACAGTTTAAAATTTATTAAAATCGGTTTCGCAGTTATTGAGAAATTTAAGGGCAGAGTTGAACTTTTGATGTTTTTAAGCCTTTAGTATGAATATGCTTTTCATTGAGATTGAGAATTATGGCATTTTTTTATTCAAAGAGGGAGATGTTTTTAAGTGCACTTATGATATCTTTATTCATGTCAGATTTATAGAATGTCAAGCTTAAAAATTATTAATTTTACTGATATTGGAAGGCCTTTAATTCATTTATACTATAAAACTAATAATTTAAATGTTTGACATTCCATGAATCACACATGGATAGCGATGTCACAATGAAATTTTTAAGTGATGTATACCGAAAAGATCTTAAAACACTAAAAAGCATCCCCATTTTTAATTTTCAAATATCTTATATTCCCAATACCGGAAAAACGCAGTTAAAATATATTTTTGTTTTGCAAAAATGCCAAAGCTTTGAATATTTAAATATTTTGCATTTTTAATTGGCAGATCATAATGGCTTTTTTGTTTTGTTTGTTATTTTTTTTTTT
Organism: Pollenia labialis; assembly: GCA_949318255.1. Taxonomy (NCBI): domain Eukaryota; kingdom Metazoa; phylum Arthropoda; class Insecta; order Diptera; family Polleniidae; genus Pollenia; species Pollenia labialis. Next base: position 161,341,715 of record OX439140.1, read on the forward strand.
TGTGAAAGACATATCCTTAGTATATAAATGATCATATGATTTAAATGTGTATTCTAAATCAAATTACAAATTTAAAAGGTTTTGTACTTTACTAGTCTTATTCCTTCAATATTTTCCAGGAAAATTTTCTATGCACAATCAGAATTTTCGTTTGTATATTTCTGTTATTCTGATAGTGCACTGAAAATATTCCTGGAAAATATTGAAGGAATAATGCCATTAAAGTATAAAAGCTTTTAAATTTGTAATTTGACTTAGAATACAAATTCGAATAATATGAAAATTTATACAATAAATTATACTCATATTCATGAATATTTATTAGACCGAAAAATTAAAAAATGTTATTTTACAAAATATATCACGATTTTCGCGTTTTATGTGAATAATTACAAAAAAAAAATAAATTAACATTATTTTAAAAAGATTAAATTTGAAAAGCATAACATTCAGGGGTGGCATGGAAATCGAAAACGTAAAACGAAAGAATTTGGCAGTTCTTTCTTTTAAACTTTGAATCTAATTTTTGCAATTTTTGTTAAAAAATTCTGTTTAATAGAGCATTATTATTAGTCAAGTTTTATATACCATGGGATGCTGCTTCAAAAACTCTTTTCGATGATATCAAATTTTATTTATGTCGTCTTGGAGCAAAGTACAAAAAAATTCGAAAAATAGTCCAGCTCACGGATGGTCAACGGTAGAACCAAAATAGTTTGTTATCAAGCTTTATTTTCACAGGGGTAACAAAATCATTTTTTTTAATCGCTCTAATGTATATAAATAGTTTATTATGCAGATTGGCCCTTTTAATCCAGGTCATTGAAGACAGACCCTTCTGATTTGATGATTCAAGGCAAACAAAAACACATTGGTCCTCATAAAAACTGAAGATGGGCCGTTTTTACGCAACAGCGTCGCTATTATAAAATATTTTTTTTTTTCTCAATTTAAAATTTTTTTTCCGCTTTCCCGGGAAGTGAAAAATTCTTGGAAAAGTAACTATAGTACTTAGAAATAATTATTTTTATAAAGTAAACATTTTCTGATAATTTTTCTATTTTTTATTCTTTTTATTGCCACATCAATTTTCGATGTTTGCGGCTTTGTAATTTTTGCCAATTAAAAAAATTCTGCGTATTATTCCCCCTCTAAAATTACAACAACAACAACAACATTTAATCAAACCGCAATGGAACTATATACACATACATATTTGCAAAATGTTTTTGCGTATTTTGATAAGAATTAGTGTATTTGTTAATAATAACCCTGCAAATAATAGGACTAGTCCAAACACGCGTGTAAAGTGTAGCCCACAAGGAACTAGGACTAGTCCAAAAAAGTAACCCAAACGTATGGAAAAAACATGGTCTATTTAACATTACGATGTCCTAGGACAGGACCATATAACCCATCTTTTAAAACTACTCCATTGTATACACAAGAGGGTTAGTTTTAACTTCGTTTAAACCCGAAAACATGTCGTTAAAAAACGAAGACATGTTGTCTCACTACAAACATGCTTGCATTACATCGGACCAGTCCATGCAGTAGTCCATTTAATCAAAATGGATCAGGTGGTCCAATAATATTTGCAGGGAATGTGTAAATACCCGGCGGGAACAAGATGGAGTACGGATGCCTTCTAGAAGGCCTTTGTAATCCCGATTTTGAATCAACAAGGCCTGCTCGCTCTATTCCACACTCATATCGTTTTTATACACGTTGTCTTTGCGGGAAAAGAAGGGTAATTGGAACAAAAAAAAAGAATTTTTTTGCTTTTGCATAAACACAAAACAGAATATGTGGAATGTGTATCTTATCTTTTCTAAGAAAGATCCGATGCCTTCTATGAGGAATTCTTAAGCAGTAAAAAAAGAATGGTAGCTAAATCAAAACAATTTTTAAGTTTTAAATAGCATTGAGATGAATAAAAATTTGATTTAAAGCTAGTACTTTATAGTGACTAGTACTAGTTTCTACTATATCTTATAGTGTTGAATCAAAAAATGTGTGAATAAAAACGAGTGTGTGCTTAAAAATACTAGTTTTCGCTTTATTTTTTTTAAGCTTATGATTGGGGTGCTTGAAGTTTGTGTTTTGCCACAATATTGAAATATAAATGAATTTCTTTTTAAATATTTATAGTATGTATGTTTAGTTTTATGAACATCCTGAAGATTATTTCAAATTGTATATTTTTCGGAAAAATACCTAAAATGGTAAAATCTCTGTAAATGTAACAAATACAATAATTAGAATTTTGGTTATTTTGTTGAACTATTTATGGTTTTTAATCCAAATTTTTAATATTTTAATAGGGCTTAAGTTCATCAAATTTAATTTTCATTAAATTATTTTTATGATGAAGAAAGGAATTTTTTTCATTCTTGACCGTGGCCGGGGCCGGGGATCGAACCCTAGTGGCAGGTTACCATGACATGTTTCGATCGCAACCATTCGATCTCCTCAGATGGATTTGCCGTCTTACACTCGCAGCCATCGACGACTGCTGACGTCAATAGTCAAATATCAATACTTAAACCAAATTGTATGTTAACCTTTGGTAGATCAAAATTTGCTTTGAATGATTGTCCATTTTAATTGATTTTACATGTTTCTTCATAAATATAATTTAATGAAAATTAAATTTGATGAACTTAAGCCGAAGTAACAAATACTTAAATTTAAATATGTACAGTTTACCAAAGCAATTTTACTTAATTTTTTAAATAGTTTATAAATTTTGTAAAACAAGCTAAATAGTTGGCAATTAAAGTATGAAGTACATATTATTTTAATATAATATTTTAAGCAAGGCCCATTGATGATCATTGTTTATGTTCTTTTTAGTTGTCAAAAGTTGTTTACATTTTGCTTACATGTGCATGTATACGTTGGTTTACGTTTATGGTATGCCACACATACACGTTTTTTCCTTTTGCTTTGTATATGTGGTAGTAAATTTTTGACAACTAAAAAGAACATAAACAATGATCATCAATGGGCCTTGCTTAAAATATTATATTAAAATAATATGTAAGAATCGTTTTTTGTAAGCAGACCTGTTAGATGGGCCTTGATTTTAAGGAATCATTTTACAAGCTAGTTTTCAAGATGTCTTCGATTTGTAAATCTATTTTATTTCGATATATAGAACATGGCCGAATATTATGTTTTTATTGATTAGGTTCAGAAGGTGTTATCATTTACAAGACTGGGAACAATGGGACAACTGAATGTTGTCAATAATGCAACGGTCTGTTGTTAAAAATGAAAACAACATGTTGTGGGAATGACACTTATATGGTGATAACATATTAACAGCTTATTGTCAGAATAAGACCGAATGGCGATGAATTGACAACGAAGTGGTTTAAAATATGACACTATCCTTTATTAAATTAAACACACACGTTGCTATCTCACTTTTTACAAAATTTTGGTATTTTTATAAAGGATTTTCCCTCTGTGGGTTTATTTGTGCACCCTTCTCCCATCAATAAAACGGTATTGAAAAATAAAATCAGAGTGGATCTTTCAAGACAAAAGGGATCTCAAAAATGTTTTTTTTTTTGCAAATACAATAACAATTATTTTATATAAAATATTACCATAATAATACTTAACAATTTCAGTTGTTCATAATTTTGATACTACTGGGACACTAATGTGTCAAATGACTATTAAGACAGCTAAGTGGCAGTTGAATACATACTGCATACTAAAACGAAATTATTTATGTAACCAGTTACCGAAACAACTAGCGGGATATGAATAATCATGTGTTATGTTCACTACTTCAGGTATGTGCACAGTAAATCGTATTAAATTTTAAATAACGTATCTAAAATTTAAAATACAGTTTTGTAAATTTATGTATATTAAACATTTTTTTAGTTATTTTGCTTTAAACTTTAATAACGCCAGTATTTATAAAAATGTTATAAAGGTTTACAAAACCATTTCTGTATGAAAATTTGCTTTAAAAAACGTTTGTTAAATTTTATAATCGTGTACAAATACGGGGTTAAAACTCTAAAGAAGAACAGTACAATTTAAATACTGGATATTTTGTTGGATTTGAATAGTTCTCCAAAATTTAAGTAACAAATAACTTTGGTGCAAATAGTGTTTGTAATTTGACAACAGCAAACTTACAATTATACATACATCATAAATTTAGTTTAAGCTCTTGTTAAAGAACTTGAAAGAGTGAGTGTGTGTGCTCACCAGCTTGTTTCTCTAAATTGTTCGCTTTGACCAATAATGCTACTGCGAATTCGTGTATGGTATATGCAAATCTCTGTTGTTATCAGCGGTTGATTGTCGCTTCCAAAGTACGTGCAATGACTGTAAAAACATGCACACTTAATTCATTTAAGCCCACACACTAATACACTTTAATTGTATTCACAGATAAGATACATGCAAATTTTAGTATGTACATGCGGTTGTTTTCCTTTTCCATGTTTGCCAAATACATGGCATTTGTTAATAGAATTATAGAGAAAAATTATATTTTTTATAAAATTATTAAAGTGTGTATGTAGTAATAAACTAAAAATAAAAGACTTTAATCGTAATTTTTATATGTACATTGTGGAAATTGTTTCCTTTTGGAAATTTTTTTTATTATTTTTAACATATGGGCATTTCCATTTTGACGTGTCGTGATATTTGTAGCACAAAATGGAAAAAAATTAAATGACGAAGTCAAATTTGTAAAAAGGGTTTTTATATATACAAAGTAATGAAGTAGCTCTACATTCAGAAAAAAAATTACAGTAATCGACGCTAAGGATTTGCAGATATAAGCAAAAATCTGCCCTGGCTTGACGTTAAAAAAACGGAAGTGGGTTTTGATTGCATTACAAAACTGAAAAATACTGCGAATTGAGCAAGAAGTTTTGTACAAAACCTTTTTTAGTAAACTTAGAACTTATATAGATTTATTTTTCAAGCTATCAAATTTAAAAATCTTTGCTCGTTTTAAGGTAAATTGGGAATTTTCAGCTAAAAGTCTACTTTTTTTAATGTAACGCCAAATTGCAAATAAGGTTGTATTTTCGGACCATGTTGTTCAATCGTTATCCCTTTTGTTACTTAATGTAGAGCTTGTTGCGCTTTACACCAAAATAAAAAAAAGTAAACAATACATATAAAATTTTTTGAGAAACAATTTAAAATACTTCTGGCGTTACGTGACAAAAAGTAGACTTTTCGCTGGAAATGCCCATATCTGAAGCTTTAGTGTTAACCAGGATAGAGAATCTTTTACGGTTTACCAAGTTGATGTCATATACACAGCAGTGGTAAAAAGACATTATTTTGTCACCGTTACATGTCAAAAATTTCGTCAAAGCTTTGGAAACTGTGTCGCATTATATACCTGACAACCGTCTTTTCCAACATATCAAATGCCAAAATTTAAAAAAGGGTTTTTGTGGGACCACAAATTACAAATTCCAAATTTAATTCGATTTTGTGGGAAGATATGTCAAAGATATGGTTAGTTAGATTGTTACAAGCTTTCTGGAGAATTTCAGAAGCCTAAATTATAAAGAAAAAAATATGAGAAAATTGTTACAGTTTGCTATACGATTTAGTTTTTATTTATTTTTTTTAAATAATCATTAATTTTTATAAATATCTTACTTTAAAAATTCACCTTCTGCACTTAAATTTCTTCCCAAATAACATTAGCGGTGATAGTGACGAGCAATTTGAACGTTTTCACCAACAAATACAGGAAATGGAACGTCGATATCAAGGGGCGTATGCTTTGACGATGTTGGGGTGCAACCGTTGGTTTCTAGTACAAAGGGCATAAAATAAGCACAATAGGTGAAGCAATTTAACATTTAGCTTTGTAAATTTAATTGTTGTGTTGTTTTTATTTGATAATAATCTAAAAGTGGGATAATTGAAATTGTCTTCTGAAACTTTACCGTTTTTGCACAGGTCTGGTCCTATTGGGCACAAAATGTTCGTATTAAAATAAACAAACGTCGTAAGTGAAAAAAATAAAAAAGTTTAGTTGTTTGATTTTAAAAAAATAAGTTGAAAAAAAAGAAAAATTTTAACATTTTTGTAAAATTTAAACTTTGGTCCCGTGCAACACTGTCATGTCTTTACAGGCGACAAATAATTAAAAAAAATCCATTAAATATTTTCGAAGATGCATTTATTAAAGTGGCATCATCTTTTTAAAAAACTCAAATAAGGTTTATATATCTGCTTTTGACAATTCTGACTTCACGTTCGGATTAGGTGTCAGATTATTTTGGTGACGACTTTGTTGAAAACTTGTGACACAGTGTTATCTAATGAAAAGTTTTGGCATGTTGGTATCCATGTGTATCAGTTTGAAAAATATGTCTTTAAAGATTTTAAAATTACTTCGAGCGTAATATATTGACATGAAATCTATTTTTTCAAATTGACACTGTCTGACAAAAATAAAGTTTATACAACTAATTTTTTTTTGCGTAGAGAAATATGAAAAAATAAAAGCAAAATACGAATACGAAAATGTAAAACTTTTCTGTAAGAAATTTTTGTTTTATTATTTCTTGAAAATCTTGTTCCAATTTTCAACAGATTTTATTCATAAATCGTAAAAAAAAAACAGAACAATTTTCAATATTAATCAACGATGCCAATAGTAGAAAATTTTTTTTTTTTTGTGGATATTTTCTCGAAAAATTTCAAGTAAAAGGACAGATATATTATTTTAACCCATTTACTGACATCATTGTTTTTCATTATTTATAAAGCACTAGCTTAACCCGGTGCGCTTCGCTACACTGCTTTAACCACTTTATCGGTTGAGAGATATTTAATATATGCATCCTATAGAAGGTAGTTCCCCCCTGCGCCTACCCGCTTTATTTTTATTTTCAAAGTGAAGTATACCATAAGAGTGACTTCTACAAAGTTTGAACTTTCTCACTATAACAGTTTTTAAGATATCCGATATTAAACATTGGCGTCCTATTGTGGGTAACACTTCCCCCGCTGCTATTTTATTTCAATTTTGGGGCTCAGATAATCCTACTACCAAAAGTTCAACAAATTGCTTGCAGCGGCTCTTATTAATATTTCTATCTATGAGGGGTACTGCTCCTCCTCTGGCTACCCCGCCCATTTCTATATTGAAATTTATAGTTTACCAAAATAGTAGCTTTAACTACGTTTGAAGACTCTCCCTTTAATAGTTCTTCAGTTGAGCGATATTTAATGTATGCATCCTATGGGAGGTATTTCCCCCCCTGCGCCTATCCGCTTTATTTTTATTTTCAAAAGTGTAGTATACCATAAGAGTGACTTCTAGAAAGTTTGAACATTCTTACTATTACAGTTCTTAAGATATGCGATGGTAAACATTGGCGTCCTATGGGGAAAACCACTTCCCCCGCTGCTACTTTATTTCAATTTCGGGGCTCAGAAGATCCTACTACCAAAAGTTCAACAAAATGCGTGCAGTGGCTCTTATTAATATTTCAATCTATGAGGGGTACTGCTCCTCCCCTGTTTACCCCGCCCATTTTTATACTGAAATTTATAGTTTGCCATAGTTGTAGCTTTAACCACGTTTGAAGACTCCCCCTTTAATAGTTCTTCAGTAAAGCGATATTTAATATATGCATCCTATGGGAGGTTTCCCCCCCCCCCCTCCCCTACCCGCTTTATTTTTATTTTCAAAAGTGTAGTATACCATAAGAGTGACTTCCACAAAGTTTGAACATTCTCACTATAACAGTTCTTAAGATATGCGATGTTAAACATTGGCGTCCTATGGGGGATTCAAATACCCCCGCTGCTATTTTATTTCAATTTCGGGGCTCAGAAGATCCTACTACAAAAAGTTCAGCAAAATGCCGCCAGCGGCTCTTAAGATATGCGATAATAAATATTGGCATCCTATGGGGGTACCAATTCCCCTGCCCCTATCGAAAAAATAAGTAGCCTATTTTATTTTTAGGGCTCACGTGATGTTACTGTAAAAATTTCAAGAAAATCGGTTCAGTAGTTTCGGAGTCTATAAGCCAACAAACACACAAACATACAAACATTTTTCATTTTTATATATATAGATGCAAAAATTATATTAAGAAAATGTATACATTTACAAGAGTTTTCTTAATACAAAAAATAACAAAAACTGATATTAGGGAAATATAAACAAAAAAAATTCACAAACAAACTATCTTATACAAAGAATGCAAAAATTATATTAAGAAAATGTATACATTTACAAGAGTTTTCTTAATACAAAAAATAACGAAAACTGATATAAGGGAAATATAAACAGAAAATATACAACATGTATACATTTACGAGAGTTTTCTTAATAAAAAATGGACGAAAAACTGATATTATGGAAATATAAACAAAAAAAATCACAAACTATTTTATACAAAGAATAGCTTAACCCGGTGCGCTTCGCTACACTGCTTTAACCACTTTATCGGTTGAGAGATATTTAATATATGCATCCTATGGAAGGTAGTTCCCCCCTGCGCCTACCCGCTATATTTTTATTTTCTCACTATAACAGTTTTTAAGATATCCGATATTAAACATTGGCGTCCTATGGTGGACACCACTTCCCCCGCTGCTATTTTATTTTAATTTTGGGGCTCAGAAGATCCTACTACCAAAAGTTCAACAAAATGCATGCAGTGGCTCTTATTTATATTTCTATCTATGAGGGGTACTGCTCCTCCCCTGTCTACCCCGCCCATTTGTATACTGAAATTTATAGTTAACCCTCATAGCAGCTTTAACCACTTTTGAAGACTCTCCCTTGAATGGTTCTTCAGTTGAGCGATATTTATTATATGTATCCTATGGGAGGTATTTCCGCCCTGCGCCTACCCGCTTTATTTTTATTTTCAAAAGTGTAGTTTACCATAAGAGTGACTTCTACAAAGTTTTAACTTTCTCACTATAACAGTTTTTAAGATATCCGATATTAAACATTGGCGTCCTATGGGGGGTAACACTTCCCCCGCTATTTTATTTCAATTTTGAGGCTCAGAAGATCCTACTACCAAAAGTTCAACCAAATGCGTGCAGTGGCTCTTATTTATATTTCTATCTATGAGGGGTACTGCTCCACCCCTGTTTACCCCGCCCATTTATATATTGAAATTTATAGTTTGCCATAGTACTAGCTTTAACCACGTTTGAAGACTCCCCCTTTAATAGTTCTTCAGTTAAGCGATATTTAATATATGCATCCTATGGGAGGTTCCGCCCCCCCCTCCCCTACCCGCTTTATTTTTATTTTCAAAAGTGTAGTATACCATAAGAGTGACTTCCACAAAGTTTGAACATTCTCACTATAACAGTTCATAAGATATGCGATATTAAGCATTGGCGTCCTATGGGGGGAACCACTTCCCCCGCTGCTATTTATTTCAATTTTGGGGCTCAGAAGATCCTACTACAAAAAGTTCAGCAAAATGCCGCCAGCGGCTCTTAAGATATGCGATAATAAATATTGGCATCCTATGGGGGTACCAATTCCCCTGCCCCTATCGAAAAAATAAGTAGCCTATTTTATTTTTAGGGCTCACGTGATGTTACTGTAAAAATTTCAAGAAAATCGGTTCAGTAGTTTCGGAGTCTATAAACCAACAAACAAACACACAAACACACAAACATTTTTCATTTTTATATATATAGATAAATAGTATGTTATAAGAATTGACAAAAATCAGTTTGTAGTTGACCAGTTTTCTGACTTATAAAAATCCATAGTCTTTGGTGGTCGAAAAATCGACCACTGGCCGGAAGCACTACAATATCATTACATCATATTGGCAATCGGTTCAGAACACCTATAAGGTATTTACATCTATCAGATAATAGTCGCTAGGATACAATATATTGTTTTGTCAAAGTTCGCCGACATGTTGATGTTCTTAATAAAAATTGTATGCAGTTTATGCAAATAGTTCCTATGATGAGTGACACTCGTGCAAATTGTTCTTTAAGAGAAACCCAATACGTTTTGTATTTAAAACTTTTCGCATATCCTCTGGAAGTGGAGATTTATTCTACAGTGTTTTATATGGTGCTCAAACTCTTTTGTATTTACTGGATAATAATCGTGTCCGATCCCGATTGTCATATACAGAGTTTTTTTTGAAAATTGTTCCTTATCATCTCATCTGTATACTGAAAGAGCGCGGGAATGACAGCTGTAGCCAATGTAATTATCAATAACTCCTCAGTCAAACCGATGGCTTATATTAAACTGTATTGCCCAGCCCAAAGCAATTCAGGAGTATAATCATGATATGGATGGTTTCAACTTTTACGACAATGGCTCTCTTTCACAAATTGGCTATCGACCTAAAGTGACAATACAGTGGGTTAATCTTGAGGATTTGTAAATGCTCCTTAGGGTAAGGGAAATGCCACTTTGTTGTGTTACTTTCTCTGGTAAAATCGGCTAGTAAGCATATTTTGAAATTAACATACATATCTCCGCAGATCACGGCTAACCAGAGACCTTTCTGGTACAACGGCAGTTAATAGCATCGAAGTCACCAAAAGTCATGGGAAAGGAGCTCTTAAAAAATCGGCTTCAAACGCTGGTAAACGAACTATTTGTCCTCTAGTGATTACGACCACCATGAGATTGGTCCAACACGGCAGGTGCTTATGTTAATTTGTTTACTCATAATCCCTTATTCGCCACAATCAATTCAATTACAAGACACATACTATGCATATTAACATGAAAAAATACATATATTTACATATTTACATCATTAAGATCTATAAGAAAAATTGTTTTTAATAAATTCCCATAAATTAAGCCTAAAGCATTTTTGTTTTACAAGAAAATTAAATAGTTTTTTTTTTTTTTCTGCCATTGGTCGGTTTTTCGAATAGTGAACAATTTTCTTAATTGAAGTCTCAAAAGCACCTCCCTGCAAGGGATTTAAAAAATTCCTGTTTGTTGTGATAGCGGCCAATAATGGGTTAAGGCAAATGTAGGGAATTTTCAAAATATTGTCGCATTTTCAAATTCTTATACAATATCCTTTAACTAGAAATGTAGTATTTTGTTAACAGAACCCCTATACTTTGAGTCCTTTCAGCCTGGAAATCTTCAGCAAGTGCCAAGACCCAGTGCCCGAATATTTGTCGTCCCCCTAATATATAATTTGGTGGCAACGAATACTTTCGTTCGTATTTACGAGCTATTCTCTTTTGTTTGCTATTTGCATTCGCGCTCACATTTTCCAAAATTTCTACATCCAAATGAATTTGCAAAAAAAAACAATCACACCTTCTGAACTAAGAGAGATAAAAGAATATAATTTCGAATTTTTAAAAAATGTTTAATGAAGACTTTTAAGGATAAGCAAGGATATATTTTTAAAAGGAATTTTTTTTTATGAAAATAATTTTGGTGGGAATACAAAATTTAATTTAAATGATTTTGTTATTATTTTTATATTTGTTTTTGTTTTTATTTTGTTTTTCTTAACCTACTTACAACTACAATTAATGTTGAGAGAATTTCAACTAATTGTAGTGGGGAATGTAAGATGAGATTAACCCACTGTTTATTGTTGATGTTGTTTTGTTTAAGCTTTGATATTATTACAAGTAGAACTGTTGCTATAATTCTTATACGTTTAACAGTTTTATTTGGTTTAATATCTTTAGTTTTTCTAAAATATTTATGGATGAAGTTTCCGGATGCTCTGGCCTAAGCAACCAGTGAAATGCGCATGGGAATAGCTTATCCCATCAACAATAAATTTCAGTGGTTTTATTAAAATAAAAATTGGGAATTAAGCACGACAAACAAAATTATTTAATATAAGGAATTTTTTTTATTTTAATTCAGGAAGAAAATATTTTAAAATTTAAAAGACCCTTCCCTTTTATTTGCTACAAAGTTTGTTAAAAATTACATATTATTAAAAATTAAAGGACAAGAGATGAGGAGATGAAAAATAAATACGAAGTTTGACTATGTTTTGTCTCTAGATTAAAGGATACATAGAGGCGTTTCCTTAAAAAAGAAAACATTTAAATTTGTCACACAGTGTTATTGTTAAAATCAAAGCTTCAAGCTTTGTTCACAATCAGAAAAACAATTTGGTTTTTTCTTCCCAAAGTATTTCATATGTTTTCCTTTCATTTTAAGAGCCAAAACTTAACTAAAATTTTTTAAAAAATGTAACTTAAGTTGAGTCAACTAGAACTTCAGCAACAATTAGTATGAAATTGTTTCTGACCTTTAAAATAATTTTATTTAGTTTTGAAAAAAAATGTTAACATAATGTTGTAAACAATAATAATAAATGAATAATATTGTTGTGGGAAAAATTTGCAAACGGTTTCTTAATGCAAAAAATTGCGAACAATTTGCTGGTCTATTATAAACACTAAGTGAACATTTTTCTAGGATTGTGAACGAAGCTTGAAATAGTGTGTGTAAGGCATTTACATATTCATTTTGTTTTTTTTTCTTGTTGTTAATATGTTTTTATAATAATAATTACATAATGTCAACAAAATATGTATTTGTTTGCCTTTTGCTGAAACCAATTAGGGATTTTTTTGACACGTAGGGATTTTTTGAAATTTTTCTGGCTTCACTGATATTAATGTTATTTGATAAATACATATATATTTTTTAAATTAGTTTTAGTGATAATGCTGATGGCATTGTAAATACTTGGAATTGTTTTGAGGGTTAGGTTAACGCCTATATCGTCGCAAGAATTAAAGAACGCTGTAACTGACAAAATGTTCACCAGAGTCAAAAAAGCTGTATTAAAGTAAAAAAAATTCATATCACAAAAACTATATAACTTAGGAATAAGAATTTAAAAACTTATTTTTTCTCTATTTATATTTTTGCTGTAAACATTTCCTGTCAAGTCAATTATTCCCGGTGATTCTGCGGATTACAGCAAACGATTTTTCTTCCACAGACCTATAAAATGCTGTAACTTCAATTATTTTTTTATGGAAACAAAAAAGTGTATTTTTTTTTTCATCATACAAATATGGGACCAAGACCAATCGACGCAGTATTTTTTTCTAATAAAAATGATGCAAAAAAACGTATTTTGGATTTTTTGTCAGTTACAGCGTTCTTTAATTCTTGCAACGATGTTATAAATTTACCACCCACAATCATAAGATGTATTTGTATTTAAACTATAACAAATATATTAAATACATGTAAGAGGTATTACAATAGGGCCTTCCGTACGTGTTCAGCCTATTTCGTCAAATCATAAAAGCCGTATAGAGCGCTCAATAACAAGGACAAATAATTCAATATAAAAAATTTCAAACTGACCGGTACTTTCATCGAAAAATTATTTTCAGGTCGATTTAATTATATTTAGGTGGATTTTATAACAATCTGCATGAGATCAAAAAGTGTCGTTTAAATCTAACTGTAAATTTTTCTTTGAAAACGACGTTATTAAAGCCGCCACGCGCTATACGTCAATCATAGCCAATTAGCCTTAATTAGATGAAATGGGCATACGTACCACATATATCTCAAACCACGTTGGATGTTACGCATGCGCAACTTATTAGGCATGGTCAGCTCACGTGGAGTTGACGTTAAATTTTTTTTGTATGGGTTTCTTAAGTCACAGGTGTATTTGAATAAGCTACAAACAACAGCGTCTTCTTAGCCAACATAGCCCATGCCGTCGTTAAAAATGTAGGATGATTTATGTGCCAAAGTCAAAGTCACGGAAAATTGAAAAATTTCGGATGCGCTCCACCCAGCGAAGCCATAGCGAGCATTTGCACGATGTTATATTTCATGCAAAGGCCTTTCAAAAACTTACACAATTGCATGATATCTTATTTAAATTTAAATTAGCGAAGCGCTGAAAGAAATCCCCTTTACATTAATATTGCATTTATGGTATTTATGTTTTTGGTTTTAAACATATTGTTGTATGTAGTTTCAATAAGTAAAACAAAATTTTATTTTAATCAAATTCTCTTTACATCTTTACTCATCTGCAGTAATCATACCCCAAGGAAAATTCCCTAAAGTTACTAAAGTACCCAGTGTTCTTATGACGTACAGTGGTTCATTTATATGTTTTTTGTTACAAAAATAAACTTTTTCAAAATAATTTCAACTCGAAAAAAAATTAATTCTACAAAATATTTGATGGAACTTTTGAAATTTTTTTATAAAGATTTTATGCTCATCATCGTAAAGAAGAGTATATAAAATATATTTGAAAATATTCTTAAAGTAACTATCGTACGAAACATTAAGTTTCAAATCAGAAATTATACAGAACATGATGAAATTTTAATAAAAATGTAGGTGTTTCCAAACATATTAGAGCGACTTAAAAAAAAAAAAGATTTTGTTAACCCTCTGAAAATAAAGCTTGATATGTTTTATGATGATTCCCAACAAAATTTTGGTTCTAGCCTTGACCATCCGTGAGCTGAACCAATTTTTAAAAAGGTCTTTATTCAGTTTTTCGAACTTTGTACCCATACATTACACATTTCACGTTTGCAAATTTTGCTTAGTATATATTTTTATTTTTTAAAACATATTTTTAAAATTTTATTTAAAACTAAAACAAAAGTTTTTATAAAGGTTATTTACAATTTTATACAAATTGTGAAAGAAGACTAATTTTTTAAAATAATTTAGTGACAATAAAAAACAAGTAAGAAAGTATAGTCGGTCAATCCCGAACATATGATACCCTACACCACAGTATGAATTTGTCAATGTTTATAAACTTCATTAAAATTGGTTTGAAAGTTTGTGACAGGCAGAATTTTCCCCCTACCTCCCCTTGTGGTCCTATTTTTGAAAAATTCTATAGCTTATGGTTCCATATAGATATAGATCTAACTAGGTTTTTAATTTCATTAAAATGTCCCCCTATCTTCCCTTGTGGTCATACGATTCGACCCATTTTAAATAGGCTTGATCCTTGTGCCAATAAGAACCTATGTCCCAAATTTTATCGAATTATCTCTAAAATTGCGACCCGTACTTTGCGCAAAAACTTTCATGGACAGCCTGCCAGCCAGCCAGCCAGCCTGTCAGCCAGCCGGACGGACATCGTTAGTTCGACTCAGGAAGTGATTCTAAGTCGATCGGTATACTTTAAGGTTGGTCTAGGGCCAATATTTTAAGGTGTTGCACATATCAGCACAAATGCATAACACCCTCTCCACTATTGTGGTGTGGTATAATGAAAGGAAAATATACGAAATACTTTGGGACAAAGTGACAGAAGAAACCGAAATTGTTGCTATCATTATGTGCGAAGCTTTAGGCTCTCAAAATACATTAACTATTAATAAACAGAAGGTAAGTTTACTCACACAGCAAGCTCTATGGCAACTACGGAGATAAATAATTTCAAAGAAAGAGTAACTTTTTATTATTTGTTAAGTGGTGGTTTTGGTGGAAGATTTTCAGAGGGCACAAGTAAATATTATCATTTTCCACATGATGAAACTCTCTTAATGATACGTTTACACTACGATATATTTTTAAACATAAATGCCAAACAACTGAAATGTTTTAATTTTAGTAAAAATAACACTTTCCAGGGTTTCAGCCAGGTAAATTGATTGGTGAAATAAAATGAATGACAATATTCGGAGAAAAAAACTACCATTTTATTTGTCCTAAATAAGTTTTACTTGTTTAATAATAAAACATTTTAACTGTTGTTATCGATACATTAAGATACTTGAAATCACTGATCTTAATAAAAACAAAACATTATTCAAGTTCAATGAATATCTTTCTTGATGTTAAACAACTGTTTGGTATTCTCTTCGGGTTCTCGCAAAAGATGGATTTTTCATCCCTCGTCCCACTATTAATATCTCTCAGTCGCAGGACAATCAAGACGAATGCAGTATTATCCAGGTACTGGGATTGTACAGTAGTTTTGACGTAACTGCCTTTTGTTTAATTGCACTTTTGACTTAACTGCATGAAATTAATGATTTTTGTAATTATTCTTTAAAATCCAATAGAAATTTATTTTTTTAGGTGCACTTTCTACACCTGCACATTTATGATAAATACCCAAAATTTTTGGCATTTTAAAATTATTTACCTACAAAAAATTAAAGTTAGCTACACTTTGACTTTACTGCCCAAAATATAAATTGTCTGTAATTATTCTTCAAAAATCCTTGTTTACGTGCGATTTTTAACCTTATCATATTTTAGGGCAGCTTTAAAATATTTTAATATAAAACATTAAAGTTAGCTGCACACATGAACAAATATGGTGGCCACTTTTTCATATAAATATCATTTTAATAAAATTTCAATTTCATAATTAAAACATTTTTTTTTCTTTTAAACACTTTACTTCAGCTGCACTTTTATGCAGGTAACCACAACTGTGTATTGTGCATTTAGGATAACAGCACTTTTGATTTATCTGTACAAAAAATTGTGCAAATGAGAGTGTGCAGTTAAGTCAAAATTACTGTATAGTATTTGCTTGATATAGAGGAATTTTATCTTTGTTTCACATTTTAAATACAATTAAATAATAATTTTAAATTTTTTATTGTGTTTTGTAATGTACATGCCATGGGGATAGATAAAAGTACTCAAACCAAAATCTGATTTTAATAAAAATTTATAGTTCTGCGGTTTTGTACGAAACTAAAAACAAAACTGTGCATCAACAATAAACACACACTTGATAAAAGGCTATTTTTTGCACAAAAGTGAACTTTTGCTATATTTTTTTTTTACACACAAATATTTTATTTTAGTTATTAGTTTTGTTTATTAAGTTGGTAACATTTTGTTTTTCTTAAATATTGTTGTTTATGTTTTTGCTAATTAACCGCATATTTTAAAAGTATTTAGTGTAATTGTTATACAACGTGACTTTGACATTTTTTGATGTCTTTATAGTTAGAAAAGTTAATCTGGTTTTAACTTTTTGCCAGTATTTGTGTCTTGTGTGTGTATGTTGATAAAGAAAAGAGAGCAAACAACACAAAATACACCTTAATTAGTAAACAAAGTTGGTTGCGTGCAGAAAAAATTTAACTCAAATTGCTTGTCAGTTTCAACATGTTTGTTGATAAAACATTTAAAAAACGTTAGAAAAATATCTACTTTAGTTCTACTTATACTCGAACTTTTAGAAGCAAAAGCAATAAATATGTAAAAAAAAGTATTTCTCAATACATACATACATTTTTATGTTAAAATTACATATATAACCAGGGCAAGTTTTTTATGGCATATGCCATTTTTGCCTTTTCTTCAATTATTTTTTTTAAAGCCATTTTTGGTTCAGCTTGCCAAAAAACACCTTTTTTGAAATGTTTAAATAAGCTTAGCGAATATGAGACACAATCTATTCGAAATGCTAAATGAATGTTGCAAAAATCGGACATAAAAGCAGTGTTGCCAACTTAGCCATTTAGTGGCTAGATTTAGCCATTTTTCACCCTGTTTAGCCATTAAAAAATGTATTTAGCCATTAGCCATTTTTTTTAGCCATTTTTCAACTGGTTTAGCCATAAAATTTTTCTTGCCGTGTTTCTTTTAAAAGAATAATTTTTATTTTATTATAAAAATATATAATAGCAAAATAAACATTTTAAATAATTAAAACGGCTTCAATTTAAATCACAACTTTTACAAATGTTGAAAATCGCTATAAACGATGATGATGAAACATCTTTCAAAATAAAGGAACAGTATTCCAATATTAAATTTATAAAACGGATCAACACAAACATCGTTGTTTCTTTCTGGTTGCAAGTATTTCAATAAAGAGATGCTGGCGGCAACAAATTTTTTTTAGAAATTTCAGAATTTACTATAAAGTTGCTCTCACTTCCATGGTCTAATGCTGAAGTAAACATCGTTAAAAGTAATTTCAGAAACAGGTAACATTAAGCAACCGTTAATTCGATTTTATCAATGAAATATTTATACCAACTCCACAATAGTGGAGAGGGTACTATGCGTTTGTGCTGATGTTTGTAACACCTTAAAATATTGGTCCTTAGCCCACCTTTTCGTAAACCGATTGACTCAGAACCACTTTCTGAGTCGAATTAACGATGTTTGTCCGGCTGGCTGGCCGTCCATGTAAACCTTGTGCGTAAAGTACATATCGCAAATTAGCAGATCATTTAATAAAATTTGGTACACAGGTTCAAATTAGGTGTAGGGTATCACATAGTCGGGGTTGACCGACTATATTTTCTTACTTGTTTTTTATTTTAGATCTGGAATCAAAAGGTTGGGTAAATGTTGTCGTGATTTTTATTTACCTTCAAATTATTTAAAACTAATAGGCACGAGTGATTCCTATGAGATGAACAATAACGACATAAAATTTATCGATGATTTTATTTTTTAAATATTTTTCAGAATATTAAATAACGTTTATTCTTATTTAAGAAATTTATCTTAACTAACAATTTCATCGTAAACCACTTTAAATGAATTATTTCTGTTGTGTTATTGAATATTAATGTGTTTTTATTTAAAAAAGCATTCAGCCATTTTTTAGCCCATTTTTAGCCATTTTTTCCCCGTAAATTTAGCCATTTTTGGTCTCCAAGTTTTGGCAACACTGCATAAAAGACACTTTCATCTGCATCTGCTCAAGTCTCTTGCACTTTAAAAAAGCTTAGACTTAATTGACAGTGCTAAGGAAAAAAATAAAGATGTCAGTAAAGAAGATTTTGTCGAAATTAAAAAAAAAATTTAGGCATTATACCGGACTACAAGATTAATTAAAATAAGAAATAGTATACGTGAGCCATTGCAAACACTGCTAATTTAAAAAAATTTAAAATTCTGTAAAAGCCGCCATTTTATTTGTACCTCCCTTAGCCATTTTCAATCTCGTAAGTAACGCGCATTTTCTGGTTAATTATTTAATAGACCTGCAAAACTATCTATATGGCTTGGCATTTCAATTTTAAAAAAGTGTGAATCGATTTTCTCAGAATTTTGTTTTTATGAAAGTTAGACGTATGAATTTATTGACAACCTTTCTCCTTCTGAATCCAGAAAAAACCTCGCCTACAAAATAATGTGTTAGGTGTTATGCCATGTTATGTCAGCATTAACATACTGTCTTTGCATGTCTTTGCAATTTAGTCAAGCTGTTGTAGGCTGTTATTTCAATAACATGTATTTTTAAATTTTTAACCTGCAGCATGTTTTTAATATTGTTTGAACCTGCCTGCCTTATACTATTAAAATATTTATTATTTCTTAAATAAAGATTCTAAATTAAATAATTGACTAACAATTGTTCGAATAGAAAAAACTTTTATTTTAAATTTTGTTTTTATAATACATTTTTTATTTCAAAAAAGCTCAACAACAATTTAATATATGCATATGTATGTACATTTTTATTTTAATATTTAAAGTTAAACTTTTAATCCATATATATTGGGTAGTTCTAAAATTAACATTTTTTCTCGATAAAACGTTTAACGTTATAATCCTACTTTACTTATCATTTGTATTTGTAGTATTCAATGCATTCAAATCTAAATTGCTATGTAAAAACATAATTTGATTTACGTTTACTGGGTTTTTTCCGAGTACCGACCTTTTTTCGGATAACAAATGTCGAGCTTTTGAAAAGAACCTTCCCGAAGAAGCGGAGCTGGCTGGTGTTGCTAATACAAATCCACTTAGATTGAAAAGCAAGGGATAGATATTCTCTTTTGCGGGCTTTTCCATGTTGATGTCTGTAAAGTCACTGTTAAATCTATGTATTGTTTTGTTTTCATTTAATTCGGCGGTGTGTTCATACTTATACGAAACATGTCACATAAAGAACTTTCAACGCAGAGCGAAGCGAAAAGTTAGGCAACTCTCATTTTTTTTCGCGCTTTGACAGTCTGCTTGTATAATTTTTTTTTATTTATTTATTATACAATTCGTGTATGTTGTCAATGTGTTTATTGTGGCATATACCTTTTGCGTTACGCTTTTCTGTCAAAGTTAGAAACGTCACGCAAAGCGAAGAAGTCTGGCATGGCCTTTATTATGTTATTGCCAAACACGTATCAGCGGCATAACTTGAATTGACAATAACATTATGTGGCCATGTTTACATGATTTATAGTTCAACATTTGCAGGTCTTTAATTGCCAAGCAACAACAACAATACAATAGAGAACCGTTAATACAATTTTTTGATTGATCTTTCTTCCTTCATCCTAATGTAAAAAAAACACTACAGAACATTATATAATGTTCTGTAGTGTGAACCACTACAATTGCACTGTTTTAATACGAAAAATAGAACACTGCAAAATGCTTTTTACGTCCGCAAATAAGTATAAAATGCCTCATTATTTCAACAATTCATATTTCGTTTATTTATTTGCTATTTTAAATATCACAAAAAACAACTATATTAAATTTTATGTTTTTTCTTATTTGTGATGTCGAGAAAACGCTGTCGTGCAAACATAGCATTAATGATTATGTAATTATACACAAGCACTAAAAAATATATCGTGTTTTGGTTGAACCGTTCGCTAAATAATTTTTGGTTTATTTTCAAACACTGTTTTATTTATTTTATAAAAACCTGCAAAAATAGAAATTGCAAATAACCAATAACCAATAACAAGGGTCCTTTTGTCCTTAAAAAATAATAGCAAAAGCAAACTTTTCTATAAGAAATTTCGTTTTAAATCTACTTTAAGAAATTTTACTTAACTGACTAAACATCGTTAAGAAGGATGTTTCATTTTAATTTTACAACATTACTTTGTAGTGTCTGAAAAAATAACACTCTCCTTCATTTGGTCATGCTGTGGCATTCATATGTGACATCATGTTGAGTCTTTCTGGCGTATTACATGAATATCATTTGTTCCAGCCAACTACATTTTATTACCTCAAATTTGTAGTCAAGTCACACCTTAAGAAAATTTTTATGCTGCCTTTTTTTTGCAATTTTATCTTTGCCACTCTTCATCATTCTCCTTTTTCATAGCTCCCTTAAAAGTTTAAGTGTCTTTAAGTATAAGATGTCGAAACGTTAAAAAGAGGCCAAGTAGTATAATGAAATTCAAAACCATTGTCCTTAACAGATTTTATGGTTACTTTATTGATACAAGACAGCAAACAATGTTTTGTTTGTAAAAACAAATCCTTCGCTAGGTTGCTGATTTTACTTATCGGTCAAACTACTGGATCCTTTTAGTATAGAGGTCTTATTCTCGTGCGAGGATATGTATTTAAAAGATACTCGTAAAGTTTAATTTTTTATTGTATTGTATACCAAGATAGTTTACCTTTTATGAAGGTATACATGATTGCTAATGGACCTCTGTTATCTATGAAAGGTAGAAAATAATAGAAAACACAAGATTTTACCGGTATAAGACGAACGACGAGCACATTATGCTATCTTGAGCTTTTACTATGGTGCACACAACAAAAACTAATTTTTCGATTTGGTTACATATTATTGTTGTTATTAATTAAAAGATGCTCGGAGACAATCATAATATGGTTGTGGGTTCATAATGAGGGACAAAATTAACAGTGGGACAATAAAAAGGTTGAGGCAACCATAAAAATGTTCCGTTACAAATAGTTTTGTTGGAAATGACCACATTGAAAAATATATATTTATACAATTTCGTTTTATGGATCAACACAACACAATGGTCACACCAATATTTTTCGTGTTACAAACATTTCGACCAATATTTGTTTAGCTTCGCCATCCAAAAGAAGTACATCCATAAAAAAATGTTATTCCATGATATTTGTTGAAGCATAAAATTGTCTTTAATATACACATTATCAAGTAATAGACAAAAGAAATTTATATTTAAGTATATAGAAAAAAAACAACAAAAAAGGACGAAAATACGAAAGTGTGAATATCTTAATAAAATAAAATCTTTATGAAGTGTGACTGAAAATTTTATTTGTTTTCTTTAAAAGAAAACTAATTTCAAAAATTCCAATTTTTCCTATTAATTGAGTGGACATAAAAAAGGTTACAGCAATTAATATTTCTTTGTGGTTTTGAGGTGATTAAAGTTTCTGATTAACTTTTTTTGTATCATTTTAAGAAACAACTTTTGTTGTAACGGCGCAAAATACACCAGCAGTAACGTTAGATTTTCAAGTATTTAGTATGAATGAAGACTAAATTTACAGAATTATTGACCGATTAAAAGAAAAAGAAACCCTGTTTCTACAAATCGATGTACTGCAGACATGGCTTTAAATCAGCACAAAAAAATTTTACGCGACAGTTTTTTATCTCGCACCATATTTCGTACATTGTGTAACAGATTTTGTTAACACGGAAACAATTCTATCCAATTTTTTTTTTTCAATTAAACCATTAATCAAAAATAAAATCAGTTTAATTAAAAATTTAATCAAGTGAATTAAGCAACATTTCTGCAGAAAATGATGTTAATATCAAAAAATATTTAATTCTTGTTCGATTAATCAATTAATCGATTTTCGGCATTTTTAACGAAATACATATTAGAATTAATCGAATAATCGAA
This sequence comes from Pollenia labialis, assembly GCA_949318255.1. Taxonomy (NCBI): domain Eukaryota; kingdom Metazoa; phylum Arthropoda; class Insecta; order Diptera; family Polleniidae; genus Pollenia; species Pollenia labialis. The sequence goes on from OX439140.1 coordinate 161,364,299, forward strand.
TAATTCCAAATCCAGAAGTTTTACAAATTACGAGATATTTTTCGATCATATTAGAAAAAATTAGTACCTGCGTAATTATACATTTAACAAATATACTATACATTAGTGGTATTCAAACCGAACTTGTTAATTTGTTACTCGGTAGTTTGTTAATTTGTTAAAGTTACCAACTGTGAACGACCCCCTTCTTTAAACTTTGTTAGTCTGGTATCTTTCATAATGAAACATCTGATTTATTGCTCTGACACAATTTGTTATTCTGGAAAAAATAAAACACAAATTTGTTTTAGATATGTATCACAATTGACTTTTTTAATATGTTTATTAAGAAGCTGCAACAGCTGATTGTGAGTTACCAACTAACAACTATTTTATCAGGGGTGCCGTGTCGTTAATTTGTTAAATGTTAATCCGGTAGCGCGTTTAATATACAAAAACAAAATGCGTGTAAAAAAGTAACGATTAACGGCTAACAAACTAACAAGCTCGGTGTGAATACCACTATTATTATTATTCTATTAATAGGTATAAATTCTTCGATTAATCCTTTTATCGAAATTAGCAATTTTAAATTATTCGAACAATTAATCGTCTAAAATTGTTTGCTTATTCGAACAAGACTGAACAGCCTATTGATGGCTTTATATTTAAAAATGTAGTGTTCAAAAAGATTTTGCTGAAACTTAATTAAAATTTCAAAGGGTAGTCAACTAAACTCGCAACTAAATATGTTAAAAAAAATGAAAAATACTCAATATTTAATACAAAACTTTTCAAGTTTGAAATCATCCTTTGATGTATTTTTCAGCCCTAAATCATTATTGAATCAGTCAGTCATAATAAATGTACATACATTATATTACAAATGTATTGGATAACCGGCTTTTTAAACTTTTACAATTTTGAGTTAAAAATGAGCGCATTTCCATTGCGGATAAAAACAATTTTAAGTGTTTGTTTAGTTTCAGATATTGCATGTACTATTCCTTGAGGCGGATTATGAAAGTTTTTATTTTTTACGACTTAATATAGATAGAGGAGTCAACTAAAACAGAAAAACAACACCAGTATTACTTCATATTTGCATGTACTTGCAGCAATTTTGGGTACGAATTTCTCATAACATTGCAAAAGTACCGATCAAAAAAAAAATCTTTAAAGCATAAATCATGATTTCGCTTAGCGTATATAACAAATATGAAATGTAAAGTGATATGAGCCAAAGTGATAGATACAAATTAAACTATCAAAATGCCTAAATTATTGTTGAAATAAAAAAAAATACGTAATCTTTATTTTAAGATCGTTTACTTGAAATTAAGAATATATTTTTAAAGTTAAGATTTAATTGTTGTTTTTTCGTGAAAGGCAATTAAAAATTGAATATCAGAACACAGATGGAATGGTGTTTATAACAATACCAATGAGTGATGATGTAATCAGCAAGACGTAGGAAATTGCATTAGAGTTTTTAGACAACGCATTGTTAAAAAAATTTCTTCAAGAGTTTCAAATGGAGTCTGTTTTCTGGTAAATACTCCTTCTTATTTGTATGTTTAAATAAAAAATTGTTTAAATTCAAAGATTTATTTCACCACCTGTTATTTGACATAAAATTTATTTGTTTCAGACTTAAAAAGGACTTTTTAAAGTTTGCAGTACATAAAGAAGGAAGTCGTAAATAAAGGGATTCCTCTTCTGGAGCTAATAATGGAGTTCCAGAGATTCCAAGAAAATGCACTTCCAGTCTTATGAAATTGGTTCTATACTAAATGAAATAGATGTAACTGAAATTTCGGATTTACTATCACTCCTTTGCATTTATATCTAATTAATAATGAAACGAAATATGTTATACCTAAGTTAATATAAGTATTTATGAACTTGAAAGTATTACATTATCATTGCGGTTTCCTTTTTTTTTCTTACATATACACTAGAGTGGCCAAAGGGGAAATTTTTTTGAAAAGTTAAATTTTTCGCACTGAAAAATATGAGGTTGGGGATAAAAATAATTATGCATATTTTTTTTTTTTTTTTTTAATTCCGAGTACCTCCGGGTTGAGCCCAAACTTTTATTACATTATCCATTTATCACTATTTTTTTTGTTCCTGTTTATATTTAAATAACAACAAAATCTAACTTTATGTTCCCAACTGTATTTCTTCGATACCTATAATTATTACCTATCCAACGATCCGCAATAGTCTGCAGATAAACTACGGATAATCTTGCCCGGAATACCCTAAAACCAAAGTCCAAAAAAAATGAATTTTTTTTAATTTTTTTTATTGCTGATAATATTATACTTATGAAGATTTTTTGTGGTATGAAAAGTTTTTTTCTGTAGTGCTCCACAACTTGAAGCAAATACTGCTTATCCTCTTCGTCGTCTTTCTGCCGGGTCATTTACATCGGTTAAGTGTTGGCATATTCATTTTGCGGTGCAGTATTCTTCTTGGTCCTTCCAAATTGATGGATCCAATTCAAAAAATGTCACATCGATTTCTAAACGATGGAAAAACCGCTTGGTGCGAGGAGTAACGAAAGAACTTAAATCCTTTTAAATCTTTTTGGAATAACTTTGTCATTTTCGTCATCATTCAACCATTTTCCGCTTCACTTCAATAGATATAATTTCATCGAAATTCCAAGAGCCACCGCCTCTTCGGATAAATACCATAAATTGTTTTTGATTTTGAAAATAAGGCATTTGAAATATTTAGATCGAAATATGAAATAGCGTCTTTAATGAATTGTAAATCTTGACGCGTTGCAGATACAGCGTTAACACATCCGAACCAATACGAAACATAAATTCGCGTCAAGAAAATGCAAATGTTTCGAATGCCTTTCATTTCGGAGGATGTCATCTTGAATTGTTCGCGAAGCAAAAAAATCTTATAGCAGCTATAGCTTTGGATATAAACCGTGCATGAATTGTTGCGCCAGGCAAACGCAACTGCGTAAAATTTGGTACTTCCTTTCCAAGTAAAATTAGCAAAGTTGCAACAACTCCTTATAATCGGCTCGCATATAATGAGATTTCAACGCGTCTATTGCGGGTGCTATTTAGTTTTTTTGCACTGCTTCATCCAATACTCCACTCTTGAAAGTATTGATATTCATATTTTTCCAGTCTTTTGAAAAACGATTAAAGTGAGTGACTTCTGGTGCTGATGTTTTTCCGAAATTTAACTCAAACACAGCTTTAATAAGCAATTCGCTGATATGATGGCGATACGGTAGAAAAAGTAAATCGCGACCCAATTTACTTTCAAGCAAATATGCTGAGCTTTTTTCAATACCAGTGTTTGTAGATGTTGTGTTAAAAGCCACAATTTGCACTAAATTATCAATCATCCATTTGCGTAGGATTTTTTCAATGCCTTCAGCAATATTTTCACCACAAGATTCTTCAAGTTTTGCAATGCCAAGGAGTTTTTCTTCGTTTTCTGCGGTTTTAACGAGAGCCAATCGATCAACTTTGTCCTTGCCTTTCATATCTGGAAGCTTTTTACCGTCCCAGTGCAAGACAAATACTTCAGGAATTTATGTTGAAATTAAATATTATGTTAATTACCTTCAAGATATTTGTTTATATGTATTTAATTATTAAATATGTACCTTGAATTCATCTATGATCTGTTTCGCTTGTCTGGGCCGATATTCCTTTCGCATTGTTTGAAACGATGTTCGGTTAAAGACGAAATCTTCCACTTTTATGTCGTTTAAGTCAGGTTTCATTTCCTGCAACTTTCGCAAGACGGCTGTAACTGTAGCAGATGTTAAATGCATTGCATCGCGATCACTGATGCGGCATTTATCCATGCTTGCTAACATTCGATCATCAACGAAATGGATTTTTCCACGAGATCCCTGATCCCGCAAAACGAATATGGCAACACTTAACCGTTAATGACCCGGCAGAAAGAGCAATTACTAAAAACTAATTACAGATTTCAACCGGGCATTGACATACGACGAAGTGGATAAGCCCACAAAAAGGCTTCATTAGTAAGTTATCAACAATAAAAAAAATTTTAAAAATTCACCTATTTTTTTGGACTTTGGTTTTAGAGTATTCCGGGCAAGATAAACCGTAGTTTATCAGCAGACTATTGCGGCTATTTGGAAAGGTAATAATTATAGGTATCGAAGAAATTCAGTTGGGAACAAAAAGTTAGATTTTGTTGTTATTTAAATATAAACAGGAACAAAAATAGTGATAAATGGGTAATGTAATAAAAGTTTGGGCTCAACCCGGAGGTGCTCGGAATTAAAAAAAAAAAAAAAAATATGCATAATTATTTTTATCCCCAACCTCATATTTTTCAGTGCGAAAACTTTTGGATTTAGCATTTTAAATTTTTTCTATATAACGCTATGGCCAGTCTAATATACACACAGAATAAAATACCAATGTTAAATTAACTTGGCGAAAAGTTGATTGAGAATCACAGCAAATTTCTGAAAAAGAATGCCCTTTATTTAAATTTATCATTATTTCATATTAATTTTAAATGAGAAATATTAGAATAACCTTAAATCAAGCTTAATTAATATTATTCACTGTTGAATCCATAAAAACCTGTTTTATATTGAAAGTTTATCTTGTTAAATTAACATGCATACATACTTAAGTATGTTAATTTTTTTATTATTTTATGTTTAAAATATGTTATAAAAAGAAGACAATTCTCGTATTCTTTTAGTTAATATTTTTAGTTAAATAGTACATCAAGTTTTCAAAGTAGAATGATGACGAAAACCATATCGGACCATTCTGCTGATGCTTCCGTTTACAAGGGAGAATACAAAATAGAAAGTGACACTTGTGTTACAGGGGTAAGTGTTTTGAATTATTCTTAAATAAATGCATATGTTGTCTCTGCAGCCTCTTCACACTGTTTTGTCACACTTAAACCAATTTGATTCTACATTAAACGTGATTCGGATTGTATTTAAATATAAATGACATTTTGCTCTTGTTTTCTACAATGTTAAATTAAAATGAATTATAGTTATTTTAAAAGAAAAAAATGTTGTTTGCAAGTTATTGTAAAATCATGTTAAATTAACATGAAGTAACAATAAAGCAAAATCACTACCGAAAACGGTAAAATCAACCTTGTTTTCGACGATTTTACATTGATTTTTTCTGTGTGTGGATAATACATACTAATATTAATATTATAATTATTTATAAATTGTTTAGTCTATTTTCTCCGACCTTTTATATATTAAGAAATTATAATTCATAAAATGTAACTTTATATTAATATGAGTTTCCACACCTGACTATACAAATACTTTTATTCGGACACCAAAATTCCCTCTGCAGACATAAAAATTTAATGTGTTGCTTAAATTGGTTTTTATTACCAAATTATTAAAACGATTATCAACTCATATTCAATCGTTTCCAGAATATTCGATTGTAAATTTTATAGTTTATATGTAGTTAAACATGCAATGTCACCCTCCATAGAGTGAAACGAGAAACGAAAACAAGCGAAAAACTTAAAGGAATAAAAAGAATCACATAACAGTTATATTATCTTAAAAATGTTGGCATAGATTCACTTTTTAGGGTCATAACTTATAAGTTTCATAATAAAACTTGTTGCCAAAAAAATTAAATGAATGTTTGGGTAGTTGGGAAATAGACTGAAAGGAATATGAGAAGAGAATATTACTGCCATTAAACACATGCATAAATACTAGCCCGAGCGTATGTACATACAAAATAGTTTTGTAAACCCTGCAATAATTTTTAGGAGATGAAAATAAAAATTTCTGGCTGATTGATAGAACAATATAGCAATTTGTTTTTGTTTTGATTTTTCTTAACTTCCGCGCCTAGCTAGAATATACGGCTTACCAAAAATTCAAAAGGACACTCCCTTCGATATGGAGATGGAATTAAACCAGAAGCTGTTTGATGGAAAAACACAAGTCACGGCCTATTGTGTCGTCAGTTCAGGTACAATGTTACCAGTTATCAAAATACGTGGGTAATATTCTTAAAGTCAAAATTTCTGACAAATACAATGTTATCAATTCCATTCGGGTAAATGAGCAACAGAGCGGCGTAAAATTTAACAATAATGATATCGTTTGACGTAATTTCACTATTCACGAACATCCCAATTCAGACGGCAATAAACACAATCATGAAAAAAATGGAATATTATTAAGAATCACACAAAGATGTCCAGCTCACAATTTTAAAGAATTCTCAAATTTTGTATAAATGACAATAATTATTTTATGTTTGTTGAAAAAATTGTATACCCAAATCTTTGGTATGTCAATGGGGAAACCACTATCACCCACTTTAGCGGATATCATACTTAGCAACCTACTTGACGATTCAATTATAGAACTACGAAATAGGAATATTTATATACAAATGATACAAGCTTAAATCATAATAAATCATAGTAATATATTATTAATATCAATGAAAAGGTCTTCATTGGATAGAACATTTTATGACATTAAAGTTTAAATATGATTTCGGCATGTGGCCGCCACCAATTTTCACAAACTTTTCGCAGCATTTGCGGCCGTATCTCGCCGATGTTCTATTCAGGTGTTCAATTGTTTTTGGTTTATCGACACACACAAGTGACTTTCCATAACCCCAAAGCAAATAATCCAATGGTATTAAATCACACGATCTTGGGGGCCAATTAATTGGGCCAATTCGAGAGATTATTTTTTCGTCAACAGTTTCCTTGAGTAAATCAATTGTAGCGCCCGCTGTGTGGCATGTGGCCCCGTCTTGTTGTAAGCACATATCAGCAAGATTAATGCCAGCTAATTGAGGTACGAAAAAACTTCGAATCATGTTCCTATACCGGTGACAGTAACATTCTGACCATCATCGCTTTTGAAGACATATATTCCAATGACTCCGCCAGCCATAAAGCGCACCAAACAGTAATTTTCTGTAGATGTAATGGTGTTTCTACAAAAGCTTGTGGATTCTCCTCCTTTCAACTTTGACAATTCCGGTTGTTTACGTACCTATTTAATCAGAAATGGGCATTATCGGATAATAAAAGTAAAATTTTTTTGAATTTTGAAGTGAACAGTTATTTTGATTAAAAATATCAACAATTTGCACGCGTTGCTCTGGTGTAAGACGATCCATAATGAAATGTCATAGCAAACTAAACAAAAACCAACTAACAGCTGTTAAATGGGTGGTCAAATAAATCAGTGATACCAAATCAAAGTTGTATTACTCAAAAAAAAATCACCCTCGGACGAGGGCATAATTCTGTCAACTTTTAACAAACAACACCCTAAGATACAAGTTACTACTGAGATTGAGAAAAACAGAGAAATTGCATACTTAGACTCAAAAATTGTACACAAAAATAGTTTGATTCAGGTTGATTGGTACACTAATACCTCTGAAAGACATAGGATTTCTATACTATACTATTATCATGGTATACTACATGTGTGCCAACCTAAACTACAATTAAACCATGAAACAAAGTGGTATATTGATGGTTTATATACTACAAAAATGTACGTAGTAAATAGTAGTACGCTGATAGAAAAGGTGTCATAGCGCTGATGTATTTTGACATCAGTACTATGACCCCATGACATTTTTCATCATAGTGATTTCAACCTTAACATCACTTGGCCAAAGTGTCATCAGGGTCAAAATGAAATTATGTCATCAATGGGATGACACATCGGCATCATAGAAATGACGAACATGTCCTCAGTGCAATGACGAAGTAACATCGGAGAAAGGACACATTAGCATCAATTTAATGACAGTTTGTCATTAAGTTAAAGTCATTGGAATTGACTTAAGTCAAAGATAGAGAATATTATTATTAACTTACCCGTTACATATGTTGGTTTCACGTTTGTTGAATTATGACCTTTGTTGACAGCAGAACTCTCCATAATAAGACACCAGGACCATGCCCCATATGGTTTTTGTAATCATTCTACTTTAAAAATTTGTTGTATTTAACCAAATAATTTAAAAAAATAGAATATAGGAATTTTTGCTTCTAATAATACATTGTTATCTTGAAAATAATGTTAATAATACACAAAATGTGGCATCGAATTGATGTCACTATAGTCATAAAATAGATGACACGTAAAAAATTACAAAATTGTACGAAGACGTTAGTCATTGGATTGATGTTACTTTTTGCATCATTGATGCCATTTGTAGTAACATTGATGTCACAATTTTGATATTAGGGCATCATTAATATGAAGGTGAATTTTTGTATCAGTGTAAACATACATACTACAAGTCTTTCAATATAAAATAGCATATTAAACTGTAGTATGCATACCATGATATGTAAACTATATGTTTGTCAGGGGTATAAAGAAACATCTCATGGAAGGTTAATGAATTACCACGCTACACAGCCCAAAAATCAAATTATCAACACAGCAAAATATTTCAATTCTACGGTATTTATCATAAGTGATACATAATTTCATGATAAAAACAAATACAAGAATCAAACTCTCATCTACATTGATAGAATACAATTAAACAATTGAATAAGGACAGACCTAACCATCGTTGCAAATATGACTTTTGAGTGTTTGCAATTCTCATTCACTCTGCAGTTTTGTTTGCTAATATCTTTGGTTTTTCTAAAAATTTTTTTGCAAGAATGTTTCCGGAAGATTCGGTTTAAGCAACCAGTGAAATGCGCATAGAAAATAGCTTATCATCCAACAATAAATTTCAGTGTTTTTATCAAGAATAAAAATTGGAAATTAAGCACGACAAACAAAATCTGATACATAAATACATTATAATAAAAACAAAATATATCACAATTATACTGGGGTGCACCGGTGAGTTTGTTAAAACTAAATTTTCTTTGCGTGTTGAGAAATGGGTGTAAAAATTCTTATTCCATCAACACTTCAGATTACACAGAAAAAAATAAAAATTGATTTCAATTAAAAAATTTGTAATATTAATTAAAAAATTAATTAAATTTGCACCAGTAAACAAATTAATATTATCAATTAAACGTTTAATTCAATTGATTAAGCGCTTAATTCGCTTGATTAAACGTTTTTTTTTATTATTGCCTTTATTCATAATAATTATACACAAGGATTGTGAATTAATTAAAAGAAAGTTCATGTAGTAGAGCATAGGGCACCAAGAACCTAGGGCACCAAACATTACACGTTTAATTCACTTAATTAAAATTTTAATTAAAACTGATTTTACTTTTGATTAATGCTTTAATTGAAAAAAAGTTAGCGAGAATTCTTTCTGTGTAGAGACACATGAAAGAACCATTGGGAAGAGTTTTCTTAGAGTCATCTGAATTGCTTTTATTCATATTCCAAAGACGATGCTAACACGGTGAAGTGGGATTTTCGATGGAACATTAAATTTTAATTAATTGTTTAATATATATGATTGAAAATCATTTAAATGAAATTTTGACTCTTTTTTCTAACTTAAGCAGTAGCAAATACTTGCAGGATAAATGCATTTATGTTATTGTAGGCTTGTTAGATAAACAAACTAATTTATGAATAACATTATGGATATGGAAAAAAGACAAGTGTAAATGTTGGTCTTACCGTGATAATGATTATAATAACAACAACGGCAACAACTATGATTCTACGATGAGAATAATGCTAATGGCGATGTTTTGGTGCTTTGATGATGGTGATGGAAAAATCAAGTAGAACTCAAATATGTATCTAATGCAAAATAAAAAGCTGTAATGGATTCTTGTTTGTTTTTATACTCAACCATACATTTATCTAGAGAGCAAAAATAAAAATTTAGAGTGTGTGTATGTATGTATATAAATAGAAATCTAGCTACTAAATTAGTAGACACATAAGTAAAAAAAAATTTTTATTGTTTTGTTAGATACCAAAAAATTTAAAAAATATGTATTTATAGAAATCATATCTGAAACATATGTATGTAAGTCTTTTTGGCAAATATTTCCAATTTGACAAGAAAAGATTTTTTTTAAGTCTTTCTACTACACATTATGAACAAATGTATGTTTATATTATATTTTTCTATTTCTGTGACATAAGCCGGAACTAAAACTTCATAAAAGATAAAGCAAAAAAGGACAAATATATCCAAAAACCATACTTTATACGAAGTATAATTGTTTCAGAGTAGTAAATAAACAAAGATTGAATGGTTTGTTTAATACTGTACAACAATTATACTTCGTATATTGTATGGTTCTTAGATTTGGATGTCAGGCTCAACTTCGTAAGGAACAGTGGAGTTTAAAAAGCTTTTATTTAACTTGCAATGTATGCGTGTTTGGTCCGGTCAAACGTCAATTTGGTTCAGTTTTCGCAACATTTTTCTTTTTAATTAAATTTGCATACAAAAAAAACCAAATCGCCAAAAACTGAGAATAAAATACAACAATCAACTTACAGAAGATGCCGATTTTGCCAAAAAAAAAATCATCTTTTCAGATGCAGCTCATTTTGATCTTGGCGGGAATGTAAACAAGCAAAATTGTCGCATTTGGGGCACAAAAAAGCCGCACGCATACATTGAAAAGCCGTTGCACCCAAAACGCGTCACTGTTTGGAGCGGATTTTGGTCCAGAGGCATAATTGGGCCAATTTTCTTCAAAAATGGACAAGGAGCAGCCGTTACAGTCAATGGCGATCGTTATCGGGCCATGTTGAACGAATTTTTGCTAACAAAAATTGAAAAGGTGGATATTGGCAACATTTGGTTTCAACAGGACGGCGCCACGTGCCAAACACCCGAAGCAACTCTCGAGGTTTTGCGCCCTGTTTTTAAAGATCGCATTATCAGCCGCAGAGCTGATGTCGTTTAGCCACTTCAGAGCTGCGATTTGACACCGTTGGACTATTATTTGTGTGGTGCCGTCAAAGATAAGTGTTACGCCGACAAGCCAGAGACAATTGACGCTTTAAAGGACAATATTCGTGAAGCCATTGGTGAAATACAGCTGTACACAATCGATAATGTGCTTAAAAATTGGACCGATCGTGTAGGCTACTGCATGGCCAGCCGAGGCAGCCATTTGAATGAAATTATTTTCCTTTATTAACCGGATTGTACTTTCAAACAAAAAAAGAAATTTGAGAAAATATTCAGCAGTTTTTTTTAATAGCATTTTCAAAAAAAAAGTAATTTGGCGGAGCCTGTATTAAAAATAAAACTGAATATAACACAGTACAACACATGATTTCGGGACACAATTCTGATAATTGCTTATGAAAGAAGACCAAAAAAGAAGAACTTCTGCATCATTAGTTTGGTCAAGGTGGCTCAAATAATAATTTAAAAAATAATTTGAAGTTAGTAAGTATCGTATAGGGCCATTTGTCACGTTTTAGGCTCTTTTGTTTATCATAACTCGAGAACCACTAGTCCGAATAAGTTGAAATAAATTTTAAAAAATTAAGAATTACAATTCCTGTAATCCGTTTCGTTATATAAGCAACAGTTTCGCAGTTATAAATAAATGTATGAAGAAAAAAAATATTTTTTGCCAAACAAATTTAAATTTTTTATTTTTAATTCATAAAAAATCCAAAACGGTAAAAAAAGCGTCAAGTCCCATTACTTTCACGTAAATTCGCATAACCTATGAACAAAATGACACATAAGTCATAAAAATCGATGAACGCGTTTCGCTTTTATTCACAATTAAGTAAAGGTATGAATTTCAAAAATTTGCTCGAGATATCCACAAAATTCTTTGGAAAAAACATTGATGACTTTTTTATGATTCTTTATTTTGCATGAAAATAAACATTCCGATTCATATTTCAATTATTCTTACACAGAAAATATGCAATTTTTATATGTTATCTATGCATGGAAACAAAATTTAGAACATTTTCAATTATTGTCACTATCCATACTCGTTGAAGTTGACGCTTGTGGTTCTGATGGCCTTATTTTCTTCGTAGGATGTTTTTTTTTTAAATTTTTTTCAGCTTATTCGGACAAGTGGTTCTCGCGTTATGATAAACAAAAGAGCCTAAAACGTGACAAATGCCCCTATACGACACTTACTAACTTTAAATTTATTTTTAAACTATAATTTGAGCCACCTTGACCAAACTAATGATGCAGAAGTTTTTCTTTTTGGGTCTTCTTTCATAAACAATTATCAGAATTGAGTCCCGAATCAACCACCTGAAAAATGTTGTACTGAGTAATATTCACTTAAAATTATGAAAAAAAAAAACAAAAATTATGTAAAAGAAATTGCCAGATTTTTGTTTTAAATAAGTAATGATAACAAAAAATGACAAACTGTTAAAAAATCGCTGAAATAATAAAATAGTAAAAACCGCCAAAAAAAATCGTTAAAAAAATAAAGTCGCCAGTCGCAAATGGCGACAAATCGCAATATCTGACAACCCAATTTGCAAGTCCAACATGGATGCACACGCAAAATGTCGGACTAGTTATGTTCAATGCACTCCTTTCAAATGAAAGGGTTAACAATAATTACTCGAAAAGTTTTTTGACGTCAGTCTTAAACCAATACGGCGGACCGCTTACGCTTGAAACTCAATTTTGAAGCATATGCCTTCAACCGATTTAGCTAAAATATTGTATACACATTCAATTTGGGTGACAATACATGGTTAGCTGTGTGACGTTACTCTAGATCCAACATGGCGAAACACCCAAAATAGTGGACTAAGTTTTTAATGCTTTCCTTCGAAAACGGTACAAACGAGAGCACTTACTAAGAATACGAATGCGAGTTTCAAAAAAATTAAATGCGGAAAACCTTAATAAAAACCAGCTTTTATTTAAATGCGCTAAAAAAATAAATAAATTAAGTGTATTGGTTTTTTATCGCATTAAAATAAGAGTTTTTTTTAAACTGGTTTTTACTTTTAATTTTTTTTTAATATTTATGTACATCTAGATGAATTAATTGAAAATGTGTAATCTTAAGATGTTAAGTTATAGAGGGATATGCAAAATTTCTAAACACAATCTAAAAGAATTTACAAACTAACTCCATTAATAAATGAATATTAGTTTCAAAATTTTTCTTGATGACTTATAAACCTTTTGTTTTTGAAATTATCCAAACACTCCAACAATTACTAAAATAAAATAGCTTAAACTCATATGTAATAACTAAATAAGTTTATCTCTGCATGTACCCAATACTTTCTTAATCACTGTACATATAATTTGTAGTAAGAAATTTGTTTGCATATTCTTACATATTTTCTGTGTATTTTTTATTACTGCACAAAAATACTTTTATATATGGGGGATATCATGTCAAGTGACCGAATTTTGAAATCGATGTCTTCCGAATTGGATGAAATTTGCACCAGGGTTAGTCCTATTGGATAGTAGTTTAGACACGAATTTTCAAAAAGATCGGTTTAAAAGTTTATTAGTTAGTGGGGGTCAAAGTTTAACATTTTGGCCATACAGGTGTTCTTTCTTATCCATGTAACTTATTACCTATTATCCCAAGTAGATTCGATAGCTATTTGATCCATCTTTTGAAAAAAAAATTTTTTTGTTTTTTAAAATTTTTTTTTTTTAAATTTAAGACTTTTTTTTATTTTTTTTTAGCGGGAATATTTTTTTTGTTCAAAAGAAAGCTTTTGTTTTTTTTTAATGTAGTTTTGGTCGCTTTTTGGGATGCGAGCGGCTTATGTATAAAAAAAAATAATTTCTAACTCTAGACGAGGGTTTTTCAATTTTTAGCAGATACAGTGTTCTTTCTCATCCATGTATCTTATTACCTATTGGTGTTAGTAAAATTTGTCCCAAGTAGCTTCGATAGCTATTTGATCAAAATTTAAAAAATTTTTTTTTTGTTTTTTTAAAACTTTTGTTTTTAAATTAAAATTTTTTTTTAATTTAAAAATTTTTTTTTTATCCGGAATGTTTTTTTTTTTATAAACACTGGTTAAAAAAAAAATTTTTAAAAAACAAAAAAAAAGATTCAAAAGATTGATCAAAAAGCTATCGAAGCTACTTGGGACAAATTTTGCTAACACCAATAGGTAATACTTTACATGGATGAGAAAGAACACATGTATGGGAAAATGTCAAACTTTGACCCCCTCTAACTCAGAATATTTTTGACCGATCTAGTTGAAAATAGTTTAGACAATACTATCCAATAGGACTATTTTCCAAATCGGAAGACATTGATTTAAAAGTTGGGTCACTTGACACGAAATCCCCCATATATATATATAATACTACTAGATAATAATAAAAATAAATACAGACTCTTGATATTTATTTTTTTTCCTTTTGGTTTATTTTTGGCAATTTAAGATATGACAATAATTTTTAATACAATACGATACAAATCCAAACACTTATGCATACTTAGTTGTTGCGTTTAAAATGTTCACTTAGAAAGGTCAATAGGAAATTTAAGTTTAAGGGAGTATTAATTGAAATTATCAGAAATATTATAGTTTTGTTTCAGAAAATAGGTAAAAATATGTAAAAATATACACTTATATGTTTAAGCTAATATTTAATTCTGGACCCAACTAGTTGCAAAACGACCTGACATTTCATAAACTTAATATTATTTTTATTTTTTTTTTTATTAATTATTTATTTATTTATATTTATTTAGTGCTTTTCTAATACAACAAGATAGATTGTCTTATAATTAAAGTATTAGAATCAGAAAAGTTAGTTTTAATATATGTAGGTGTCCTTATTTATAAAATAATTTAGCAGATATAGTAATAATAGATATAAATATATAAATAATAATAGTAATAAAAGATAATTAGATCAATAATTACAATTAATATAAAACTTAATTAGAGTACATAAATATTTGAATTTTACAATTAAGTTAATTATTTCGAATGCCATAAATGTTATTGAAGTTATTTTTAAATTTAGTTGCGTTGGTTGAATGTTTTAAAGATACAGGAAGTTGGTTCCAGAGACGTATAGAATATATAAAAAATTGTTTCTCAGACGCTGCATCACGATGTCGAAGTTGGACCAGGCTGTTACTCTCGAGGACCTCATGAACTGTAGACGGTCAAATAGATATTTTGGTTACATTGTCGTTATAATTTTGTGTAAGAACAAAAGGTTTTTTAATTTCAGATAGTCTTCGAAGAATATAGCGTGCAATGTTATTAAAAGTCGTTTTAAGTCTCATGAAGCCTTTTAAGTTACATCCAGAAAATATCTCTGATGCATAAAGAAGTGTAGGTAGAAGATAAGTTTTTGCCAGCAAAAGTCTTACTTTGGGTGGTGTAAAGTACTGTACAGTCCACAAATTCCGCAACATACTGTACACTCTACCACATGCCTGGGTAATGTGGTCAGACCAGGTAAGTGTGCTGTTAAAGACAACTCCAAGATTTTTGACCGTGTTTACTACTTCAATTTTAGTATCTCCCAGAATAACATTAATTTCAACATCAATTTTAACAGATTTTTTGGTGATAATAACACATTTTGATTTTTTAGGATTTAGGCGTAATCCATTGGCCGATGCCCAGAAAAAAATTTGGTTTAGATCGTAATTTAATTCATTTACTTTGGAGTTAATACAATACTTAGAACTTTTCAGGTACATTTGAATATCATCCGCGTACATTTGAACACTTGAATATTTAATTTGTTTTGGTATATCATTGGAGTAAATTGAATATAATAGTGGTCCAAGTATCGAGCCTTGAGGGACACCTCTGACAACTCGCAGGGGTTTCGAAACAGTCCCCAAATTTGAGACGCATTGCCACCTATTAGTTAAATATGTATATATTAATTTCACAGCCAATGAAGAAAATTTCAACATTTTAGCCAGTTTAAGGCAAAGAATGTCATGGTCAACAGTGTCAAACGCTTTAGAATGATCCAGTAAGACTAAAAACGATATATCTCCGTTATCCAAATTACCTCTTATTTCCTCAACAACATCAGTAAGAGCAGTTATACAACTGTGCATTGGTCTAAAGCCCGATTGGCGTTCTGTCAATAGATTATTTGTGTTCAAATATTCAAAAACTTGTTTCTATATTAAGTGTTCAAAGACTTAAGAAAGATATGGCAGGATTGAGATAGGGCGATATTCTTTATCTGTCTTAGGCACGGGAATGATTTTGGCTATTTTCCATTCATTTCGGAAGGTGCTTGTGGCAATAATTGTATTAAATAAATGTGTTATAAATTGCATTATCCAAGGTAGAATTAGTTTTATAAACCTAGGATTAATGTTATCTAAGCCAGTCTAAATCCTTCAGCAAGATCTAAGGGTGTAAAACATCGAAAATTAAACTCTCCAGTAGGCATATTCATTGGTTGCAGATTGTCATAAAAAGCGGCATTAGCTAAGGGCATCGGTATATTAATGAAAGATTGATTTAAAATGTTAACATCAACATCAGATACACGTCTACTTGTATTATTAATGCCAATATTACGTATTATTTGCCAAGTTTTTTTGGTATTTGCTGCATTATTAAATTTGCTTGAATAATACGTAGATTTTTCTAACCTAATTTTATTAACGACAGCTTTTCTAGCTGATCGAAATAGCTCTCGGTATACTGTGGTTTTGTAACGTTTCCACAATTTGTATAGGTCGTCACGACGTTTTATAAGAATTTGGATTTCTGCTGTAAACCATGGACGTATTCTATTTTTTATTATTCTGGTTCTCATAGGCACATGTTTATCAAATATTTTCGTAATTAGTCCATTTAGTAATACTATTTGTTCGTTAGCTGATGGTAGGTAGTAAATTTGATTCCATGGAGTATTTAAAATGTCTGCTTCTAATGCCATAAAGTTCAAATTATTAAAATCACGAAAGTTGTAAGTTTGCGAGGTGTTATTAGTACCAAGGTCATATGATGCATAAATTAAGTCATGTTTTGAGAAAGCCGGAGCTGCCAGCTGATCGTAGTGTAGAATTTTCCTTATATTATTTACAAAAAATACGTCAAGTAAAGTGCAATTGTTGCTCGTGAAATGTGTTGGCCTTGAGATGTTTGCAGGAAATAAATGAAAGGAACGCATGGTAGAAGTTAAACTACTTTCAGCTAGCAGGTTGCAATTAAAGTCACCAGCAATAATTATTTCCTCATACGAAACTGATAAAAGCTCTAACTGTGCACTAAATTTGTCAAATTTTATATTTTTATCTGGTCTGTAACCACACCCAAGCAATAACTTAGAGCCATTATGATAAACATCAACAAATACAAATTCAACTTCATTTGTTTCATTGACAGAACAATTTACCTTGCATGTAATATTATCACGTATGTATATTGCAACTCCTCCAGCATGTTTGCGTCTGTCAGATCGAAAAAGACGGTATCCTTTTAATCCATATATACTGTCACTTATTTCACTTGAGAATCATGTTTCCGAAACACATACTGCTTCAATGCCAGAGTTTTCAAACAGAAAACGAAATTCTTCCAATTTATTTCCTAAGCTTTGAGCATTGATATGACAGATATTGAAACCTTGATTTTGTTTGGCTAGTATCCGGATCACGTTAAAATTTCCATCCCTAGAACCAAATTGTTCATACATATTATGTGTCATATTGGTACGCAACGCAACTAAATATATATTTATTAGTATTAGGCAAAAAAATATTAATACAATTTATAGTCAAATTATGCATTAAAAAAATTATTAAACAAACATTAATTTTTTTTAATAAAATATAAAGTAAAATTAAGGTAAATGCAAGTAGGTGATAACAAAAATAATAATAATGATAATAAGTTAGTATAAAATCAATAATGTCGTTCATAAATGTAAATATGTTAAACATTAAATGTTTGATATTAATCACGAAAAAGTTGAGTTAATTGCTCGATAAATTCAATAAGAAGAGGTTCATCAGATTTCATTTTTCTTACGTATACAAGTCCTCGAAGTGTAAAAGTTGATTTTAATTTATTATTTTTCCTCAAGTTTAATGCAGCCTTAAATATTTCGTGGTTATGAGGCGTCAAATTCTCGTTGACGTAGATGGGCTCATTGCTGTCGAAACCAGCATGTTGAAGGCGTAACATTGTATTATTTTGTCTCTTGAAATTTGATATAGACTTAAGAAGGAAATTTTTATCAAATGGTGATTTAAGTTTAGCAATTATTACTTCATCTCTAGGAGAATACGGTTTATTGTTCTTATACATTTTCTTCAGTCTATAAATATTATCTAGTTCGGGTGTTTGAATTTTAATTGACTCACATATATTATTAAAAATGTTACTTTAGTCTTCATTTTCATAGCAGGGTATTCCAGAGATTCGTATACTTCCAGCAACCACAGAATTCTCTTGTTTCAGCAATTTTTTCTTCAGCAGAATAATATCATCCTTTATTTCAGCAACATCCAAACTTTTATTTTCAAGATTAATAACCCTATCAGTCAGATTATCAATTACAACTTGAATTGAGTTAATTTTTTCCTCAAATACAAAAAGAAGTTTTGATTCACTATCTTTTATCAAACTATTAATGAATTCAAAGTGTTTTTCTTCACTTTCTTTAATTGAATTCTTTATGACTTGCGAAGTAATAAATTCACTTTCTTTTATTAAGTCTCTTTTAAAAGATTTATCATCAGTCGATAGGCGAGGTAGTTTGCAATAATTTTCCATAGTTAAGTCTTGCTTTGACTCCCTTGATCTTTAAGCTGATGTTTCACTTCGTGTATTCATGATTTTATTGTATTTAGCTTAGTGATTAATGAGTAAAGTTTTTTTTTTTTTTTTTTTTTTTTATGTTTTTGTTTACTTTTTTTCTTGATTATAATTTAAATTTGATAAATCAGACTTTTCTTTTTGTAAATTATTTAAAATTATTTAAAATTAACGTTTATATGTGATTTTAAAATTTTGATATCTAATTAGGCTTGAGTTCATCAAATTTAATTTTCATTAAATTATTTTACTTAAGAAAAGAATTTTACAACATGAAATTAATTAAAATTTATAGATCATTTTTATTCTTGCCTGAGCTGGGGCTCGAACTTTGAATTTACGTTTCGAGAATAACCACATTCTTATCATCCGAATTCTTTGCAATTCTAGCCTCTGCACAACTGCGGTGCCTGCCAGCTAACAGACAAACATCAATTTTTAACCAATGGTATTGGAGGTTCGGAATTTGCTGTAATTAATTATAATTTTTCAATTTAATAATTAGTATTGTGGTTATTTTTGTTGAACTGTTTATGGTTTTAAAGCCATATTTTGATATTTTAAATTAGGGTTAAGTCTATTAAATTTAATTTTCGTGGAACTCGAACCCACTGTTTCACGGACAGGTTACTCTTACATGTTTTAATTGCAACCACTCAATCGCGTTTTGCCGTTTAAAACTCACAGCCATTGACGACTGCTGGCAGTCAATAGTCAATCATCAATCTTTAAACCAAATTATATTTAACCCTTGGTACATCAAAATTAGCATTGAATGATTATCTATTTTAATTGATTTACATGTTTTTTCTTACTTCTGTTTTATCGTACTTTTTGTAAATTTATTATATGTTATTTTTTTACATGTTTCTTCCCGTTCTTCGGTTTTTTAAAACTCTTTCTGTCAAGAATTTGCCTTAAAACACTGTTTACATTTGTTTATAATGTTTTTGTCCACGATATATCAGAATTTCAAATTATAAATCGGCAGTTCAACCAAGGTGGGATACCTTGTTCTCAATATGTTATTAAAATATCGTTCAAAAACTTTTCCAACTGGTAGGTTTTTATTGCTAGTTTTGCGTTCTGTTTCAAGTATGCACAAAGTTGTATTACTTTCTAGTGGTAGTGAGTCGTTTAAACCAGTTTGTCAAGCGAATAATAAAAGTTGCGGTTTCTTGCCAACTTAGCTGAACACTTAACCCAAAGAGAAAAAACTCACCAAAAATGGGAAACAAAAAAAGCACAAAATTAAACATAAAAAAATGCAAAGAAATAATATAACCACACATTAAATCACTCTGTCACATTGAGCGTGTGCATCTGTGAGGGCGTTTTCCTAATCTACAGCTTCTGTTACTTATTTATTTGCCGACATTACAATGACAAGTACAAGTTGTACTTTTCTTTCGGCTTTCCTTTTTTTTCATTTGTTAGTTGAAATTTTATTTTTCATGAAGTTAAATTTTCTGATAATATATTTAAGTTCGCATAAACGCACTTACACTTATATACAAGTTAATGTGTGTGTATGCATGTTTATGCCGATAAAATAAACATAAAAATAAAAAGTTTGGTGTGAAATAATATTGTTGGTTTGGTTGGTAAATTGGTTAACGCGGTAGCACGCGCACATGCAGGCGTGCTGCAAGTAGAGTCGACAGTGACTCCGTTTTGACACCACACAACTCGTCAAGAATAGGAACCCCCAATCAAACTTGTACCAGGGGCAATACCGAGGAGGCTAGGCCAGTCCGTTGAGTTGAGGTAATCTAGAAAGTTGCTGAGTTTCACTCGCAATATCTCCGACATTCCTTTTAGAGGGTTATTCCCAAATAATCCATTTCGTGTTGAATTAAACGCTGGGCAATCACATAGAGGATGAAATACTGCTGCGGCAACATTCATTAAAAAGGATGCCGAGTCTCATAGCGTGCTTAACGGTATTAGTCTCGACACGTCACTCTGATCATATGTGGGCTACGTTACTTGTGTAGCCCTGCAGTCATCTAGTTTCTTCCATTAATCGTCCCCCAATTGTCTGAAGATTTCGCTTCAGATAGTTCCCAGGGGTGTTGCGACTGGCACACACTGTGAAATATCAAGAGCGGCTCCAGTCTTGGCCAGCCCATTAACCTGTTATTACCGTAATGGTCCCTATTCGCAGGGACCCAAATCAAGGTAATGCCAGATAGGCTACCCTGTCTGGGTTTTTTTTTCCCGTACGATGGAGCGGGGAGGTTTCCCCACAGTGACAGGTACCGCGACCAGGTTAGCTCTATTGTACCCACTCCCCTTAGTTGGCCAAAAGACCCTCTGCTTCCCATTGGAACCCAACCAGGGCCTTTGCCGATATATCACCGATTTGGGACGCACACATTGTACCATGCCCCAAGTGCCTCCTCCTGGCCCATGCCAGCGCCGGGCAGTCACACAGTACATGCTCAGTCGTCTCGTCCCCGTCTAGACATAGTCTGCATTCCTGATCCTCAGCCAGGCCCATCCGATAAAGGTGGTATTTGACCGCGTGGTGACCAGTCAAGTAGGCCACCAGCAGTCGCAGATACCGTCTGCCGAGACCATTCGTCCTCATTACTATTCCGGAAGAGATAAATCTCCTGTCTGGATAGTTTCTCCTTAAATTGGTTGACGAGAATGTGACTTTAGTGACATTTTAGTGAGAATTATACTGCTGATGTTCCTACTGTACAGTGTTCTACATGCCTCTCTTATCGCCAGTGTTTCAGCCTGAAATACGCTGGCCCAATCCGGCAGGCGAAAAGAGAGATTCATGTGCTGTTCTTCCTAGAAGACCACAGAGCCGACACCACAAGTCATCTTTGAACCCCTGCTCCATTCCCGGCTTGACGGAAGTATGACCTTGAATTTCTTATCTGTGCGGGGTATCACATAGTCCGTTGGTCGTTTCAGAGATGTGGGTGGCTTCTGTAAGATCCTTGCATGACCGTAATTACTCGCCTTCCAACATCCCGATGCAGAGAGCCTAACCGCGCTGTTGACGGATATGGCCATAAGGTGTAATTCTATTGGAATAAGGTGCAGTATAGTATTCAGAGCCTCTGAAGAACTGTGCGTAGAGAGCCTGTTATTCCAATACAATCTGATTTTTGTACTCTGTCCAGCTGTTCGGCGACGTATTTCCTGCACCTCGCGGTCCACCATGCCAGAGATCCATATGTAAGAATGGGCCGCACTATTGCCGTGTATAGCCATTTGACCAGTCTGGTATTAAGGCCCCACGTAGTGCCACACATTTTAGGGCAGGCATAGTAAGCCACCGTATCCTTCCTGACCCTGTGTTGAGAATTCAATTTTCATGATAATTTTGTGTTCAGGATAATTCCCAGATATTTCGCGTGATCCGGCAGGGGAAGTTCATAAGCCCCCAGCCGTGTTAGCCTAAAAAGAGGAATTTTCGTCCTTCTGGTGAACAGAACCAGTTCCAAAGCAATGGACATAATATCACATCACACCCAGAAAGGCACCCGATACTAATACCACCACGTCATCCGCGAAGGCTACCATCTTGATGTCCCTATTATCCAGGGCAGTAATAATCGAGTTAACAACATTGTGCCAGAGTAAAAGAGAGCTACCCCACCTTGGGGTGTACCAATTCTAACATTCATTGACTTCAAGCTGTTGCCAAGACATGATTTAACGGTCCTTGTCCTCAACATGCTCACTAACCATCTAATGATGTGCTCCTGAACATCCAGATCAGTTAGTGCTTGTTAAATCGCAGTGATCCTGAAGTTGTATGTCCAGGAAGGCAGCCATGGTGTATTGTTTGTATTCCAGTGCCGTCTCCGTAGATCGGCCCTGAAGGTAGGCATGTTGACTGCATGAGAGTCGTGATGTACCCTCCAGTTGATGCCTTATATGTGAATCCAGAAGTCTTTCCAGAGTTTTGAGCAGAAAATATGATAAAGTGATTAGACGGAAGTCCCCTGCAGTCTCATGACTTCTCCTGCCTATTTTGGGTATAAACACCATTCTTACTCTCTTCCAATTAGCCGGTAAGTAGTTGAGGGATAGGCAGAGTCTATACAGTTACCTCTACCAAGGAGTGACATACTTCCTTGCACTCTGCAGCTGCTTAGGAAAAATTCCATCAGGTCCCGGGGATGTGTACGGGGCAAAACTTTCGATCGCCCATAGGACTATTTCCTCAGAAATGATTTATTTATCAATTTCGAAGAACGAATCATCGTATGTTGATTCCGCAACAGTTGCGTCCGAACAAATAGGGAAGTGAGTGTTAAGTAAAATGACCCTTCGACTTAGTTACAAACTAATAAAATTAAATAGATTTTATTTCTTATAAAACCAAATCAAGGACAAACAAAAGAGAGAAAAAGTATATAAAATAAATTAGGGACCGTGAATAAGAGTTGTCCGAAAACTCTTCATGTTAGAGGCAACGGATACCTATACTGTTGTAAACTAATAGATTCGTATTGCAGTTCTCTTTAAGAATCTATGGCGATCTCAAAAAAATATCTCAGCCATATATTTAAGGTTAATTTTTCAGCGTAGCCATAAAAAATCGGATGAAACTCTTAAAACGAGAATTTTATTTTGCCATCATGAAATAAAACTCTTTTGAGGATTTTAATTATTTCCATCAAAAAGAAAACTTATATAAAGAGTTTTATCTTTCCCGTCAAAAACAAAACTCTTTAGTGGAGTTTTAGATGTACCAAATTTTAACAAACTATCTTCAAAATTGCGACCTGTACTTTGCACGCAAGATCTTATAAGCTTTATTTTCGATCGGAATAACTGTTACAAACTTCCTCACAATTTCAAAATACCCCATGCACTATTGGGGTATGGGTATAATTATTTGCATGTGTGTAAGCCGATATAATTTCCCACAGTATTTCATTTTTCTCTTATTTCGCTTTCGATGTAAAGCAATTACAGTCCTGCAAGCACATGAGTTTGATACAAATCCAGGGATATATGTATCTGTGGGTGTGTGTTGGAAGTATAAGTGTGATTTTATCTCGTTAAGTGCAAATGGTTGTTGTTGTTTACAATTGAATGGATAATAATGGTTAACAAAATATTGCTAATAATGTCAAATTGTTGCTTACGATTTTGGATTTCGTGTAAATGCGGATGTTGTTACTGTTACTTAGTGGCTGCCGCCTTCTACATGTGTGCTATTTTACGTAATAAAGTCAATATTTTGGCTTCTTGTGTTTGGAAATAATAGACTTTTCTTGCGAAAACAAATACATATAAAATTGGCACAATTTTTGGGTTTATTGTTTTGCTTAACTTTGGTTTTTATGAATTTTTCTTTTTCTATTCATTAAAAGTAATTCATGGCATATACAATGTTTATGTCATGAATATTACACATACTTAATTTCTTTTGGTTTTGCCAAAAGATTAATTCCAGCAAACACAGAAATATTCCCTATGTATTGCCAAACGCATTGCCTGGATGAAAAATATTATTGCGGCAATAATCGATTGTCTAGATAGCAATACTCGTATAAGCAACACGAAAGCGATTTTTTCTAGATGATAAACTGGCAATATTGCCAGATAACCAATAATGAGAAAATTGGAAGATATCGCCAAAATATCATTGGGCTGATAAAAAGAGAGTTTTCTTTTTAAGAAATTTTAATTTTTATTTATTTTTGTATTTGTATTTATTATTTGCTTTTCTAATACAACAAGATACAATATCTTCTAAATTACAGCATTAGAATCAGATACGTTATAGGGCTTGGCTTGCAGAAACAATTTTTAAACTTAGCATTTAACGTTATAAATAAACATTTAACAGTTAAATTATTTATAATATAAGAAATAAAAATAATTAAACATAAAATTTAAAACAAACTTATATCTAGGTCTTAAATGTTCGGGCTATTAGCAAAGTGAGTTATTAACAATTTTTTGAATTTTAATGCGTTGCGGGTAAGTTGTATATCAGTGGGAAGATGGTTCCAGAGGTATATTGTGGATATATAAAATTGGTTATAAGAAGCACTCTTTCGAAATCTACAGGTGCGGATGTTATTGTTTCTTAAGGATGAGGTGAATGTTAACTTGTTGTAGAGATATTTAGGCTCTTCTGTTACTATTATTTTATTATTTTATACTAAACTTTTAAACTTGAGGTAGTCATCAAAGCGCATGCCAAAAACACGTTTGGAATATGAAGATACATGATCAAATCTCTGTAAGCCGAAAATGTAACGCGTGATGTTATTAAATGTTGTAACAAGCGTGCGTTTGTCAGTGGCATTGCAAGCAGCAAGGACTTCGCAGCAATACAAAAGTGTTGGTATTAAATACGATTTGGCTAGCATCATTATTATCCTCTGTGGAGCAAAATGTTGACTACGCTAAAGGCTTCTAAGCATGGCATATGTTCTGCCACACACTTGGTTAATATGATCCGACCAAGTAAGGGTACGATTAAAAGTAACACCCAAGTTTTTTACTGTATGTACTACAGAGGTCCAAGCCGATGAATAATTCTCGGCGGCGGCGGCTTGAACAAAACTAGCCGGCGGCGGCTTTAAGCTGGCTGAAGCCGATGTTAAATTAATTAATTTCCTTAAATTTAAAAACAAACCTTTGTACTTTCGCTGAAAGGCATAAAAAAAATTATTGATTTGCTCAAAACATATCATGCTGTATTTATATATTTCAAGTACATATCTGTCTCTTGCCAATTTAAGAATCTCACAAAAAATATCTGCACGTTGAGACATGAGATGTACTTTGCTCTTTTTTTTCTACATAAGCTTCTCTATTGCAGAAGTTTTTTAAAATATTTTATAAATCCAAAATAACTTAAATGATTATTATAATTGGAAAGCTCCTCATTTTCTGACCCTGATGAATTTTCTAAAATTTTACTCGCACTTTGTGTAGAAAAATAAGTCAGAAACTGTAGTGTGTCGTATTTTTGAATTACAAATTATAGATTTGCCTTTTTTAATTGACGTATTTTCAAAAAAAAAAAAAAATAAATGATTACAATTGAAAGCATTAAAGATTAAAGTCATTGACACCAAACACAAGAGGAAAAAAATCGAGTTAAACCCAATCAGAAAGTTAAAATAAATTTTTCTAACTTTAAACCCTTTTGCCGAACTTCAAAGATATATCTTTGCATTATTATAGTAAATAACTTTATAATGATACATGTAAAATTGTTACGAAAATAACGAGATACATATACATACCAATTTTCAAAGCTCAGGGTTGTAATTGTTTAATGTCTAACCAAAAAAATGGTTAAATCGGCTTAAAATCTAAGCCGAAACTAGCCGGACTATTCGGCGGCGGCGCTAAGCCGGCTTGGAGCCGATCGACTTGGACCTCTGATGTACTAGTTCGATTCGAGTACCATCAATATTAACATTAATGTCATTTATTATGTCAGTGTTAGACCTCGCACCGATTATAAGACATTTGGCTTGTTTGAATTTAGTCGTAATCCATTTTCGGATACCCATTGAAAAATCATGTACAGATCGTGGTTAAGTTTATTCACTACATGACAAATTTATGTTCTGTTACAGCTCAAATATAGTTGGAAATCGTCCGCATACATTTGTATATACGAGTATTTTATTTGCAAGGGAAAATCATTAGCATATAACGAGTACAAAAGTGTGCCAAGAATAGATCCCAAGGGAACACCTCTCAATGTACTCAAAGGCCTAGAAAAGGTACCATTGTTGGCAACTATCTGCGATCTATCACCTTGATATGAAGCAACTAATTTTGTTGCTGTTTCTGAAAAGTTAAACATTCGTGCAAGTTTCATAGTTAACATATTGTGTTCAACGGTGTCAAAGGCCTTATAGTGGTCGAATAGAATCAATAATTTTACCTTGTTATCATCCAAACTACTTCGGATGTTTTCAACAACTTCGGTTAAGGCTGTAGTACAGCTATGCTGAGGTCTAAATCCAGATTGACGGTCCGTTAAAAGATTATTATCATATATGTGTTTGGAGATCTGCTTATGTAGGAGGCGTTCGAAAACTTTGGAAAGGTAGAGAAGACTGGCAATTGGCCTGTATTATTTACCATCTTTACGTATAGGAATAATTTTCGCACACTTCCACCTAGATGGAAAAGTACTTGTGGTGACTGCCGTATTAAAAATGTGGTTTACGTGCCGAATTATCCATGGTAAAATAAGTCTAATAAAACGAGGTTAAATGTCATCTAGACAGACAGAATTTGACTTAACGGCTTATCCTTCAGCAGTGTCTTCTAAGTTAAAACCTTGAAAGCTAAACTGGTTAACAAGATCACTTAAAGCAATATCGTCGTAAGAATCAAGTTGTACCGGTGGTTGTAGAATATTAGTAAATTTTTGATTCAATGCATTAACATCAATCAAAATTACATTAGCGCTTGTACCAACTATACCAATTTCACGAATTTGCTTCCATTTTTATTTACTGTTGACTGCGGTCTGAAATTTGTTAGCATAGTATATTAGTTTATAATGTCTTATTTTAAATACAACTGCTCTTCTTGCCAAACGATAATGATTTAGTAAATCTTATCTTCTGTAGCGTTTCCACTGATTATTAAATATGTCACGACGCTCTATTAACAGTTTAGTCTCTGATGTAAACCATGGACTTATATGACCATTTGTATTTCTATGTTTAAGGGGTACGTGTTTGTTAAATATTTATTTATATTTATACTTATCTATTTTTATTTATACATATGTATATGTACATATTTATTTTTTGCAGAATATTTTGGATTTAATAATTTTTATTTTTTATTTATGATGTACAAATATTTTAATTTTTTTTTCTGTCTAGAAAATAAAAAATTAATTTGATTATTTTCTTCTAGATGACAACTTGGGGATATTGCTAATTTTGCGATATCTTCCATTTGTTTGCAAGGATGTAAGCTGTTTTTATAAGCAAAATAAATTGAAGAGCTTTAATAGGGATGTACTTATAGATACATTATTTTATAAATTATTAGAATAAGGATTTAGAGACAAATAAATTGTAATGGACAATCCAGATATCAGATGAGAAAATCCATTTTTTTTAAATAAGACATACATATGTATGTATATTGTATGTCAACGGTAGCTAGAGTTTTAATGTAAACAAAACTCTCAAATACTTATTTACACTCCCAAAAATTGCTTTGCTAACACTGCGAAACAGTCATTTTGCGGTCTGGAATTTGATTGCATATTTTAACTGAGGTTGCTTTTTTCAATTTTAATCTCCATTTTTCTCTATCAGCTGTAATTTTCGAGATAAAGCGTTACGTCCAAAATTAAGGCACTTTTACTTCATATATTGGAATCATTTGAAAACTGTTGACCATAGTCAGTTAACAAAAATCCGACACTCGGCAATAGTATAACATTTAAGCTTTGTTGAAAGTTGAAAGTTGAAAGTTGAAAGAAATTTTACCGCAACATCTATCAGGGGTGTGCTGGAAATTGCAAATGCAAGAATTTGGAAGTTAT
Organism: Pollenia labialis; assembly: GCA_949318255.1. Lineage (NCBI taxonomy): Eukaryota > Metazoa > Arthropoda > Insecta > Diptera > Polleniidae > Pollenia > Pollenia labialis. The sequence goes on from OX439140.1 coordinate 161,392,546, forward strand.
TTTCAATATACTTTAATATAATTTTTGTTATAAAATTCTGTTTAGTAGATTAAGGCCCGTTTTCACAGCTTACCGATAGCTAAAAGTAGAATTTAAACGGCCTTATAAAAAGTGTTCCATTAAAAAAACTTTACTTTAAACTAAAGTAAAGTAAACGATAAAGTGAGTTAAGGTTCATCCTACCTTTAGCTATCGGCAAGTTGTGAAAACGGTCCTAATACTTGTAGAATATTTGTCACAAATTGTTTTTATTGCAGATACCTTTAAAAAGAAGACTTTTTAAATGCTTGCGTATTACGTTTTCGGCTTTCATCACACCCTTGTATATCTGCTACGGTTTTGGGTGTATTTATTTAATTTATTCGGCTATTAATGGAGCCAATAGTAAATTATGGACCGATCATCACAAAATTTATTGGTGTGATTTCTAGTCATATAAAACTGTAAAATATTAAATTTGATTCTGATAACATTATTTATTTTTTACGGTTTAAAGCCTAGTACTCTGCTCAAATTTGTGAAAAATGTTGAGCAACATTTATTATTTCACACGAAAATTTTGACATGTATCAATGTTACCTAACTTGCGAGTTTGCACAATTTGACGTTCTGATTCCTTGAAAGTAAGCGACATTGTTTTGCGTATGTTAACAAACCCCACATGAATTTTATTAAAAAAAAATATTTTTAATGAAAAATTAAATTAAATTCCTAATTTCTTATTTTATATTAAGTTTATACGTTTTCTCTTTTGATAAAAATTCCACGTGAAATAAGTTCAGCGCTTACATTATTTCGCAGTTGAAAAAAATGTTGCCAGCAACATTTCGTAACTTTTTAACAAAATGAACAGAGTAAAACTCTATAAGCATTATTTCATAAATAATCCAAACAAGTTTTTTTCATATGCGTTTTTACAGGCTTAAGACGTAATAAACTGTTTTCCTGGAGTAGTGTTTATATGGGGCTTTGGGTAAACTATGGACCGATATTCACGAAATTTCACAGTGCAATGTGTAGTCATATACAACTGTTACGAGCCACAATTTGTTATGATTGCATTATATTTATGGTTTTAAGCGTACTATACTGTTATATGAGACCTAGGGTAAATTATGGATCTTCAAAAATTTCGCATTATCATTTCTAGACCTATAAAACTGTAACGTACCAAATTTTATGGTGATAGCATTAGCATTTCGGATTTAGGATTAAAGTGTTTTCCGGGAGTAGAGGCATATGGTAAATTATGGACGGATCTTCACGACATTTTATAGAGTGATGTCTAGTCGAATAAAACGAATTTTCGCAAAATTTTATTTCAGTCCGTGCATTGTTCCACCATTTATGTTAGTTTTTTTAACAAAATAATAAATTTTTTAAGGTGGTGGTTCCACATGTTGATTCCTAGCTCTGATCCTACCGAATCGATTTTGCTGGATTTCAATTCCAAAGTGCTTAGGATAACTACAAGCAATTTGGCACCAAGTTTGTTTATTTCTTTTGAGTTTTTCGAAAGTGAGCGCGTTTTCAACAGACGGACATGGCTAAATAGACTTGGAATTACTCAAGGAGCCAGAACTCTTATACTTCATGGGTTCTAAGATAAATAATAAAAAAGTTTCTCACGGAATGACAAACTTAGTATACCGTCTTCACAACTAATTGTGGTGGAGGGTATAAAAATAAAAAAATAAATGTTAAAAAAACACTGTTTTCAATACTTAAGTTTAATATACTTTTAACCCAAAACAATATGAAATATTTAAATGTCGCGGTCAGATAAGGGATCGTTACGATTTTATAGCAATACCATTTCTGATTTAGCGCCAACCTTCATACGACATTTTTATAAAAAATAGTTTAAAAAAACCTTCTGCTGTCGTTTTGTCGCTTGAGCTTCTTTTTGCGGTAAGGACTCGATATAAAAAAAACCAAAAGGATCTCAGGTTTTAGGGTTTATTTTTATCTATTAAGGAGATAATATTTGATAATTTATTAAAAATTGTTGATACAATTTAAAACGGAATTACATATAAATTAATATTTTATAAAATACTGGCGGTTTGTTTTAGCATTAAGGGACCTTAATATGTATTTCGTTTTAGTAATTAAACCAAAATTTATAATAGACAATTTCATCCAAGATATCTCTAGAACTTCTTTAAGATTAAAGATTTCTTTCAGAAACTCTATATAATATTTTTTGTAATGTTCTCGGGAATGAAACTCTCTAACTGCTGAATTCTAGCCGCCTTCTTAGCATAAACAAACGATTAACGCTGCCCTAAAATAAGTCTAGAGGATTTAAATCGTATTATCTATTTAGGTGGCCAATTGACAAGACGGTTTTTCTATACAACACATTTACCGAATTTAAGCTGCTGCACAGGGGTGAATTCAAAAATAAATTTAGTTTAAAAGTATTTGGTACCATATAAAAGTAAATAACAACACGAATACCTGTAAAAATTGTTGATCTTTGTTATTTCCTTTTTTGTTATATGCTGCCAAAGTTGAATAATATTTTATAATTTGGAAATATTTGTTAAAAAGTAAAAATTAGGATATTTTAATTGCGATTTGAGACAATATTTTCTTAAAAAACACAATTTTTTTTAAATGTATCCAACTTCAGGTATTTAGCTAATTTATCAATAAATTTTTGTAAAGAAAAATATTGAGGAAGTATTTTTAATTTTTTTTTAAATTGGTTAAACAAATTAGTTTTTTTAAGGAAATGTTGATTTTCAAAATTTTTGTGGGAATACTTGAGCAAAACTCTTTATAAAAAATCTTGCTCGTTTTTGCCCCATTTGAAAATATTTGTGATTTTGTGAAACACATTAACTTGTTTTTTCTGTTTTTTTCGTTTAAATGATTACACTACGCCACAAAATTTCAAAAAAGTGGTGACCATAAAATCTGAAACCCAATCTTTATGTAAAATTTTCCCCTGAATCCAAATATGTCAGAATTGTCAAAAGTACATCAGTTTTTGAGATATTCCAAAATAACCGTTATTTGTTTTTTTCAAAAAGATGATGTGACTTAAATGCAAATATCTTTAAAAATTTTAAACGGATTATGTATTTCTTTCTTTTTAGTGAAAGGTTATAAAATAACCATGGATTGCTAGTGATGATTGGTCAGGAAATTACAGGGTTACAGGGGACAAAAGTTCAAGCTTCATTGAAAATTTTATGATTTTGTTCAATTTCGCTCTTTCAAGTTATTTTTTTAAGCCAATGATTTAAAAATGTTAATGTTTTATTGCATGCGACATTAGATTAATTTAACTTTAAAAAAATTATTTTGGCTTATTTTGACCAGTCCGATTTTAGCATATCTATATATATAAAAATGAAAAATGTTTGTATGTTTGTTTGCCAGTTTGTTTGTTTGTTGGCTTATAGACTCCGAAACTACTAAACCGATTTTCCTGAAATTTTTACAGTAACATCACGTGAGCCCTACAAATAAAATAGGCTACTTATTTTTTGATAGGGGCAGGGGAATTTGTACCCCCCATAGGATCCCAATATTAATTATCGCATATCTTAAGAGCCACTGCACGCATTTTGTTGAACTTTTGGTAGTAGGATCTTCTGAGCACCAAAATTGGAATAAAATAGCAGCGGGGGAAGTGGTGTCCATCATAGGACTCCAATGTTTAATATCGCATATCTTAAGAACTGTTATAGTGAGAATGTGTAGGCTCAGGGGGGAACTACCTTCCATAGGATGCATATATTAAATATCTCTCAAACGATAAAGTGGTTAAAGCAGTGTAGCGAAGCGCACCGGGTTAAGCTAGTTTAATATAAAAATTAAGCTTTAACTTTATCACTGTTACCCAACTTTTCCAAAAGGCAAGGTTTAAGAATAAAATGTGGTTTTCTAAACGCCTGTGTTAATAAAATTACTTACAAGCAGTGTTCGAAATTAAACACTAAATATCACCTTCTTAGTGCTCTGCTCGGTAAACAAAAGATGAGAACATTTAATTCCGTTCGGTTTTTTTAACCACAAATTTCATTGTGTTCGGTTCGGCTCATTAATGTTTGCCTTTTTGGCTGCCAAAAAACCAAAATTTTTTTACAAAAACAAAATTTCGAAATAAATTTTTTTAGTGTTGTACAGCATTTATTTTGAGATTACACAACGCTGAAAAATTAATTACAATTTGTTCAGTATTGACTGAAATAAAATTAAGGGGGTAATTTTGATGTTCACTTCACCTTGCGTTGAGAAAATTTTTTAAAAAAATTTTATATTAAAATTTTCTCAACGCAAGGTGAAGTGAACAACAAAATTACCCCCTACTTTCGAATCGCAAAAGTATTAGATCACGGCCCTCTGTCTTGAAAAATGTTACGAACGGTATTAAGGGTTTTGTTCGTTTACACAATCACCAAAATAAAAATAGATATCGTTCTTGGGTGTGTGAGCCGAAAGCTAAATAATGTTCTGTTTATTTACAAACACTGCTTACAAGCTATTTTGCTCCATTCACCGCATATATGAAATTTATAAAAAAATATCAGATGGTCGCAGTTTTGAGGTTTTGTGTGGAACTGTTGAATTATCTGCCTTTAAGACATAATTTTTTTACTATTCTACGATTTCTATTCCAAGACTAAGACCGCTTTCAGACTCGGCAAGTTAGTTTCGCAACTTGCCGAGTACAACAAATTATGTACTAAATATTTTTTTCCTTACCCCGACCTTACCGCTGACGTCTACAAACCAAGAGTAACTTGCCGAGTGTGAAAGGGGTCTAATATAATAAAACTAATTTACTAATCATGAGATTTTCAATTCCGCTACTTTAATCATAATATAATAATAATCATATTGTTAAGTTCACTAATTATATTGTAAATCATTAAGCTCTCGACCTTTCAACGACTCCACAAATTTAAGTTAAATTGTCAAGAAGGTTTACATTTAAACCATGGTAGAACAAGTACAAGGTATAATCATTAGAAAGTTTGTTCTCAATTTCAAACCCCATATAACGTCAAACAAAAGAAAATATAAAAAAAATAATAAAAAAAGTCAAAAATAAAATAAATTAATTTGTAAATACTAACAATTCTCCCTAATTAACCTACCTGGTACTTATTATACTATGATTTAAATGATTTTCTAAAGGGAAGAACTTTTTAAACTTTTTTGTTTTTTAAATCCCTAAGCTAATCCCGTAAAGCTCTTCGCTTCACTGCAGGAAAAAAAAACCAAGAAATCGAACCCGCAACCCCGGCGCTGATAAACTAGCTAACTACCAGCCAGCCTACCGGGGCACTGATATGTAGATAGTAAAAAAGTCGTATACATTTTCGCTTTGATCCCATACAAATCCCTTAATCAATTAAAATAGTAAATAAATAATTATTTTTTCATTTCAAGTACTTTCACTTTTCGCTATTTAACAATTGCAACTAAAATCTTGAAAATTTTACCAGAAAAAACACTTTATTTGACATAAATCAAATCTGCTTTTATTACACATAAATTAAGTTAAAATGATGAGAAAAAAGAAACAAACTATTTGACAACTCTTGTCAATTTGTCACACAATTATGCTGCCAATAAAAGTTATTTATTGCAGGTCATAAAAATGACAGATGATAAAAATTTATGGTGTAGAAAAATGAAAGAAAACACAAACATAAATTCTTAAATTAACGCTTAAAAACGTCAAAGAAAGAACACTTAAACCCAAAAACTTATAACTTTTACAAAAGTCTTAATATACAGAAACAATTGTCTCTTATCACCAAATTCATAGAATCAAGCAAACAATTTGTTGATTTTGCATATATTAAATTGTGAATATTTTTTTCAATAAATGATATTTTAAATTTTAATAAAAAATGATCAAAAAGCTTTACCGTTTCAAACAATGTGTAAATGGATTCAAAAAATTTTATATGAAAATTTTCTCAACGCAAGGTGAAGTGAACAACAAAATTACCCCCTAAGTATAGCTCAGGTTTTTACAGTTCCCAACAACAATTCTAGAAGTTTAAATTATTTTATTTTAAACGAATAAAGTTTGTTATTTCGTTAATATTTTAATTCAAAATTTATTTCAAAGTCTATTTTTGATTTTCTTTCAACAAAAAAAATAATTGATTCAATTATTACATTAATAAAATTGAAGTACTTTTAAAACAATTTTTTTAATTGATAAAAAAAACTACTGATAATTTTTTCTGTTTAAGAAATCAAAATAATGAAAAATTTTGTCATACACTATAAACGACAAACAGTTAATGAGAAAAGTAATGGTACATATTATAGTTCATTTTGTATGGTTTAAATATATTTCTTTCCGATAAAGTCCAATTACTGTTTCAAAAGAACATTTTTATGTACAAGTACACGGGTTTATCCAATATTCAACCAAAACAGTCATGGAAACTAAGTTGACATTATTAAAAAGTCATCCAATCTGTTTTATATTTCATACTACACACTAACATTCATACTTATATTTACATCTACTGCTACAAGTATACATTTCCATTGAGCTCTTTTGCAGACTCAAACGCATTCACTTGCAACTCCAACGACCCAGACAATTGCAGTTAGTCAAAATCAGCCAAACATCAATATTGAAATGGCTGCATGTGCGGCTGAGTGAATGAATGGCACACAGACATATTGGCCAACTGTCTAAGTGACGATCTCACTTTGATGTTATAAAAGACATGAACAAACGACAAATCCAAATCGATAACAAATCGAGATGTTGTAAGTACATACTTTCGTTTTATGTTTTAACATTTTTATTTCAACGTCTATTGCAACAACTGTTGAAATGTTAGATTTACTATCAGAACTCGTAGTTTCGATTTCTCAAACAACAATAAAATATTATAGCGGAAAGTTGCAAAGCAAAAAACTTCAACAAAAGTTTAAATGAATCTTAAAAAATACTAGAGGGAAAAAACAAACAAATTGCAAATAGTTTGTCGAGTTTAGAAATAGACATTATTAAACAAAAGTTGAAATTGACACACATAAAAACAACTACAAGTGGAGAGAAAGATAAAAAAATATGGCTCTCAATTCCTTCACACAAGACAACTGACAATTTTATTAACCAGAATGCAGTTGTCGTAAAAACCAGAGTACCGAAACGTTCGCTCATTTTTCAGTCATGAGCGAGCGTGAAAAATTCTAAATTGTACTGCTTTTTCTCATTCATGAGGGTGAGGAAAAAAAATATTTTGAATTTCCTCATTCATGAAAAATGAGCAAACAAAAAAATTCATATGTGAATTTGTCAGATATGAAAAATTTAAAAAAATTCACATTCAAATTCCTCATATAGAAAAAAAACGCGATTTGCCCGTCCATTAACAGCGGGAAAATGAAGAAGTAAAGAGGCCTTATAGAATGCCTTATTGGCGATATAAAGTTTTTCAGTCGCATTCCAACTGTATTTCTAATTTACACAGTATGTCATTGGATCTACTTTAAAGTTCTTCTAAAAATAATTAAGAATAAAGCTTTATCCCAGTGTTATTGTTGTTGCTAATAATGTGAAGTGAGTAATTTAATAATTAAACTTGCTACAAATTCCAAAATAGCTACTAATAAAACGATTTCGACAGGCCTTATCTTAGAATAGAAAATCTCAATTTCTAAAATATTTAATAAAAACTATTCTAAAAGAACTTTTAAAATAATGCAGAGTGGAATAAGTAAAAGTTTATTAAAAATACAGCTGTAAACCTTCTTTAAGGCCTGCAAAGTGAAAGCGCTGGCAATTTTTCCCGCTGGGCAACGTGAAAGCATGTGTGTGTGTTTTGTTTTGTAAAATTATTTGTTGGCTGCAGCACCATGGTGAACCAAAATGTATGTGCTGCTTTTTAGCAGGCATAAATTATTGGAAAAAAATTAAAAGAACTGCACATATCGTCATCTTAAATGCAGAATAACATAACATTTCATAAGTTTACATGCAGAGCAAAAAACTTTGTAAAATGTTAATTATTTGAGATTTAAAATCAATTTTAAATATTTCAGATAAAAATGCGATAACCCATATATTTTTGAAGAAAAATATCATTTTTATTATTTTTTAAAATGTGTTATTATATATTAATTTGTATTTTTTGGAAACAAAAAGACATATCGTAAAAGAAAGTATATTAGTATTAAGTGAAACAAACATATAATATATTAAATTATTAAATATTTGTGTTTAATTACCGGAAAATGGAATATATACCTATATATAAATATATGATAATCGCACGATTAATATGTAGCATCATAAGGATTGCGTTGACATGTTAAATAAGTTTGCTTTTCTGATGCAGCGTAGGCAGTAATGCATTTAACAATGTGGAGAACTTATATTGTTATAGATATTATGACATACCTATTATTTATAATTTTTTTTATTGATTTTAATTACTTATAAGTAGTGGTTTAAACTAAAATATGTACTTCATTAAATTTAGCTATGAATTGATTTTAAAAATACATCTTTTTCATTCTTATCTAAACGTATTTTGATCTCCATAAAATGAATTATCTTAATGAATTTTTTTTTACAATGAACAAATTTTGCAAATAAATATTTGACTCATATTCATTCATACCTATTTGTCTCCAGTTCACGAATTATTTCAAAATAACTCTGCATCATATACTTTCAAAGCTAATGCAACAAGTTAATTTTAATTAGGTAATTTATGAAAAATATAAAAAAGATGGAAAGAGTAGTCCAACTAAGAGTAGTTGTTGATAGCAGCTCCGGTATTTAGTAAACGTAAATATTGGACAAAGTAGTACTTCTCCAAAGAAAGATATTATTAGAATTTAATAAAGCTGAAGAATTAACAAAATATAGCTAAACAGTCTATATTCCACTACTTATTTAAAAAAAAATTGCGTTTATTCTAAAAATTTATAAAAATTGTCTTTTTTAAGGATATTGATGAAGGGCCACTTGGAAGAATGCAATTCTAACACAAAAAACCCCGAAAATTTTAAATAAACTAATAAAAAATATTTCTTTTGTATTATAAACTTCATATTTTATGGTCCCATACAGATTTATTATAGGGAAGTTCGACTATATTTAAATTTATTAAAAAGGAAATACATATGTACATACATATATAAACTCAAAAATCTAAGGGCCTGCAGATGTTGTCATTTATTCTTGGAAATTCTTAGCGTTTGGGAGTGCAATGGGGTAGGCTACACAATTTCAAGATTACTAACGGTTCGGTTCTTTTAATTTTACAGCACTTTTTTATTTTTTCTTATGCTATACTGAAAATTATTATTATTAATTATTATTTGATCACAAATTTCACTAGCACCGTAGTAACAGTAATCAAACAGATCACCCAATTTTGATGTTGTAAAAAAAATGTGTTCTTATAAAAATAATTAAAAACTCTGCTAATTTCAAAAAACACATCTTCTTACCCAAATACTTTACCAACTGTCACATTTGCTTTTATGTGTAGAGGTTATTTACACATAAATTGTAGCAGAACAAGACCTTTTCATTTTTTTTTTTAAATATTTTTACTTGCTTAAGAAAAGTGTTTTCAAAAAAAAAACCCACCGACGCGATTGGTACAGAAACCAAAATATTTTCACAAGCACAAAATACCAACAAGTTCTTGTGGCTATTTTTTCTCTTAATATTTCTGCCTTTAGGTACGTCTTTTTAACGAAACGAAAAAGTGACCTTTTTAAAGGCATCAAAGAATTTTTATTTTTCACAAACAAGACACATATCGTTAGCTTAAATGCAAAACAATGAAGATATTATTGGAATATTTGAAATTGACTTGTTTTGTTGATTACAATTCACGTTACAACATATTTTTATAAAATGTTAAACTTCTATCTAAAAAAATAACCAAGTTATTTACAAAATGAAAAATTAAGTGTTATCAAATACATATGTATATCATTTTTCTTAACAACATAATGTATAATCACACTCAAGAAAAAAATTAGCAGAGTTTTTAATTCTTTTTATAAGAACACATTTTTTTACAACATCGAAATTGGGTGATCTGTTTTATAACTGTTACTACGGTGTTAGTGAAATTTGTGATCAAATAATAATTAATAATAATAATTTTCAGTATAGCATAAGAAAAAATAACAAAGTGCTGTAAAATTAAAAGAACCGAACCGTTAGTAATTTTGAAATTTTGTAGCCTACCCCATTGCACTCCCAAACGCTAAGAATTTCCAAGAATAAATGACAAAATCTGCAGGTCCTTAGATTTTTGAGTTTATATATGTATGTATATTATTCGTTTTTAATAAATTTAAATAAAGTCGAACTTCCCTATAATAAATCTTTATGGGACCATAAAATATAAAGTTTATAATACAAAAGAAATATTTTTTATTAGATTATTTCAAATTTTCGGGGTTTTTTGTGTTAGAATTGCATTCATCCAAGTGGCCCTTCATCAATATCCTTAAAAAAGACAATTTTTATAAATTTTTAGAATAAACGCAATTTTTTTTTAAATAAGTAGTGGAATATAGACTGTTTAGCTATATTTTGTTAATTCTTCAGCTTTATTAAATTCTAATAATATCTTTCTTTGGAGAAGTACTACTTTGTCCAATATTTACGTTTACTAAATACCGGAGCTGCTATCAACAACTACTCTTAGTTGGACTACTCTTTCCATCTTTTTTATATTTTTCATAAATTACCTAATTAAAATTAACTTGTTGCATTAGCTTTGAAAGTATATGATGCAGAGTTATTTTGAAATAATTCGTGAACTGGAGACAAATAGGTATGAATGAATATGAGTCAAATATTTATTTGCAAAATTTGTTCATTGTAAAAAAAAATTCATTAAGATAATTCATTTTATGGAGATCAAAATACGTTTAGATAAGAATGAAAAAGATGTATTTTTAAAATCAATTCATAGCTAAATTTAATGAAGTACATATTTTAGTTTAAACCACTACTTATAAGTAATTAAAATCAATAAAAAAAATTATAAATAATAGGTATGTCATAATATCTATAACAATATAAGTTCTCCACATTGTTAAATGCATTACTGCCTACGCTGCATCAGAAAAGCAAACTTATTTAACATGTCAACGCAATCCTTATGATGCTACATATTAATCGTGCGATTATCATATATTTATATATAGGTATATATTCCATTTTCCGGTAATTAAACACAAATATTTAATAATTTAATATATTATATGTTTGTTTCACTTAATACTAATATACTTTCTTTTACGATATGTCTTTTTGTTTCCAAAAAATACAAATTAATATATAATAACACATTTTAAAAAATAATAAAAATGATATTTTTCTTCAAAAATATATGGGTTATCGCATTTTTATCTGAAATATTTAAAATTGATTTTAAATCTCAAATAATTAACATTTTACAAAGTTTTTTGCTCTGCATGTAAACTTATGAAATGTTATGTTATTCTGCATTTAAGATGACGATATGTGCAGTTCTTTTAATTTTTTTCCAATAATTTTTTCCTACAAAAAATGCATCAGACACTTTGGCTGGTTGCCTTTGCCAAAAATATTTTACACAAACAAATACACACACAGGCATTTCGAGCTGTAGTCATGCAAACTGTCGAGCAACAACAACATTGCTAGTGAGGATCGTTTTTAAAACTTTTTTTTCCTCATTTTACATGACTGAAGAAAGGCAAAATTGGATTTTTCCTCAAAAACATGAATGAATTTGCCGAAATATTAACAATTCATTTATGACTGTGAAAAAAGTTACATATTTTACATTTTTCATTTATGTAAAAAATTCAAGAATGGTTGAATATGAGCGATCACATATGACTTTCTCTGAACTCTGGTAAAAACTGTAATTTCAGTTTTATTTTTTGTTTCTTTGTTTGTTCATTAAATTATTAATATTATGGCAAAAGAAAAAGTTTTACGCTTTTTTCTTGCGAAGAAAAAGAAATTATGTCATAAGAATGTAATCAAATTGTATGATTTCATTTTAAGTTGCATTGAGAAACTAAATGTGTAAATGAGAGAGAGAGAAATATTAACAGAATTAAACAAATCATTTGTTGAATATAATAGGAATGTAAAAGTATTTAAAATTAATACCATGGTGGAATAAGAAAGGTGGCAGCACTAAGCCGCATGATCTTATCTTATGTCAAAGTTTTGTTTATGTTTACACGTTTTGTGTTGTGATTATTGTATTTTATTAAAGTTTTTTATAATTTTAAATCAAAATAAATAAGATATTGACCATAATTAAATAAAAATTGGCTAAAAACTTATGTATTTTATCACGTTCAGCGGCACGCTTTGATATTTGTTTAAAGTATTTTTCGACGTGAGCTTAGATATAATTTAAATTGTTGTTGTAATGTTGTATTTGTTGCCGTAACGACGCCACCTGCTTATTCCACCATGATTAATACGAATGTTTTACTTTGTTTTTGTATTTCCACCACCAAATAATGGGGCGTTTTGATTTTCTTTTACAGTTTGTAATACCTCGATATAATTAAGACATTCTGTTTGCATCCGCTTATTTCTGTGGTTTTCATGGGCAACCGCGTATGTCTTAAAATAAAATTTTTCAGAGAGCGAAAACAATATTCTAGATGAAACTATGGGCTAGGTATTGTACCTTTTGAACTTTGTAATTAAGTTAAAAATCAGATCGGGTCTATCTGTTTGAAAACATTTTTAGAACCATGTAAAGAGCGTTTAAAATTAAGCAATATAGCATCAACATTTTAAAATCGAAAAAATAGACATACGCGGTTGCCCATGAAAACCACAGATTTATGAATATTTTTTAAGCAAAATAGACCCGAAGTTTAATTGAACAATTTAAGACGTGGCAACCAATTTGATATTAAAAATTATTTCACTTTTATAAAACCAAAAGTGGCATCTTCAAGGCTACTTGGGCAGCTATCTGAAAGACTGCTACTTTGATGTTGCTGTGATCCCAAAAATCACTACCTTATATGTGTCACTGCATATCTCAACTAATTAATTTTTCTAATGAAAATAAATATCAAACTTAAGGTCCAATTAGATGTGCCATAAATGAAACGAATATCATAGAAGCCAAAATGCTATTGTATGTATGGTTACGGGGATGTTGTTATTGTATTTCCATGGACTGGTCCGATGTCATGCAATCATGGACCATGTCATTGTTAAAAAGTGTTTGTAGTGACATGTTTTAAGAAGGCAACAAAAATTATTTTACAAAAAGCGATGCAACTTATTATTGTTGTCGATTAAAGGCAACGAAAAAGCAATGAATTTATGAACTGTCAGCAAAAGTGAATGTCCTTTCAAGTTTCCTTGTTAAAAGTTTCTTATTTTGTTTGGTTAATTTAACTTTAGAATAGATACTTGCTGTTTAAAAAATATTCTATATCGATTGGCATTTTTTTTTGTTTTAGCTTTTTTTCCTAGCAAAAATTAAAAAATTTAAAATTATAACTTTAATTTATTTAATAATTTGAAAACTATAGCAATTAATAGTTTTTTTTTAAATCTAAAATCAGCTAAATTTACAAAAATGTTTACTAAAGGTAAAAGGTTTTATTTTTTCAATTATAAAATTCAAAAAGTCCTACCCACACAGACACCTCTTAACGTGTAGATAAGATAATTATCTGATATTAAAACTTTTAATTTTAAAGCTTTAAAAAGGTTAAGTAAACGGAGATAGAGTTACCTCGGGCTGTGATTTATACATTTTTATCGGTTCGTTTTGGGTGGGAGTAAATTAAATAAATGCTTTCTACTATTTACTTAAAGCCTATTATAACCTTTTCAAAATAATTTCCGCTTCACATTGTTACTAACGACAAGAAGAGTGTGTGTATTTATTTTATTGCAAATTGAACTAGAAAATGCTGGTTATTTCTGCCAACGTCACTAGATGTTATCTCCATTTCTCAGTATTACTTTATGACATTGAAAAGTTATGTGAAAATGAACCCATTAATGTTTTAATTATAAAACTTTTCTCTCATTTGTTAGATGGTTTTGTCAGTATGATCACAATTGCGAATAAAACTTAAAAGAAGCTTAAGTATTTTTAATTATTGCAAAGTTTTACACAATTTATTTATTTTAAATGTTAAATTATAATTTCTGTTATGGCCAAAAGCAAAATCTTAATCTATTTTGCCATTTTGTATAGGAAACCTCTATCCTATATTTGTAAGCCAAAAAGCTTTAAGTCGCATTTTAATAGCTTTGAACAAAAAGTTTAAATGTGGTGTAATTTCGATTGCAAATTGTTATTTAAACTTATCAATTTTCAGTTTGACGTTCATATTTTATATAAAAAAAATCTACATGAAGCCGATTGATATTGAAAAAATTAGCTTTAATCTTTATATTTAAAACTCAATAGTATATTTGTATTTACCATGTACTTATTCCTGGCTGAAGGCCCAACCAGAACATGTATGTATGTATTGCATGTATTAGCTTAAGCAACTGTCAAAAATTAACGAAAAGTCTGTCAAATGTATAAGCAAATAAAAAAAAGACTTTTAGGTTCCCATATTGAACCATTGTTGCATATTTATGCAATATTTTGTTTTTTGCGAGCACTCCCAACTAAAAAGTACCAAAAAGTCCAACCGTGTATTTGTTTATTTTATGCTATTTAATTTGTAAAGAATTTAAAAATGTACAATTTGTGAATGTTTTAAAAAAATGGAAAATAAATTAAAATATGTATGTAAAAGTCCATTTTTTTTATTTATTTTATTTTTTATTGTTATACATACACTGCTGTTTTCGTACGGAATGTGCGTTCAGTTTGGCACTTTGCTTAAGCAAACTTGATGAAAAGCATCATTAAGTACATTATAGCTTGCCATATATGTTTTATATGTATTCCCACAGCTACTTAAGTTGACTTAAGCGACCTCATTCATGTTCTGGTTAGGCCTTTATGCTTCAACCCTTGGGAAATTATGCGTTCTAAATAAAATCAAACTTTATATTAAACGAGAGATCTTCCAAAACTTTTCAAAACATTTAAAAAAAAATTTAATTGTATGAAAATTACCAACCACAAAAATATTTCTTCTATACCCACTAAAGACCTGCACGAGTGTATCAGTAAGTATTGTTGAAACTGATACACCAGATATTTATCTGTTACTACTGATATAAATGAGAGAATGAGTGTAACTGATATTGTATGGTTTTGCTTTTGCCCATTCACCATATCTTAAAATCCAAAACAGTTGCTTCTGGTTTTGGATTGAGTATGACATAACATTTTTTTTTACTTACAAATATCTGTTGTCACCATAAGTATTTCTACAATATCTGTGGTTATCTGTTGTATTTTAAAATATTGTTGGCGAGTTGATGAAAATAATAAAGTTTATAAAAACTTGTATACGATCTCATCCAGGGGTGCCAGATGGTTTTGGTAAGAAATCGGCATATTTTCAAAAACAAATCAGAAATTAAATTAAATAAAAAAATCGGCAAATTAGTATTACGATTTTAAACACAATAAAACATTGACAAAAATAAAAAAGCAAAACAATTAACCATTACCTAAAGCTTTAAAAAAATTAATAAAAATAAACTTTTTAGAAATAAATTTTAGTCCATTAAAAAATCGCAAGGACCGTAAATAAGAGTTATCCATAAAATTTTAGCTTAAAAACGGAGTCAACCAATAGGTTTGTTCTAAAGTTCTCTTTAAGAACCTATGGTGATCTAGAAAAAAAATCTCAACTCCACAGTTAAAAATCATTTTTCAACGAAAAAATAAAAGTTTGGATGAACTCTTAAAAAGAGAGTTTTATTTCGCAATCATAAAATATTCGCCCTTAAATAGAAATCACACCATCAACAAATACAACTCTTTTAAGGATTTTAATTTTTACGTCTAAACACTCATTATGTTTTTCTTCTTTTTTTTATTTTTACGTTGAAATTGTAGTGATCTGACCAGCGCTTTGGTTGTTAATGTACAATAAATTAGTTTAATAAAATGCTGGTTAAAATCAAACTCCTGAAATGAGTTTTATTTTTTGACGGCTGAATAAAATTCTCGTTTTAACAGTTTTATTCGATCTTTTATTCCTCAACTGAGTTTTAATTTATGACGGCTTAATAAAACTCTCTTTTTAATAGTTACATTTTACCTTTTATTTTTACGTTGAAAAATAACTGTTTTATATGGACTTGTTTGTTTTTAAATCAAAAAATAACTCAGGGACTGAAAATAATTACTGCATATTATTATTTTTTGTAAAGGTAACGAGAAATATTCCTTTATTTTCAATTGGGAATATTTAACCATTATCGTTATATATATTTTATTTTGTTTGTGGTAACCAATGAAAGTAAAATTTATTTTTTTTGATTAATGATAACCAAATTGGTTACAAATATCTATTGGAAAAAAAATATATTTTGCTGGTTATATTTTCTTATTTTTTGGATACAAATATCCAACCTCCTCCATTTTCGAAATAACGGTATATCTCTAAAACCAGAGCCAATCTAAAAAAACGGCGAGTACCACTGGATTCAGTGTAGCCGAATTATTATTTTAAAACGCCATGTGCCCGGCTTGTCTGTTTTTCAAACTAGCGTAGTGTAATTTATATAAAACAAACCAAAAATTACCGTGTTGTAAGTATTTCTCAAAAAATATGCACTTTGATATTACCCACATCACAATAGTGATATTATGCATTTGTGCTGATGCATAATGCTGGCTGGCAGGCTGGCTGGCTGTCCATGTAACCTTGTGCGCAAAGTACAGGTCACAATTTTGGAAGTAGTTTGATAAAATTTGGGACATTGGTTCTTATTGGCACAAGGAAAATGGGCCGAATCGTTGACCACGAGGGAAGATTGGGGGAAATTTCTTCCTCTCAGAAACTATCAAACCGATTTTAATGAAATTTAAAACATAGATAGAACCATATCTATTTGAACACAAAAGGTATGCATTTTTTTTAATAGGACCACAAGAGGAGATAGGGTAAATTTCAGCTTCTCAAGCCACTCATAAGCTTTAGAGTTTTTCAAAAATAGGACTACAAGGGGAGGTAGGCGGCAATTTCTGCCTCTCACAAACTTTTAACCCAATTTTAATGAAGTTTATAAACATAAATAAATTCATATTTATATGGACACATAAGCATGATGTGTTTTTAAATACTGTGGTGTAGGGTATCATATTGTCGGGCTTGACCGACTTTACTTTTTTACTTGTTTTGTATGAAATATTTTGATTATGAAATATTTAAATTGCATATACCTGTATTATCCTAAAAATATATACTTTAAACTGTTTATTTCTAATGAGATTTATGGTGTTTTCTTTTCTACCAAAAATGTGCCTTTTTTAAAAAAAAATGCAATTTGGTCTCTGTTTCTTAAAAATTTTGCTTCCGAAAAGCATGAGTTTTTTAAAATAAAACAAGCCACCCTTCTCGGGAGCAACATTTTTAAGAAAAAGACACCAAATTGAATTTTTTTTAAAAAAAGGCACATTTTTTTGTAGAAAAGAAAACACCATTAGTGTTCCGGAAAAATGTGTTATAGTGGGTCTATTTTTCAACAAAATATCGTAGGAGCTGTGTGATTCAGTATATTTATTTATTTTTTATTTTAAAGTTGTTTTTACGGTGAGATACAAAATATAAAAAATTAGTAGCGTAGTGATTTTATAAAGGATATTTTAATATACAAAAATCCTTGCTAGAATTTATAAAAAATTAAGTACATCCATTTTAACATAATATTTAGATAGATTTGGTAATTTTCAACAATTCAACATAAAAAGTGTTGCCAAATAATTTTTTTTTTTAAAAAGGATATATGGGAGGAACATGAATGGTTTGACGGTAATTTTTCAAAACTTTAAATTTTGTTTATTATTTTATAGTATTAGTCTGGGTCAACTCCTTCTATTTTTGCACAATTTTGTTCTACATTAAAGTATTGTGCGGCGTATCTACGAGGATGATTTTATATTGAAAATAATGGATTTATTAAATGATGAAAATGTTTTCAAATCAAAAAACGTTCTTATTAATGTTCACTAGGGTGTTTCAAAAACATGTTTCTCTTATTGACTTCTAATAGCGTAAATATGTTGTATTCTTGTCTGCATTAGACCCCTGTAAAATATTATTAATTTATTTTTAGTGTAAAACACCATAGCATTGTATGGCAGAAAAGCATATTACTGTATTCTTACGACTTTTAAGTTCGTGAAACTATTGTCGGAAGCAGGGCTGTGGAGTCGGAGTTGAGGTTTTTGTGCCGGAGTCGTAATACCCACAAAAACTCGCGACACCGACTCCAAAGTTTTTCGGCATAAAAAATTTAAAAAATTTTCCAATATAAAAATTATCTTCTTAAAACACATTTAAAATTTAAATAAATGGTTTATGAATACTGCTCTTATGTGCTGTTTCCAAATGACAGGCGATGGACTGAGTGCTCTTCATATAAATTTTACTACATAAATAATACAAGAATTCCCAATAATAATATTTTTTTGTATGCACAAAATTTTAGGAAATTCCAGCAAGGTTTTTTTGTGTTTTTTTATTGAATCTAACGAAATTTTCAATAAGTATCCAAATCTTAATTCTAATAGTTATTTATTAGATATTTCCAATGAAACATTAGGGTGACAATAAAAAATCAACTTTGGATTTTTGATGATAAATGTGAAGATTCTTTTGCCACTTGGTCTAAAACTTACTTGCTGAAAATTTGAGCCAAATCGGATAACTCTATCCCGTGCACCTTTGAGGTCAAAGTTCAAATGATAAAAAATATTTTCCATACAAGCAAAAAATTTTTTTTTCGATTTTTTTATTTTTTTATTTATTAATACTAGTAAGCTTTATTAGCTTATTAACAACAAAAAATTTCAATTCGATCGGACAAGATTTTCACTTTCAAAAGTGACTCTGAAAAAAAATTTTCAGGCTTGTTAGGGGCTTACTCTAGAAAATTTTCAGAATTTTTTTTTTAGTTTTGACAAGCATACATTAAAGATATTTTGTCGGTCTTAATAATAGGTTTTTTTAAAAATTTTTTGTGACGTCGTAATTTTGTTTTTTAATAGGGCCAAAAACTAAATTTTTGCAGCTTTTGGCCCCAATTTAGAACAAAGCGATGTCGAAAAACAATTTTTAAAAAAAATTTAAAAAACCTGGTATTAAGAGCAACAAAAAACCTTTAATGTGTGCTTATCAAAACTAAAAAAAATTTGTTTTTGAAAATTTTTTAGAGTTAGCCCCTAACAAGCCTCAAATTTTTTTTTCAGAGTCACTTTTGAAACTGAAAATCTTGTCCGATCGAAATGAATTTTTTTGTTGTTAATAAGCTAAGAAAGCTTACTAATATTAAAAAATAAAAAAAAAAAAAATCGAAAAAAAATTTTTTGCTTGTATGGAAAAATTTTTTTTTATCATTTGAACTTTGACCTCAAAGGTGCACAGGATAGAGTTATCCGAATTGGCTCAAATTTTCAGCAAGTAAGTTTTAGACCAAGTGGCAAAAGAATCTTCACATTTTTGTTTAAAATTCTGGAAAAAAATTTTTCCCATATATTTCATTGTCGCCCTAATGTATATATGTGTTATATGAATCAAAATTTTATTTGATAATTTTTGACGAAAGCACAGATTTGTCGGGGAAATCCCAGATTTCATTATCTAAAAGATATTTCAACATACAACAAAAAGTTGTTAGGAAAGCATTTATTGGCTTTGTTGTAAACGCATTTGAAGAGGCTTCAAAGGATATTGATAATGACGTTGATGTGTTAATTGATGCGAAGGCACTATCATCAATAGTTCTAAAAGCTTTGACAAATTTTAGTCTTGACCTAAAAAATTGTGTAGGAAATGGAACAGATGGGTGTCCTCTGATGTCAGCAGAAAATGGAGCTGTTATAAAATTCTGAGCAAATGCAAAACAAACGCCTTGCTATTCCCATAAATCAAACAACTCAATTTTAAAAACCAACAAAGTGCCATTAAAACAATATGTTGTACATATAATTTGTTAAAGAAACGACAAATTTTGTTTAATATAATCATCCCAAGCGAAACGCAGTTTTAGCAATGTATTTGGGAGCCAAACTCTCTACATTATGCGAGAAAAAATTGTTGGACCGTCACGAATCAATCTTACACTTTGCAACAAGTGTATATCATATAGTAGAAGCTTTGGGAAAAATATCTGAGTGGAAAGGTGGAGAGAGATACTTCATCAAAAGCCTTATATTAAGGAACTCACTTGGTACTTTTGAATTCATTTACAGAATAAACATATTAAGTGTGATACTTATTGTATCACAGCCGCTTAGTATCATTTTATAAGCACGATATAGATCTTCAAAAAGGATCAAGCCTCATCAAAACTTAAATCATGTGCCTTGAAAAGAAAATAAATAAAGCCGAAGAACTATTTAAAGCGATTTTTTAAAAAGTTAAAGTTATCTGCTTGCAAATCGGGGTTGCAATCACATTCAAAATGTTGAAGATTACTACCGAGTTGTAGGTTACATTCCTCTTATTGAATTTATTTTAGAAGATCTCAAAACACGTTTCCCAATAGATATCCAAATGTATTGAACATACCTAAACTTCTACCTCAAAGTGTAATCAAGTCAAAAAAAGATACAAAACTTTTAAAATCACAACTAGCTGATGAGCTGATTATATTTGATGAAAGAGATAGATAAACACCTACTAACATATAAACTTGAGTCTTAACTGTTGCATTGGCAACAAACATGAAAATTATCTGAAAATCTATCAGATAACTTTGTAGATGCTTTAATAAACTGTGATGAAGATAGATATCTAATAATCCGAAATCTAAGAAAAATATTTCAAATTTTCGTTTCAATGCTCGTCTGCAGGGCAAGTTTAAAATGGCACGAAAAATGGCTGGCAAAATGGCACGAAAATATATAAAAAAATGGCACGAAAAATGGCAAAAATAAACACGTTATTTAAGAAACAAGTACAATAGTATGTTTCTTCAAATTGTCAAAAAAAAAAATACTTGGTGCCAAAACGCAAGAATTTGGAAGTTGTTTTTAATACACTTTCAATCTAATTTTTGTTATAAAATTCTGTTTAATAAAGAAATATTTTTATAATATTTGTCATGAAATTTTTTTATCAGGGAAATCTTATTAAAAAACGACGTTAAAAATTCTTGCGTTTTGCGTCTTCGATTTCTAGAACACCCCTGATAATCTCCTGTTATCACATAAAACAGTTCAAATTTTTTACTTTTTTGTATCAAAGTGTATTCTGAAAATTGAAGACTATAATTCAGAAATGGATTTTAAAATCCCTCGAAATTCACCACACCTTTTTAAACCGTTCGTTTTGAAATTTATCGATTTTCATCACATGCCTTTATATGTTTTTGTCTATTTTTAAATAAAAAATAAGAAACATTGTTGATAAAATTCATAAGCGTTATGAGGTTTTTGGGTTTGCCATCTCTTTGTCGACTCCTGAGTCTACGTCAACCAAATCACTTAAGCGGCGGTTTGAAATAAATCCCCAAAACGGAAATGAAATAACTCCCCAAAAAAATTATATGAGAGGCAACAACAACGTTTTTTTGGGTTTTATTTCATTTTATTGTGGAGACTTATTTCATAGGAAACAAACAAGTCCCCAAAAAACTGAAATGAAATAAGTCCTTAAAACTATTTTGGGGACTTATTTCATTTTCAAATTTATTCCAAAATCGTCAAATATGTAAACAAAAATTGTTTTGACAAATGGGTAACACCATTCATTAAAAATAATAGTTACTTGGCAGTTAGTTTGAGAAATATTTTTGCAGTTTAAGGTGCATTTATATGAAAAAAAAATATCAAGAATAGTGTTTGAGGGAAATGAATTTTGTATCAATATGACACTAAAAGAAGACATTTGTAAAGAGTCGTCGAATAAAGAATCGGATGAAGAAATTCTTTAACTCCCAGTTTCCAATAACGACAACCTGTGTGTTATTGGATAGGACAAAAGCCCAAGCATTGTTCTTACTCCCTACTTACTCTTAAAATATGCAACGAATGTGAAGCAAAATTAAATACAACTGCCCCTGTTGCCATCAAACGGTTGACGAATCGATGCAAATTTTTGTTTAAACAACAACATCTTCTGGTAGAATTATTAATTATTTCTAGAAAAATCCAAGGAGAATAATAATTAATACAGCTAAAAATTTTATAAAAAGAGTTCTTAAAATAAGTGATTCAGAATTTCATAGAGAAAATAAAAGGAAGATTTCAAACATTTTAACAGAGAATATTTTTCCTAAACAATTAATAACAGATTTATTAATACAACATAATAATTGTAGATTAAACAACCAGGATAGTATTACAGAACAGAAAATTTATAAATCAGTAACATATATTCCAAAATTTTCAGAAAGATTAGCAAAATCAGATATATATGATAACAAAATATATAAAATAGCTTATAAGTCTTTCAAAACAGTAGGTAAACTATTTACTAAAACAAAAGACAAAATAAAGAGGATGGGAATGTCTAATATTTTTTATCAGATACCTTGTAAGGGTAATGATAGTGGACAGTGTAATAAGGTATATATAGGTACAACAAAGAATAAACTAAAAACTAGGATAGCACGACATAAGTCAGATCAGAAGTATAGAAATATTTCACAAAAAAACAGCTTTATCAACTCATTGTGCTAATCTTAACCATTATCCAGATTTTGATAATACAAAAGTTTTAAACAAAGATTTATGTTGGAAATGTTACAAATTATAAGAGTACCGACAGTTTCTAGAATTAATTTTAAGTCAGATACTGAAAATGTAGCACAAAATTGTAGACATTTATTTATAAAAATAGAAATGGAAGGAAAAAAATTTTTGTATATTGTAATAGATCAAGTTTGTATTGAAAAATATTTTTTATTCAATTCCAAAATTTTTTTTAATTTTGTAAATTTTTTGTTAAATTTGTTTTATAAAAAATTGTTAATTTTTTGTTAAAAAGAAAAAAAAACCCTGAAGAAGGCACTCAAAGAAGTGCCGAAATATTGGTTTTTTAATAAATTAATAAAAAAAGTTTTTTATATAAAAAATAAGACTTTAAGCTCGAGAATTTAATTTATATATTTTTCAATTATTGCAAATAAATCTATATTTTTAATTGATTGGATGTTTTGAATACTTTTTGGGGATTTACATCATTGGTGAGGTTTTTCATTTTGATTTAGGGAGTTATTCGATTTCGTTGGGGTTTCATTTCATTTTAAAATTGGTGGTTTATTTCATATGAAATAAGATCCCAAAAATTGAGGAATTATTTCATAATTTTTTTTGGGACTTATTTCGTGGGGGTTAATTCATGCCGCCCACTTATACATGTATATGACTTTCTTAGAACAACTTCAGGTTATTTTATCTATTGGTACTATTTCAATAGGGACTATTCAAATTAGAAATTTTTATAAAACTTTCATTCAGTTTTCCTATCAGATTTTTTTATTGCTTGTATACGGATAAAAAAAAACAAATTCAAACGGTTGCTTTGGTTTCGTCAATCAGTAAGCTGAATTGTTTTCATGCAAAAAGTTTGTACTTTGTTCATAAAACTTTTCCCAATACGTACATATAAATCAGAAGAAATCAGTAATAATTCTTAAACAAGCGCTAAGCAGTAAACTTTTTTTTATAAATTTTTAATCATGAAATTTCAGCTAAGAAAAATAGTTAAGCTTGTCTAAACAAACAGAAATGATTAAAAAGCAAAGTTTGACTTGTACTCATTATCAATGTTCGACTGAAATAAACATCTCTTCAAAACCACACACTTTCGCACACAGGCAACATTCGTATTTTGCATTCATCAGCACACTCATCCAACACATACAGCAACAAAAAAAAAAGGTATTACAACTTAAACAATCAATCCTTTCTGGTTACACTACTCTTCGTCATCATCAGCACTATGATTATCATCATCCTTTTAGAACTGGATAGTTGTAAAAGTTAAATGCGCTAGAGGAAAAAAGGGATAGAGTGATATGGAACTAAACTTGCAAAATACTAACGACGTATTAGGTGTGGAATAAAGTAATTGTTAAAGCAAAATCCAGCTAGAAACTTCATCAGCTGTGATGAATTTTCTTGTCGGCACTTTGGTTAATGTATTGACAATACAGAGATCACTTTGAAAATATATGTATGTAGTATATTGTGAGCAAGTATGTGAGTTAGTATGTGTATGCGGCTTTGAGATGCTTATTTTAACCACAGAAAACCTTAGAAAATAAACATGTTGCATATTGGTAGCAAACGTTAACGTTCAGTTGTACTGGTTTCTCGTTTGTTCGTTCGTTCATATTGTTATTTATTATTGTTGTTTTTAGCTTGGCAAATACAAGATGAACTTCTATATAAATGCATGTACGTATGAGTGTTTAACAAAGTTATACTTACATGCTTGCAATATCGTTCTGTGTGCCAACTTCGATAAAAATATGTATGTACGTGTAGTTGGTTGCAGTAAAATAGTTAAAGTTGTATTTACGAGTATTTGTTGTCGATGATGCAGCATTTGTATTTTTCCTCTTTTTCCTTCAGTTGCTATTGGATGCCGCTTGCTGTTAAGCTACTGTTGATTTCTTATTGTGGAAAAATGGTTTTTGTGGCCAGATGAAAAACAAATGAGAAAAGGAAGTATTGCTTGTATTCCTCTATCGATGTGCATGTGTATGGGGAAATGTATTTATGTTTTTAAATTTCTTTCACTCTATTTTGGTTTTGTTGGTATGTATGTTTTTTTGTGTAGCAATAAAGATGAATGAGGGAAACAGCTTTGTGGTATCGATATTGACGAAATGTTTTAAAACAGTTTGTAAAGTTTTAAACGTACTATTTCATGAACTGAGTAGAAGATAGAAAATGTTAATAAAGCCTTACAAAACAAGTTAAGTTATTTAAATGCTAGTTAAAATTAAATATGGTTGGAGACATTGCCCAAGAAAATTGAAAGGGTTTGATGAGGATTTTTTGAATATAGTTTCGAAAAATAAATTAAGAATAGGTATAATATAAAAAAATATATTTGCAATTTGGCTTCAAAAATGATCTTCTTGCTAAAAAAATATTAATGTTTTTAGAGTTTTTAAATGCCCATTTAATATATTTAATCATGTTTGAAGATCTTTATTTTTCTTACATATATTAATAAAAAGGAACGTAATTCTAAAAAAAATTAAAACATTTTAATATGGCTAAGGTTTAGCAAATTAAATTTTTACAAATTATTAACGCTCTCAAAGTTGGTTTGAGAATAAACTGGCGGAAAACCAAACTGATGAGAATTAACACCACCAATACCACCTCTCTAACTCTCGATAATAATACCATGGCATACCTTGGCTGCACAATCACAACGAACTGTGGTGCAAACGAAGACGTTTCTACGCGAATCAAGAAGGCACGTCATGCCATGCATTGTTTAAAAAAAGTATGGGTACCATCCGACATATCAACACAACTAAAGACTAAAGTTTTTAGCACTTGTGTGAAATCTATACTCCTATACGGATGCGAAACATGGGGCCTATCCAAAAGTGACGTACAATGACTGCAAGTTTTCACTAACCGTTGCTTACGAATGATTATTCCATGTTTTTGGACCAACAAAATAGCTAACGCTGAGCTGCTTCGAAGCTCGAACCAACAGCCAATCCAGTGCGACATCCTGAAAATGAAATTTGGATGGATTGGTCATACACTGAGAATCGATAACGAGGAAGCAACCATACGTGAGCTGACAGTTGCAGGGTTTTCATGGAACGAGGCATTAAGAACAGCCCACAACAGAGTCCGTTGGAAGTCATTAATTGAGACCGTTTGATCCTTAGCTGGAGGATAGCGGCACATCATCATTAAAAACAGAAGTAAGGAATTAAGGAAGTAAGTCAATTAAAATGGACAAACATTCACACATAAATTTTGATCCAAAAAGTGAAATAACATTTTGTTTAAAGATTGATGCTTGACTATTGGCTGTCAGCCGTCGTCAATAGCGGTGAGTGTTAAACGGCTGAACCCTCTAAAGAGATTTGTGGTTACTATGGAAACATGTCAGGACAACCTGTCCGTGAAAACCTGGCTTCGATTCCCAGGTCTGTCAATAATGAAAAATTATCATTAAATTTTAATTGATTACATGTTGTGAAATTCTTATCTTCATAAAAAGTATTTAAGGAAAATTTAATTTGATAAATTTGAGCCTTTAGATTAAAAATATTAAAATTTGGATCAAAAACCATGCACAGTTCAACAAACTAACCACGTACTAATTATTATAATTATATAACTTATTCAAAGTGCTTAAGTATACACAAATTGATAAATAACCACCTATGTGATTAGATACTCTCCTTTAATCTAAAATTTATAAAATTTCTTTACCATATCTTAACTTTTTGTCCATTTAAGTTTGTTATACTTTTCTTAGCTTTTTAAATTACATTTCATGAACAAACATACAACTTGTACATTTATAATTGTACTATAAATTGTGTGCAGTGCTTTAATATATTAAATATATTGCAGTTAATATTTCCTTTCCTTTTTGCAACATTTATTCATTCATACAAACAGGCATTGAGAAGTTTTAACAATTTAAATGTATTACAACTGCATAACTTAATGTGTGAATATTGTAATAAATATAAATTATTATGACATTTATTATTCTGCTGAATATACAACATTTAATATGGTCAAATATAATAGATGTGTAACTTTTTAAGGGGTAACCCAGTAAACAAAATTGGGTATTTTGAAGGAATTAAGAGAAAAAGCGCATAATCGAGAGCTTCAATAAGAGGGCTTTCATAAAGCAGTAAATGATAAGGAATAAAATACACAAAAAGCTGCTATTTTAGGGCTGACAACGAAAAAGGGTTTTAAGCGAAAAAATATGTTATTGTTTACGAAATTTGTTGAAAAAAGGCATTTAAGCAAGTAAAAGCAAAATATTATAAAATATGTTAATATATACTACGTTTATACGCACCACTTATTCGCAAATAAAAATATTGCAAGTAAAGAAAATTGCCGCATAAACAGTGATTTAAATTTTTATTTGCAAATAGCTAACTCACGAAAACAATTCCTGATTAACGACACTATTTGCAAATAAGATTTAAAGCATTGCCACACTTTTAACCGTTTTACGTTTTTATTTCGATGTGGCACACTCGTACGACAACAAAAGTAAAATTAATTAAAAATTGTGGAAATAAAATTCACAAATACACAACAATTTTTAATTTTTTCATTATTCATTAAAAAATAAAAAGTTTTTATACATACAGTGCTACCAAATGCATAAATTTTCCATCCGGCATCACATAAAAATTAGAATTTTCAGTAACAAAAAAGGACATATAAACAGTATGTTAGTTAATCGCAAATAATTTTTATTTGCGAATAGTCTACGTATAAACGTAGTAATAGTTAGCCCTGAAAAAAGCACTTTAGGAGTGCTTTGTTGGCATGTTAAAAGAAGCACCTATTGCCAGCAGCAAATAGTGCTCCAAACCGGGAACACCCCATACAAAAATCAGGCTTCCCATCAGCAGGTTTGAAGCGATTTGAGTTATGAATTCATACGTAAAACCTGCTCCTTTTGGAGCACATTTTTTACTGGGAAGGGAGTAATAGGTATGAGACTAGGAATGTAATGAATATCGATAACCATATATCGCTGTTATTTAAGGTTTGCCGATATTTCAATAAATCCGATATTTTTCTTTCCGATATTTTTCTTTCCGATATTTTTCTTTCCATACGACGATAACCCTTGAGTTTTTTTCAAGTTTTTGAACAAACACTTTAATTTGCAATGCTAATAAATTTCGGTGTATTTATCAAATATGAAAAACTGGGAATTTAGCACGTCATACGGAAATCGTATTAATAGCTAATTTTTTGTTTAACAACTTAGTAAACTTTCTTAATAAGAGGGTCAAGTTTTTTGTTTTGAGAAAAAAAATTCTATTTCCAATACAAACCGGCAAAGCGGACAGCAAAATTTTTCAGCCGGGTGGTGTTCACTTTGTTACCTGAAGGTTTGGTTGATATAAGCTGTATGAAAACTGTATAAAAAACGCTTGTCGATTTTGAAGTGATAGGTATTGAAGGGCTATAATATACAGTAGTATAAAAACTCAATGTACGGAAGCACCTTGATTCTTTTTAAATTGTTTACTAAAATTTCTGTCTTATTCTTAATATATTGCGTCTTGCTAATACCAGACGACAGTTCTCCTAAAAGCAGTTCTAGTTCACAACGGTGCTTAGCGCTCTTCTGTGCCTTAAGCTAGTGTGGCCACCATCATTTAAAATATTTCCAGCGACTTAGGCCTTTTTAGGTATTAAATTGAATACTTTGTAATCATAGATTTTACTGATGGTGCATCGAGGTCTTTGTCAATGTTTTTTGACCATAGATGGGGGTAGTGCACCCATTTTGCAGTTTCAACTTACATTTAGTGATAGTGCAAAAATCTTGCAATCATTTTCTTGATGTTGAATGATGACGTGAAAATTTGAAGCCTAACTTAACATGAGTGATAGTGATGTTAAAAAATTGTGAACTCAAAAAAAAATAGTTTGATTTAAAAAAAAAGCAATCATCAGTTTATTGCAATTTTTTTTTGCTTCACTCATTTGAGTGCAATTAAAATTGTTGCACTAAATTTAAAATCAAAAGCTTGTTTTTTTTCATAATAAAAGCCAATAATTATACCGTTTTTAACAAAATTTCATTTTGTTCAATGTTCTTTGCTTATTACTCCAAAAAATCAAAAACCATGCACATACAAAATTTCATATTTAAAATTTTAGTGATACAATATTTGTATGCAGCTTTTTTGATTGCAAGTCCAAATTTTGCACTATTTGAATTGAGTGATAGTGTACTGCTGATTTAAATCTATATTAAGTGCACTACCCCCAACTATGATTTTGACGCCTTTGTATTTGCCCTGTGTTGGAGGCCGAGATACCATAACACCATATTGACTTAAAGATAGAGTACTTTCCGCTGTTGTTTTCCATAAAAAATACTAACTTAAGACACGTTAATTTTAACTTGAACTCAAATTTAATATGCGTCTCGGTATCAACGATATTTCTTTTTGAGTATCGGTATTGTATCGGCAAATCGGGTATCGTTACGTCCTTTTAAAAAAAAATATTATTAAAGCTTTAAAATGTATTGAATGTTTTCGCTTCTAAAGCTACGGTCACACTTATTAAATATTTTACCAAATAAGCGTGACCACTACTTTTTTTAATAGTTAGTGAGATTTAACATTCTCTTAATATCACAAAATAAAGATTATTATACTGCTTGACATTGCAAAAAACTGTTTTCTGTAAGATGTGGAATTATAATCAAAATAAATATTGGAAATGAAGGTAATAATAATTAAGAACCAACAAGCAGGTCACTTTTTTTTCGTCAAATATTTGACAAGTGTGACCGTAGCTTAAGATCTTTTGTGCAAACGACTTTAGTTTAAAATTTCAACGAAAATTTTTGGTTAAGATCTGCGGTAAGCCATGTCCCCCTTCTTCTTTTTTTTTAATAATATTTTTTAGGGTTTGCAAAACCCGACTAGTAGTTGAAAATCTGTATTTCGAGTTAAAAGCATTTAAAATATTGAAATTTCGGTATTTATTCGAATTGTTATTCATAAGGTAAAGTCAAAAGTTAATAGCATAATTTTATTTTTATCACGACATAAAGCATTTTACGTCCATTGAGTTCTCTTTTTTATAGAATGGATAACTCTTCTAACGAACAGGCCGAAACAATTTTGGGACTGAGGCTTTTAACTTAAAAACAAAAATATAACGAACTCAGATTCTTTCTAAATTTAGAAAATAGAATTAATCGGTTTACATTTCTACTATGGATTAAGACAATGAAAATAGAAATATTAAGCCATTTTATGACTCTTCTTTACGTAAATCCTTGTTTTGCAAGGAACTTTTATCAAACCTAAATTTTTACATCTGAACTGATCTAATAATTTCTTTTACTCAAATATTAATTAAATTTATGTTTACGCAACATAATATTATTACAAATGTAAAGAAAGTAATAAAAACTTACATACATACACATGTATTTTTTAAATGTGTGTTACCTGCAAGGACAATCCTTAAGAAAATCTATCATTTAGATGTGTATGTATCCACCTTGTCTTCCAGATAAAATGGTTTTTGTCTAAGTGAACCATAAATGTCTAATAATAAAATTATAAGAAATACAAATTCTCATAGATATGGGGCATTCCATACCAAATCGGATGGTTAAAAACATTTTTTATTTCCCCAATATTGTAAAAAAAATTTAGCTCGTTTCTAAAGGGACCTCCTGGTTAATTTTGCTATTTTTTGATTTGTCTTACTATTTCAAAGGATTCGATTCTGGGTTTTTTGTTCAATAATGGTTTGCTAAATAATAGTCTAAATTGGATTTTTTTTTTTATTGTGAAATATTCGTTTTTAGATAATTTTTACAGAAAAAATAGAAAAATAAGAAAAAATATTTTTTTGATTGAGATTTTTGGATTTGAAATTCGCAAAAGTGTTTTTGAAAATGAGTGTATCTTTCGATTTTTTTGTTATTTTCAAATTCTATCAACCCAAGAATTTTTAAGCCCTGTCCGGTCGTGGGCCTTCCATTACTACTAATTAAAAATTAGTAAATATCGTTAGCTAAAATGCAAAAGGGCGTAATTTTTGATCGCAGAAGTGTAAAATTTTGTCAACACATGTAATTCAATGGCATTCATAATAACCAATCAAAAACACGATTTTAAATTTTTTGTAAGTTACGCCTTTTTGCATTTTAGCTTACGATATTTTGAAAAATTTTTTTTTAGTTAAGTACAATATCAAAAATGAAAGGGCACTATTTTCTATTTGTCTATAAAAAAACATCTAAAAAAAAATATTTCACAAAAAATTCCAATTTTGACCATTATTAGGAATGTTATGCACAAAAAACTAAAGAAAAGAGACCCTTGAAGGAGTAATTAAAAAAAAGTCCAAATTAAACTGGAAGACCCTTTTCATGTGTACTAAAAAATATCACAAAATTATGGAAATTAAAAAATTGTTTTCTTAAGCCATCCGATTTGGCGTGGTATGCCCCATATATATTTTAAAAAGAGATTTACATTTATAAACACTATTTATTATGACTTTGATGTGAAAACAAGTGTATTTGAAAATGTATATTACAATTTAAAGTTTTATATATACTTTTAATGGAAGAATATAGGAATTTCTCATTAAAAAGAGAATAAATAACAGAACATTTTGAAATATTTGTGAAATTTGTATTTACACATTTTAAATATTTAGTTTGTAATACTTAAATATATTGCCAAAATTACAAAATAAAAACATGCCAGGTTTAGGGGTGCAGGTTTTCTTTACATATTTTTGGAACCTGCATACATTCATATGCAATCAGTTCGTTTCGTCAATGTTCTTGGTTTTTTTAATTAAAACATAAAATCTTCAAACAAAAAATAAAAGGAAAAACCTAAATTGACGTATACTTTCAAGTCTGTACTCCCTCCATTCTCTTTGCACCTGACTCCTATAAACTTAGTACTTGAAGAGTCAAACTTGATGTATGTGAACTAAAACCTTCTAACTATTGTGGGCTCTTTCGAATGAAAATAAAAAACAAATAAAATTTTAATTTGCAATTCCAAATGACAATAACACACTGCTACAAAAAAACACTTTTTGTCAGAACTTGAAAACCGACCTGGTGAGGGTTGTAGGCCTAGGTGAGGACATACAAAATCCGTTTTCAAAAATTTTGAAACACCCACAAAATTTTGAGTTATTTTCAAAAAACTGTTTTAGGGTAGGTCGTAGCACTTTAGTACCTCTAACTCGTACATTTTTTGATCGATTTCAAAATTTTAAACAGTTTTGAAAAGGCAAAGAAGTAAGCTTTTATGAAATGTATTCATAAAAAATATATTCCAAGATATTAGGTGAGTGTTTTTCAAAAGTTTCTAATTTTTTTTATTTTTTTTCATAATTTTTCAAATTCAACAAGAGTTATTTTAATTTTTTTCTATTAAAACCTATCTTTGTTTGCACTGTATTTTAAAGATAATTTTGTGTAGAAAAAAACGGGATATCATTTGTTAAAATCGGCTTATATTTACAAAAGTTACTAAAGTTTAAAATCACGCAGAAGATCGCAAAAATATGCATTTGTCACAAAATGTGGCTCAGCCGATTTTGGTAAATATTCCATACAACATTCCTCGTTTTCAGATTCATCATCGCTTTGTTTATGTTAAGTTTCATTACATTTAATTGCACTTAATACTGGCTTAGTAACAGTTAACACATTAGCATACTTAATGCTATCACGATTTTTATATTGATAACCAGTGATGTTTGTTTGGCAAAAATAACAGTCTTGTGGTTTATGGAATATTTGATGATGTCAAATCATTGGGAAAGATAATGGTAATGGCTGGCTTATAACCTTTTCGGACTTAGTTTTCTTAAGCATACTGGAACAGCTTGTACAAATACTTTAGGGTTTATACCATTTGCTAGAACTGTATGAGCAGTTAAAAACTGTATTGAAGGCATTTACCAAGGCATTTCTTCAGATGCGATGTTTTTTGTCAGCGAATAAACCGCAAACATATGTCTGTCTGTCCGTCTGTTCGTATGTTGAAAACACGTCACTTTCGAACAAACTTGGTGCCAAATTGCTTACAGTTATCCTTAGCAGTTTGCGATTCAGTTCAGCAAAATCGGTGCAGTTGGACCAGAGCTATGAATCAAAATGTGGAACCATCACCTAAAAAAAATGATAACTTTGTTATAAAAAATAACATAAATGGTGGAACAAGGCACGGAATGAGATAAGATTTTGCAAAAATTTGTTTTATTCGACTGGAAATCACGCTGTAAAATTTCGTGAAGATCCGTCCATAATTTACCCTAGGCCCCATATAAACACTACTCCCGGAAAATAGTTTAGTACGCCTAAAACCGATAAAAAGTAATGCTATCATAACAAAATTTCAATTGAAACTGTTACTCAAGCTAGTTTAAATTGCTAAATAATTTTATGTAGATCTAAACCTCAAACCAACCAATTTTAATGCTGATGTCTGTTTTTATAAAGATAAATTAATAATAAATAGACATCATATAGATATCCCTCCTGAAATATTCGAACAGTCGGTGGAGGGAATTAAAAATTCGGCACAGCTGAATATAGCACTCTAACTTGTTTTTATTCATATTTTTTGCGCGGAGGGAGAAAATACTAAAAATAGGTGTTAATGAAAAGTTGAATAACTTATACAATTTTTATCCGATTTGAAAAATTAAAACCATGTTTTGTTAAAAACTAAATTTTCTTCATACGCTAATATAAATTTTTATAAGCTTTCATATTAAAATAAGCAATGAAAAGCTACTAAAATCAAAAAAGTATATAATTTTCGTTATTTTTGTAGATATTCTTTACAAAAACAATACTTATAATTTACAAATGTATAAAATGCACGTAATTTTAAAGCATAATAAGTTCTCTTTCCAAACCTGTTAAAAAAATTAAAATCGGACAAGAACTGACTGAGTTACAGGTCGATAAGTTGACGAACATCACTGAAAACGGTTTTTTTAAAATTACTTCTGAATTTGAGGGTGTTTCTGAAATTTTTTGACACAATTTTTAATGTACTCAACAAGACCAATAACCCACGCTAGGTCGTTTTCCAAGTTTTTTTACACTGTAGCACCGTGTAATTGAAGCTGTAATTAAATTTTTTTAAAAAATATTTTAACAGAATTTTTCATTAGAAACTAAAAGGAAATAAATAAACTTATTTGCAATGTGTAAGGCAAAAGGGAGCCAGTTAAAGGTACTTTGAGCAAATAAAAAAATGGTCTTTACAACTGCTTATTAGTATCCCATATTTCCCCGAATTTTGGTTTTTGCTTAATTAAGGAAATCTATACAATTGAAATGGATTTAAGTTGTCTTCATCATCACTAAACAATTTTAATTACTTATATTTATAGTACATAGTCTTCAGTTTCTTTGTTTTAAATTTTATTTGTTCATACTTCATCTTTATTCTTGTCTCATGACAGTTTGGTTTATTGACCAAATAAGAAAAGAAAAAATACAACTGTTTCTTTACCATTTGCTTGTAAGCAAAAGCCAGTTGTTCTTAATGGTTATTAAAAATGGTACAATGGCATACAAACAGTACAATGCATAAAGAAATGCTGATAATACATTCGTTGTTGCCACATTATATTTTTTTAATAAAAAAATTAGAAAAAAATTAAAGCAACTTCATGAATACAGCTCACAAACAATCCCACTTAATATCAAAAATTAAAATTGTTGTATCTGAAATTATAATTTCGGTCAAAATCTATTTCTTTTAATAGTTCTACTGTAAAATTGATTTTAAAATTATATCAGTATTTCAACGAATTTTAAAAATTCATAATTATATCAAAAAAAAAACCAATTCAATATACTTTTAAAGATTAGGTTAAAAATAACAAACAAATGTCTTTACGAACAGTAGACACATTTATATGGGCAATTCTTTTCTAAATTTAATATAAAAGCTATTATAATAATTTCAATCTGGCAACATTCTTTAAATACATTTTGGATGTACAACATTTTGTATTTAATAAATGCAGTTTTTAATCATTATCTTGGTGTAATAAAACAAGTTAAAATTAAGAATGGTATTAAATAAACATACATATATTTTTTTTTATTTTCGTTTGCGTTGTATTCTTCATTTAAACACATTTATTCTCGCAGGCAGTCTGGTAATGAACGAACATAAAAAATAGTAAAATAGTAAAAATAATTTAATGAAAATTAAATTTGATGAACACAAGCCTAACTAAAAATATCAAAATTAAAATTAACAGTTCAACTAAAAATCACAAGTAAAATATATTTGTATATAAATAAATAAAATTACTTAAATATAAATTAAACAAGTAAGAAAGTTTAGTCAGCCAAGCCCGACCATATGATGCCCTACACCACAGTATTTAAAAACCAATATGGATCGATGTATGTTTTAAATTTCATTTAAATTTGTCTGATAGTAGACACAAAGACCATTTCCGGAAAGTTATGAAGCTATGGGCCGATTCGCCACATTTTCAATAGGCTTGGTTGTAGCGCCAATTCAAACGTATACACCTAATTTCATCAAATTATCTTTCAAATTGCGACCTGTACTTTGCGCACAAGGTTACATGGACAGCCAGCCAGCCGGGCGGAAATCGTTAGATCAACTCAGAAACTGATTCTGAGTCGATCGGTATACTTCAAGGTGGATCTATGACCAATATTTTAAGGTGTTGCACACATCAGCACAAATGCGTTATACCCTCTCCACTATTGTGGTATGGGTATAAAAAACTTGGTATGTACATTAGTGTGTCCCAAAAAAGGGTAAAAACCCGGCAAAATGGGAAAATTGGGTAAGAATGTTTTATAGGAAGTTGTATACACAAGTTTTATAATACACAAGCATTTAACCCGCTACTTCGTTAGTGTCTCCTTTTTCCTTCGTGGACATATTTGTGTGCCAAAGTTTATTAAAAAAAACACCAGTTGTAGAACCAAAAAGCTAAAGGAACAATATCAAATTTTCCGTATTTCCCCTTTTTGGCACTATTTTTCCCTTCATTGAAGTATAAAAATTTCAGTATTGTAGTGTGGCCCATAATTTAGTACGAATATGTCAATGAATGGAGAAAAATGTTTTGTAAAAAAAGTACCAAATATAGTTACGATCTTCACCCCTTAAATGTTCGAATTTCAGGTTGTAGCCGTTTACTCCCTAATAGGGCCGAGTTTCAAAAAAGTACCAGACACCTGTCCGCTTATTTTTCTAAAAAACAACGATAATTATTACATTTTTTTTGTATCTCATTTAGTTTTGGAGATATAAGGTTACCTAATTTTCCCGTTTTTACTCTGTTCGAGTCGATTCTGGTTCTGTGAAACTGTGAAATGAAAACTTTTTTCACATTTTCATAGAGTTTCTGATTCTCGTTTAGTGAAAAAATGCTAAATAAATTCGAATGTTTTCATATGAGAAGAACAAATGGAATGAAACAAATTGTTTTCACATTTTCACAGTAATATGATTCTTGTTCTGTGTGACAGTGCAAAGAAGTGTCACAAACTTTTCATTTATGCCATATTTTTACACTTTCATTTTAACGGTGAAAAATAATTTTAATTAAATTATTTAGAGAAAAATATGGACATTGCTAACGATTAATAATAATTTAAAGAAATAAAAATTATAATCTTCTAAAAAGATTTATATTTACAGATTTTTAGCTTATTATAGTCATATAAAATTCCAATTTTTGATTATATAACTACAAAACATTACTGACAAACGTTAATAATGTTTTCTAACATTGTACCATTCCGAATTTCTTTCGATAATTC
The DNA here is from genome assembly GCA_949318255.1 of Pollenia labialis. NCBI lineage: Eukaryota > Metazoa > Arthropoda > Insecta > Diptera > Polleniidae > Pollenia > Pollenia labialis. The sequence goes on from OX439140.1 coordinate 161,429,206, forward strand.
CTTTAAAACTAATAATCCTAACATTTTTTAAATTAATTATATTTTTTGTGAATTTGTATAATTTTACACATGATTAAATGACAAAGTAGTTATGTAATTACCATCGGCGGTGAAGAATTTAGGTTTAGCGACGGCTTAAAGTAAATTTAAAGCCGCCTACAACATGTTAATGTTTTATATATAATAACATATTACTAAATTAATCTTTATTTGGCCTTTTATTTGTTAATGATTTCACAATTTTTTGGGCTTATGGTCGTTTTCTTAAGCTTTTATTTAACTTGCAATGAATGTGTGTTTGGCTGAAACCTTGCAACTCAATTTGAAGCAGATATGTTCAATTGACTGAGCTGAAATTATGTACACACTTTCAGTTTGGATGACAATGCATTGTAAACTATGAAACGTCATTATAAATTCAACATAGCAGCACAGCCAAAATGGCGGTGTAGCTATTTTTAATGCAATCCTATAATATATATAGGTATCAAATGAAAAGGCATGCTAAGAATAACTCGAAAGCTTAAACGAAAGAAATTAAGGCCCAGGCCCACGATGTGGACAAGAACATTTCTTTCGTATATTTGTTTTGAAAACAACAACAAATTTTAGTTTTTTATTATTGTTTTCAATATAAATATGCGAAAGAAATGTTCTTGTAGACATCGTGGGCCTAGTAGTAACTTTTACTTAAAAACTTTACTAGCAACAAATAGAGGCATTACCTTATTTATAATTCATTGTCCAAATTTGGAATTTTTGCTGCAGAAATACATGATTTTTTTTGGTGAAATGAGTTCCGCTCCCAAATTTTCTCACCACTCTCACAAATAAACTCAAGAATTGCTGCAACAAAAATTGCATGTCTGGACCGCCAATGTGATATAAAATCTTGCCAATTGTCATTACACAATTTACACGATGTAGAAACTTGTCGCGAAATTTACTTGTGTAGAAAAACAAGTAAATTAAATAACTTGATGTGATTGATTTTAACTTTTAAAAAATAAATTAAAAGTAAGAAACCTTTTTCAAAAACAAGATTTTATTTTAATACCCTAAAAAGAAACTTTCACTTAAGTCATTAACATTATTTTCGTAGATGTCAGTTTTATGCCAAAATTATTTACTGCAATAAATATTTTGTCAACTCATTGATTGATCGATTTTACATTTTTATGACTGCTCTTGTTTTTTGAATAAAAATTTGTTTCCGTTAAAAATTGCTGTTGTTTTTATATATTAAAACAGTTATGCAAAAATAAATGCTTGCAGCTCAAGCATTAAAAAAACTCGTTTGCGGGTTAGCGCCGTTTCAAAATCCTAAGCTTCGATATCTGCATTTGACTTTTACATTTTATTAAATAGTTACAAAAGTTTCACGGCTACAATGGAATGAAACACTTTTTCATTTAAAGAACGGGAATCGCATTTTGTGTAAATGTGTAGTGCTAATGTGAAAAGTGCTCATGAAAACGAAAATGAAAAGTTTTTTTTCATTTCACAGTTTCACAGAACCAGAATCGACCCCCTGGTATCTATTCTTGCAAAATTATATCATAATCACTGAATTCCCTATTGCCAGTTTCACTCCAAAAAGACGAACATTGAGGTGTAGGGTGGGTGACACCAATGGATTTAATACACAGAAAGGAAAAATACTCGGGATAAATCATATTTTTCATGATTACTTTAAGTACGAATAAACTTAAAACGTACTCAAAACAATCCTAAATTTGAAAATCAATACCGGAATTTCTTGAATTAAGTATAAAATTCTTAAAAAAGTGAAAAAAAGGTTAAACTTTCCGTTGGTAGTGCCACTCTAAGAGTAAAATAACAAAATGAGGGATTTAATCTCATGAAACGTATTAGTCTTGTATCTCAGCATTGCATTCTTTTATACGTTCATTCGTGTGAGTTTTTCAAAGTTTTTTGTAGATTTACAACAACACAACCCAAGTTTGGAAAAAACGATTTGCTTTTTGTGTGTAGAATAAACAGAACATGTTTAACCCGATGGCTTACGCATATTTTGATTTTTCTATACACTTTGAAAAAAGGTCTGGGCAGACTCAAATGTACCACGAAGGGGTAAAAAGTAAATTTGAACTCTTGCCTCTCATTTAGTTTATATTTTTGGTTAAATATGTACATAAGATTTCTAATTTAAAAACCATATCGGGGATGAAGTTTGTGTTTTATCATTCTGTAAGGTGATGTACGGGTAAGTAAATCAACCATAATAATTTTTTCTTTCTAATTTATTTTTTTTTTTTTTCAAATAAAATCAACTTTATAATACTTGAACCAAGCGCATTTTGAGATTGATTTAATCTTATTAACTTAAATCAATCTCATTTCGGATTATTTTAAGTACGAATTCGAATTAAAACAATTTTATAGATCTTGAACCAAGCCCATTTTGAGATTGATTCAATCTTAGTTTTACTTAATTCAATATCATTTTCGAGTTATTTAAAAGTACATTTAAGTACTTGACTCAATCTTCATGTACTTGATTCAAGAAAATCCGTACTCCCCGTACTAATAATACCTCTTCGGATTGATTTGAGTACGGATTGATTAATTTGTTTTTGTGTGTACGAATAACACTAAAAAGTAATTAAAATAATCCTAAATGGGATTACTTTCGAAAATCAATCCCGGAATTTCCAAAAATTATTATAAAATTCTTTAATGAAGTAAAAAAAATTAAAATGTTCGTTGGTAGTGACACTCTGAGAGTACAATTACAAAGTGAGGGTTTTAATCTCATAAAACTTATTAGTCTCATCTCTCGGCATTGCATTATTTTATGCGTGCATACGTGTGTGTTTTTCAAAGAAGAAAAACATATATTATTTTCATGTTTAACCCTCCGGCGTACGCGTGTTTGGCCAGACTTATGTGCACCACTAAGGGCTAAAAAGTAAATTTGAGCTCTTGCTTCTTATTTAGTTAATATTTTTGGCTAAATATGTACATATATAACATTTTTAAAGTAAAAACCATATAGAGCATGATGTTGGTGTTTTATTATTCCTCCTAATTTCTTTTTTGGTTTTTTCAAGCACGATTCGGGATAAAATCAACTTTATAATATTTGAATTAAGCGCATTTTGAGATTGATTCAATTTTAAGGCCCAACCACAATTTGCTTAATCATGTGTGCGAATACATGTTTATTATATGAGGCAAACCATATTAAACTTAAGGAAAGTTTTTGCTAAGTTTAATGAAACTGTCATTTGCTTAAGCAAGGTGCAAATCTAATCGCTCATTTCGTACGGAATCAAATGTTTTTATTTTGTTTTTTAAATACATTTGAGAGACTTTTATTTAATTGTTGACAGTAGGTTAAGCAAAGCTATGCATATTATGGTTAGGCCTTTAGTTTTACTTAAATCAATCTCATTTTTGGATTATTAAGAGTTCGAAATCGGGATTGAATATGAATAATTTAAGCATTCTGCGAATGAAAATCCGTACTTGAATCAATCTTTCTGTATTTGATTCAAGAAAATCCGTACTCACCGTAGTATTAATACCGCATCGGATTGATTCGAATAAGGATGGATTGATTTATGAGTGCAATTATTTCATCAAATAAATGGGTTATGCCAATGGAAGTGGAAGGTTCATCATGATTAGAATAAACATTAGTAATTTTGTTTTCAGGCGGCACAATATTTGGAGAATTGTACTTCTTATACTCACACCACAATAGTGGAGAGAGTATTATGCATTTGTGCTGATGTGTGTGACACCTTAAAATATGAGTCCTGGACCCACCTAAAGTATACCGATGTCCGTCCGGCTAGCAGACTGGCTGGCTGCCCATGTAACCTTGTGCGCAAAGTACAGGTCGAAATTTTGGAGATAACTTGATTATTTGGGACATAGGTTCTTATTGGCACAAGGACCAAGCCTGTTGAAAATGGGCGGAATTGAAGGGCCAGGATGGAAGATAGGGGGAAATGTCTGCCTCTCAGAAACTATCAAATCGATTTCAATGAAATTTTAACCATAGATAGATCCATAACTATATGGATCCATAAGCTATAGAGCTTTTCAAAAAAAAGGGCCACAAAGGGAGGTCGCTATCTCAATTTCTGCTTCTCACAAACTTTCAAACCAATTTTAATGAAGTTTATAAACATATTTCTTCTTAATTTTTAAAACAAGCTCAAGGTGAGATTATGTAAAATATATATATTTATAATTAATCCAATATTTCGCTGTCGCAATGTCTTCTTCAGGGATCTTTGGTTAATAAAATTTAAAGAAATATTTTTAAAATTAAGAAGAAATAAATTTAAAAAGGTCGAAGAAAAAAGACTAAACAGTTTATAAACATAGATAAATTCATATTTATATAGACACATAAGCATGATGTGTTTCTAAATACCGTGGTGTAGGGTATCATATAGTCGGGCTTGACCGAGTGCACTTTCTTACTTGTTCTCTATGCCTTTATTGCTTAGATTCTAGTTATGTGCCATAAAAGTACTTTTCCAGCAGTATGTCCAGTTAACCCGTTTCGATTCTTCGAGTGAATAAAACTTTGTGTGCTGAACGATCGTTCAGTGGCCGCTGAGGGTCATGGAACAGTCAATATGCGAACCGCTATTTTGGTCAATTCCGTACACGCGCAAATACTTTTCCACCATGTATGAGGCAATATCTCTTCAATGTAGATCCACAAAAATTTTAAGGACCGTAAATCCTCTCTAGCTTTAAGATTACAGGTTGAACTTAAATCATGTTTTTGGCTGTTGGGGTCAAGTAGCCTAGCTGCCAAATGTACAGGATTAATCGACATTTTCATACGTTTATCAAAGGAAGATAATAATTTTTCATTATCTTTAAAGTCAGTATTTACATAAAGGCATCTCGTAGCTTGGATCACATTTCTTGAAAAGCAAATACACACGCGGTATTTTCTATTGATTGGATTTAATCAAAATGGAGAACCAGGTACAAAAATGGTATTGGAGAGTTTTTCATGAAGATTGTCGTGAAGCTCATCAGATATTGTTTGTCACGAGTTTGCTGGCAGGAAAGATGTCGATGAACTTAAAAGATTAATAGCTTGAGTCGGCATTTCATTTGATGTTGTATGTTTATCTACATATGTACATACATACATATGTATATTTGTTTTGCCAGTTCTCTGTTTCACCATATTTGGGCATATAAAACCATTTATTAAATTTATTTATAAACCTTGTCACAATATCTGCAAAGAACTGATTTCGTATTGCCGGCGCTTGTTGCAAAATGCTTCCACAGGTCTACCCATAGTTGAACTCAAAAACTATTAAAATTTATTGTTAATTGATATTTATTCTTATTTGACCTTTATTTTATAACTAATTTTAATTATTTAAGCTTGAGGTCGTTTTTTATAAAAAATTATATGTATTTATTTAATTTAATATTTCGCTAACCTTTGGTTAGCATCGTCAGGAAATTAACAAATTTTAATCAAAATTAAATAAATACATATAATTTTTTATAAAAAACGACCTCAAGCTTAAATAATTAAAATTAGTTAATTTATTGTTAAATTAAATAAAAAGCGGAAATTAATTTTATTGACAGTTACGCTCGAAACACAACTGGGACGAACGACGAACTTCGCATATTACGACGAATTCGTAGGCAAGAAATCGTTACGTATGTTCGTAATATGAGACACAATAAGTTCGTAAATTCCAGGCATTAATGAGACTTGAATTAATTTTTTTATTTTTAAAAATGAACACCTTAGACGGCTAGATTCATGAATTATTTTACTGCATCCATTTTCATCTTTTTTAACAAGCAATAAGTTTTATTAAAATTTCTTTTTGTTTTTGGGTGTGTTGCAAATTTGTTCCTTTAAGTTTTCTGATTCTTTACAGCTTTAACGATTTATAATAAAAAGTAGACTTTGATATTATGCCGCTGTTAGCAAATTTTCTTGGACTATGAAATTAAATAAAAGATTTCCGAATCATCCTTTAACAATTCTAAATTTTCTGTTAAAAAATTATAGACAAATATTCGTCTATATCTTTTTGGTGCATCCTTTTATTCTGCTTCAAAAATAGTTGCATCAGTTAAAAGAAAAATAAAAGATATTTATTTTCCAAAAAGAAAAAATGCAACCAATTGCAATTGCCCTTAAGCATTACTTAAATACGAACTAAACCACTGACCACAATGTCTGTGCAAAGTGGTTTCCTTACATACATATGCATGTGTGTGTCTTTGCGCACTATCTGTTTATGTTTTAAGAGCACAACTTACACTGAACAGCACATGAGTTGCGATGACCATTAATGTAAAATGGTTTAAGACTATTGTAAACACAACAGTGAAGGACTTAACCCGCAGGATGAGAAATTAAATTCAAAGAAATTAAAAAATAAATGGCTAACATTTGTGAAAACATGTCACTAAATAAAAGTCACCCAAAGAAAAAAAACAAAAAGATTTTTTTAAATACAACAATTCACTGTGCATGCACTTAAAACATGTGTTCACCTGTTTGTACACTGATCTGATTTTTGATATAAGGTAAAGCGGGGTACACACTACAGTTGTCAATTATTCTGCTTTCAACTTTGTTCAAATAATTGTTTTTTTTTCGTTCGATCAAACGATTAAATCTAAAAAATTATTCGATTAATCGAAAATTTTTTTTTTTAAAAAATTACCTGTTTTAAATAAGATACATCTATTCATTCATCTTCAACTATGGAAAATCTTCCATTTTCTTCTTTAATTTTTCTCAAACCCGCGATGGCATTTTCTTTTTTTGATGCGTACAGCTTTTCATCTTACCACCATATCGTTGTATTACTTTAAGGAATCGTAATACCGATACTACTTTGGATTTTTGAAAGGCGTTTGAAGAACTACCATCTTCAGCCAAACCTTTGCATACAATTTTTTCTATAGAACAACAAAAATTGATTGATAAATAGACATTAATTAATCGATTTGAATGACAGTTGTGCCCAAGTTTTCACTAACTTGACAGTTAATTTTCGTCAGACAACATTTAACAAGAAATTTCTTTGTGGTTGGCTGTTGACTGACGCAAGTTTTCTCTGTAACTCAACTTCGACGGTGTGTACCCCGCTTTATGGAATATTTACGATTTCAGAATGCAATTAATTGAATTAACTTGAAATAAATTTGGGTATTTTTTCAGGATTTTAGGGTTTCATCTCTTTTAGTTGTTGTTGGTCAAAGTTTACAATCATACTATTATCAAATATTTGACGAAAAATTTCCGAAAAAGAGTGACCATTAATTTCCTCAACTATTTACTTTCTTTTAAACAGTTTTTTGAATTGAGTATATTATATTTTATAAAACTAATATTAGTAAATTTTTATTAATGAAGTCAGAAATACTTTATGATCTAGTTAACTTTATGTAAAATCAAATAAATATTTGATAAAAATAGTAGTAGCGTGTGGGACATAAATATTTATTAAATCACAATATCTTAAAATAATTTACTATTAAATGATTTTGAATCTTTTTTATTAGTTTATGTTTTTCTGGGCCAAATTCTAACTGATAGCTGTTATAATTGTGCACAGTTTGACATATATAGCATTGATATGCCCTTACTTCGGATTTAAAAAATTGATGACTTCTGGCTTTGGAGTGCGTCACGTGTGTAAAGAAATTTTCATAATATGTAAACTTATGAAGATCCATTTTTAAGCTTTGCTAAATAGTGAGGCTAATTTTGTTAACAAAATTATTTAAATAAATTCGGACCTCGAGCTCAAAAGAAAAACAAGTTCTTTTATTAATACATATTAAAGGTCGAATAAAACACAAAGTAAGATTTAAATTCGTCGAAGTTAGAAAAATTTTAATAAAATTCACGGCTTTGCAGATGGAATTTTTTTTAAAGATTAACAGGTTTCCTATAAAAATCACTTATATATATTTGTATATCTTATATTACGATAACACAGTGCAACACGAAAAAAAATAACCATATACGGACAATAAATAACCATAAAAGACCTAAAAATGAAAATCCCGTGTCTCCCAGTTTTGCTGAAAGTCATGCCCTTTTTTTTATGGGCCCTTAAACACTTAAGGTCTCGGTGTCATTTTTGCAAAAAAGTGATAATTTTCTCAGGCTCCTATCTTGTAAACCGTTCGGAATTTTGATTAACCCTCTGAGACAAAGTTGTAGGTCTTGCCATAAGGAACAAAAATTGTGAACATATAAAAATCAAAAAAATTCATCTTCATGATCAAAATCGCAAAAAAATTTTAAAAATTCGATTTTTTTTAACATTTTTCCCTGTTTAGGTCCATAGGTAGTAAGCCGTTCAAAATTCAAGAAAACAATCAAGCACAAAAATGTATCTAAGATCTAAATCTAGAGCATAAAAACTTCCTAAGAATGATTTCTAACACCGTTTAGGTAGCCGCAAAAGTGAAAAATTTTCCGACATTTTGTAACGTGGTTTTGTCGTTGGCTGGGGAAGTTCAGTTGCGTCCAGGGTCGACTTACGGAATCCACGAACCTTAAGTAAAAACACGAATGATTTACCCTCTTGGGGTTAGAAATAATCTCTTAACTTTATTTACAATTCAATTACAATACTTTGTTAATTTCATTTAACATTACTTGCAGTACAGCAAACAGGCAGGAATTCGGCGGATTCTTCTCGGCTAATGTATTCGTGTTGGAATCGGGTGGGGAGTCTGGATCGGGTTCCTTTAATGATCGGCAATGATGAGGTAGCTCGTTACTTTTTTTTTTTTTTTTATTTATTTATTGATGATCTAGCACAACAAGATAAATCTTATAAATGATAGTGCTAGTGAGTATAACAAACTAAAATAGGTATGATTAATAATTATCTAACTAAAAAAGCATTATTATTTAGTGAATTAAAATTAAAGCTAAGTAGTATAATATACAATTACAAAAAAAAGCCCACAGAAAAAATTAATTAGTTAACATATTCAAATTTAAAACAAAACAATTTTAATTAGCATATTTAAGTTTAACAAAAGTGATTTAATAGCTCCTTTTTAAACAAGTTTGCGTTGCCTATTAGCTGCATATTATCTGGAATTTTGTTACAAAGACGAGTGGAATAAATAAAAAAGTGACGTTCTGACAAAGGACTTCGAAATCGTTGCTGAATTATTTTCTTACCACGACGCGATCTTGCAAATTGAATTCTTCTGAATAGATATATTGGTTGTTTTTGAGTTATTACTTTATGTAGCAGTAAAAGGCATTTAAATTTAAGAAGATTTACAAAACTCATCCCATATATTCGGTATGAAAACAATGATATGTGTTCGCGGCGTCCTTTAGCGTAGATGTATCTTGCAATATTATTGTAGGCAACATTTAGTTTTTTGAGGTCAGCACTATTACTATTAGCAAAAATTTCGCATCCGTATAAAAGCACTGGAATAAGGTAGGTTTTTGCTAACAACATTCGAACATTTAAAGGTGTTGAAAATTTCACTGCCCACAGATTACGTAGCATACCATAAACTCTCCCTACAACAGTGTTGATATGGGTTGACCAAGTAAGTTCATTATTAAATATAACTCCCAGATTTTTTGAAGAATTTACGAAATGAATTATGTTGTTGTTTATTTTAATTTGAAATTGATCATCTAAAGTTGTTTTACTTTTTGAAAGAAAAATACATTTGGATTTTGAAGGATTAATGAGTAAACCATTATCATTAGCCCAGTTGTTGATGTGATTTAAATCAGTGTTAATGCTATTTACACATGATTGAATGTCAGCGACATTGGTGCTAGTATAAAGTTGTACATCATCTGCATACATGTGTACTTTGGTGTTAATCGTAACTTCAGGTAAATCGTTTATGTATAAACAAAATAGGAGGGGCCCAAGAATTGATCTTTGTGGAACGCCTCTGTTGACATCAAGCGGGTTAGACAGTTTTCCGTTTAATTGTACGACTTGGGATCTGTTAGTAAGGTATGAAGAAAGTAAGCTACATGCGGAGCTTGAAAAATAGAACAGTTTTTCCAGTTTCTTTATTAAGATTGGATGGACAACTGTGTCAAATGCTTTGCTATGGTCTAGAAGAATAAGAAAGGATATCATATTTTGATCGAGACTTGACCTGAGATCCTCAACAACGTCTGCAAGCGCTGTGATACAACTTCTTCCTTTTACAAAGCCGGATTGTCGATCACATAGTAGGTTTTTTTGGCTCAAATATAGATTCATTTGTCTGCACATTATAAATGTCTAGGTATCTAAATACTACAATTCATCCTTATATACTACGCTAACTACTGATTTACTAAGAGAGGACTGTCAACCGAAGTTACAGTACAAAAACTGTTGACCGAAGTCACAGTACAAAAACTGTTAACCGAAGTTACAGTACAAAAACTGGTGACCGAAGTCACAGTACAAAAACTGTTAACCGAAGTTACAGTACAAAAACTGTTGACCGTAGTCACAGTACAAAAACTGTTAACCGAAGTTACAGTACAAAAACTGTTGACCGAAGTCACAGTACAAAAACTGTTAACCGAAGTTACAGTACAAAAACTGTTGACCGAAGTCACAGTACAAAAACTGTTAACCGAAGTTACAGTACAAAAACTGTTGACCGAAGTCACAGTACAAAAACTGTTAACCGAAGTTACAGTACAAAAACTGTTGACCGAAGTCACAGTACAAAAACTGTTAACCGAAGTTACAGTTCAAAAACTGTTGACCGAAGTCACAGTACAAAAACTGATAACCGAAGTCACAGTAACGAAACTGTCAACCGAAGTCGCAGTCCAAGGCAACACCCGAGTTAATGGCGACCGTCATGCAGAAGGCGGGGGCTAAGTCGACTTTAATATGGCAAGATCGTGGGTGCAATGAAATCGCCCCGATCGTCTCTAAATCTTAACTATTCATTCAACATTATTCATAAACCAAATAGGAATTCTTATATAAAAAAGTAACATTAGGGGGTTAATTTAAAATAAAGTAACATTAGTGGGTTTCATGTGTAATTGAAAAATTATCGTAAATTATAATATTATATTAAAATCAAGATTAAATATATGAAATAAAATATAATTATATGGATAGAATATAATTATATGTGGCGTACGTTACAATTTTTTTAATTTCATTTGTTTTTTTCTTTACTTCAATATTGAGATACTATGCTATCTACACGCAGAGAAAAAATATGGTTCGGCATGGTTAGGGAAACAACACTATGTTTAATATAACAATATATTGTTGTCGTACACAAATAATTGTTACTTGTCTTTAATATCAACAGTATTATAGTTACTGTAAACATATCAACGTTTATCGCAATTATAAATTTAAGTATTGTTGAACGAAAAATAATTATTTTTCTAACAACTAAATTATGATAACTTTCAAAACATATTATATTACTCACAACAATATAATGATATTTCATAGCCATAACATGATAACTTTCTATACATTTATCATATTCTGTTTAAGATGCAATCAAACCATTTTTACTCTAATAATATTATGTTAGCGCCATTTGTAAAATAATTTTGTATCAGTTGTGTCGTTAATTTTATATGTGAGCCGTTAAACAATTTAAAGATAAATTCCCATAAAAAAAATCAGCTTAAAGAATTTAAAAAAATTAAAATATTAGCGGAGTTCATTCAGTTTAGTGATTTAATAGTGCAAATGGAAATTATCGTAGTTTTTTTGAAAAATCCTACAGCAAAACACATAGAGATTTCGTTATATTTTATAAAAGTGTTTTGATATTTCTGTTGTTTTCTTGGGCAACTGCGTATGTCTTAAAACAAAATTTTCAGACGAGCCGAAAACCCATTCTAGATTAAACTATGGGATAGGTATTGTGCACCACGTTAAAAATTCGGAATTAATACATCTTTTTTCAAAAGTTTTTAGAAACATGTAAAGAGCAATTAAAATAAGGCAATATGGCATCAATATCTCAAAATCGGAAAAGAAAAATAAGAAAAAATGGGCAAACGCGGTTGCCCATGAATACCACAGATTTTGGATTTTCTCTTTTGCAAGCCTTATATTGAACTCCGCTATTTATTTGATTTACATTAACAATAATTGTAAAAAGCCACAAAATAAAAATCGATGCAAGAAAATTTTAATTTATTTTATATTTTTATGACAGTTATGAAAGGTGCTGCATCATAATATGATTACTTCTAAATTTATTATGATTAACATGATAATAATATGATTACTTCTTAGCTTATTATGATTAACATGACAATAATTTAATTACTTCTTGACTTAGTATGATTAAGAGAATAATAATATGATTAAGGGAAAAATATTACGATGTAATATTACGAGTATATTTAGTCATAATAGGTTTCAATAATAATCACAATATGGTGACTACAATCATTAATCTTATCATAATATGTTGCTCTTAGAATATGTTTACAACAACCATGTTTTTTCTCTGCGTGTATTACAAAAATATTAAAAAAATATTCGTATTATGTTTATAATGTTGATGGATGCAAATCGAATTCTCTTAAGTTGTGGATCCAAATCGTCCGAATCTGACTCTGATTCAGAACTTATGGTGTCCACCACCATCAGCTTTTTCTTCTTCAAATACTTCATTAACATCATACAGGGTGATCTTGTGACTCCACCAACATACCTGAAATGAATTAGAAAAGAAATCAAAAAAGGAACGCAAAACAATGCATCAATAAAATTGATATTACCTCTGCAAGCAATGCGTCGAGTTTTTTCCATGGACAATGTGGTTTGGTGAAACCGTTCTCCTTGCTCATCGGATTCGGTAGGGAGTTGTTTGATAAAGTCGTCAAAATGAAAATGAAGAAAATGCAGCTTTAATGTCATCGATGTGCCGATTTTTTCAAAATAATACAGTATTTCTTTCACCCATTCTTTTGCTTCCGGTTCCGCGTCTCGATCCCCTCCCAAGACTCTGGTGAAGCTAAATCCTAAGACAATAATATTTTTTACTTCATACCTCATTTCAAGTTTAGATAAACTTTTTTTCAAAATTTGTCAACATTTGTACAGTTGCAATAGAATGAGTTCAAAAACTTTTTTTATTTATTTCACTCCTTTTCTTATTCTCCAATTTGTCTTCTTCAGTCACTGGCTACAAGTAAATCTTTAGCTGCCACAGTTTAAAGTTTTTTTTTTTATCATTCTACCCCTTTATTTTTCTTGCTCAACATTAAATGCCACTCTGCAATCATGGTTGCTCATTATGAAATGTTAAACTGTTTAAGCATTTACAACAAAAACTAGAGCTTAATGCTGTGTGACACAATGAAAACCAATAAAGAAAGTTGAATAAAAACAATGTAAAAGAAAATCTCAAGGAAAGTTCAAAACCCTAAAGAATTTTAATATTTTACGCAGCTTAACTTTTAAACAACTTTTCATAAGATTTTATTATTTTTACATTTATTTATTTGTGTACACGCTCAACTGAACCCATACAGATATTAAAAACCATATTCACACTTATCTTTCTATAACTGATTTTTAAAAGTGTTTAATGGAAATTAGAATTAAATGGTGAGAGTTATATTAGTTTCTAAAATGGCGTAGAAAATAAACTTTTACCGACCGCTTGTTAACGTCGAGTTTGACGTCTTAATTTGACATTTATTTGTTTCAGTGTTTAACAAATTCAAAAATTGAGAGGTCCACAATTAAGCAGCTCGTTAAGATTATTGAAGCCTTTTACGAAAATTGGCGTTCAAATCGAAATGCGTTGCGTGGCACACTTTCAAATCAGTGGATTTGTAAACAAGCGTTAAGTGTGCCGCATTTGAGTTAATGAAAATCTACAAGTGTGTGATGAAAGGCCGATGCATCCGCAAAGAGTGAATTTTTGGTGCGGTTTATGGGCTGACGGCGTAATAGGGCTGTAGTTCTTCGAAAACGACCAGCCGATTTGTGGTTACAACAGGATAGTGTCACTTGTCACATAGTCAACGAAACAATGGCTCTTTTGCGCTATAAATTTCATGTTATCTCACGTCGTGGCGATGTTAATTGGTCGTCACGATAAAGTGATTTGATACCGTTAGACTTCTTTCTTTGGGGATAAAAAAGAAAAAGTGTAAGTCAATAAGCCGAGAACAGTCCAAGAGCTAAAGGATGAGACAACTCGGCACATTAACGACATTCAACCTTATTATGTTTCAGAGTCATTGCAAATACGGATCATTGGATAGAGGCATGGCGCCGAAGGCGGGGCGGGGCGGAGCGAGTATATGCCCGATATCTTGTTTTACACGTAGTTGTCAAATATCTATGGGTAATTCCATGTCAAATCGACCAAGACTGGGACACGACCCCTTTCGATTTTAATTAAATTTGGTGAGAAGGTTCCTTTTAGCTTTTTAGGAATATACAAATACATATGAACAAAAAACAAATTTATAATTTTTGTTTCAAAAATTATGTCATATTCAAAATGTCATAATTTCGCCAAATCAGCCAAATGTGTTGAGCTTATTTCTTCAATATCTCAAAAACTATTTTACATAGGAAGATGATTTAAATGTCATTTTAAAGAGAATACTTGGGGCTACAAACCATATATTATTATAAATTTGAAAAATGTAATATCTGCAAAAGATTAACTTTTAACAGCTGATTACATGTTTGTCTTTATAAATCTTGAAACTAAATTGCCTACAAATTGAGTGCAACCTACGTTACAGCTTTCATTTTATGTCAATTTTGACACAGTATATGTAAAAGACTATCAAGAACAACTCGACCGTGTGGCCGCAGGTAAATTTTATTAAAATCGATAGAGGTCGTGTGCCACTCTTGGTAGATTTGACATGGAATTACCCTATAATAATAAAAAATATTAAGATAATTCTCTGAAAGTTTTTGTTTTATTAACAATTAATATCGTGTGTTTGTGGTTGGACCACCCTATGCATTATATTACCAAGTAAACTAACCTTAACAGATCAATGGTGGACAATACACATTTGGTCTTGTCTATAAAATTTAAAAAGCACCAGATGAATTGTTGTCAGCATTATGAAGAGTTTAACCGTTTAATTGTAGTATCTTACAAACGGTCCACCACATTATATTTTCTTTTTGCTGCAACATTTATTTTCAACATTTAAGCTTTAAAATAGTATTGGTTCTAACAATGACTTTGTTCAGGATACACGTGTTTTCCTTAATTTTACTATAAAAAAACTAAAATGTAGAAGACAAGTAATTGTTGCCACAATGAAAATAATACAAAGTTACAACTTTCTTCCGTTTGATAACAATTTAATGACTTTTTTACTTCCTTAAGCGTTTTACAGCTGTCTCCAATACAAAATTATTTTTTTCAGCTTTTCCCTCTTATTTATACCGAATTTCTACTTTTGCTTCAACAAACAGATTCATTTTAACTTGTGCTTGAAATTACAGAAACATGCAAATTCTAATACATGTACAATTGTACATACATTAGGGATGCCAAACGGGAAATCCCGCATCCTCAAATCCCGGGATTTTTCGGAACCCGAATATATTTTTATGAATCCCGGGATTTTTAATTTTAACAACTTTAATGGGCTCCACGAAAAGCCCCCCAATGAAATAACGCCCTGGAAATAACCCCCAATGAAATAAATCCCAAAAAATAGGAAATAACACTCAAAAACAGTGAATGAAATAACATCGAAAAATAAATGAAATAAACCCCAAAGCGAAAACGAAACAACCCCCAATATTTGGGAGTTATTTCATATGAAATAATACCCAATGATGAAAATAAAATAAACCCCAATGAAATAAACCCCATCAGCAACAAAAATGAAATTATGCCCAAAATTCATAAAAGAGTCAGTTTCAGCAAGGATAACCCCCAAAAACCAACACCTTTAAAAATGAAATAACCCCCGAATAAAAAATGAAATAACTCCCAAATTACCAAAAAACAAGCCCCGAATTTTAAAAATTTGTTGGGTGTTATTTCATTGGAAATTATTTCATAATTTGAAAACCCCAAATGAGGAATGAAATAATTCCCAAAAAAAATGAAAAAGGGCCCAAAAAAATATGAAATAACACCCAAAAATGTATGAAAAAAATTTGGGGAATATTTAATTTCTCGTTTGGGTGTTATTTCATTGGGGGGCTTTTCGTGGAGCCCTTTAATGTACGAAAAATTTTTTATATGTATTAAAATATTCATTTTTATTGAATTTTTATACTTTCTAATTATTCATTGTCTCATCAATTCATCAATTTAAGTAGAAAGGGACATAAAGCCATTATGATTTTATGTCCCATTTGATGTTTTGCGTTACAAATTGCGTTATTTCACTGATTTAAAAAAAAAATACTAAATTTCTAGGCACTAGGAATTAAAGCTGCAAACATTTTGTAAAAGGAAAAATTAATAGTTTTTCACTATAATTTTCCCTTTTGCAGAATGTTTACTCCTCCATGACAACGGCTCCGTTCAATAACACCCAGGTGCAACAAGTCCAAGGGAAAAATGAAATTGTAGGAGTTATTTCATTTTCAATTATTTGCAATTTCTTAAAATTGTTTAACATTTTAAAGGGTATTTATAAAGGGATAGTTAAAACGGTGGCATGTCATATCGTTCAGTGTCATAATGTCCATGGATTCTTTCTACTCTATGGTATAACAAAGACCGGCTTCGCTTACTAAAGCTTTTCTGCACAGACGGCCTTTGGGAGGAATCAAGTATTTTTTCCTTTATGGTTTCGCTTAGTAAAGCTTCAAAAATCTGCCTTGTTTTCGAACGAAGGCCGATTTCGCAGAGATGCTTTAGTAAGCGAAGCCATATTTGATATACAATAAAGGAGAAAATCCTTGCGCCCGGCCGAAGGCCGACTATCCACAGAAGCTTTAGTTAGCGAACCCGGTGTTTGTTATACCATAGAGAATAAAATCGTTGCACCCGGCCAAAGGCCCGCTGTGCAGAAAAGCTTTAGTTAGCGAAGCCGGTACTTGTTTCAAAGAGGAGCAAATCATTTTAAAAATATGGCTTTATATCTCATTTTCGGAAAAAAATTTATGGCGTTAAGCTTCATAATATTAGGGCATATGCCCTAATGTCTCAATGGAATGGGACTTCACGCCATATGGCTTTATGTCCTATGGCTTTATGACACCCCACCGTTTTCTCATTACGCGATTATCTTTTTTCCCAACGAAACACTCCACATTAAAGAAATTTGGTTTTCTCAATGTCTCATTTGTTTTCAATTCTGTCGCTAAACTAACCAGCACTCATCTGCCAATTATTTATTTTCCTTTTATTTGCCGAACGGATAAATTCAATCAGCTGACTCCAAACTTTTATATGTATTTTGAGAGGTGTTGCCAACTGAAAACAATTTTTTTATCGCTTTATCGAGAAACCCGAAATCGTAAACGGACACTTTATTGGTTTAATAAATTTATGTTGACATTAAGTAAGTCTAAGTTTATACGGCATATGGCTTATTGACATAATTCTTCCTTTTTATTCTTTAAACATGAATTGGCGTTGAAATGATTCATGTCATGTTGACGACATGTTTTTTATTTTGTATAGTCATGTGTCTTATTTTTTGGTTAATAAAGTAGTTACTAACAAATATTGCAGATTTATGAATGAATTCATAAAAATTTTTAAAACTTAATAAAGTTTTGCAAAACAAATTATTTATGAAAATTTCGTTTAATAAACGTTGTTAAATTTAATAATCATTTATGAATACGGGGTTTCCTATCAAGCGTATATACAATTAAGAATTAATTTAAAACATTAAACCATACTAAAAATAAGAAATTTTCATATAAAATTAATTGTTTTGTTAAGTTTACTTTAAAAAAAAAATATATGAATATATTAACTTTTGCTTATATAAAAAAAGTTCTGTTAATTTTTCTTTTTTAAACGTTCAAAAATAAGAAAAAATTTAGTTAATAAGAAAAAAGTTGCTTATGAATTGTTTTCCTACGTTTTCTTTTTTAAAAATTCAAACATAAATAAATAAAGTGTTGTTTTTTTAAAAAAGTTGTATATTAGAGAAACACATTAATCCCGAAAATCCCGGGATTTCGGGATCGCAATTTGTTAAAATCGATACCGTTTGGCATCCCTAACACGCACACAAATATATAGAAGTGTATAGTAGCTGCAGACTATTCCCTGCAAGCAACTAAGTTAACTTTAAGCTAAATTTAAGCTAACTTGTTTTAAGCTAGTTGTGGTTGATGCCTGGATTATTTTTAATGGAGCCAACTGACTATTTTAACATTGACATGTTACAGGAAGTAGTCAATTGTCCGACTCTTTCACTAACAAAAGTTAGCTACTAAGTAGTTAGCTTAAAGTGAGTTAGGTAGTCGTTAGTTAAAAGTTAGTAATGTAGTAGTTAGCTTTTAGCTTACTTTATGTTAATACACCATACGCTAATAAGGAAAAGATTTTATTTTATTAAAAACTATTTTATTTTTATATTTTTCTTTTTATTTTGAATTCAGTTATGTTCAGTTTTAAGTATTTTTACTTCTATTTTTATGCATTCTGCATGGACTTTTCGTTTTTTTATAAACTTAAAGGCATTTCTAATGTCCGTATCTCCCTCATTTGAGACAATTGTTCGGCAGGCGTCACTGCGACACACTAAAATATTGCATATACGAAACAATTAAAGGCCCAACCATAATGTGCTTAAGTTGGCTTAAGCATATGTGCAAATACATGTTAATTATATGGCGCAAGAGAGACTTTTTGTTAATTTTTGACAGTAGGTTAAGCAAAGCTATGCATATTATGGTAAGACCTAAATAGTTATAAAAATCAAAACTCGAAATAACAAAAGAAAACAAAGACAAGAAACCAACGAAAATATTAAAAAAAGAAAAATAAATTGCCACACAGAATTCACTCGTATTGATTTTGGAGAATTCCTGCATTTATTTATAGTTAGCTTATAGCTAGTTGTTAAAAAGTTAATTATAAATGCGTTTTTTTTTTTGTAGTCGACTACCAAATTGCTTGCAGGGTTATTAATTTATTGCTATTTTAATATTCCCAAATGTTTTGCGATTACGTCTTCAGAGCAAAATGTTAAAAGAGTAACATTTAACGACTTAAACCCAATTTTTTGTTTGAATATCAAGTTTTTGTGTATTTTTTATTTTGTAAACTTTTCTAAGTTTGACCCAAATCATGTAATCAAAAATTATGGCACATTCTTCTGTTGGTGACATTAAATTATTTAAAGACTTTGTTTAAAAATCAAAAGGATAAATAAAGTTTTTAATTTATTTAAATTGATATACATACATATGTATTAGGAAATGGCGTATCGGAAAATTGTACAAATAAATTAAGTAGGATAATTTAAATTGTCTACTTAATTTGATTAGCAAGGAGGTATAAATATTAGGTTGTTCGATTCAAACAATAAATAATTGAAAGAAAAAACTGCGAAATAAATATTTAACATTAAATTGTATTAAAAAAGGAAGGAATTTTACAGCATGAAATGAATAAACATTCTTTTATTATCATAACAAATTCATATCGATATAAATTTCAAGACAAATAACTATAATATTTTTAAATCCGGCACAGCCTCTAAATGAATAAAACACATATGAATCTTCAACTAAAATGCAGAGCAGCGTATCATCAAAAAATTCGAAATTGACTTTTTGATTGATTTTTGTTCCTTTTTTACACGTTATTGATTTTGTAAAGTTTTTTGCTTCTCCTGTTAACTTATAAAAAGTGTTGTTATGTTATTTTGTATTTTAGGTGACGATATACATATTTCAATACCGTCACGGATATTTGAAGCACTGCATAAAGTGGGAGATTTTGCCCAAACTCTTAACATATTTTTTTTTTCTTAAAGCAATAAAACTTTATTTGAGGGTGAAGTAACTGAAGCCCATTGTTCAACGTTTAAAAGTTTTTGTCATGCCCATAAATAATGCCACTTATACTGTAATGCTATTCGTTGTTCAATATTAAAGATATTTCACATGTCTTAATATTTTACATATTTATCCACTGAGACAGGACATAACACAATGTTTTATGTTTTAAAGAGCTTTTAATAAAGAGATCTAAGATACTTGCAGCTTTAGATTTTGAGGTTCAACTTCAACACCATTTTTATATCTCTAAGAAAACTGCCAAGAGCAGATGTTGAGAATCATTTGCAAGACAAGACTTTTAAACATTTTTAAACATTTGAAATGTTGCCAAATTTGAGAATTCATTGCAAAAAAAAAAAATATTGAAGATGGAGAATGATTTAAATTAATAAATAATGTTCAACAAAATTACCAATTTTAATGTATTTACACTTAATAAAGTATGTATTAGTTTATGGGATTTGTATAATAATAAAAAAAAATTAACCACACTTGCATCTTTTTTTATTTAAATATTCGATTCTGTCCATTAATTTGAGACAAAAAATCCGGGGTTTCGAATAAAAAAAAAAGCAAATATACTTACTTTCCGGCATTGTGATCGAAATTTGAAATAACATATTTCAAATTGTTAGCAATAATACTAGATCAATAGTTTTTTGAAAATCAAAAAACATGTTTAGGGTATTTGCCGAAACGAATTGTATTGTACTAGAACTGGGAAAATAGGTTATGGAAAGGAGGATAGAGGGAGTAGCGCTTCTGGACAATTGATTTGAACTTATCTATGTTGAAAGTGAGAACGAAGACTTTCTTAGGAAAATCATTCCACATAGGAACAGTCCAGCTAAAGAACAAATTTTTACTGTAATACGTTAAACAAACAAACGTACGAGTTTTGGCAACCAGGTCCCTAATTTTAGCCGAACCAAGCCCACTGTAGTAGAGATAAAAAAAACTTACATTACGACGTTGCTCAAGAGAGTCAATAAAATTGGTAAATAGAAGAAAAAAAAGTTAGAAAATTAATTTCATTCAACATTTTTTATTATTCGAATTTATTCTATGAGCTGAATTTCAGTTATGTATTTTATAAAGCTTTTTTGTAATAGTCTTTTTCCTTCAATTTTTCAGAAACGACTTTATACACTATTAATTTCCCGTATTTCCCCTTTTTGATCCTTTTTCTCCCGTTGAAGTATCAAAAATTTCAATTTTATAGTGGGAGTCGATAATTTAATGCGTATACAAGGTTTTGCAAAAAGAGTACAAAAAAAGGTACGATTTAAAATTTTTTCAATTTCGAAAAAGTACCAAATTTAATTTAAAAGATATAAGGAAATGGCGTTTACTTCCCTAAAGTATACATTTTTTTTGAGTCTCTTTTAGTTAAGCAGATATAAGGTTAACCCGTTTCTACCCCCAGAACATTTGTGTTTCCAAAACACCTGTCTCAGTGGATAAAATGGAAACAGGAACAGAAGGCAAAACATAAATAAGAACGAAGTTCGTTCAATATAGTTAAGCTTTCCGTGAGCATCTCGGCGAGAGACTAATCTGCGGGTCAAATGAAAACTTTTTAGATGAAAACGTTAAGGCTGATGCATCAGTCATTACATATGATCGTAAATGCTTACGGAAAGCTTAACTATTTTAAACGCACTTCGTTCTTATTCTTGCTTTTTGTTCCTGTTTCTATTTAATGGTTGTGTAACCCTGTTTCCATAGCCATAATTAAATGCTTCTTTAATACACGTATGCTATGTCTTTCTTATTCTTAAATCATATATGTAAATGGTCAGCGTTAAAAAGTATGTACAAAGTTGTGGACAATAATACCATGATTGTGGTAGTCTTAGTAGAGAATGGTTTAATCAATATGTATATGACAGCAGTAACAGAAAATATGATCAACGTAACCATACAATTTTAAAATTTTTTTTCAAACAGAATTAACAAAAATGGGCGCTGCGAAATATGACCCCAGGAAATATGTCCCCAAAAAATAAATGAAAATTGACCCCAAATTTGGTGCTATTTTTCATAATGCAAAATGACCCCATTTTTTACAAAAATTATACCAAAAAAATTTAAAATAACAGCAAAAATAAAATTAAATATCACCCTAAATTTGGGGTAATTCTTCATTATGAAAAATCATTTCAAAATTTATAATGAATTTTAACCCCAAAAAAAAAAACACAAAGAAAATTCTATTAAAAATTTTGGGTGGAGATCATATGCCCGAAACTAAAAATCCCAAATTTAGAATTCCGATTTCAAAATCCGAATTAATTTCCAGTTTTGGTGTTAAAAATCGTACGATTGATAGCATGGTTGGGCTTTCGGCCATGAGCAAGGATTTGCTCCTCTATGGTATAACGAACACTATCTTTGCTTACTAAAACTTCAAGTTATGGCTTGCCTTCGGCCGGGCGCAAGGAACTTCTTCTACATGATATAACGAACACTGGCTTCACTAATTTAAGCTTCTCTATTTAGCCGGCCTTTGACCGAGTGTAAGGATTTTCTAACGAACACTGGATTCGATCAGTATAGCTTCTCTTAATAGACTGCCTTTAGCCGATCGCAATAATTTTTTCCTCTATGGTATAACAAACACCGTTTTCACTAACTAAAACATCTCGGCATAACTGGCAAGGATTTTATCCACTTTGGTAAAAGAATTCGGGTTTTATATACTATTCCTAGAAACTTTTACATACAATTTTATATAATTTGTGAAAAAATGTTTGGGGTGTTTTTCATTTCATAAAATTTGCATTTTTCATTAGTGCCATATTTCACGGGGTCATTTTGCGCACCGCCACAAAGATGCCGTAGTCTGCAATAATCTAGGATCGGATGCTCTCCAGAACTTCCCTATTTTCTTAATTTTTCTTTGTTTTTTTTTAAATTTTTTTGTTTTATTTTGCAAAATAAAATATTAAAGTTTTGTATTTAAGTCTTAATTCTTTATCATTCAAATAAAAAAAGTTTGTTTTGTTAAATAATTTTGCAGGCTTTTCGAAAGAATAAGCAAATGGAATTTATTTTCAAGCCAATAAACACCAAATAACAACAACTATGTACAACTAAACCAATAACAATTACAAAACTCGAAATAGTAATAACGATGTTTTACAAAATAAGAGCAGCGATAACGACAAACAATGCACGTAGCGACCATATTCGCTATTAAATGGTGCGCGTAATTGAATTTAAAATTTATTGCAAATGTTTTTGTATTCCTTTTTATTTATATTTGTATTGGTAACATAAAAAATAAACATCAGTATTACTTTTGTATGTTGAGGAACAAATTTTATATCGTTTAAAGATTCGTATATGAAAATCTCTGGCTGTGCACTTGTATTCATTTTCTATTTCCTACCAATTTAAAAATTAAATTAAATTATTATTCCCATACAAAAAAACAAAGATTTGTAAACTATAGACAAAAAATATGAGCTTAAAAACTAAAGAAAATTTAATAAAAAACTCCTCTTGCAATTACATTAACTTTATAAACATCTATGATTACGAACTTTTTTGTTCAGTTTTCCCTTAAAACTAACTTTGTTTATTTAGTGATTGAAATAAAAAACTTTTTCCTTCATTTAATTTCTATACTTTGACCAGTTTTCCTTGATTTTTAACTTGGAGTTAGTTAAAAGGAAGAATTGTAGAAATCAAAATACAAAATTGCATCGCTTTGGTAAAGTCTAAAACAAACAAATATGACATATTTAGTTGCAATCGAAAATTTTCAAAGATGGACATGGATACACACCCACCCATTCATGCACTTTGTCCTCATACACAAACAAACCAGTCATCTTGCAATTGGATTATATACACCCAAAATATTATGTAGCTAAATTCAAAAGAAAATTCATTTTAAACAATTTACAATAAATGAAATTTGCATACATTTTTAAATATTTTATTTATTAAACAACTTTAAAAAACTTAATTTTAACCGTCAAAAAATCAAACTACATAACAATATTAGTACGAATAAAACATTATTTGTTTTTATGTTTTTTGAAAAAAAAAACAAACATAAATGTTAAAATATAAAGTTATTTGAAAATAATTATATTTTTATTAAGTTTAAACCGTACGAAAAACGAATTTAATAACCCACAATCAGTTACTGTAATAATTTTATGAGTGTAATTTTTTTTTTGTTTGCAATGTTTTTGTCTTTATTTTAAGATAAATTGTATACGAAAAGAAAGTTTCCTGATATCCAAAGTAAATATCATTGATTTAACCTTTATGTGCTTGGTAGTCTACATTTGTAGCATAAAAAACAACAACAGGGTCTGAAATATCCAGTAGCTTCCAATAGGCTACCTGGTAGCGAGCTAGTCTAACAGCGCCGAGGTTGCGGGTTCGGTTCCCGCCAGAGACTCTGGTTTCTTTCCTGCAGAAAAGCATAAAGCTTCGCGGGATTAGCTAAGGAAAAATTAAAAAAAAAATAATTCAAAGCAGTTTTGGCCACTAGCATGTTAAAAAAAAATAATTAACAGCACCCCCCAGGCCTTACGTTTGAAAATGACCATCTACTGGCCATTAATCAACTAAATGACATGTCCGATATTCAAATTTTTTTAAAATCGTTTGTGCATGCGTGTGCTTGCATATTTGACTTTATTATATTTTATAAATATGCATTAAAGCATTTGCTAAAAATGAAGACTTCCAACCGACAACGTAAATTTCTAACCCGAGTACTTAAAGGTTAAAAACAGAAGAAATTGAAACTACATACAAATATAATTGAACTTAAAACACAGCAAGAATCAATAAATTCAATTTTAATGGTTGAAGTAGGGTATTCAGTAACTGAAAAAGATTTTTCAAATTAATAATTATTTTCGAATTAATTGTTTTTTTTTTAATAAAAATCAAATATAATACTTCCTCTTGCCATGCTTAGCTTACGATATCTAATTGTAACTTGTAAACATTTTAAGGTTAAAAATTAAAAACAAACTTTCTGTTTTATATTTCTAAGGGAAACTCTTGAATGTCAAACATGCATGTGTAAGTCAAATCAAAATAAAACAAATAGTTTTTGCTGGAATCAAGACAAGCAAATAAAACAAATATATTAAATCATCTAATGGATGACTCTGTTTTCAAGACAAAGTCATTCAATCGAATTGTTTTTATATACAAACGTATGTTTATATATTTTTTCATTGGTTATCATCATTGAAAATCTACTGAAGAATAAATTTTTTTACAATTTTTAAAATTAGATGTTAAGAAGGAAAATAAATAATACCGGTTTCAAATATGCACCTTAATTAAGTTTTGGGCAATAAATCATATAATTAAGCTCAATTATTCATGTAAAATTTCAATTCAGTCATTGTTCAATTAACACGAAATTCTTATAATATTGAGCAAATATAAAACTGTCACAAGACTGTTTAGTGAGCATAACTGGCCATCTATACCAGAGATAATTATTGCGACATATATTGAAGTAAATTTTTTTTTTTTTTTTTTTTTTTTTACTGTTAGGACCAGCACTCAGGGGATGACCCCTACTAATGCATTGCATTGTGTTGGAACTAGGAAAATAGGTTGTGGGAAGGAGGATAGAGGGAGTAGTGTTTGTGAACATTCGATTTGAACTTGATCATGTTGTAAGTGAGAGGGAAGACTTCTGCAGGAAGGTTATTCCACATACGAACTGTGCGGGAAAAAAACGAATTCTCTCTGTAATGCGTTGTACGATTCAACTGCCAATCGACCACATAAGGATGGGCTCTTGAGGTAAAACGTGTATTACGAACAAACGTACGGGTTTCGGGAACCAGATCCCTTATTTCGTCAGAACACATCCCATTGTAGTAACGATAAAACAGACAAATACAACCCACATTGCGACGGTGCTCAAGGGAGTCAATAGAATTGGATACCCTACTGTCACCAATGAGAACCTTCGCCCTCTCCTGCACGCGGTCGAGAAGCTCCAAAATAGACTTTGAAGCACCGGCCCACACATGAGAGTTGTATTCCATACGCGGTCGGATATAGGTGGTATAAATAGTAAGGAGATCAGATGGAGTGAAGTATATCCTACACCGTCAAAATTATGTTATCTTTAATGTAGACAGCAATTTTTTTTATATATTTATTGCCAGCAATTTATTTTGCAATTATTGTAAGTCCATTTTTGTTGACAATTATTGCTTACATAAAACGTCAAATTTGGTTGTCAGTTGAAAAATAATCAAAAAAGAAAAAAAATAGAAATTGTGTGGGAAGGAAATTAAGTTTGTGAAATGGTAGCTAATTATAATTGTAGTAAAAGAATTTAATAAACACTAAAAAAAATTATAAAAATTATTTGTATTAAAATAATTATTTTTCTTTATTATTTAAGTTTATATTAATTTGTTTAAGTTTAAGATCTTTTTAATATAAAAATATTAATTTTACCAAGGCCCATCTATCAGGTCTGCTTACTTGTACAAAAACAAAAAACGATTCTTTTTAGTTGTCAAAAATTTACTACCCCATATACAAAAACCATATACAAAAACGTGTATGTGTGGCATACCATAAACGTAAACAAACGTATACATGCACATGTAAGCAAAATGTAAACAACTTTTGACAACTAAAAAGAACATAAACAATGATCGTCATGCATCTTGCGCAGACCTTTTCAATTGGCCTTGAATTTTACATTAACAAAAAACATTTAATAAAATTAATATTTTATATAAAAAAAGACCTCAAGCTTAAACAAATTAATACATTTAAATAATAAAGTCGAATAAGAAAGAATTTATATTAATAAAAATAATTTTTGCAAGATAGCGCCAGTTTTTACACTGCACCTTCTTCCTTGATTTTTTTTAAATTATGAGTTAACATAAATAAGTTTTCCCATGCCTTTAACATAAGCTGAGCAATAAGAAATATTGCTCTGTTGTTCTGCCGACGTTATTGCCAACTCGCTAAGATAACTATCTTATATATACAACATTTTTTTTTTTTTTTTTATTTTTCAAATTTATTCTATGAGCTAAATTTCAGTTATGTATTTTATAAAGCTTTTTTGTAATAGTCATATTCCTTCAATTTTTTAGAAATGACTTTATACACTATCAGACTATTATATTGTATTTTCTTGTTACATTTTACCTTAGCTTTCCGTTGGAAAGCAATGAGGTATATTGTATGTACAGAAAAATTTAAAATTATTAGACACCAGCAGAATGTAATGCATTTTCTGGCCCGCTACGGCCTTCGTCAGCATTCTTTGTGTAACACTGGATAGTGATACTTTTATAAATTAAATGTATTTAACTAAAAAAAAAAAAAAAAAAAAAAAATTTGAATATAATATAAAGTAACCTTCGGAAGGAAATAATTCCCAGTTTCTATCTTATATATATCTTAGATAAAGTCTTTTGACATTTGTCAACTGTAATGCCAACAAAACAAAGGTCTGCGAAAACTCAGATATTTATTTTGTTTATTCTTTAAAGATGTCAAAAGTTATTTGCATTTTGCTTGAGTTAATTGCTAATTGAGTAAGCTAAAGTGTATGTGTGAACAGCAAGATAATTTCGTCAATAAGCCGAATATTAACTTAATAAAAATCTGAACACCATATAAGACGATATACAAAGTGTGTAAGGTGGAGACTGTGATAGCACTTTAACAAAACTTGGAAAGCCATTGGGAGCCATTAAAGTAGCAATTCAATAAATATTTGTAGCCAAGATAAATAAATGAATTGTCCAAAATGTTGCTAAAGAGACACAAAAAAAAACTTAGTGCCGGTTCTCACAAGTCAAGTTTGACTCGTCAAGTCTTGAGTTTTTAGGAGAGAGGGGAAAAGAAATGGCATTCTCTTTTCCTTTCTCTCCTAAAAACTCAAGACTTGACTTGACTTGACTTGTGTGAACCGGCACTTACTGTTGCATTTTATCATTACGATAACCCGAAGCACAAAAAATTGTATGTTAACTGCGGCCAGACACAATCTTTTAAGTAATAGACACTTTGAAATGTGTGTTTTATTTTAAAATAAAACTGCAGTATTGTATTAAAAACTTTCACTTTTATTAGCGTTTATTTGAGGTTTTTTAATAATTTTTAATTTCTTTTTCATACGATTTTTTTGATTTTAGTGTCCAAAAATTTTAAATTAAAAATAAGTATGAAAGTATAGTCAAGCCTGGCTATTTCAAACCCTTCGCCACAGTATTAAAAGAAAGTCCACACGTGAAAAAATCAGTGAGATCTGAAAAAAAAGTTATAGGCAATTAAATGAAAAAAAAAATCTTTGGTAAGTTAGCAAATAATAACTGAATAACTACTCATTTTTGTTCGATGTATCCACAGAATTCAGTACTTACAAAACGATTAGTATAAGTCAAAATATATCCAGTTATTTTTTAACTACTTACTGAATTGTAAGTACTTACAATAAGCAGAAGCCTGAAAATCACTAGTTAAAAGACCTAATAAGTAGTTATTGAGTACGTTACCAGTACGCAAATATTCAGTAGTGAAAATAACAGAAGTAATATGTAGTTTCTGAGGTCATTACAAGTAAGTACTTACTTTAAGTTTTGAGAACAATGACAATTGAAATGACAACTACTAACCAGTAGTTTAATTATCTAACTTTTAACAATTACCGTTAAGGAACTGAATTTTAACAACATAGCTACAAATTTCAACCTGGTGGCATCTTTGTTAATTAATTAGTATATTTAACGAATACTGTCATCGAGGGCAAACTATTTATCGGGTGGAATGACTTAAAATACTTTTGAAACTAACAAAACACCATTAAGGCTTTGCTAGTCCAGCGAAAATTGCAAAAATTTTGAAAATTTGCAAAAACAGCGAAAATTTTTAATATATCAAACAAGCTATAAAATTGATTAAAAGTCGCTAAAATTATAAGGAATTGCAAAAATTCATTAAACAATGTTAAATTAGCGAAAATACGCATTAATTTGCAAACAGCGGCTATTTATTAAAAATCGTTTAAGCTCTAAAGAACCACAGGGAAAAAATCGTTTTTATCGCGAACATGGCTAAAATTCGCGAAAAATTGCAAACTTGCAAAAAAAATTATTGGAAATCGCAAATTATCGGAATATATAAATATTTTTTTTTGCAAAAATAGCGAAATTTGCGAAATAGTTTAAAATTTCGAACAAACCATAAAATTGAATTGAAGCCACTAAAATTATAAGGAATGGCAAAAATTCGGTTAAAATTGTTAAATTAGCGGAAATTCGCAAAAATTTGCTAACAGCGGCATGATTGGAAACTATTAGTGATTTCCATAAGCTGAATCTAAAATGTAATATTTTTAATGATATTTATAAATTCCAAAAAAAACTAATTTTTTTAATATTATTTTGGCAAAATGTATGTAAATAACGTAAATCTTAAAAATATTGAAAAAACAAGATTTTTGTTTTTATGTTTAGTGCAAAACTGTTAGTTGCATTCAAATGGTTAAAAGATAAACTGATAATAACTTTTTTAAAACAACACAAAACTATTTTTTTTGAGTACAAAATTTTTTACCTCACAATCACTCATGTTTAGTGAGGCTGCTAATTTTCTATTCATCACATCATAATTGTAATAATTATCCACTATCTTAATGTGTGTTAGAAAATGCAAAATAAGTGTACAACCCCCATCTATAAACTCAATACATTTCTATCCGATCAACTATTTAATGGTGTAAAATATATTTTTTCAGATGAACAGTGTTCTCGGAATGATCAAAACTACTAAAAAATCTTATTTTGCCAACACGCGCATGAGGAAAATTAGATGAATTTTATATTCGTGTGCAGCACATTCGGATAAGTTTAGATGTTTTTTTTATTTAAGATAATACAAATATTTTGGAATTTAAAAATTGGTCTCATAACTTCATCCAAAGTCTGACTGAAATTTGACCTTACATGTATAACAATAGTGGCTATTTGGGGTGTATTGAGTAACAACAACCGCGACATATTTTGCAGAAAATTACAAAATTATGTTATCTTTCATGTAACCTTTTTGTACATATTTATTGCCAGCAATTTATGTTGCAATAATTATTAGTCCATTTTCATTGACAAGTCTTGCTAACATAATTTGACATTTTTAGTTGTCAATTGAAACAAAGCAAAAAAAAAAAGCAGCAAATTTTGAGAAAAAAATTTAAGTTTGTGATATGGTAGCATATTATAATTGAAGTAAAACACTAAAATAAATTTTTTGCGTCAGATTTTACACTGCACCTTCTTCTTTGATTGTTGTTCAAATTATGAGTTAACATAAATACGTTTTCCCATGCCTTTAACATAAGCTGAGCAATAAGAAATATTGCTCTGTTATTGCCAAATTGCTGAAATATTTATCTTTGGTGTAGACCTAGGGTTACCGCAAAAAAATTAAGCGACATAATCTTAATTTTTTTTTTTTTTTTTTAATTAATTACTTTACTGGAACTGTTTGCATCATCTCGTGTAAAATATCATGGTTACATTAGGTACCGCTACGATTTTAAGCATAAACAATTTTATATCAATGGGCGACCATCATACAAAATTTTTCTGAAATAAAATAAAAAAAAACCTTCTCCTGTAAGATTTTGTTTTTTTCGCTGAGGCTTTTTTGCGGTTATGGCTCAATATGTAGTTTCACAAATTAATCGATTTTATACCACATTAAAAATCTTGATGCTGAGGTAGAAGGCTAAAAGTAGTGTCGCAATAACTTTTTCGTTATTTTTTATTATGTATCGAAATTCGCAAAAAAATTCTGACAATCAAGAATTCTCTGTGTCGAATATTATCTATTGGGTTAGTACTAAAACATAATAGATTTGTATATACATACATATCTTGAGTACGGCAAGAGCCAAGTTTGCAAAATAAGTTCGAGCATCTTGGTTCTCAATACACTACAGCCGAAAAAATGTGGGCTTAACGTTTATATAAATATTATGTAAGTGTTAAGATCATATAATGACAGCAAATCATATCTGTAATAGACGGGGAGTTAAAGTTCTATCTTTAAACTATTAATATAACATGTTCGGAAGCAACCATAATATGGTTGTGACGTTTTAGTTGAGGACATACATTAAATGGTTGGCGGGGAAAATTATATGGCTTAAGTAACCTTAATATGTTAAACAAAATTTCGTTAAAAATAATTTTAAGTGCTTTATAATATTTGTTTTTATTCAAATAATAATCCGAAAGATATTAATGATTAAAAAAAAAGCTTTTTTGAACAAACTTAAGGATGCTCTTTGATTTTAGGAGTAGATTTTAAACCAAGTAACTTTTAATTGAAAGCCTTAAAATGTATTTGACAACACACTACTCATTACTTACAAAAACTTCTTGTCACATCTTTGTAAAAGGCGAGGCTACGTATATTAGGGTGTGTCAATTTAGCAATCGATATTGTGCCATCGATTTTTCGATAGCTTTTATCATGATGAAAAAAAAGTTGCACTACGACATATAAAAAAATAATTTTCAAGGCACAATATCAACAAATGTTTACCTTTAAAATTCGGCACTCCCTAATGTACATACGTATACAAATATGTGATATTAAAAAACTTTCGCAAGTCTTTCATCAACCATCTTTTGTATTTATATGTAGATATAAACTAATAAAAGGATTATTTTAACTAATTAACAACTCATAGTTTTCTTATAAGCTAATAAAGATAAACATCAATTTCAAAATGGAAAATGTAAGTTACACACAAGCCAAAGCACTATTAAATCCAAACACTCCCTTACATACAGTAAATGTGTCAGTTGTATTCCCTTAAGTATGCTAACAAATATAAATCTCTCATGTACACATTTTTGTTTCTTTCCCAAGTTCTGGCTTCACTTAAGGATATTTAAAATATTTAATTTTATTTTATTTTCTTCTCTTACCACATCCTTTCTTTTGGGGAAAATTATAAAACATTTAACAGATAAAAAAAAATTAAATACACATATGCGAACGTTGGAAAATACACTCATACTGACGAACGTTTAAATAAGTATGTGTTTAAATATTTTGAATAAACAAAATTTTTGCATCCTAAAAAGAGCCGTGGATAGTATCCTATTTGTTTCAAAAATTATGCTAATTTAATTGTTTAATTTGCCTTACAGATTTTCTCAACCTTTATTTTGAATAGGAAACCAGTTAGATAATTTTATTCGGCCACGCCGAATCTTTGGTACCTTTCTCCGACAGTTACAATATTTCTGTAATGGTCTTAATAGGGGACATAGGGGACTGATTTTCTCGAACTTCTACAGTGTAATTTCTAGTCCTATACAACTGTGGCAGACCAAAATGTATATATAAAAGAATTATTCGTTAAGGTTTTAAACAACAGTGATTTCCGAGAGTTGGCTTTATAAGGGGACTATGGTTAATTGGGGAATGCCACTGTTTGTGTTAGTTTTTGCAAAAAAATAATAAATTTGAAGGATGATGGTTCCACATTTGGTTTCATAACTCTAATTCTACTGAACCGATTCTGCTGGATTTTAATCCCAAGCTGTTTAGGATAACTATAAACAGTTTGACACCTTTAATGTTTTTTTTCGTGTTTTCAACAAACCTACAGTCGGACATGGCTAAATCGACTAAGAATAACTCAAGGAGCTAAAACATATGTACCTTATGGGGTCTGATATAAATAATAAAAACGTTACAAACGGAATATCAAATAAAGTAAACCGTCATACGCCACTAGTGGCAAAGAGTATAAAAAGACGAATAATTTGGTGTTGCCAAATTTCTTACCAATTTTAAATATGAAAATTAAATAAAAATATTAAAAAAAAAAATAAAAGTTGTTCAGAAAAAAATTTATTGTAAAAATTACATTAATACAATAAAATACATAAAATAAAATACAAATGTTTGCATAACGAAAAATAAACTGCCAGTTCAAGAATATCGGACGTTAATGTTCGCATAGAAAATTTCTTTGAAAAACGCTTTTTTCAAATAAAATTCTATACGAAAGTTTTTGTTCGAAATTGTTGAGCAGGCAGTTTATTCATCAATATAACAATTTTTTTAATCATTTCTGTGTGTCATGTCGCATACCGTGAAACAGGTTTTTTGCCGCTTCCATACTTAAATTTGAAAATATTTTTTATGGCATCATAATCAGAGCAGAACAAATTACAATTTTTGACCTACAATTATAAAAACTTTAAAAAAATCTTACTAAATTCAAATGGCTTAGAACAAAATTTGTTATTAAAAGCTAAAATTAATAATGAAAAAATTACTAAATTTAGTCATTAATTAGCGAAATTGGCAACATTGGACAACAGTAAGAATAACGAAAACATGCAAGACAAAACATTTTACACCCTCCAGTCAAGTGTTTCGTTACTTTAAACCAAAACGAAGAACAATTGACACTTGAGAACCCTTTTTATTAAAGTACCAAATGGCTGGCTGTGGGATTCTTGGCAGCAGTCTCTCTTGCTCTATGACAATCGCTTTCTTTTAACTTTGTTGCTTTTTAACTTTCTAAACGCGTTTCATGGCATGGCTTAAAGCAAACAAAACCAGGCAAGAGCACTTCAATAGTTTTTTTTAAAGCGTGTTTTATGAAAACTCTTTTTTATTACGTCAGCAGTAGTATTTTAGCTGCTGTTGTTGCTGTTTTTCTTGTTCAAGATATTCTGTATTTACGGAATTCTATTTTCTTATTTTTTGGTTTTTTGGCTTTAGAAAACCTTAAAAATACCAGGATGAAGACGAGCGGAAAAAGGCGGAAATCTAAAGAAAAACGAAAAACGAAATTGTGATGCATGTTGCATAGTAAAACCATCACAACACCAACACAAATTTCTACTTTGTACTAGAAAAAAGTTTAAAATTAAAACAAGTGTTCAAGCTGTGCCGAATCTATGATACCCTCCGGCATAAGTTCAAGTAAAAGGTCTTAAATTTACACAACACGTAAAGCAAATATCCAAATTTAAAAAGTAAAAGTAAGCATTTTTTAGAGGCAAGTTTAAATAATAGTCCAAATTGGTAAATTTTTGCTACCAAGCGTTTATTCTATAATATAAGTATTAATGCTAAATTTGGTAGCTTTAGCGTATCCCGTATGGCTGTTATGGCACAAGTCTTATCGCGGAGGACTTTTGTATGTTGACAAAGTGAAACAATGGAATGGGCCAAAACGAATATATCAACTTAATCAAATTTTATCTTTCTAAGTCGTTTTAAATTTCATAAGAATCTATTTCACAAGGTGTCATAAAGTCATAAGTCTTAAAATAATAATTGAAAAAATACGTCCGTTGTGAACAACCCCTCATAATTTAGTGTGCATTTTGAATTTATATCAGCTGATTTAAAACAAATATAAAAAAATTTCAAAAGATTTTGTTATTTGTGCTAAATTCCCAGTTTTTATTATTGATAAAAACACTTGAAATTTAAAAAATAAATATTTATATTTAAATTAATAAATGAAATTAGATCTTACCTGACTATTTTCCATTTTTTAGATGCAAATCACAAATAAATTTTATTTTGTTTGTTTAAGGCCAGTTTACACTGTAATACAATGTATTACGACTTTGTGGAATCAAAATATTATGAAATTCTCTCCGTGTTTAAAAGCAAAAATTAAAAATCTGTTGTATGTATTTTTCATGTTTACACGGATGGTACAAGTAAAATCAAAAATAATAACAAAAAATCAGATGGTTGCAGTTTTACAATTTTTACAAAAACAACATGAAAATTTCCTGAGTTGATTTTAGTGGTGTTTGTAATTGTATAAAAATGCTACCACCTTCAATATACTCTGTTAAAATACAACTCTGGTGTGATGAAAATACATAAGTTTCTAAAATGGTTTAGAAAAAAATCATTTACCGACCGCTTGTCAGATTTTGTGTTCGTATTCTCTCTTACTCAATACATTTTGCTTTTACATGGTATGATTTTTCTCATTCTACATAATGTCGTAATACAATGTATTACCGTGTAAACTAGCCTTTACCAAACATCAGAGTCCTAAGCCGAAATAATTTGACGCCGCTAGTATTTTGTTGCAAAAATTGCTAGCCGCAGCTTAAATTCAAATATTAGCCGGATAAAACTATACTAACTAATGGCGACGGCTACAAAAACTAAAGCGACTCGGCTCATCCGCTCAGCGCAGGTCTCTTCTGATAAATTACGACAGCACAATAAACATAGCAAGCAAAGTTCTATTAATTTAAAAAACTTTTTGTTCAAAAAGTAACAACATGTTAAAACCATTGCAAAATGTAAGAACATTATGACAATATTACATGTTAGCACACCTTGTGAATACCCCAATAGTACATTATAGGGTCTCCGATCATTAAATCGATGTATTACAAACAGAGTAAAAAACCCAATAAGCTAGGCTTTGAAGCCACATTTATAAATGCATAAAGAATCTTATAAGGGGCGTTTTTAATTCGTTCGAGACCTACTGTGGTTGATTTTATTTCTTAAGGCCATGTTAGATAAAACTTTTGCTTCGCGTTTCGTTAGAGATTTGCTTTGACATCCAAGATGATATATTCATACTTATGCGAAAATTTTAAGGCCTAGCGAAGCGAAAAGTAAGACAACTCTCATCTTTTTGCGCGCTTTGACAGTCTGCTAGTATAATTTTTTTTATTTTTTTTTGACAAACAATTCGTGTTTTTTGTCAAAGTGTTTGTTGTTACATACACCTTTTGCTTTACGCTTTTCTGTCAAAGTTAAAAACGTTACACAAAGCGATGAATTTTTATCTGACATGGCCTTTAAAGTTAGAATCGTCGCGTATATAGTAGGTTGAAACAAATTTTTAAAATGAAAAATATGAAGAAAAACAATAAACCTGCAAAGCCTATAGTACACGGAATGTAAAAAGCCACATTCGCATGTGGTTCTGACGCAATTTTGTCGTCATCACACATCATGAATTTGCTATTATGGCTTTGTAGTGACGTCAAAATTACGTCAGAACCACATGCTCATGTGGCTTTTCACATTCCGTGTACTGTAGGCTTTAGGGTAGTAATTAACTTTTTAAATATATTTTGTTTATCTTAATAATAAATACTTTTTAAAATGAAAGATGAAAATTAATACTGGATGGTTACTGTTGTCTCATTTGCTTATATTCTGTCGCAAAACTAACCAGCGCTCATCTGCCAATTATTTATTTTCCTTTTATTTGCCGTACAGATAAATTCAATCAGCTGACGCCCAACTTTTACATGTATTTTGAGATGAGTTTCTAACTGAAAACAATGTTTTTTTAACCTAAAATTGTTAGCGGACAGTTCATCGGTCTAATAAATTGATGTTGACATTAACTAACAGCAGTTTGTAGGTACATTGAGAAAATGCCCATTAGTCTTCATCATATAACTTTTTATTTGTATCCATATTACGATAATTTTTTCAACAAAGTTAGTTGATGACGAAAGCTTAAAAGAGGCTGTTAATTTGAAAACACAAAAAAATGCTCAAATTCGTACCGAATTTTGAGAGGCAAAAATAACTTTTATAAATTTTGTTTTTTTATTTTATTTTTTTAATAAAATGCTGATTTATTACTTTAGAAGACGTTCCGTTAGATCTTTTTTTTTAAGTCCCTTGATTTGCCTATAATGAAGAGAAACCATTCAGGGTTAAAAAGATTATACTAAACACTCAGCATGTTTCTTTTTAATCTCAGGGCCTTCTTAAAATTCAATTTAATTCATACAAACAAATTTTAATTTCTCTTAATGCAAAAACTTTGTGTCACAAAGTTCAACAAGCAGCCACTCGACCCATAGCGTTGAGCTGTTGTTGTGCGGTTGTGTTTTTGAATTTGTGTAGTCATATTTTATTTAAGTATTATTCGTATTTGTTATTAAATTCACCACTCGACAACAAATACAAGAAGTAAATATATTTTTTGTGGTATTTTATTACTTTTTTCTGCATAAAAGTTCTTTATTGTTTTGTACAAATATCCTCGAATGTTTTTCCGTTAAACAATGGGAGTCTCTAACATTGACACTATGCGGAAGAGTAGTTATTACGAGGGTTAAGTTTTAAGTGTAGAATTCTGTATAGACAAAAGCATTTCTAATTAACTGCCTGGCCCACGATTTCGACAAGAACATTTCATTCGTATATTTATATTGAAAACAAAAACAAATTTTAGTTTTTTATTATTGTTTTCAACATAAATATGCGAAAGAAATGTTCTTGTCAACATTGTGCGTCTGGCAGTTAGTCAATTTTAAATCATTTTTTCTTTAAATACTCAAGTAAAGTCAGGTTATTATTTACCAAAAAACAATAAGATCTTTAAAAAAAAACCAAATCTTATAATTATTTCAACAATACTTTTATGTCTTTCAATTCACTGTGTGACAATTTCCTTTAAAAATATTGCGACAAAAAGGAGATATTTGTAGCTAAAGCACACGGAATATGGTGGTTAAGAGCCGATGTTGAATGTGAACCGCACCTAAAAGACAAGTTTTTTTCTGCATATCATTTGACATTTCTTAATTTCAGATTAACTCAATTTGAACCATGGAAAGAAACACAATCGCGCAACGCGTTAAAGTTATTCAGGCTTATAATCAAAATGCATTTCGATTAAAATCATCTTCAGTGATGAGGCACATTCTCACCGTCAGTGGATTCGTCAAAAAGCAGAATTACCGCATTTGTGCGAATGACTATCCAAGGGTGTTTGTCGAAAAATCAATGCACCCACAACATAATCGCCATACATCCACACATCGGGCCATATTTTTTCCAAAATGAGTCCGGTCAGGCAGTTACTGTGAATGGTGTTCGCTATCGTGAAATGATAACGCACTTTTTATGGCCCGAATTGAAAAATATGGACGTGGACGATATGTGGTTTCAACAGGACGGTGCCACTTGCCACACAGCTAACGAAACAATGGATCTTTTGCGCGACAAATTCAATGGCTGTGTAATCTGACGTGGTGGCGATGTTAATTGGCCGCCAAGATCATGTGATTTGACGCCATTGGACTTATTTCATTGGGGTTATTTCGAAGAAAAGGTGTACGTCGACAATCCAGCAACAATTCAAGAGCTAAAGGATGAGATAATTCAGCACATTAAGGTATTGAACCTCAATTATGCCTTAGCGTCATCGAGAATTTGAACCATCGGATGGAGGTGTGCCGCCGAGGTCGCGCGGCCTTTTGGCCAATATTTTGTTCTATACATAATAGAACTGAACCAGTATTATCATAATAGAAAGAAAGAACTACAATTTCCTTAATAATTTGTGTTTTATCGGCCCCTAAAATTTAACCACCCTTTGGAACCTTCTTATTTTAAGGTATCGATATTTCATTAAAATTTGTAATAGTTTTATAATGTTTCTGAAACAATTTAGCTTTTATTATGTGAATGCAAACAAAAAGGTCGCGATATGGCACGTAACGCCATTGTTCTAAAACCATACATCGGTGTAAAGCATTATATTTTTTACCACATTATGTAAAGCAGTAACTTGTAAAGGTTAACTATTTACTGAAAAAATATTTCAGTTTTTATTGAAATTAAATATTTTATTTAATTAGTGACCAACAAAATGTTATTTGTTACTGAATTTTTGCAGAAACAGTAAAATATTACTGGATGTTGAAATTTTATTGGTTATGGAAAATTTTGAAAAATAAATGTTCATATTATTCGAATGTGTGGTCTAAGTCAAATTACAATTTTTAAAAGCTTTTATTCTTTAAAGAAGAATTTTTTTCAGGTTCTCCTCAACATATTTATTCTGGAGTCCCACAGGAAAGTAATCTGGGACCTTTATTTTATCTGATATATACTTCAGATATTCCAACCAACAATTGCACCCAAATACCAATTAACCGTTGCTGATCACTCAGCTTTTCTAAGCGTCCTCGAAAACTGCTATGAAGCATCTCGATGCCTACCGGATCATATATTTCAATTTGAAATACATTTATTTTTAACCATGCCGGCATTGGCATGATTTTGTAAGATAAATTTACTGCCTTCTGAAAAATTGTACAGTAAACAGTCAAAATTTACTGGCTTACTGAAAATTTTTCATTTCTCATGGTTAGGAACATTTTTAAAAAATATTCCCTTAAACTATTGAAGGAATAAGACAATTTTCGACCAATATAAAAAAGTAATCTTAAATCTGCTGCAAATTCCGTTTTCCTTGATTTTAAAATTCCAGTATCGATTGTCAATTCCAATATCAATATTATCAAAGTATGTATCTGCAAAACTCTATTAAATAAATATTGTTCATACGCCACATGATACAGCTATAAAAATTATTTTGCATTGCAGTAGTTACCTGTAGCGTATAAGCAATAATTTTTAGGAGTTTTTAAAATGTTTGTAATGTATAACTTGGGAAAATGGAAATTTATTAAGCTTATGCTAATAATCCTTCAGTATATTTTAAAATATTGCTTTAAGTCTTTCGGTAATTCTTTTTTGTTTTTGATTAAAAAATTTTTTTTTTCGATTTTATAACTCTTAAACCTTATGCTATTAACAATTAGTGATCATTTTTTTTAAGTTTTGTATCAAAAGTGGTTTTTGAGCATCATGCCATATGGCATAGAATGTATTTAAAGGAAAAAAAGAAAATAATTTTAATTAAAATTTTTAATGCAATTTCTAAAATTTTATAATCAGAAAGTTGTATAAGAGATTTATTTTATATAATAACTATTCAAATGCATTTTCTTTATAAAATAAAGCTATTCTTCTAGAATCAGAAAGACAAATGAATTAAAAAACACGATAATTTTTATTAAATATTTGTACATATGTATGTATATTTCTATGTTATTATTTTTTTCCTTTGAAAAAAATCTATGCCAAATGGCATAGTATGATTTAAAAAAAATCGGACACCTTCTTTGAACAACACTTGGGAGCTAACTTTTTCTCCACTTATTAAGGCAATGGTAATCTGCTAAAAACCTTATGGAAAGTTATAAAATAACATAATTTTCATAACAATATTTACAAAATTACAAAGTGACCTTTTTTCGTAAATTACAAATCTCGAAAGGCATGTTTGCTTTCTGGCCCATCAGAATGCATTGGGTGTACCAATCAAAATATTTTATTTTTCAATTTCTATAAAAAGCATTAAATAAAAATACAAAATTATCAAAAAAATTAATTTCTAACTATTTTGCCCCAAACAGGGGCTTGAAAAAAGCACCATGCCATATGGCATAGAATAACCGAAAGGGTTAAATAATCTTTGACTCTCCATATACATATATTTAGAAAATTAGGATACCAGAAATATGCTCTCAAATGCAGCGAAAGCTGGGAAATATGCCCTGAAAATTATGAAAATATGCATTAAAAAAAATATCAAAATTTGCCCATTTAAAGAAAAAATATTCACCAGTTTTAGAACAATTCCATTTAATAAAAACGATTCAAATATTTAATCGGTAAAGCCCAAACACCATTGTATTTACAGTCGAATTTTCGAGATTTTCACCTTTATGGAAATTATGGGAGATCATCGGGTCACAAAACAAAGTTATGTTAACCTGGCAATTCCAATACCTTCACTAATGCAAACAAAGTTGATTTTATGGTAAAATCAAAGTAAAAAATCAAATTAAAAAAAAAATTCAAATTCCGATTTTAAGGGGTTTCACTTACAGGTGACACTGGGCATAATTTACAATTTTTTACATTCCTCTAAGAAAGTGATCGAAGCTAGCTTCAATTATTGTCTGCACCTTTCCATCGGTACATTATGATGTCGCCAGGGTCATCTCCAGCATCTGGTGTTTTCATTATCGCTTATCTTCGTCTATCAAATATGAGATGAAACTGGGAACTTCCGGGTTAAGAGGTTAAAATTCATATTAGACTTTTTTGTGCCGAATATTATCTAAATATTAACATACATATGATATGTTTTGTCTCAAAGGGACTTAAGGGACGGTCGCTAAATTGTATATTAATGCTAACATTTAAAAGAAAGTAAACGCTATTTGAGGAAAACTGTGAACCCATTCGAAATTAATTTAATTTGCTGTTAAATATTTTTGGGGCAAATTAAATTTATTTACCAACACAATTAAATGGTTTACGGACACAAAAAGTCTAATTTGGAAATACGTTTTTAAGGGGCATATGTGAAATAGTAGAACGATTCTCACCATTTATATAAACTTCGTTCATATTTGATTAAATTATCTACAAAATTTGAACTGGTACTTTGCGCACAAGGTTAACATGGACAAAAGCCAGACGGACGGATGGACTTCTTTAGAACACTTTAAAAAGTGATTCTGAGTCGACCGGTATACTAAAAGATTGGTCTAGATTTCTATGTATTATACACATCGCATAACATTTACCTTTAATGACAACCTGCTTTGTCTTAAAATTTAAGAGAAAAATTAAATGTAGATGGCGAAATTAAAGCAATACAAATAAATATTTAAAACAGAAATACCATCTGTTAACCAGAATTTCGAAAAAAAAACTTTTTTTATTTGCTGCTAAAGCTTTGTAAGCATCCAAAAAAAAATTAACATGTATCAAAATATGCCTTAAAC
This sequence comes from Pollenia labialis, assembly GCA_949318255.1. Lineage (NCBI taxonomy): Eukaryota > Metazoa > Arthropoda > Insecta > Diptera > Polleniidae > Pollenia > Pollenia labialis. The sequence continues at coordinate 161,470,853 of OX439140.1, forward strand.
AGGCAAAATTTGCGCTTTAAAAATAAAAGTCTGCAAATATGCTTGTTTAACTAAATTATGCACAAAAATGCTGCAAACGGTAAAATATGCACAAAATATTCCATGCCAAATTTCATAAAAGGCTCTAAAACGAATAAATATATTTTTTTGTGCATTCGTTGGTCGCACAAGGAAAAACATGCAAATGCATATCCATGGTTTCCATGGTTATTATTAGCATTGGTGACAGCATTTTAAAGTAGTTTGACTTTAGTTAATTTACGCGTAATCGAAAAAATGTTAATGTTAAAAATGTTAACAATAGAAGATGTATCTGAAAAAAGAACTATTGTTGATATTATTTTTAAATAATTTAATTTTTAATAATTTTAAAGGTTTTATTAAAAATATGTTTATTTTGGATTTGGTTTTAGAATGCATTCTTATTTTTTGCATAGTATTAAATGTTAATAATATTTTTCGTTTTCAAAATCTCCCTCGTACTGCAAGCGCTAAGCAAAGAGAACTACAGATAGAAACTCGTTGTTCCAAAGAATAAAAACAACAGATTGAAATTCATAATATTCATTGGTAAACAGTTCTTGCAATTTCTAGTCGCATACTTTCATCTCTGGTTATGCTCAAAGAATTTTTTTTTTCACAACAAAATATTAAAAATCCAACACCGTATGGAAATGCTGGCTGCACCGGAGAATTTGTTGCTGCAACATTGTCGAGCAATATACAAAATTGTCAAGAGTAGAAAAAAAAAGGAAAAATTATTTACAATATGAAAATTTGGGCAGATGGGGAGAGGGTTATACAAATACATGGTTAAATGCACAAGTTCTTTTGGGGTAGTTGTAGTTAAGTGAAGTAAGTGGCAGCAGTTGCTGAAGTAGTATATCGTCCTTTAAGTAAGCTAAAGTTTAGCTAACCACCCAACCGAGCAGCCAAGCAACCAAGCAGCCAACAGTTGTATTAATTTATAGTTTAATATACACCTACTGTTGTTGGTCATAACTCTGAAACAAGAAACTCTCCATAAAAAAGAACTAAAAAATTAAACTTAAGAGTTGGCCAATTGTGACAAGCCAAAGGAAGTAGAAATATTTATACAAATTATTGCCATTATGTTTGTGTTAAATTTTTGTTTCTATTGTTTGATTTGGTTTTCTGTGTAATTTTCAGTTTCATTTTTATTTTGTTTATTTTTCTGTTTTTGTGGTTCCAGCCAAATTTATTGTAATTCATAACTTTTGTGTTGGATTTGCATTTGTGTTTTTTCGTGCTTTGTTTTTAGTTTTATTTATTTATGACTTGTGATTACAAAACGATTATTAGAAAAGAGAAAAATTAAATAAACAGCTACATTTTTTATTATTGCAAGGAAAATAATAAAACAACAAAAAGAATGTAATTAATTAATATTTATCTAACAAAGGTATTTAATTCGTATACAAAAACGTTGAGTTTTTAATATAAAGAATAATTTATGTTACATATTTTCATATTATTAGCGTTTTGACTTTTTGCATCTTTAATAGCACTGTACAACAATTTTGAACTTTTTCCAAAATACTGGGTAACGGAGAAAAAAAATACACGTGTGTTGTCATTTGTAAAAGTTTATATTAAAATTTTTTTTTTTGAGGGGTTTAAGGTTTCACCCGTTTTGGTATATAAAACTATGTGGTCTTTACACCTGAGGTAAAAAGAATGTACATATTAATCCTCTAACTCGTCTTCATAACAGTAATTTTTGGAGAGGTTGTGCGAATTTATACTCAAAAAATACAGCAAAAAAACGGCGAAGCTCAATATTGTCCTTTTACACACTGGCAGATTTTGCAAGCGGTTAGTCCGATTAAAATAAAATTTCAGGTGGCTGTTAAGGCCATGTTTTTTTTATACTCTCCACCACCTCTATTGGTGTATGAGGGTACAGTAAGTTTGTCATGCCGTGTAAAAAGTGTTTTAATATTAATCTAACAACCCATAAAGTATATTTATTCTGGGTTCTTGAGTAGTCTGTTTATCTGTCCGACAATCCGTCTGTTAAAATTACGATCACTTTCGAATGACTTAAAAGAAAAGAACAATATTGCTGTCAAATTGTTTCTGGTTCTCCTAAATAGTTTGAGATTGAAATCGCGGATTTACACGCAGAGAAAGAACATGGTTGAAGTATGGTTAAAAAATTTGTTTTGGTCCCTGCAATGGCAACTAACAAACTTTTGTTGTTTTAACAAAACTTTTTTCACGATTGATAATATTTTGTTTCTATTTAAACACTTTATTGAAATTTCAAATATGGTTAGTTCAAATATGGTTAATTTCAACAATTTAATGTTTTAATGCTACAACTTTACACTTAAATATATTATGGTTACCTTAACCATATTATTATCACGGCAGCCATATGGTTAAATTCATCCATCGAAAAGCTATAACCATATTTTTTTTTGCCTTCAACTATGTTATGGTTTATATTTATAACAATAATATGTTCGAAATTATTACATTTTAAAACATTGAATGTTTAATTTGAAACTTAAAATAATATATTTAGAAAGCTTAAAATTCTCATTTATTTTTTTTAATTATTGATTAAAATACACAAATTTACGTTGAATGAACAAGTATAACTAAAAAAATGGTAATGAAGTTCGTCACAGGCTGGAATATGAATCAAAGGACATTTTTTATAAAAGTGGAGCATAACACATATCAGGAATAAAAATTTTAATGAAATTTTAATTTGACATTTAAAAAACAAAATGGAAAAATGGATGAAATGAATAACCATAATATGATTAGCATTGGCCATTATGTTGTTCATTTTGATCATAATATGGTTACTTTTGTCAAAATCCTGTGAAATTTTGCCCATATTATGGTTAATTTTGAACATAATATGGCTAGTTTTTATCATGATTATGGTTAATACTGGTTAGAATATGGTAAATTTTGACCATATTATTGTTTATTTAGGGAAATTTTTTGGATTTTAACCATACTATGGTCATATTAAAATATAATAAGGTAAACTGCAAACATAAACATTTTTAAAATCCAACCATAGTATGTTGCTCTTAGAATATGGATACTTCCAACCATATTTTTTTTTACGCGTAGAGTTATGAATCTGAGATTGAACCACCTCCCTAAAATATTGAATATTTTGTTGCAAAAACTAACTTATATAATCGCGGAATGCACTTATTGTTATAAGATTTTGCACAAATTTGTTCTATATGACTAGAAGTCATAGTATAATTTCGTGAATATCGGTTCATAATTTTGCATAGGCCCCATATAAAGCCTACTCTCGACAAACTCTTTAGTACGCCTAAAACCGTAACAAATAATGCTATTACTATTAAAATTTGTTCAGTCGTATTTTTATAAGACAATAAATCACTTTGTAAAATATCAGGAAGAACGACCTTAAATTTACCATTGGTCCCATATTAAGCCCACTCCGGAAATATTGTAACATAAGGTGGAAGTTATCAAAAATTCGGCACTGCCGAATAAAATCCCTTTACTTGTTTCTTAGGAACTTTTTGGTTTTATCACTTTAAAAAAATTTTTTTGTTCTGTAACAACTTTAATAACTTGTGACATAATTTCTAAAAAAAATACGTATTTTGCCCTTAACTTATGGGAACAATGTCATTTTGGACCTTTTTATTTTGTAGAACCAGATTAAAAAGAATTTTGTAAAAAAAATTTTTTTGTAAAATAAAACATTTTCTAAGTAATTTTTGGGAATACAAAATTTTTAATTAAAAAGATTTTGTTTGTCGTTCTTAATTAACAATTGTTATTCTTGTTAAAAACAACGAAATTTATTGTTGGGGGATAATCTAGTTTCACTGGTTGCTTTGGCCAGATCATCAGAAAACATTCTCCCAAAAAATTTTAAAAAAGCTAAACTGCAGAGCGAATGAGAATTGTAAACCCTCAAAAAATTTTATTTGCAACGATATCGAAGCTCAAACAAAATACCAACAATAAACAGGGAGTTTATCTTTTCTTACATTCCCCACTACAGTTGTTTGAAACATTTTTGTAAAAAACTTTTTAGTCTTTCTGGGGAATGTAAGATGAGATGAAGCCACTGTTTATTGTTGATGTTGTTTTGTTTAAACTTTGATATAATTACAAGTAGAACTGTTGCTATAATTCTTATACGTTTAACAGTTTTATTTGGTTTAATATCTTTAGTTTTTCTAAAATCTTTATGGATGAAGTTTCCTGATGAGCTGGCCTAAGCAACCAGTGAAATGCGCATAGGTATAGCTTATCCCATCTACAATAAATTTCAAGTGTTTTTATCAATAATAAAAACTGGGAATTAAGCACGAATAACAAAATCTTTTGAAAATTTCTGTAAAACCTTTTTAAAAAAATATTAAAGATGATTTGTGGTCAAATTTCTTTTTTAGTTTAAGCCAAAATTGTTTCTTTTAAAGTTTATGTTAATCAGAAAACCTTTTCTCACGTTTTTTTTATTGAAAAAAGTGTCTTTAACTTTGTAACGTTACATTAGTGTAATATCGAAAAAGAGTTATAGAAATTCAAAACATCTTTTTTTATTTTCAATTCGATAAATATTGTTTATTAAGCCAGTGCAAAAGTAACATTTCATGATAAAATGTATAGTTTCACAATAACAGTCGAGAAAACTTCTTTACTTTAAAAAAAATCAATAACTAATTGTAACTAAAGTCAAATCCGTCAAAACGAAATAATAATCGTAAATATAAAAAAAAAGTTGTTGTTTAAATACACCTGTGGCCATTTCATGGTACTCTTACAGCAATATGTTCGTTCATTCATACTACGGGAATATTTTAAACTTCAAGTTTCAAGCATTTTACGGTTCATCACTTCTCAACATCAACTTATATGGCAAGTTCGCGTTTTTTTCATTTTACAATTTCACCAACTCCAATTTTTTCTGCTTAAACCAAGTTGTGAAAACAACACCAGATTGTAATATGAAATGAATCACAGAAATAAGAGGAATATAGAAAACAAAGCATATAAGTATATAACAAAAATAAAAAAAAACAAATGAAACTAAAATCAAGTTGAAAAATTGTTTTCCCCTAGTTTGGTTATTCAGTTTAATTTCACAAAACTAGAAATCTTTTTCGAAAGCTCTCATTTTGTGAATAATTTGTGTTCAAGTGTATTGGAATGAACTTAATAGATGATGTGTATAAAAGCACCAAAGTACTCTACAAATAATTATCAATAATTGCATTAATTTGCAACATTTACTACATTCATAGTGAAGGGACGATTGTTGGTGGTTTATTGGATGGTTGCCGCGCTGGATGACTGGCTGGTTGTGTGTTTGAACAGTAGGCGGAAAGGTTGGATTAAGCTAAATTCTATTAGATTTAAATTTGATTTTGTAGTTTTAAGTACAATACGTTGTGAAAATTAAGAGCAACAACCTAAAACTAAATGTTTATTATTGTTAGGTGCGGACTAATATGGTATTACTAAAATGTAGTGATAGTAAAGGTGTTTGTATGTTATAAGGAGTGGCAAAAAAATTGTTTCTCTCATTGTTTTACACACAAATTTGCGATAAAAAATGTCAAAACTAGGCACTTCCACTTTATGACAAGATGTATGGAGCAGCCTCTTCAAAAATCTTAAATTTTAAAAAAAAAATTTTAACTGGCTGTTTGCGAAAACAAAATAGCAAGTTGTTTTTGTTTTCATATTGTTTTTTCTTAACCTACTTACAACTACAATTAATGTTGGAAGAATTCCAACCAATTGTAGTGCGGAATGTAAGAAAAGATAAACTCACTGTTTATGGTTGTTGATTTTGATATTGTTACAACTAAAGTTGTTGCTTATAATTCTTATTCGCTTAACAGTTTAATTTGTTAAATATCTTTAGTTTTAATAAGAATTGTGGTTATTTTGTTGAAATATTTATGGTTTTTAATCCAAATATTTAATATTTTTAATCAGGCTTAAGTTCATCAAATTTAATTTTCATTAAATTATTTTTATGAAGAAAGGAATTTTTACAACATGAAAATTAATTAAAATTGTTATTGATAATCATTCATTCTTGACTGACCTGAGATTCGAATCCAGGCGGCTGGTTACCATGACATGTTTCGATCGCAACCACTCGATCTCCTCAGATATGGATTTGCTGTCTTACACTCAGTCAAGAATGAATGATTATCAATAACAATTTTTATTAATTTTCATGTTGTAAAAATTCCTTTCTTCATAAAAATAATTTAATGAAAATTAAATTTGATGAACTTAAGCCTGATTAAAAATATTAAATATCTTTAGTTTTTCTAAAAACTTTGGATGAAGTTTCCTGACGATCTGGCCTAAGCAACCAGTGAAATGCGCATAGGAATAGCTTATCCCTTCAACAATAAATTTCAGTGTTTTTATCAAGAATGGAAATTGAGAATTTAATACGATAAACAAAATCTTTTAAATTACAAAACCTTACCATAGAATTTTAAATAATAATGGCGCGTATTCAGAAAGCTTAACTAAAGTCGCAACTAATAAAACAGAAACTAAAAAATAGTTCATAGATAGTTATAGATCTTATTCATAATTCATAACTAGCTTGGCAACAGCTTTCAGCTGATTGAAGAAATGCAACCATGCATATTGGCAGGTAGTGAAAACAAAATGTCGATAATATTTTGAACGATAAATACTGTAGTATATTTAAAAGCTTATTGAGCTATTTCTTAAAAAATGCATACAAATTCTAAAAAAGTAATTTTTTGGTTATAGTTTTGATATAAATCAATTAAAATGGGTCCCTGTAAAAATATAATTTTTCAATAAAATTTGGTGACTAAAAACACATCTCTAGTTTAGTTTATATTTTTATGGATGTTTTTGGATGCAAGTGGCAAATGTAATAAAGCAAGTTTATTATTTACAAAATTGTAAGAGTATTTAGAGTTTTCTGTATTTTAGAGTGACAAAAATTGGCTGCCAAAATTGTTTTGCTATCAAATTAAATTATATGAAAATATCAATCAGCTGTTCTTTGTATGTATTAGTTAGTTAACATTTAGTTACAGCTCTTCCCATAATTAAGTGTAAACTTTTTCTGCTGAAAGTAACCAACTGTGAATAACTTAAATAGGTACTTAAAATAGTTAACACTTAGTGATAATTTATGAATATGCGCCAATGATTTTTGCAGTTAGGTGTCTATATCCGAATAAAAAAATTAGTGGTTATTCAAGGAAAATTGGCTAAGGCTTAAGACAACATAATATTGCTATTGGAATATGATTAAAGAACTTCTATTTTTCCCCATTCATTAGCAACCCACCCTAATGTACAACACGGCACAACAAAATAGAGCTTTTAAAAAGTTGCTTGAGTAAAAATTACTAAATCATTTGTATATTCATCTGCTGATTATTTGCTACCTGTCAGCTCTAGTTTTTAAGACATTGCATAATTTATAACATTTTCTGTATTATTCGGTCAGTATTTCGCGAACTGTCTCCAAAAACTTAAAATTTTTTCGGGATTATTAGTAGTAGGGTCACATTATTGAATATATTATGCATCTTACGGTTTTCATGGACGTTAAAATTCTAATATTTTTGGTTAAGTTCTTAAAATTGTTTTATGTTAATTTTCTGAAATCGAAATAACTAATCTGTATGTGTTTTTTCCGCTGATTACAAATATAACATAAGGATTTTCTACCACCTATTGGTTAAGAGATATTGTGCATTTATTTAAGAAAATTCTTTAGATTTTCATTTTTAACTCCCATCAAAATAATTTGGTTTTTATGTTAAATTAATTACTAACAATAAAATGGCTACAAATCACCCAGTAAGTTTTGAGATTATAATAATCTTGCACAATATCGTACACCTTTAGACTTCGTGAAATCTTTAATATTTTAAAATAAATATTTCCAAGACGAACAATGAATGCTTAATACCAAAACTGCGCAGTGTCTTAATGGAAAAAGACCCACTCTTAACTTTGCGACACCAACGATCTGGTGTGAGCTCCGTAAACATCATGACTAGGAATGCGATTTCCATGCACAAATTATCTTTTCGATATTTTATACATTATAATATATGTATGTATATTATAAGTCAAATCTGTATGCAGTTTGTTTAGGAAAGATTTTGAAAAGAAAAATAATAAGAGCGGCCGTCTACCGTAGTAGGGAGTTGTGACGACGTGTGCTCGCAACTACGTACCGTAAAGGGTGTACGATGAAAACTGGTCCACAACGCCCTTTATGGATAATCTGTTTCTATAAAAAAAATTTAACAGAAAACTCTAAAGGTACCTGGATACCTTGCCATTCACATAATGGTTAGGCGCATATTTTAAATTTTTTAGTACATGAAAAATCCCATCCCTAATTACGGCTAACAATCGCCTACTACTACTTAAAACATTTAAAGTTATTTTCTTTATATATTTGGACCCCTTCATGGATTTGACATTTTTTTACTAAAATAGTTCCTTGTATGTCTTATTTTTACATATGTACATTGAAAAATGGCGGAAAAATTTTGGATTTTTCAAAGTTTAAACAACTTACCTAAAAAACATAATTTTGAATATAGAGGCGAATAATACAAAAAATTTTGTTACTATGCAAATAGTAAATATCAATTTACTTTTTAATCTCAAGCTGCAAAAAAAACTAATGATTCGATCGAAAATAAACAAAATACACAACGAAAACAACGGAACGGAATTAAATATTCTCATTTTATCGAGTTGGATAAGTTCAGCATTATTTTTGTTAATGAAGATCACAAACAGAACCGGAACAGGGGCTTTCAGTCAAATGAATTTTAAGAGCCCGTTGCATAAGCTCCTCAAAAACACATTTAAGTGAAATATTATAAAATTTGTTTCCTATATTTAAGAAATTTAATTCAACGTTTTCTTTGTACACTGGGCAATAAAGTTGTTTCCTAACGGACTAAATATGTGTGCGTTAAAGTAAAGTATTTATACGAATTTTTGTTCGATTGTTTATCATTATGATTTGTTTCCTTTTATGTTACTGCAGCATTCCCTTTTGTAAAGTGATATTTTCTCAATAAAACATGCATTTACATAAATTTTCTTGTGATTTTATATTTTTCCTAGACTTGATAATAGTGAGACATGCAGAAGAGCTGAAAGAGTATAAGAAAGGGAAAAACACTAAAAGTTGAACTTACGTATTCATGTATTCCCACACTGCAGCCACTAACTGGGCGAACAAAAAAAAAACCGAACTGCAGTTGTAACTTTTAAAATTTACGACAATTTTTTACTATTATTTCTTGCTTTGGCTGGTAATAAAAACTACAAAATGAAAAGATGACTAAAGGAAGGAAATACAGAAAAATAATTCAAACTCAAGTCAATATTATCTATAGTTCATTGTTATGCACTCTACTCGACTTGACTTAGTTCAACTTGTTATTAGGATTTGTATGCTTGTACAATTTCTATGCACTAGAATACATACGTACATATCTGTAAATATTCTTTGATTTCTTTTAGTTTATGGTTGTACATATAGTTTACCTCAAGCTAGAAGTATTTGTAGTTGCCTGTAATAGCAGTGCTAACTATACTTGTGTCTAATATTCCTCTTGTTATTGTTGTTGTAAGTTTTGTGCAGTACTTTTCTTGTTTTTCTTGCAACGAGTTAAGGGAATCGGAAGGAAAAACAAAACTTAAAGTACACCAACCCTAACATCACGACGTTGCTCAAGTGTTGACTTTATTGTCTTTACAAGTTTAAAGCTGTATTTATGCATGGCTGTATGTATGTAGGGATTTTCTCGTGAGTTTGTAAACGTGTTTAATAAATTTGTCTCCCTTGTCTAAGATGGGATAACAATTGATTGCAAATCTTACCTGGTTGTTATGACAACAAGAGGGATATAGTTTATTATTACGTTCATTTTTAAAAAATTAAATCAATAATTTTCATTATTTTTAAAGCCAATATATAATCACTTTAACGGTTATTATTATGGTTTAATTCAAATGAATTAATTTCTTTTAGAATGTGGGCAGAATTAAGCTAACGTTAAAAGTTAAATTTTCTCTTCTCAAAATGAAGGTTTTCTGTGTAGAAAATCTTTTATTTTTAACAAATAATGGCTGAAAAATGTTGAGCAAAATTAATTATATCACACAAAAATTTTGACATGTATCAATGTTATCTATGATGCGAGATTGTACAATTTAATGTTTTTATTCCTGCAAAGTATGCGACATTGTTTTGATTATGTAAACAAACCCCATATGCAAGGCGAATTCATTTTCAGGTGGCGTTGAAAACACAGTTGTGCTACTTTTTTTTCTTAATTAGGGAGAGGAATGTCAAAAGTTACATGTGTTTTTGACATATCGGCCAACGAAAGCAACAAAAAAATACATTGTTGTCTTTTTGGTGTTGTTACTTGTTGTAGTATCGACACCACCGTTTACATGAATTCGCCTTGCCCATATGTATTTTACTAAAAATTATTTTTTTTAATAAAAAAGAAAGTAAATATGGATAAAAAATTATTACCGGTTGTATTATTAAATTTTTTTTTCTGATTTAATAATCAGTTCATACTTTTTTGCTTTTGCTTAAAATTCCACGTGACATAAGTGCAGCTAACATTATTTCGCAGCTCTAAAAAAATGTTGCCAGGAACACTTCGGAAGCTTTTCACAAAATCAACATTTTTTCATAGATATTCCGAACAAGTTTTCGGCATCATTTCACGTGATATGTTGAACAGAGATAACTGAAATTGAAACATACCAAAATAATTTGTTCCTCTGGTTTTTGTTCCTTTTTGAATTTTTGTTATTTCTTTATTTAGTCCGGGGATACTGAGTTGCTGATTTTACCCTTTTTTACCCGCTTTTATCCCTTTACACCGCCCGAACCACCATATTAAACAAAGAACTCTAACCTACATTTAAAAGCATTTTAGGGGAAGAAAAATGTCGTTTAAATATTTTTGTAACACTCATCCTTTCTACAGATAACTGAAATTGAAAAAAAGTACCAAAATTATTTTTTTACCCATTTTATAACCATGGAACACCAAATTTAAAAAAAGTGCCATTAGCCTTCTAGGATCTTTTTGAATTTTTGTGCTACATGCATTAGGTCCGAAGATACAATATTACCGATTTTACCCGTGTTTAGCCCTTTTCCCCCTAAATTCCAAATATCGAAAAAGTACAAAAATTCATTGTAGATTGTTTTAAAGAGAGTAAAACTACGTTTTTAGTTTTTTTCCTATTTCCATCCCTCTCAAAGATAAATGCTGTTCAAAAAAGTACCAAAATTCAGTTTTTCCCGTTTTATCCCCTTAAAACTCAAAATTTCCAAAAAGTTCCAGACAAATATCCAATTATTTTTAACAAGCTCTTTCCGAATTTTTGTGATATCTGAGTTACCGATTTTACCCTTTTTTACCCGTAAACCGCTCGACGGATTTTGTGCAAACTTTACATAAACCATCTACTAAATTGTCCGAACAAAGCCTAAGCATTTGGTTCGGATAGGTGAGCCCGTTCTTGAGTTATAAAATTACAACTAAAAGTGGCATTTATTTTTACTAACACAAATTTAACAACATATCTAAAAATTTTAATCAAGTGGCATCTTTGTGAATTAATTAGAATATTTAACGAACACTTTCATTGAGTCCAAGCTACTTCTCGTGTAGAACTACTTTCAGTACTTTCGAAACTAACAAAACCCCGTTTAGGTTTTGCTAGTCTAGCGTAAATTGCAAAAATTCGGAAAATATCCAAAAATAGCGAAACATTTTTAATTCACAATTTTTATTTTAAGCACGACAAAATTTTGTATTCCCAAAAGTTGCTTTGATAATAGCGAAAATTTTTAATATTTCAAACAAGCCATAAAATTGATTAAAAGCCGCTAAAACTATAACACGCAAAGAAAAAACATGGTTGTGGTAAACATATTCTAAGAGCAACATATTATGATAAGATTCATGATTGTAGTCACCATATTACGATTGTTATTAAATCATATTATGACCAAATATGTTCGTAATATAACATCATAATATTTTTCCCTTAATCATATTGTTATCCTGTTAATCATAAAACGTTAAGAAGTTATAATATTACTGTCATGGTAATCATAATAAGTTAAGAAGTAATCATATTACTGTCATGGTAATCATAATAAGATAAGAAGTAATCATATTGTTGTCATGGTAACCATAATAAGTTAAGAAGTAATCATATTATTGTCATAGCAATTATAATTAGTTTAGAAGTAATCATATTATTGTCATGGCAATTATAATTAGTTTAGAAGTAATCATATTATTATTATGGCAATCATAATAAGTTTAGAAGAAATCATATTATTGTCATGACAATCATAATAAGTTTAGAAGTAATCATATTATTGTCATGTCAATCATAATAAGTTTAGAAGTAATCATATTATGATGCAAAGTGATATGAACTGTTATACATAAATTTTTTACATCATAATATGATACAACTTTAAACATAATATTTTTATTGGAAAAAAATACTTATGATAAAATAAAAAACATAATATAGTTACTGTAATCTTTTTGTCGTAGGTCGCAATTATTTATAAATTATTTTATGGAGTTTTCATTATTTTTCTCTTAAAATAACACAAAACTTACCAGTAATGGTTAATATTTTGCACCAATATTTCACAAATTTTTCCACCACTTTAAGATTATTAAAATTTTTTAGCAAAGATATTTTATTTTGTGACACTACAACCCTTTTTTAATGTTTTTTCTTTATTTTTTTTTAATTTCTTGTTTATTTTAATGGTTATTTCGTTATTTCTTTTTTAATATTTTTTTTTAAAAAAACATAATGGTTATTTTTTTATTATTTAGCCACTCTCTAACAAATAATTCGATATGTTTATGTAAAACACGACACAACTGATACAAAATTATTTTACAAATGGCGATACCAAAATATTATTAGAGTAACGATATTTTGATTGCATCTTGAACTTATTATGATAAATGTATATAAAGTTATCATGTTATGGCTATTAAATATCATGTTATGGCTGTGAGTAATATAATATGTTTTGAAAGTTATCTTAATTTAGTTGTTAGAAAAATAATTATTTTTCGGTCAACAATACTCAAATATATAATTGCGATAAACATTAATATGTTTACAGTAACTATAATATTGCTGATATTTAATAAAAATAACAATTATTTGTGTACAACAACAATATATTGTTACAATAAACACAGTGTGGTTGCCGTAACCATGCCCAACCATATTTTTTCTCTGCGTGAAGGATTTGCAAAAATTCGGTAAAAATTGTTAAATTAGCAGAAATTCGCAAAATTTGCAAACAGTGGCTATTTATAAATAACCGTTAAAGCTCTTAAGAACCACAGGAAAAAAAACGCTTGTATCGCAAACATGGATGAAATTCGCAAAAAATTGCAAACTTGAAAAAAACCCGTAAAATTAATTTGAAATCGCTAAATCGGTTTAAAAAAAACAAGTTGTGGGAATTATAAAAAATATGTTTGGCAAAATAGCGAAAATTCTCGAAATTTTATAATATTTCGAACAAACCATTAAATTGATTTGAAGTCACTAAAACTATAAGGAATGGCAAAAATTCGGTTTAAATGACTTAATTAGTGGAAATTTGCAAAAATTTGCTAACAGCGGCATAATAGGAATTTTTTGTGTAGAAAAGAAAACACTATTAGTGATTTCCATAAGCTGCATCTTAAATGTAATATTTTTAATGATTTTTATAAATACCCAAATAACCAAAACAAATTTTTTAATATTATTTTTGCAAAATGTATGCTAATAATGTGAGTTTTTAAAACGTTAATGTGGCTTTTATTTGCCAAAATTTTTGTTTGTTTTTTTCAAATAACTACGAATTAAAAATATACAAATATACGTTAAGTTAGCTTCAATACCTCTTAACATAACAGTTAACGTTATTGTTAAAAAGTTACTGAATAAAATTTACGCTTACTTTGCTGTTAAATATTTTTAACAATTAATATTATGTTTAAATTGAATAGAGAATCGCACTACAGTTAAAAACAATTAATAAGGGTTTCTCATTTGGAATAAAATATAATTATTATATTATTTATGTTAATTTTTTCCTACTAAAATCTAATTTATAGATTTTTTTATATCAAATAAAATTTTACTTAAAAGCGATTTAATGTTAAGTGCTGCAAATTGTGGGTTGTTAACTTCAGCGTATTGTGAAATCTATTTTGAATGCAAATAAAAAACAAAACTACTAAAAAGCACTTGAAAAATTCAACGACATTGTAAAAAACACATTTAATAACAATCAGATTTTTTTTTTTGAAAAGATAAAAAAGTCTAAAAAAAATCTTTGAGTGTTGGCCAGAGTTCATTATATGCTGCTGCTTTTCCTAGCATTTACTGAAGTTGCAAACAAAATGTTTCAGTTTGACGTGAATAGACAACAAAGAATAGAAACAAAGAGAAGGATAAAGAAAAACATAAACTACATTTAATACATAATTTACTTGCAATATTTTGAATTCACTTTATTCCGTTCTAAGCCAAATTCTTAAACAAATAAATATAAAAACATTTATGCTCACATATACAATATGCATGTGTACATTATATCCTCATTCATACATAAACGATTAAATGGTACGAGTATTTTGCCATAAACAACCCACAGTTGTTTCCGTTTCATTTCATTTATTATTTCTTAATAAAGACTAAAGACTAGAAAATACCCTCCAAGCAATTGGTTGAGTGTTTTTCGATTGCCTACGAAATTTGAACTACTTCGTCACATTTGGTAGTTAAACAATAGATTTTGCGGAATTTAACAACAACAAAATACGTTGAAATCTAATTATGAGTTCTTAAGTTATACTTTTTCGTAACTTTAAGGAGGGTTATCACGTGCAAATTTGCAGTGCATATTATGATTGATCGTAAGCATAGCACTTTTATTGTTGTGCAAATGTGCTATTTTTCTAAAAATTTATTCTGGCAACACAAAAAACTTCTGGCAGGCCTGTAAAAAATCGGCATTTGTTCACAATAACACACAAGCAAATTAAAATAATTTTTTTTCTTTTTAAATTATTAAAATTTCATTCTTCATTTTTTCCTTAAAAAAACAATACAACAATAATATGTCAAATGTTATTGTTTACATATGTTTGCTACTGAGCAAATATTCACTGCTAAACCTTTGATATGAAATGACGTTATCATTTGGCATCAAACACAATTCTCAAACGTTTTTCAATTGTTTTAACATTTTAACATTTAATTTCAAATTGATAATGATTTGAAAATAAACAGTTGACATTTGGGGTATTCACAAGGTGTGCTATCATGTTATATTGTCATAATGTTCTAACATTTTACAATGGTTTAAAAAAATTGTTGTTGCTGTGTAAACAAAAGGTGTCTTAAATTAATAGAACTTTGCTTGGAATGCTTATTGTGCTGTCATAATTAATCAGAAGAGACCTGCGCTGAGCGGCTGAGCCGAACCACATTAGTTTTTGTAGCCGTCGCCGTAGATGGTATAGTTTTATCTGGCTAATATCCGAATTTAACCTGCGGCTAGCAATTTTTGCAACAAAACACTTGCGGCGTCAAATTTGATCGGCTTAGGACTCTGATGTTTGGTAAACAAACAAAATAAAAATGATTTGTGGTTTGCGTCTGAAAAATGGAAAATAGTCAGGAAAGATTTAATTTAATTTATTAATTCATGGATTAGAATTCAAAAATATTTTTATTTTTGGTAAATATTTTTTTTTCTTATTTGTTTTAAATCAGCTGACTTAAATTTAAAATAGCAAACCAAATTATGAGGGGTGGTTCACAACAGCCGTATATTATCATGTTATTATTTTAAGACTTATGGCTTTATGACACCTTGTGAATACCCCAATTAAACTTGGCAATACTAAAATATAAATGTAAACATTAAAACTGGTGACTGGTTACATTTTTACTTCGTGGTTAACTGCCTGTTTTTAGAAAACGTAAGCAAGTGAGTGAGTGAGAAATTATATTGAAAACAACAATAAAAAACGAAAATTTGTTTTTGTTTTCAATATAATTTCTCACTCACTCACTTGCTTACGTTTTCTAAAAACAGGCAGTAAATGTGTTTTACAAGTGAACGATTTATTTCTTGTGAAAAATAAAAAAATATTTGTGAGTAGTTACAAAGATTAAGAACACGAATTAATAAAAATTAAACGGGAAAGTGAAGAAATTAAAAGTTTGTTGCATGATCGCGGTGCTACAATTCTCCAAATAAAAGGAAGCCAAGTGTTTCGTCTTTCCAAGACTGAGAAGACGGAAAGAACATTATATCATATTTTAGCTATGGTGCCCAATGTTTATCTCACAGTTTTTTTTTATAAATAATAAGGGTCCTCATGATGTCGCTTAAAATTGCCATTTGTGCAAATGCGCAAACTTACGAGTCTTATTTCATGAAGCCCCTTTTTATACTTTTGTGTAATTTTAAACAATTAATTTCAGTTTGTAAGAAACGTCAATACAAAAATAAATTAAAAATTAAAATTCAAAAATATAAAAATTTGTGTTTAAATTTGTGATTAATATGTATGAGAAATTTGCTTTTTAAAATGCTCAAAGAAAGCCAAAAGACCAATTTACTGAAATTATTGCTAGAATTTATTGTTTGTGATTTATAGACACTTGGATTTTCCATTGAAAACGACGTTAAAATCATTAAAAGATCTGTTTGTATAAATGCACAATTGAACAGCGCAAGTTTACGAGACAAAATTGTTGGGCAAATTTACCAAGTTTGTGTAAATTAATTCTCAAATCATGAGGACCCTTAATGATTTTAAATTAAAAAAAAAATATTTTTGTTTACGTTCCACATTGTATTATTATCCACATTTGAAAAATATTTGAGAATTACGTTTGAAAATAAAGGCATTTTTCAATTTAAAAATAATTTCACTTTTTTGTTGAAAACGCTAGGATTTTCAAATCATTATCAAACGTTTGTAGTTTGAGAAAACGTTTGATTTCAAATCATTTTCAATTTGAAATCAGACCTCGTGTTTGTTGGAGAGAGCGAATCGCAAATACGTAAATTTTGTTGTTGTGTTGTGCAAATGTATGTAATTTTACACATATTTGCATCATTTGCACACTTTGCACTACCCATCGTGATTTCTCTTAATAAATTATTTTGGGTAAATGTACTGAATATGTAGTTGTAAAACTTTCAGCAAAGTTATTTTTAATTTTCTCAGACTTGCCTAACAAAAACAAACAGAGATAAATCGTAAAATGGCCAAGTTTTTATTATAAAGAACAATAGAAGGAATTTAACTTCAAAAGTGTTCTTCTTAGAGCCAAAAGCGATACTACTAAATGCAATTGATATTCAACTACCAAAATACTCTAATCCGGCATCAAATATAGGATTCTTAATATAAATACATATTCCCATAGTGGGACACTTCTTCCCGAACGAAGTAACTGATTCAATATGAATTGTATATCAAAAGCGATAGATTTTTGATAAATAGGGAAACTATTTGGATAATTTTTCGATCGAAATGTTTACAGGGTATGCACATATTTTGACAACACATATATGTGTGGATGTTTATGGCTTTGTCTATTTAGATATTAAACTATTCTTGTGCTATTCATTGTTTGACATTTATACAGTTAAAAGTACTAAAGAGTTTTTTTTCTGGATTTATGCTTGTTTTTACTACATTATTTAATACACATTTATACATGGATGTTTACACTGCCACAACAATGTGTTTGTATTTGTTTGTTTGTGAACATATGGAAATCAAAAATTATTGTTATTATTTTCGTTAACATAGTATTTGTTAGAAAAGATTTTGATATTAATTTTTGTTTTCTTTCGAGAGTTGGGTTAATGCATTGAAATTGTATAAATTATAATTATATGAAATGGGAATTTAGCACATTTAAACGAAACCTTGTTAATTATTTTTTTTAATTCCAAGAAAATCTTTGATATTTATATACATTTGTTGTATTAGGTAGGGGAAACGTTTTTACCAAAATAAGTAAACTTTTTTGAAAGTACTCTTTTTAAAAAAGATAATTTTTTAAAACTAATATTGTATATAAATACTTTATTTATTTTTTGCTTTTGATTAATTAATTTTTTTTTAAGAAAGGCTCTTAAGGAAAGATGAACCATTAAATAGATACCATTTTAAATAAGAATTACGTTTAAGAGATATTTTCTTGAACAGACTTGAGTGAAAAAATATCATTTGAAAAAACATTTTTTTTACTTCTGTTGAAAAAGGGTGCTTTTATGAATATATGTTTTTGAGGCCGTATTTGTAAAATAATTTTAAATTTAATAAAGGCTTACTTTACAAAAATTTCTATGTAAATTTCACTAAGCAAAAATTTGTCAAATGTAATACACCTAACCCTGGATTTATGCAATACTTTGTTTGTAATATTTTACTTTTAGACGATTTTTTTGATTTTTTTACACCGAGGTATTCAAAGCAAACTTTTTTTTCAGTAAATATGTCCTGCGCAATTATCAAAAATAGTTCTTTAATGACGATAATATAAACGTGTATATGTCATGGAACAAATGCTGGGCAATCAAAAGGCCTCAAAAATACGAATGCTATTTTAAAATTTGTTTAAAGATTAAAAATGTTTTTTCAAAGCAACAAGTGGTAAGTTGGAACGAAAAACAAATAAAACTTTAAGGGGTTCTGCGGTACCCAGTCATTGATTAGCTCAGGTGTCGAATGTAAAGCGATTTTAAACAAAGATCTGGCTATATATGTATAAGTTTTTGTTTCTTTTTTAATGTCTTTAAGACTCTGTCTTAAGAATTGCGACCATTTTAAAGTGAAATCTAATCAGGTACACGGTTATTGACCGTAAAGTTAACTAGTTCAACAGATGGAGACGAACATATTCTCATTATTGATTTATTATTGCTCTTAGAGTTCTTATGTAAAAGTCTTACCAAGCTTTAGCAGTTAAAAATACAATTCACACTTTTGAAACTGCGAAATTATTATTCTGAACACGTTGGTAATAAGACCAACCACAGTTACAATCCAATCCAAAAAAATGGTTTCTTATCATTTCCGATAATAAATTTTTAAATTTTTTTTTATTTTCATAACTTATTTATTGAATCTTCGTATCGCACCGATGACTCTTAACGGGGTTAACTCAAAGTTCATAGATTTTCAGTGAGACAAAAAACTGTTCTCATACAACGAACCTCATACAAATTCTCTAACTGACGGTTCCCGTCAAGGCGAATTCATATAAGGTGGTCTTATTTTGAAAACGTTTACAACACTGTAAAGTATTTTAACGTTGTGTCAAAAATAATACAACATTGTAGTGAAAAATTTAAACAAATATTTCATTTTTTTTAATTTTAAATTGTTTGTTTTTAAATCTAATAATTTAAAAAAATTTTTAATTTCATAATTTTAAGCGAAAATTATAAAATTTAGTTAAAATCAAGGTATATTTACACAAGGTAAACTCGTTGGCCCATATGTTTGTCAGCTGTTTACCTAAGTTGGAACACCAATGTCAAATTCCGTGTATATGAGCCAAATTTTGTACATGTGTGCGTTAAATTTATATGAAGACAATTTTGACAATTCAGTTCCACTCGGTTATTTTTATAGAGCAGCATGTCTACACTCCCAAATGAGTCTACCTTGTGTAAATATACCTTGGTTAAAATTCTCCAGAACCACATGAACGGTATATCATTTTGACACAAGGTTAGTAATCAACTGTTGCTTACGTAGCAAGATAAGGTCACCTGGTGTAAATTCGCCTTGGTTCCCGTTTACATAAGTATTTTGTTCTCTTCTGTAATAGATTAAGTTTGATTTGAAAAATATTTTTTTTTAAATAATACATTTTTTAATTTGTCAGTTATTGTTAAATATGTTAAAAATTTTTGAAAATTTATAAAATAACGAAGAAAAAAATCCTGAAGAAAAAAGTTTTTTTAAAAAAGACCTCAAGCTCGAAAATATATTAATACTTGGAATAAGAAAGGTCGAATAAAAAACATATTTTATACATAAAATGATGAACACGTCTACAATCAATTTCCATGAATTTAAGAACAACCATAGAATCAGAAGATACATGAATAGGTATAAACAACTATAACATATTTGATTCGTTGCCGCAATTCAGGTATTATTCCATAATTTATTAAAAATGCTACTAAAAACGTGTCTAATCTTTTTCATGAAAATGATAATTAACAGTCAAATAAACATCAAACTATGATCAAGATGTTCAAAACAAGATTCTAAATATAAGAATAAGGTTTAAGTATGAGCAACTAAAGGAAGTAAAGATGGAATGTAGGATAATATGAGAACAGCTTCAAAATTATTTTGGTGAGTTGGAATATGCCAGTTTCTTATAATATGAAGATAAGATAGCGAGCAATTTACATAGAAGGAAATTTCAAGACCTTGTTAAAGCGTATAAGAAAGGGAAATATGTATAAAATAAAATAATAAATGATTTGTTATCAAATATAACATAAATATACCAATTGAAGCACAATGGGTTCTCTCATTAGGACCCTACTAATAAAATGGAAAAGGTAAATAATAATTTAGTTCAAGAACTTTTTAATAATGATATACATAATTACAACCATAGAAAGGAATAACTTAAAACTAATACGGCAATGGTGTTCCAAAAATTCATAAAATGAATTTTCCATTGAGGCCAATATGTTCAATGATGAATTCTTCATTATATGAACTACATTCAAAATATAATGTTATTCTTAAATTTTGTAACCTAGTGTGTGAAAATTAAGTTGTGAGAAAAACGCATTTCATCTTATTCTACACCATTTTAGGTACCAGACTCCACTCTTAACTCCAAACCTGTCTTTTGACACACTAGGTCCCTTTTCTCGGAGAAGGTCACATATATTCAAATAAAAATTGGTTTAAATAAACGTTTAAAGTTTTTTAAAAAAAGACCTCAAGCTCGAAAATTTATTAATACAGGCGGGCCTCGATTATCTGTGATCCGGCTAACCGGTAACCCCGATTAACCGTGATGGCCAATGATCAGTCTATTTTTTTTTTTGTTTGCAATGTTTTCAGATTGTTTGCTTCGATTAATCGTGATTACCTCTATTATCCGTGATGGCAGTTGAAAAATATTAGACAAACAACATCACATGATTTTTTTTTTTTTTAAATTGTATTCTTTTTTTTGCTTAATGTCCTTTTTTGTCTCATGTTTTTAGTAAAAATTTAATGTATAATTACCTATTTAATTTAAAAATGTACATAAACTTCTTGAATTAATTTTTTTATGTAAAATTGTACGTACACAAATGTTCTCTTGTTAAATAATAAACCCGTGAAAATTGATTTTCCGTAATGTGTCTGGTCCCGACCATTACCGATAATCGAGGCCCAACTATAATTGATTTAAAACAACTAAATTTCTAATAACGGGTCCGCCATCTAACTTTTTTTCAACTATTGCTTATTTCGTGAATGGTAACACTTACCTCATGTCTGATTTGACAGATAATTAGTTGTATCCTTCCGCTGAACGAATATGGTGGTGTATACGCTTGAACAACGCTGGGAAATATGTATTGCGACAAAACTTTGAAAATCATGGTAATGTTGCAGAATATGTGCGTTTATTACGTACGGATTCAGATGAAGCTCATTTTGATCTTGGCGGGTATGTAAACAAGCAAAATTGTCGCATTTGGGGCACAGAAAACCCGCACGCATACATTAAATAGCCGTTGCACCCAAAACAAGTGACTGTTTGGTCCAGAGGCATAATTGGGCCATTTTTCTTTGAAAATGAGCAAGGAGTGGCCGTTACAGTTTGAAGAGGAGGATATGGTTTCAACAGGACGGCGCTGCGTCCCACACAGCTCGATGTTTTGCGCCCTGTTTTTGAAGATCGCATTATCAGCCGCAGAGCTGATGTCGTTTGGCCACCTCGGAGCTGCGATTTGACAGCGTTGGACTATTATTTGTGGGGTGCCGTCAAAGATAAGTGTTACGCCGACAAGCCAGAGACAATTGACGCTTTAAAGGACAGTATTCGTGAAGCCAGTGGTGAAATACAGCTGCACACAATCGATAATGTGCTTAGAAATTGGACCGATCGTGTAGGCTACTGCATGGCCAGCCGAGGCAGCCATTTGAATGAAATTATTTTCCATTATTAACCGGAAGGATTGTACTTTTAAATAAAAAAAGAAATTTAAGAAAATATTCAGTAGTTTTTTTTTAAAGCATTTTCAAAAAAAAAAAAAGTTATTTGGCGGACCCTTTACTTAATTTTTTCTTAGCGAAGGTTTTAAGTCTTTGACATCAACATCACCAGCCTCTACTCGATATTTTAGTTAGAGCATGTTTGGCATAAATCAATTTTATTTTTTTAATTCATTAAAGTTTACAAAATATACAAAGAATATTTATTGTTTTAAAACAGCTAGACCTTATGTTTACTAGCTTTTGGGGTCAAGTCAACATATGGTGTTTTTTTCTGTGGTCGACTTGTCAAAGTTTGTATACAAATTAGTTTTTTGTGTAAACAAACCTATTTTTTTACTAGCAATATTTTTGACAACCCGACCACAGAAGCAGTGTTTTTGTAGAGTTGACCTCACCTTCTACTCAATTCGCCTTGACTCCACCTTCTAGTGCATTCGCCTTGATTTCGCTTTAGTTTTGTAAGTGTTTTAGGAAATAATGTCCCATTATTTGACGCGTCCCTTTTTTTTGTATTATTAGTTAAAGTTATCAGTTTGTGTGTTTTGTTCGAAGAGTAAAGTATGTAAAAGTGTTTTAAGCAGTGCACAATTTAAAAAAAAAGGAAAAATTATACCTGTATAAGTAAAAAACATTTTGGTAAATATGCCATATAAATTTTAGCAGAGTGTTCGCAAAGAATGTAATATTATAATAGATTAGAAAAGTATTTTTCTGTTCGCTTATTCTACAACTAGACTTCTTAGCTTACATTAAAGTATAGGCAAGTAATATTATCGCAAATGATCCGTTTTCATTAGTGATAAGCCTTTTATAACAGTAATCACAACAATTTTCTAAGCTTAAGGTTTATGTTAGTAAGCTTGCTACAATTCTTTAATACTCGTTTTGGTTTATTTGGACATATTTACGCACACATATTCAAAATTTGACCTATAAAATAAGGTGTATAATTCAGACTTTATCATAAAATTGTTCCCATTCGCAAATAATAATTTATCTGATAAACGCTTATTCAGTTTTCCGCTTTTATATATATGAGACTTTTTATTATATCTTTTTGCATCATAAGAACTTTAATAATATTTGTTGATTTCCTTTTGTGTTTATATTTTATTTTTTTTTTTTTTTTCATTAAAAAAGGAAAAAATAAAAAGTTTTCAACCACTTGTTTAATACAATAATGTTTTGGTAACTGATATTTTAATAACTGTTGGCTAAGATGACTTTGAAAAGTTTTTGCTTCCTTATTTCAAATGATTTGCATAATTTACAACAGAAAAATATTCAGCTGTGTTGTGCTGGAGATAAAATGAAAAATTTACATACAGATTAAACTTTCGCCCCAGGACATTTTCTTTAAACACGCGAACACAATATACAACTGCACTTATAGCAAAAAAAATGAGTTTATAGTAAAAGCGGCAAAAGGCCAAAAGAAAAAAATGCTTTAATGTTTGTTGCTGACAGAATAACTTCACATTAGTTGAGTTCACACCATCTCGGTAGCTTTTTAATTCCTAGATCGTTACAGCTTGTCAATGAGAAAAACTTTTAAAGTTTGTCATTCCCTGTGAAAATTTGTATCTAAGAAAAACCCCATAAAGAATATACATTCTGTGTGGTTGGGTGGTTCTGAGTCAATTAGGCTATGTTCGTCTGTCTATCTGTTCGCCTGTTGAAATCACGGTCACTTCCGAAAGATTCAAAAGAAATAAAGAATTTTTTTGTTAAATTGTTTCTGGTTGTTTTAAGCAGATTGAGATTAAAATCAAGAACAAATGTGGAACAACCGCTCTAAAAAATTAATATTTTTGTTAAAAAAAATCATTTTATATGACTGGAAATTTGTTTTTGTTTTAAATATAAGTTAGGCGAACGAAGTTTTTATTCAAAATCATCGGAAAGGCAGTTTGTTTTTCTGAAGATCGGTCTATAATTTGCCATAGGCTCTATATAAAGTCCACTGTCGGAAACATGATATTTTATTTATATAAGATCCAATTATTTTTTAATAAGACTGGAAATGAAATCATAAATCTATGTATAGAAAGGTATTTTGTTTAATTTACAATATTTAGCGATTACTTTGTAATATTAATAATTTAACATATTTGATTGGACAATAACTTAAATTTTTAGACTTAAGAATATATTGATTAATCAGCAATTTGTGATTATATAAAAGAATAAAATATCAAAATACAGCTAAGCTCTGTTATATCCTCAAAACCGTTGTTTAATTAAACGAAGCAGTTAACTTACATACTATTAGAATTAAATAGTGACTGCATATGAAACGAACTTAAAGTGATAACAAAATAAAAATCATGTGAAAAAAGTTGCCAGATTTTCCTAAATTACAAACTGTTAAAGAATCGCTGAAATAATATTAATGGTAAAAATAGACAAGTATATCGCCAGTTATATCAAAAATGTCGCCAGTTGCCAAATGGAAAATCCCACCGCCAAACACATTTCAATATCGCGTTTGTTGAGAAATCGCCAAATCTGACAGCCCTGTTGGTACATTCAGTAGAATTTTAAGTAGCGCTTCTATGTTTTGCTGATTGCTCAACACGTTATTTTGTAGGCGACGTTTTTACTGGGATTGTTTATTGTTTAAAGTTTTACTAAATTAATGACTAAAGCTTTTTTCACAATCAGAGCGACAATTTCATTTTTTCTTCCCAAAGTATTTCATATATTTTCCTTTCATTTTATAAACAAAAATGTAACTAAATTTTTTTTTTTAAATTGAGTCAACTAGAATTTCAGCAACAATTTGTATGAAATTGTTTCTGACATTTAAAATAATTTTATATAGTTTTGAATGAAAATTTTAACATAATGTTGTAAAAAATATTATTAAATGCATAATATTGTTGTGGATAAAATTTGCAAACGGTTTCTTAATGCAAAATGTGTGTGGTTGTGAAAAAAAAATGTTTGCTTTATTATGAACACCAAGTGAAAATATATCTGAGATTGTGAACGAAGCTTCAGCTTTTACTTAGACTAGTTTACACTATCACACAAGTCTTAAGGCCTAACTATAATGTGCTTGAGTTGGCTTAAGCAAATGTGCGAATACATGTTAATAATATGAGGAAAACCATATTGAACTTAAGGAAACTTTTTGCTAAGTTTAATGAAACTGTCATTTGCTTAAGCAAGGTGCGAATCTAATTCCACATTCCGTACGGAATCAAATGTTTTTTTATTTTGCTTTTGTTTTTTAAAATACTTTTGAGAGACTTTTTGTTAATTTTTGACAGTAGGTTAAGCAAGGCTATTCATATTATGGTTAGGACGAAAATGCGTCCCAATTCTACATAATTATTAAGGGTTATCACGGTGTTCATTGTACAAATTTGCAATTTGCAGTGCATATTATGATTGATCGTGAGCATACCACTTTTATTTTTTGTGCAAATATGCTATTTTTCTAAAAATGTATTCTGGCAACACTAAAAACTTCTGGCACCACTGTTCAAATTCAAATACCCCTACAAGAAGACTATCGGTCATTTCACTAGTTATATGACCGGTAGTGTTGACCAATGTATAGGGTAAAGTTTCTATTAGTTTATTAAGAGCAAAATGAAAAAACTAACCGAAACTCTTGTGTACATGTGATCTCGCCTCTCTCTCTAACTAATGAATTCCACAAGACTACAGAACATATATCTATACTGCTTACTCTCCTGCATTTTATTAGTCAATGATAACCAAAATAGTGGTTAATGCTAACTAGTTAGTCATAACGTAAATATTGGTTAGCATTAACTAGTTATTTATAACGTAAAAATTGGTTAGTACTAACCTTTATTAAATACACAATTCATTTTTTTATTTTAATTTTTAATTAAATTTTTTATTGAAAAAATTATAATCAAATACATACATAGGAAATAAGACTTCAGAAAAGTATATACATATGTACACGTATCGTTATTCCTGCGGCTGCTTTATGACGTTCCACTTCTTGCATGGGTCTGTGACCAATTAATTGTGACCACAAAATCAAGTACTTACTTTTAAAGTTATCAGGATTTTTAATAACGTTATTTGTTCCTTTATAACAACCGGTAAACGATGATCCTGGTCAAATCCACCACCCACATGGCCGCTACCTGTTAGACGACCACTCCTTTGAAAACTACCGTTTTGTACATGACCTCTGTTGTTTCCAGAGAATCTACCACCACGTCCTTTGAAACCGCCATCAGTACCTTACCACTACCATTCTAGCAATTTTTTCAGCTCTACATTAATATTCCAATTATACAAATTATAGAATTGATTCACAATTCACACATTTGTACAAGCGTTTGACAAAAATATATTAAAAAATGGCTTTATTTATAAAATGTTAGTTGTTTCACTCTAACATATATAAAACTTTTGCAAGTGTGTTAGTAAAATGTTTTTTTTTTTAGTTTTGGTTATGAATTTCTTGTAGGGACATTTTTTTAGTTAGTGCCGGTTCACACACGTCAAGTTTGTCTCGTCAAGTCTTGAGTTTTCAGGAGAGAGGGGAAAAGAAATGGCCTTCTCTTTTCCCTTCTCTCCTAAATGCTCAAGACTTGACGAGTCAAACTTGACGTGTGTGAACCAGCACTTACAGTGCAGCCACACGATCAAGATTTTCTTGATAGTCTTTTACATATACTGTTTGTCAAAATTTCCAAAAATTTAAAGTTGTGACGTAGCCTGCGTTAAATTTTTGAGCAATTTACTTTTAAGATGTCATCAAGAAAACAACTTATAAAGGCAAGCGAAAATTTTGCTCACTAACCTTGAAATCAGATGTTTTCTTGAACGTAAATTGAAACACTCATTGGAAAGAGAATTTTAAAGGCAAGTTCGTATTAATATTTATAAGTATGAGTGTATTGGTAAAAAAGTGTAAGTGTATTAAAACTTGATCCTGTATCCCTCAAGTTAATATAAGTTTTATTCTCTATTGGATATTTAAACCCATAAAAATGTTCAATTTATAAGTTTCCTTAAAAACAAATGTCAAAATATATCAAATGTTGTTGTTATCATTTTTTTGCAACTGAGAAATATGCACTACAAATTATGCTCATGGTTTTTTTAGTGCAAACGAAGTATAATATAGCAAATTCAAATACGTACATTTTGTTGTCAGTGTATTTTTGCATCATTTGCACACTTTGCACTACCCATCTTGATTTCTCTTATTGTTTGAAAATTTTCAAAAAACAAGAACAACTTATTATGAGGGGGTTAAATTTCCTTCAAAATACGTAAGAATTGTGTGATTAACGCTATCAAGCCTTAAGAAAAGAGTGAATTCAACTATTAATATTTGTTTGTGTATTTTTGTAAAATTAAAAAAAGGGTTGTGAAGAAATATTTATTTGTTGATGCTCATCATCAAACTTTTGGGACGACTTTTGAAAATTGGTCTATAACAGCTGCTTCATTGACATAAAAATTTTTAAAAGTTTAAATACGAAAACGTTTTAAACAATTTGTTTACGCTATTAATAAAACGGTTGTACAAGTTGTGGGAAAAAATTTGCAGGGGCTCTCACAGCAATCCTACTTTTTTAGTTTTCATGGATGACGAAATTACTTGGAATTTTTCGAAGTCATTTTGTTTTTGTGTAATAATCGTAGAGTTTAACTGCCGGTTAGAGCCCAACTTTTAAAAAATAAAATTTATTTTTTTAAACGTTTTTAATTAAAGTAAAATAACACAAGAAGTCAAAAAAGAATTTTTTTTTAAATATCGAAAATATTGCCCGTCCTATAAATAGGACGCTGCGACTTAAGCCGGGATGCACCAATATCTATTGTGTTCTTGTGCGGCAATCAAACAACACAATACGCGCCAATATTTGCCTTTTTTATTAGATTTACTTTTTTGTGTTTCTTTTAGTAGGTAATGAAAATTAAAATGTATGTATTTATTTATTTTGCAATTAAATTTTTTTAATTAATTATTTTAAGTATGTATGTTCACAAGCATATTATGCTGTTCTGTGCGAAAATTTTTATTAAAGATATTTCTATTCGAACCTAAACATACGAAATTGTTGAACAGACTGTTAATTTTTGGAATATCTTAAAAAATTAAATAAAACTATTCAACAATAATTTGTTTAAGTATGTATATGATTTGTATCATTTATCATTTAATTTTTTTCAATGAACAATCCAACAAGAACTTTCAAACAAATAAAAAAGCTACCACAACAGCTGTTTTCGCAGTTAATATACATAAGTAAGAACAATCGTGTGACTGTTCTGCGGCAATTGTTGTAACCATTTCGCTTTGTACTAACTAACGGCAATTAAATTTGTATAAAACAGGGCAATCGTGTGATTTCAGAAAATTTTATTTATTTATTTATTTATTTGTGATTTCCTGCACAACAGAACTAAGTCTTATAATTACAGTGCAGGATTTTGTATGTGTACAAATTAGATTCCAAATTTGGTTGGGGCAATTTCATTATTGTGCGTCAATAAAGCACAATAATAATTGTGTCATATTGGTGCATTTGCGGCAATCGTGTGATCCCAGCTTTAGAGGTATTAAAGGTGATATATTTTAAGAATACAAGCTGTATAAGTGACAAAAAACATGATTTTTTTAATTTTCCATAAATAGGACGCTGGCCTATAATGGGGTACAACCATTTTCTTTGAAAATTTATTAATGGTTAATTAACCAAATATAAGGCAAAATTGCTAAAGTTGTATTCATAAACGAAAAATAGTCTATTAAACCTTTAATAAACTATTCATAAAGTAAGAAAATTATTTGTTCGATTTACCCTTCTTTAAACCAAACATAAAATGACATTTTGATAAGTGTATGTGCATTTTATGATATTATTTTTGTGAAATATGTTCAAAAATAATGAAAAAAATTTTTTATTTATTAATATGGACATGTTAAATACATACATACTTATATGGTTAATTATTTAAAACATTTTTATATGATTTAAAAGAATATGTTCACGGGCAAATGCAGATATTATCTTTAATAACTTATTAAATTACTGAAACTAACTATATAGTTGTTTTTTGTTTAAACTAACGAATTATTGTTCAAAACTATTAAAAAATATAGAATAAACATATCATAATAATAGTGATGTTAATAAAAAGTAAACAAACTTTTTATTCGAATACTTTCTTATCGTTTATTTAAAAAAGGTTCAAACAAAAGTGTTGATGATACCTTTCGGCAAGATTTTGTTCAGAAACTAAAATAAAATATAGTTTTATTTGATAAGAATAATTTTTAAGTTCTACAATTAAAAAAAACTATAAAAAACAATTTAATATAGAATATCACAATCAACGAGTTAATTGTTTTAAGCTAAGTTAGGCTTTTCTCCTTTCTTATATGGCTTACAGGAATGTTATGGGTTTCCAGATTAATGTGCGCTTTATAAATTCGGTTGCCATACGTACTGTTTTTAACAGCATATGCACTGATTTTTTGCAATTGTACTGTTTTATTCATAATGTCCAAAACAGTAAGCAAAATTACTGTTTTTTACACTTTGTACTGTTTTTTTTGTTCAGTCTACAAAAAACCAAGATATTAAGAAAACCCCTGTTAAAGTCCTATTTTGAAAATGTCCTTATATTTAACAGTACATAGCTTAACAAAAATGTTGTGTTCCAAAAAGCTCTAAAATAAGACTTTTTACGCTGTGGTCATTGTTTTCTACTAAATACGCAGTAGAAATCTTAATTATAATGAGTGACTTGCAGCAGTTGTATATTTTCATGTTATAATTTTTAAGACATATGATTTTTTGGCTACCTCTTGCTCTAGTATTTTCCTTTAAACACCTGAAAAAGACAAAAACAAAATCGAAATTTTGTTTAAAATATTATATTTTGTAAATACTAAATAAATACTTATTCCAACACAATTATCTTTAATTCCTAGAATTTTTTTTAATATTCAGGCAAGTTCTGGAAATCGAAATCACGTGAAATTGAAAACGTACAAATTTAAAAAATTCTCCGGGCTCAAAATTTATAAAAATACCTAATTCCTTTCAGGACCACTTTTCTCTTTCTAAGTTACTTTTGAAATAAAGAAAAGCTACGTTAATTTTTACAAAAATTTTATTGAAATTCTTCAGTGTATAAATTTTATTGAAACTTGTTTTTTACTATTTTAATATTTTCAGATTTTGTTAAATAAAAATACACCAAACTATGTTTTTGGATTTTATAGATTATAGCTTAACTTGGTAAAATTGGCCCTAAATAATTTAAAAATTGTTTGAAATTGGAAAATTAACTTAGGACACGTACATTTTCTCAAATTCTATATGATTTGTGCAACTATGTGTGTGGTGAAAATTGCTTTAAATACCAATATACTTAAAGAAAGTCCTACTTACACAATCAACGAGGTAATTGTTTTAAGCTAAGTTAGGCTTTTCTCCTTTCTTATATGGCTTACAGGAATGTTATGGGTTTCCTGTCTTCAAATTAAAGAAAAAACATTTAGTCCAAATGCTTCGTTTTAGTGTTTTTTTTTAAGGCAAGTGGAGTAATTTCGTATACATACGTATATTTATTTATTTATTAATTGAATTGTTCCATACACAAGACTAAAGGTACGTTCAGACTAATGAAATATTTGACAAAAATATTTGTTCTGATATTTGCTTCAAACTGTGTGAAACAAAAAAATATTTTGTTTGATGTTCAGACTAAGCTCAAATATTTGACAATTTTTGTTTGTTGAAACAGTTGGCAATTAGTGTCAAATAAAATAAATTAATTCATGTTTGCCATGCGTTCAGACTAAAACAAATATTTGCATCAAATAATTATTTAATGAAAGTGTTCAAAAATAAAAATATATTTCACAATATTAAAAATTCGTGCAGAAGCCTAATTATTTGTTTTATTCTGTGGAGCAGCATCTATTATTTTGTTAGAACAGGAGTATGTAAAAGAAAAACAAAACTGGAAGACAAATGGTTAACGGAAACATGGCTAAAATTTGCGAAAAATTGGTAACAATCCCTAAAATACATGGTCCGGTTAAAAACAAAATGTCGGGAAAATAACAACAAAAAAATGTTGCAAAAACAGCCATAAAATTGACTAAAAGTCCCCAAAAGTATAAGGAATGGCAAAAATTTGGTGAAATTGGCTAACTTAGCAAAAATTCGCAAAAATTGGCTAATAGCAAACCCTAAAATTTATTTGAAATCGCTAAATCGGTTAAAAAAACAAAATGTCGGGGAAAACCCAAATAAAAAAATGTTGCAAAAATAGCGAAATTTCGCGAAAAATTCTGATATTTCAAACAAGCCATAAAATTGATTAAAAGTCCCTAAAAGTATAAGGAATGGCAAAAATTCGGTGAAAATTGCTAAATTAGCAAAAATTCGCAAAAATTGGCTAATAGCAAACCCTACAATTTATTTGCAAGCGCTAAATCGGTTAAAAAAACAAAATTTCGGGGAAAAACCAAATAAAAAAATGTTGCAAAAATAGCGAAAATTCGCGAACAATTTTAATATTTCATACAAGCCATAAAATTGACTAAAAGTCCCCAAAAGTATAAGGAATGGCAAAAATTCGGTGAAAATTGCTAAATTAGCAAAAATTCGCAAAAATTGGCTAATAGCCGGCATGATAGCAAAGTCTAATAATTATTAAAAATCTTTAAAACTGTAAAAAATCCGAAAACTTAAAGGAAAAATTGCTTCTATCGGGTACATGGCTAAAATTATTTGTCGTTGTTTGTTCTTACAATTTTTTTGTAATATCAAATAAATGTTTGCTCAAAAATTACTAAAATATTTGATTTTTTGTGTTCACACTATGTTCACATTGGACAAATATTTGTTTGCCGGCAAATACTTTTATTTGCTCAAAATCAGCTGTTATTTTATTTGACACTAAAAAATATTTTGTGTTCAGACTACGTTAATGAAATATTTGATGTTTGCTATCAAATATTTCATCAGTCTGAACGTACCTTAAGAGTCTTATTTTGCAGTATGGAACTATATTCTCAGTTCTCAGTAAACTTAAAATCATTAATTAAAAACTTAATAACTAACTACAATTAATAAAATGCCATAAAACGGAAATCATTCCTTTGACGTTACACATTTTAAGTGTTTTTCGTTATATAATTGTTGCATATTCAATCAAAAGTTTTAAATAAATAGTTGATTTCGCCAAAAAAAATTTACTGTTTTTTTCTTGATTGTACTGTTTTTTGTGTTCAATGTACTGTTTTTCCGAATTTAAAATCTGGCTACCTTATTTATAAAACACGTGTGAAAACTCGTACGTTTAACTTACATTACAAAAAATAAATATTTGTCATTAAATTATTTTATTACAGAAATCTTATTAAAAACTACATTTAAAATTCTTCCGTTTTGCGGTTTCAATTTCCAGAATACCCTTGAAAATTTTCAAATTTGTTGTTTTAAACGTAAGTAAAACGGGCGAGTTTTGCGATCATGTTTTCTAAACTATATAATAACATGACATATAATAATAATTGTGACGCAGTTTATTTTCCCAGCTGAGGTATGACTCAGTCTGTCCAGGGTCAATTCAAAGGTCTGCTTCCTTTGAAATGAATCACGGGATGTTTTTAGTGTATGTTCGTTTACAATGATTTAACAAAGCTTTTATTTACGAAATCTTAATCTACGCTAAATACTTAGAACTACGTCGGTCCTCTGGTTATTTGACGCAGCTGCTGGCGGGAACGACCGGTCGGGTGACGTTTACGTGGTTGGCCGGCGGGTGTGAGGGGTTCAAGTTGTAGCACAGGACATTATCTGGTAAAGAGATTGGTAGGCAAAAGGGTTAAGTTATTATGTGTGAGCCAAGCTACGGGGGCAAATAAGTCGACTGCCAACGAAATTCGGAGACACTGGCGGTAGGCTAAATACGACTAACTACGGTTTCGAATACCATCGAAATTCGGGAGCCCTGGCGTTCGGCAAGAATACGTTACATACTTCCGAAACCAAGAGAATTCGGAGGCCTTGGCGTTCGGCTAGTTACTTTAGACATCACGAGAATTCGAAGCCCGTGGCGTTCGGGTAACTACTTCTTAAATACTTCGGACACCACGAGAATTTGGAGGCAGTGGCGTTCGATTAACTACGGTTAGTAAATAAATGCTTCGAACACTAGAAAAACTCGGACGCTCTAGTATTCGGCTAGATACGGCAAACTACTTATTAATAATACCTACCAAGAGTTAAGGGCAATATCTGCTCTGTTTGTTTCAAACAAACTTTGTCTACTTATTCAAAAAATTATGTATTTGCATAAAATATAGGTACAAAAAATTATTCTGATAGCTGAGGTCACTGGGCGTCCGCCTGGTGTCAACGGGGCCGGTGGGCGGTTTGCTAATAAGGACCTCCGGGTCCATGGAAAAAAGGGCTAAGGCCGGTGGTGTTGACTGGATAGCATTCAGGGGTTCGGTGCTTCTTCGGTCCCACATTTACTTAGCCAATTCTGGCTCCCCGGATTGGCCCACTGGACTACTTTCCACGTTTTGAATTTTTGGCCGGGCCTAGAAGGCCGGTAGAAGTGATGGCACGTGAAGTGGCATCGTGGTTCGACGTTGGTATATGGTGATTTCTCCCAGAGCTAAAGGTCTGGTTGCCATTTTGTCACTAATAAAGGATGTGGGGTCTTACCCTCTTGTATGCTTTTATTTTGGTTGGTGTAACCTATTACAAATAATTTTCTTATTTCTTATTTGTTTCACGTTTTTAGAGGGTTTGTTTGGGGTTGATAGGGGTGGAGTAAACTGAGCGGCTTTTCGGGAGGCTTGTGGTGTGTAGTAATTGGCTGAAGGTTAGGTTTGCCAGTGACTTCGTGAGGACCTGAATTCTAGGGACCGAGTTTAGCCGCAAAATGGTTGAGAGGATGATGTTCCCGTTTTATTACCTGGTCGCCGATCTTGGGCCGCCATTCTCGTCACCGGAGGTTATACATAGTGTCCCCCTGCTTCTCGGTCGCTCGTGTCACGATTTTTACGATTTCGCGCCATTCGGGGGGTCAGGTTATTTTGTAGGTGCCGTACCTGGTGTTTTACCCTCTCCGAAGACGTGGTTATGGGTCGAAGATTTTGTCCAAACAGTATCTCGGCCGGGCTGGCAGCTGTGCTCTCGTGTACGGCCGAATAAAGGGCGAAAGCGAATTCGGCTACAAACTTGTCCCAGTTGCGGTGGTTCCACTCCGTGTTTTGGCTTCAGAATTTTAATAACTTGGTTAGCCCTTTCGGTAGGATTTTCCAGCGGAGAATAGGGATCGGTAAGCGAGGTCGGATTCCGCATTCCTGAAGGAACGTTTCTACTGCTTTAATAACGAATTGTGACTAATTATAGGAGATGAGGGTTTCGGGACAGCCGAATCGATATATGTATGATGCGTTCTTTTAGGGCTTTTATAACGACGGAGGCGGTGGCCATGCGTAATGGGATTAATTCCACCCATTTGCTGAATTTGTCCACAAATACCAGGAGGAAACTGTGTCCTGAGGAGGACCGTGGTAGCGGGCCTGTACTGTGAGGGACGGGAATAAACTACCAGCTGGTGGCTGTTAAGCAACAAGCAGTGAGGGTTGCCAGACTATTGGCGGCGCTGGTATGCTGGCGGTTTGCGCGGCTTTAGCTCGCCGCATGGGGGTGGTTCTTGCCGACCAGCTGACTCAAAAAAAGACTTCATACCAGCTATGAAATTTAAAAAAAATATAAAATATTGGGGCTCGTAGTAGCTGTTAAAAATAAAAAGCAAAAAACCACATTTTACTCACCATTTTCACACATCTCCGGCTGACGTTGTGCCGGGATTGCCCCTCCCACTAGAAGCTAAATCCCTCCATGACTGAATTTCACAATTGTTTTAAGTTCTGCTGTGCGAAAACGTATTTCTATATATTTCATCTGAGAAAAACAATAAGGTCAACAATAAAGTACGCTGTACCAACAATTCGGCAAACACGTACGGAGGACTGCATTGAATTGTGCTACTTTTGCGTAACTTTTACTCAAACTAAAGGGTACCAATACTTTCGCCGCAACAAAATTCGCTACGCTAATGTAGAATTGGTTATTCCAGTGGTTCTGTACTTTGTCGCAGAAATGATTCGGCAAATGGCGAAATGTCGCTAAAGATCAATTTCCTTCACAATCATTTAGATTCTACCCTGATGATTTAGGAGCTTGTAGCGATGAGTATGGCAAAAGGTTCCATCAGGACGTTGCGGCTTTTAAAACCCGCTTTAAAGGACAAGACATTACCCATATGCTTGGCGAATACTGTTGGCCTATTTGTCGCGATACTGACACAAATGCTTACAAACGCAAAAATAAAAGGCCTAAGTTTCTTTAAAAGCATTGAAATTTTTAATTTAACAATTTTTAATTTTAATAATAATAATAATAATACATTTTGTAAAGGTCGAATAAAAGTCAATTCATTTAATATAACAAAATTAATAAAAAAAAATTCGGTTTTTACGAACTGAAACCGTTACAAAAAAACCGATAACCATTTTTTAAAAAAAAAATTCAGGAAAATCTGAGAATTGATAAAAATCTATTTTTTTTTTTAATTTTACGTGATACAGCCATTTTCACGAGCCTGCCTGCAACAATTCAGCTCGATTGGATCACACAGGCGGACAGACGGACACTACGAAGTATTAAACTTTATACATAAAAAAAAATAATTCTGACGTGTACACGAAAATCGCCGATACAGGTGTATTTTTATTTTTTCCGAATATCTGGTTCATAGGACATAAAAAAAGCTTGTTTTTGTAACGCGGTGTTATAATGAAAACCCAGGTACTATTCATTTTAAAACGTTATAATCCATAAATTGTTTTATAAACAATATAAAAATTGCAAAAAAAAATTAAAAATACAAAATTTTCAATGGAAATTACCATAACAAATAATTGAATTTACTTTTAAATTTTTAAATTTAAAATTCACTTTTAGAATTTTACTAAATTGAAATTACAATAAAAAAATCAAAAAAACACATTTCTCTTTCTTCATCATAAACCGCACTCCTGCCTCCAGGAGGAAGATCTAGAGGTCTGCCGTCCGTCCGTTAAATGTCCTCGCTTATGGTAAGTCTAAAATAACCGCGATCATATATAATTTACCTGTCTGAAAAATCTTCCGCTTTTCCTTTCTTCGGGAAACTTAATATTATGGTCAAATTAACCCTGGCCCGAAAACGAGAACCTAGGTTAGAGCTCAACCCTAACCGCGCACTTTAGGATCTAAAATGACCAGAGGTCTGAAACCCGGTAAGTTTTCCCTTACAAAAAAAAATTCTCTTGAATTTAAAAAAAACCAAGATCAATATTTATATTTTTTATTTCGTCCGTAGGTCGTCTGTTCTTTATTCTGTCCGGTGTCAAGGCAGATACCTGTGCTCCCCAAGGTTTGGTGTTGCTGGCTGCTGTTGGATCTCACGCTGGTGTGACAACGTAGAATTTCCTGGCACACTCGGCTCCTTTCTTTTATTTTAAATATCTTTTCTATTTTTTTTTGTGTTGCGCAAAAGGTTAAGTTTTTAATAACCTTATTTTTTTATTTAAATTTTTATTTACAATGCACTGTCTTTTTCTTTTTGTGCTTTATTAAAACTTTGGGTTAATATTCAGAACTTAGTTTTTCATGACATAAATTTAACAAATGCCAGTATTTAACTATTTTACATTTAAGTTTTTTTTTTAATAAAGCTTATATTTTATATTATTTATTTTTCACTATTTCAAAAGTCGTATTTGTATTTGTTACACAGATGCCGTTGGCCACTTGTCACACTTCCACCAGAAAAGAAAGGAAGCACATTTTTCATTTTTATCCCCACGAAACTTTGGGGACGCAACCTATCACCATTTTCGAAAATTTTATCCTATAACCCAAACAACAATTTCTTCCTCTTCTACCTATATTTTCCCTTTTATTTTGTATTTTTTTGTAATTTTAAAGCTGTTTTGCCTCATTAAAAAAAATTTTTCCCTTTTGAATGTGTACATTGCCAAACCTACACTGCCTTAACATTCTAAGGGCTAAAAAATCAGAGCAAGTTAAACTCTCTTTATGGTTTAAAATGTGTTTAAACCACAAAATCTATAAATCACTAAACATATAAACCATCTTTAAACGCATAAAATTGGGCGTTTAAACTACCAATACATCCCATATGAATTTGATAAGATTTATCGTAGTGCTGCCACATGTTATTTTTTTAACAACATATAAAACATGGGACACTGATTTATAGTTGTTGAGTTTAAACTACATATAAATTTGAGTTTAGTTCAACTAAACTAGCGTTTAAACCATCAGCGATTTATTAGCCATAAGGGTGACCATAACAAACCCAACCATTCCTTAAATTCACTAGTAAATCCAGGATGGGAGGGAAAAAGGAACCATTCTAAAAAAAACCAAATTTAATTTTCTGGGATTTTCGGTATTTTTATTAAATTCTCCCAAAATCTAAACGATATGGCAACCTTAATAACCGATGGGATAATAAATACAACCCTGAAAGTACTGTACCCTTCCGAACGATCTGGCTACTCTGAAATTATTTATTAATTAATAGCCCTACAAGAAGACTACCGGTCATTTTACTAGTTATATGACCGGTAGTGTTGACCAATATAGTGTTATAGTAATAGAGTTTTTTTTTTGTTTTGGTTATGCATTTCTTGTAGGGATACTATTGCACCAAAAACAATGAAGCAGAGATGAATAGTAAGTAGACATTAAATGAGTAAACTGAAAAATTTACTCTCACAAAAAGCAGTTGTGAAAAAAAGTACGCGAACGCAAAATTTGTAAAAATTCGTAAAATAAAGGCAACAGCTGATGGCAAATAATTGAAGTGTTGAAAAATGTTTACACTTTTGACTACTTAGCTCGTTTTCTTATTGGTACTCGATTAAAAACTTTTTATAACACGAAAATTTTTGGAAAATACAAACAAAATATTTTATTTAATCTTACATATTTGTTTGTTTTTAATTTTATTTGATTTTACTAATTTGTAGCGGGTCAAATTTTTTAAAAGAACATCAATAATTTGTTTGTCCCCAAGTACTTCACTTTTACAACTCTAAAAAATTAACTTAACAAAAAAAATTCAAAAGTTTGCATTTAGCCAAATAAATGCTTCACAAACAAGATTAATTCACTTTTTGTTTTGGTTTAATTTTTATTTCAACTTTTCTTTTATTTAACAATTTTTTCACAATTTATATGCATTTTATTTGTTACTTTTGCTTGTTTACCTTTTGGAACATATGTTTTTTTGATTTACTAAATTTTACTGCAAAAATTTCTGCAGTAAAAATTTGTAAAAACTCAGACAAGAACTGTCACTTTACGCTCTCAATTTGTGCTCTCATTTACTGTATTTTGTGTACTCGAACGCAATTTCGTAAAATGCAGTAAAGTTCAGTAAAAAATAGTAAAAACTTTTGTCTTCTTGAACGCAGCTATTTTTATTTAAAATTTATAAAAAATTAAATTATTCAGGTACATTAAATATATGTACATTAAAATAAAATCATTAGTTAATAAATATTATTTCTATTCAGGAAGTGATGCAAAATGCTCAACAATATCTAGTAATAAAGGTGAGAATAAAAAAAATATTAATTAAAATTTTTTATTTCAGATCACAATAGCGACGACAAGCGACAA
Source organism: Pollenia labialis (assembly GCA_949318255.1). NCBI lineage: Eukaryota > Metazoa > Arthropoda > Insecta > Diptera > Polleniidae > Pollenia > Pollenia labialis. Next base: position 161,510,004 of record OX439140.1, read on the forward strand.
CTTTTTTTGAGATGGCGATTTCCCAATAGTTTGAAACATAGCATATAAGTCTTCGTCTTCTCGGTATGGCACACCATTAATCCGAAGATCGAAAGCTATGACAGAATTTTCCTGTCGCTGTTCTAATGTATTAACTCGTTGTGTTATTTTTAATATATATATTATAATTCATCGAAACGCTTGTCGAATTCTTTTATCAAACGTGCTGCACTTTCCTAAATTATAGTTTGCATAACATCATTTACTTTTTCAAACCTTTTATCAACCAGGTTTAAGAATTTGCATTTATACAAGGTGGTCTTATTTTAAAAACGTTTACAACACTGTTAAAAATTTAACGTTGTGTCAAAAATAATACAACACTGTAGTAAACAAATTCAACAAATATTTAATTTCTTTTTAATTTTAAATTGTTTGTTTTGAAATGTAATAATTTAACAAAATTTAATATATCATAATTTTAAACGTGTTGGGGTGAATAATGGGCTGGTTACCTGTTGAATAGGGTCTGATGGCCTCTTGGGTGCAACTTCAAATGGATACGTTGGCGGGGGCACTGGAAAGCTCGGCACACTCAAACGACGAAATAAAACCACGTCATACGAAAATCGTATTAATAATAAATTTTGTATTCCCGAAAATAACTTTGATAACCACCCTTATATTTGGTTGGCGTTTGCTATTCTCTTCTCTTTCTCCTGCGTGCTGTATATTAAATTAAAACACTCCACCTTTTCTTTTTGTTTTGTTGAAACTTATTATTTCAGTTTTATTATTTAATTTAACTTATTGACACAGAACGATTTTAATTTTATTTAATTTTATGAAATATCAAAAGCCGGCGTCTGGCTGGTTGAAGTTTGTACGAAAGAGTAAGTGCCGGTTCACACACGTCAAGTTTGACTCGTCAAGTCTTGAGTTTTTAGGAGAGAGGGGAAAAGAAATGGCATTCTCTTTTCCTTTCTCTCCTAAAAACTCAAGACTTGACTTGACTTGTGTGAACCGGCACTAACAAAAAAATTAAAAGTGAGGCGAATTCAAACGTCAGACAGAATATCACATGAGGTGTTGCCAGATGCCACCACCACATGTGATGCCGCCTCACACGACAGAACTACCGGGAAACATGAACACCCGGTTCACACCAGCCAGACGCCAACATACACCCCGCCTTGCAACGGTGGTGCAACATTGCAAGGAACTACGTTAAGATAAATCTATAAGACTTATGCAAATAAAATAGAGAAATTTAAATTTTAATTTTTTTTAATAAACTTAATAAAAAAAAAGAAAAAATATGAAAAGGCAAAGAAAAAAAAGTTCAAAGTTCATAGAAATAAGTTAAAAAAAAAAATTAACAAAAGGTAAATAACAAAAAATAAAAAATTCAAAAAGTAACAAAAAAAATTCAAAAACTTAACAATATTAGGGTAAAATATGAAAAATGTGCGCCTTAGAGGGCCTCACACATCTTCCCGGGTCACCACTCCTTCCCCGAAGTAGGCAAAACCAAAGATGGTGTCCTGGACATAGATGTTCCCCGGCTTCCCCTTGGCAGGTCCAATGAACACACGGCTGGCCACACCTGCCCCCAGTATAATGTGGTACGATCGACTGCGGTTCCAGTGTCGGTCAGCCGATGAGGTATCGCCCCGCTCCATATATTCGGCTTCGACGGTGGCCACCGGACTTTTGCCCTTCGGGCGCTCCTCCACTTTTAACTCCACCTGTAGTTTACGGCCCTCTTCATCCCAACGGAAGAAGGCTAGCATCGTGCATCCTCGGGTTACGACGCAACCCAGGTCATTGGCCTCTTTGCGAGTTATGGATGACCTAGCCACCGTGAGGTCCAATAGTACTCGCGACCAAAACGTCCTCCGGCTGGTCCGGGCTACCACACGGACTAGGGCGGTTATTTTTACCCACACCCGTCCCTCCGGCATCGGGTGAAGCCAACTGTTGTGGTCCTGACGGCAGCGGCGACATCTGTCGATGCTTCTGCAGTCGGCTCGGGTGTGGGATTGGGCCAGACAGTTGTAGCAAAGCGCCCTGTGGGCCACGACTCGCCACTTCTCCTCCACAGCGAGGGTGATAAAACGGGAACACTGTCTGACCGCGTGGAAACGATCGCAGAGGGGACAACGGAAATTTGTATTGAAGGCGGCCATGAGGTTCTGAAAGTGAGTGTAAGGTAGATATTTGGGAAACGGAAAATAAGTGTATAAATGTGCATATTAGGGTAGCGCCACTAGTTTGTGAATCGGTCGAGTGATTACGCCGTTTTGAGTTTTTAAATCGGCTACTCGCACCTTGGCGTCACTGCCGCGATAAACTCGGACGATACGACCCAGACGCCACTCAGTTGGGCAGCCTGGTTCACTTTTTAGAGCCACGAGGTCGCCTTCTTTTAGGTCTAGCTGAGGGTGTTGCCACTTGTTACGTTTGTTGAGCTCCTTAAGGTACTCCTGCTTCCATTGGCGACAGAACTCTTGCTGTAAGGCCTTAACTTTACGCCACCGATTTACAATACTTAGGGGTGAAGACAGCTCTTCGGGCTCCGCAGGGGTAAGCATAGCTGTGCCTATCAGAAAGTGGCCTGGGGTAACTGCAGACAAATCTTCAGCGTTTTCTGACATAGGGCCAAGAGAACGCGAATTGAGACACGCCTCTATTTTTGCCAACACGGTTGAGAACTCCTCGAACGTAAATTTAAGCTGACCAGCTGACTTTTTAAGGTGCATTTTTGCGCTTTTTGCCCCTGCTTCCCATAGTCCTCCCATGTGAGGTGCTTCAGCAGGGATAAAGTGCCACGCCAAGCGCTGGTGACCATAATTTTCTACAGCCGTGTCACGAAGCTCTCTCACGTGCTTGGCGAAGTCTGCGTCGATTTCTCGAGCGGCGCCAACGAAGTTTCTGCCGTTGTCGGAATACATGCAGCTTGGGCAACCACGACGGGCAACGAAGCGGGCCAAGGCTGCTAGAAAGGCAGGGGTAGATAAGTCGCTAACCGCTTCAAGGTGAATTGCCTTCGTAGCGAAACAGACAAAGAGACACACATAGCCTTTGGAGATTCTACAATACCTGCCAGTGAAACTTTTTATTTCGAACGGGCCAGCAAAATCAACGCCAGTATTCGTAAAAGGGCGGCAAAGGGTAGTTCTTTCTTGGGGCAAAGCAGCCATTATTTGATTTTGCAGCTTTTTTTGATAGAGAACACAGACTTTGCAGCTACGACAAACTGTTTTTATCAGATTTTTTGCTCGAATGATCCAGCACTCCTGCCGGACCACATTCAAGACTAGCCGAGGGCCTCCGTGCAGGACTAAAGTGTGAACGAACTCAACATACAGGCGAGCCAATCTACTGCCATACCCCAAGATAATAGGGTGCTTTTCATTGTAGGACAGACAAGTACTAGAGCTAAGACGACTATCAGACCGAATAATATTGTCTTTATCAACAAAGGGGGCAAGTGAGGGACCAGTGTACTGTTTCGGTCGTGTTTGTTTGTCGCTCTGTGAAAGATAAAATATTTATTGTGTTTTTGTCATCATAAAATTCTTATAATCGGTTTAAAATATCGAGAATTGTACTCTCTTATAAACTGTGTAATTGGTGCTTATTTTTGCAGTCTCGCGCGCCCACAAAATCCGTCATAAACTTTCTTTTTATTTGCTTTTGTCAATGTTTTTTTTTTTGTACAAACAATATTACATACAACTGATAAATAAGTAACATTTAATACTACTGTGATAACCGCTTATTGCATGTATCATACGTTCAATTACAACTTTATTGGTTTGTGATTTCGATTACTTTATAGTGGTGCCATCTATTGGAAAGTAGCTTGTAATCATATCCCAGCAAACATTTTCCTTTACAAGGTAATCAAACCACAATAATTATTATGGCCTGTTTAGTAAAAAACTGTGACATCAAAGGTGTTGATGACAGAATGATTGTTTGTTGGCTGTGCCATGAATGTTGTCACTTTAAATGCAGTGGATTATCTGGTTTAGTTGCAGAAGCCACAACCAAGAATAACGGTCTGTACTGGTGTTGTGAAAGCTGTAGAAAATTGGGAGTAGACTTTTACCGCTTTTTTCAAAGTCAAAAATCAAAATTTTGTGAAATTCAAAATGATGTGGCTCAGTTAAACGAGCGAATATCTGCTTATGGGAAATTGTTTAATGATTATAAATCGTTAGATGATTTAAAGTCTCCTATTCAACCTTCCCCAAAACGCCGTAAATCACCAAGAAACAATAATAATAATAAAAATGAAGCTAAAGATAAACTGGAATTACCTTCTGCTGTTCAATGCGATCCGACATCATCTGAAACAAATGTTTTCAATACATATACTGGTGTAAACACTGAAGTAATTAGTAATACCATACTAATTATAACATGTTAAGTGAGCTGTTTTCTAATGCCAATTGGCACAATACTTTATCGTGCTTTACTGACGTTGATGAGATGTGTACCGCATTTTACAATAAAGTTTACCGTTTTATGGATTTGGCTATTCCAAAAACTGTATATAAGGAAATAACTGGTCCACCTTGGAATAATAAACAATTGGCTCATGCTAAAAACAAAAAGAATAAATACTACAGAAAATTCAAACAATCTGGATCATCCGTGGATTATTTAAGATACTCAACTTGTCGCTCTGAATACACTTTGCTCAATAAATTGTGTTACGAAAATTATTTAAATTCTATGAAATATAACTTCAGGCGTAATCCGAAATCGTTTTAATAAATTTGTCAGCTCTAAGAAGAAAACAACTAGTACCAACATGTGGAATCCAGTGATAATGGCACCATAAGTAATTGGTTTGCCGATTTTTTCTCTACAACTTATTCGAATGCCTTTTATGACGAATCAGTTAATTATCCCTTCAAGATAAACGCGAACCAAGCAACTCACATTCCATTTATTGATATCGCAACAATCGCTAAGGAATTAAAAAGTCTTAAATTCTCATTCAATTCTGGTCCTGATAACATTCCAAGTAACATTTTAATTAACTGTGCTGACGGTATTGCTATCCCTCTAGCAATGTTATTTAATGCATCGATAAAGCATGGTCACTTTCCGTACCTATGGAAGAACTCGTTTATTATACCTTTGTTTAAATCGGGAAATAAATCCGATGTTGAAAATTACCGTGGTATTGCAAAATTGAGTATTATACCGAAACTATTCGAAAAAATTATCACCGAAATCCTTTGTTACCAAGTATCTAATTTGATTTCACCTTACCAGCATGGGTTTCAGAAAAGATGTTCTACTACAACTAACCTCCTTCATCTCACAACTGACATATATCGTGGATTTATACAACAACTGCAAACTGATGTGATATACACCGATTTTTCAAAGGCTTTTGATAAAGTTAACCATAGACTTTTGAAAGTTAAACTTAATTTATTCGGTTTTACTGATATAAGTATAAAATGGATATATTCATACCTAAGCAACAGAACTCAAACGATTTGCTTTAATAACACAATTTCTAGAAGCATTGAAGTTCTGTCTGGTGTACCTCAGGGAAGCCACTTCTTTTTACATTGTTTATTAATGACCTACCTGAGGTGATTAATTCATCCAATATTCTGATGTATGCGGACGACGTGAAAGTTTTTCTTAGCTATCGTCAAATATCTGAACAACAACTTCTTCAAAATGACTTGAATTCTTTTTACACGTGGTGCAATGTAAATCTTATGCAACTTAATCTAAATAAATGTAAATACATGCGTTTTGTTAGAAAGAGTCCAATACCTGCATGCTACTTTTTTGATAGGTATCAGTTGGAGTCGGTGGATAATTTCTTAGGTCTTGGAATTCTGCTTGACTCAAAACTAAATTTCATCGCACATATAACAATGACGGCTAATAAAGCCAGAGGCATGATCGGTTTTGTAAAACGTTGGGCTAAAGAGTTCAAGGATCCATATGTTACGAAAAGTCTGTATACTTCCCTTGTACGACCTGTATTGGAGTATGGATCTGTAATATGGGACCCTATTTAAAATAAATATTCCGACCAAATTGAATCAGTTCAAAAACAGTTTCTGAATTTTTGTCTGCGTGGGTTGAACTTCAACCAATGGAATATGCCGTCGTATTCTGCAAGACTAGCCCTCATCAAGCTGCCAACTCTAAAGAGCCGTAGAACTGTGATGCACATCTCGTTTATTTTTAACATAATTGTTGGCGACGTATGCTCTGGATACCTAATCAACAATATAACATTTAATGTTCCTCAACGCCCATCACGTCATTTAGTTCCTTTATCAGTTCAATTTTTAAGAGCTAATTATGCTAATAGTGATCCGTTAAGAAGGATGTGCATTGAGTTCAACAAGTTTTATAAATTTATTGACTATTCTTCTAGTCCCAGTGATATTAAAACTAAATTATTAATCCATTTAAACACATAATTTTTGTAATTTTTATTTCACATTTGTATATATTTTGTAAAATTAATTTGTATTTAATTATGAAGTCTGTAAGAATTATATTCCATAGACAAATAAATAATAAATAAAAAAAATAAATAAGTGTTAACAGGGGGCTCCGTGAATCAATTTTCTTACTCGCTTTAAGACAGCTAAATTCCCCTGAGAAGTGAATTTGTTGAGAGAGATAAAATAAACGATTTCTAACGAACCTCAACTCATTAGCCGAAATCTTTAATAAACCATACTCGACCTTTTCGCGTCTTTTCTTACTTGCCTGGGCAACAAATCGAAACATGTAGGCGATTACGTGATATGCTCTAGCTAAACTTGAAAACCTGTCTAAAATGTCTTCTTGATCAGTCGATCTAGCAACAAAAACTTGAGCTCCTTTCGACTATTCTGCCGTTTCGAACTCGGTTGCTCCTACGGGCCACGAAGACTGCTCTAAGTTGAGCCACTCAGGTCCGTGCCACCAGAGCCTATTATCTTTTAAATCCGCAGGGTTCAACCCCCGGGTTGCTAGATCGGCAGGATTATCACCTGACGCTACGTGACACCAATTTTTATTCCCCACCTTTTCTAATATTGTAGCCACCCTATTTGCCACGAACGTTTTCCAGCTACAAGGGGGTTTTCTCAGCCACGCTAAGACAATTGTGGAATCGGACCACAAATAAAGGGGGGACTTGTTCACGTTAAAAGTAGGTACAACACTGTCGACTAAATTTGCCAAAAGAACTGCTTCACATAACTCCAAACGAGGCAAAGATGGCTTTTTTATTGGGGCCACTTTCGTTTTACACGTGAGCAAACTTGACAAAACTTTATTTTCGAACTGTACCCTTATATATATCGTAGCTGCATATGTCAACTCAGACGAGTCACAGAACCCGTGAAATTGAATATTACAGCCAGGGGAATACTGAACCCAACGTGGAAGCCTAATTTTTTTAATATCCGCATAATTTGCCGCAAAATTCTGCCATTTTTGCAGAGCTACTGGTTTGATAGCCTCGTCCCACTCGATCTTATCAAGCCACATTTGCTGCATTATAATTTTTGCTGCAACTACCACCGGAGCCAACCAACCCGCAGGATCGTATAGCCGAGCAATGGTAAAAGAACCTTTCTTTTGGTATACGAGTTTTTAAGTGTTATCTTTTCACACACAAAGAAAAACACATCTTCAGCCGCATTCCAGCGAATCCCTAACGTTTTCGTAGTGCTTTTTTCATCGAGCGACACAAATGACGAATTAAGCAGATGATCATGGGGCAAATTTTTCAAAATTTCTTCAGAATTTGAGGTCCATTTTCTAAGCTCAAATCCTCCCCTATCTAGAATACTAATCAGATCTTCCCGCGCCACCAAAGCATCAGCGATTGAATGAACACCAACTAGGGCATCGTCCACATATTTATTTTCCCGCAGGATTCTAGCGCCTAACGGAAAACGTCGCTCTTCATCTTTAGCCAACTGCAAAATGGTTCTAAGGGCCAAAAATGGGGCACAATTTACACCAAAAGTAACCGTTTTCAGTTGGTAATCTATAAGATCAGCACCATCACTGCTACGAAATACTATTTTTTGGAAGGGCCTATGTGTGGGATTCACAAAAATCTGCCGGTACATTTTTGAAATGTCCGCATTAAAGACAAACTGAAAAAATCGCCATCTCAGAATTAGATTAACTATTTCAGCTTGCAAAATAGGGCCAGTGTACAACAGATCATTTAAACTTCTGCCATTTGCAGAGGGACTCGAGGCATTGAATACTACTCGCAATTTAGTAGTTGTACTCTCAGGTTTAAAAACGCCATGATGGGGTAAATAATAACACGGGTCACTTCTAGCATTTTCTGCTTTTTCCATGTGCCCTAGAGCTATATATTCTTTTAGGACCTCATCTTACTGGGCCTTACGCTCAGCATTGCGCATCAAAGATTTTTCGTTTCTCAAAAATTGACAAACAGCTATATGCCTATTGGGACCAAGCGACAGCAAACTATCTTTGAAGGGCAGACTCACAGTATATCTCCCTTCTGGGTTTCTAGTGGTAGTAGAATTGTAGATCTCCTCACATTTTTTATCCTCCTCTGATAAAACACGCCTATGAGAAACTTCTTCTAACTCCCAAAACTTCGACAATTGGTCATCAATGGCTACTTTTGTCATATGAGACACACTAACAATTCGAGGGGAAACTCTAGCAGGCGTTGGACCTGTAACTATCCAACCAAAAATGGTTTCTTGAGCCACTAATGATTCAAAAACACCATGCCTTACTCCGCCACGAAGAATAGAAGGATACAAATCACCTCCTAACAACAGATCTATCTCACTACTTTCATAAAATTTCGCATCAGCAAAACATAACTTGGGCAGCTCAATCTCTTTTTGGGGCAAAAAAGTATGTGTTGGAATACTACCAGTTACACGAGGGTCAACTAGGGCCTGTATATTAAGAGACATGTTCTGATCGAAAAGAGAAACAATAGTAAAAACTGCCATTTTAGAAGATGTGCTAATTATATCTCCGCCTAAACCTGAGACTTCTGCAGAAACTGGATTAGTTGGCAACTTTAACAATCTTTGTATCTTTTCTGAAACAAAACTTTCATCCGAATATGGATCTATCAGGGCACGAACCTTGTAACAGGAACCAGAACTTATAATGTTAACCCAGGCTGTGGCTAACATAACCTTTTTTGCAACAGAGGTATGATGCGATTGAACTACACTAGAAGGGCCGGCAACATTAGTGGACTGTATTTGATTTTGACTATTTTGACTCTGAGCTTGAGAATTAGTGTTTGACTGGTTTTGATTATTATTGTTGCTATTCCCTACTATATCCTTATGTGTAAGTGTATGGTGTTTTCTATTGCACCTAGAACAGCTTTTAGGACTAGTGCTCAAAAATTTATTACAAACACTAATCTTATGCCTCTCTTTACACAGCTTGCATGAGCTCGCGTCAACTTCTGTATGATGAAATCATTTAATTCTTCCCATTTGTGAACCTCTGTTTTATTTTTTACCGTTTGCTCCCACAGATGCAAAGTATTTTCCGAGAGCCGAGACGAACATTGAAAAACAAAAATTGGGTCCCATGAGGCAATATCTGCATTATATAGTTTTAGCACCGAAATACAATTATTAATCTCCCTTTGAAGCCTTTTTTATTTCCGCAGCCGTTTCCCGTTGACATGGAGTCAAATTAAATAAAGTTTTTAGCTGACTATTTATTAACACCCGTTTATTCTCATATTGGGATTTTAAATTCCCCACGCAATTTCAAAATTTTCTGCTGTAAGGGCAAAATTTCTGTTTATATCCCGGGCCTCACTATCTGTTTTTTGAAATAAATAAAACAACTTTTCTACAGGGCTAAGTCTAGAATTATTTATGTAGATTGCCGTAAACATCCCTAAAGGTGGGCCACGATACGTAATCTCCATGAAAAACGCCAGTATCACAAGGGGTACAGGTATTGAACAAAGGTTGGGAGCCACTGCTCCCTTGCTTTTTTGTTTCTCCTCATCTACTACCTGATTTGCATTCGCCAAAATATTTAAACATTTTATATAGGTTTTTCGCACCAGAGGAAATTTTGTCTTGACCGCTACTAATTCCTTCTTCTCCTCTATAGTGTCACCGGAACACTCGTCATCAATTCTCTTAAATTTCTCCCAACTTTTTTCTAACTCGTTCTTCTCGAAATCGAACGCAACATTGGTATACGTTGAAAAATTTTCTTTTTTCAACATAACCTCCATGTTCGTTATCTCATCTGCAGCCCGAATAAATTTTTCAAATGTAGACATATTCTTAATTTTTAATTGAGCTACAGAAACCAGATATTCGAGTTGTTTTAAGAACAATAAAAAAAATTCCCAGCAAAAATTAATTGAAAAAAATTCACGCGCTGGCAACACTTTTCCTTTTATTTATCAAAATCAAACAAATTAAGGCAAAAAATTCTTTTTGTTGGATTTTCTTTTTATTTATGTATTAGATATAACAAATTGAGGCAAAATGGAATTGAAATACAATTTCAACGAGTAACGGGTAAACTAGCGAGTAAAAAAAAGATGGCTCTCCAAAATTGCGCGGCTTCAAATTGGCGCAATCTAACCTCACTTTTCCCGAGACACAAATATGGCGCGACACAATATACTGTATGCAAATTTAAATTTCACAGAACGTACCTTTTTATTATCTTCGCGGGCGAAGGACCAAAATGTTGGGCTGATAATGGGTTACCTGTAGAGTTGGTTCGAGATGATAGGCACGTCTTGGGGACTTCAGCAGGCTGTGTTAGTGTCTCAATGGTTTTTTTGTTGGGGCAGGTCGCGTATCACTTGTTGGTTGAAAGAAACCCAACCCTTATTCTCTTGGCTCACTGGCACTTTCACTTATGGCTCGGGAATTGGCAAAAGAAAACGCACTTTTATTTTAGTTTATTAAAACCTTACAATTTGCTCTTTTATTTTATGTTTTAATTTAAGTTTTATTTATCTTATTAATTACAAGGCACTTTTATTAAACAAAAATTTAATGGCCGGCGTCTGACTGGTTGAAGTTTTATTTTAAGAGTAACAATATATAACAAAAAAAGGCGAATTCAAGTGTCAGACGACATACCACATGAGGTGTTGCCAGATGCCACCACCACATGTGATCCCGTTGCACACGATCAAAAATACTGGGCAACATGAACACCCGGTTCACACCAGCCAGACGCCAACAAAACGAAAATTATATAATTTAGTAAATATTCCCCAGAATCACATTAACGGTATATCATTTTGACACAAGGTTAGTAATCAGCTGTTGCTTACGTAGATGAGGTCACCTGGTGTAAATTCGCCTTGGATGAGACTAATAAGTTTTATGAGATTAAAACCATTTTGTAATTTTACTCTCAGAGTGGCACTACCAACGAACAGTTTAATCTTTTTTGTACTTGATTTAAAAATTTTATACTTATTTCAAGAAATTGCGGGATTGATTTTCGAAAGTAATCCCATTTAGGATTGTTTTGAGTACGTTTTAGTGTTATTCGCACTTGAATTTTTAAGTACGAATCGTACTTAAAGTAATCATAAAAAACTTGATTTATCCCGAGTGTTTTTTTTCTGTGTACAAGCCAACAAACAAACAAACAAACAAAAAAGATTGACTTTTAGTGTTATGCAATAGAAAAAATACTCAATTGTTTGCTTTAAATTTCGTGTATACTGTTCAAAAAAAAAAATCTTACTCAAATTAAGGCTGATTATTAGGCCGGGTCGATTTGTATGGATGAAAAAAAATGAAAAATCGTATAGCAAAAACGTAATCTACATAAAATTCTAATAAAATTCACCAAAGAAACCATGGGTCTAAAATTAAATCCTAATCCGCGCCTCTCGACTTGTAAATTTTGTTCCTCTTCTTTCGCTTAAATTATTTTATTTGTTTTTTTGAAAAGGTGGTTTATGACTCAAAAAATTATTATTCACTTTTTTTTTGGTTCGGATAGTTTTTGAGACGCTCTTTAATATGGTGAAAAGCAGAAAGTCCTAACTTGCTTAGAAGTGTACTAAAAATGTAGAGAAAGAAGAGCACAAATAAAAGAAAGACAGAATTTTATTGAAAATCGAGAATGAAGATAATACATGGAATTGTAAATGAGAAAAAGCTATTTTGCACAAAAAATATTTATTTAGCAGATCGTTTTGCTAATTTTAGCAAAACTTTTTTTTGACTGTAGTTTATAACAGAAAATACCAACAGAAACAGAACGAAGGAGAACAACTACCGAGAAACTGACGAAATACATTGTTTATCTTTAACAACTGATTTTTCAAAATTTTGTTTTTGAGCCATAAGCCACTTCATAGACCGAGTCACCTATTTGGGGGATACACAAGGTAGTCGTAAAGTTGTAAAGTCATGTGTCCTTAATTAATTACAAGAAATATATTGGACTGCTGTGGGCTACCGCTTATAATTAAGATTTCTACTGTACAGTTATGAAGAATCAATAAACACAGCATTTACATTTTTATTTTGTTTACATTACATCAACATTTATTTTAAACAATTGTAAAATATTATTTAGGACATTATGACTATATGACTGGATAGCACACCTTGTGAATCCCCCAATTATGTTTTATTATATTATAGTTTATGCAATACAGGTTTTGTTTTGAGACTAATCAAAAAATTAAAATTTCAAAAAGGCAGTTGAACCCCAATTTGCATCTCCTCTGGTTTGCGTTCTATATAAAAAATATTTAGAACACGTTTTACCTAAACTGCGTTTTGCATAAAACAAGGAATAATTAAAAAAAACTGTTTTTTTTTTTTTTTTGTAATAAAATACGCAAAACATACTTTTTAAAACAGAAAAAAAGCATGTCCTCTAATCCACTTTAATTGACCTTTAATTCGTTTTCTGTGATTTCTACAGTCGTCGGCACAATTATTTTGACAAATATGCAAGATATATTGGCGTTTTTTTTTCGTTCAAGTGCGTAAGATACCGTTACCTCAGCTTTGCTCAAAGCAAAGTGCACATCAACAACAACACTTATGTAAAATAGTTTGTCCATTGTTTTATGCCCTCTCAAACTGCTGGTAAGAATCATAGTAGGCGGAGCTTTCGCTTCGGCATAAGTATTTTGACATGCACTTTATATCAGTTTTCTGGCGTGTTCTTTGCAATTGAAGGTCAACTAAAATTGTTCTAATTAATTTGTGTGTTTTTACTTATAATTTTGATTTATCAGTGATTTACAAATTTTTGAAAATGTAATAATGGAATTATCGGATATGTCCATCGAATCTAATGACTCGGAAAATTTTCGCAGCCCCAGTTTTCTGCCCATTCAGATTTTTAGTGCTTTTGGCTTTCCAAGCGAATTTAGTGAATTGAATTTGCCAAATAATAGGGAAGTTTTGTTTATGGTAAAAAAATTACTGAAAAATAACTGAAATATTGTTTGAGTGAAAACACTTTTTTTGTTTGTTTTTATTTGCATTATAAAAAAAGAATTGTTTATCGAAACAAAAAAAGGTTTTTTTATAAATATTGAAAACAAATTTTCGAGTGTAATTTCTTTTTTTTTTTGTATTTCCAATCTTTTTCATTAAATTAACAAAGAATTTTTTTTTATCTATGTTCCTTATAAAAATATTAAATATAAAATTATATACAAACTTTTTTACTTGTTTGAATATTTTCAAGTCGATTTTATTTTAGACCCATGGTTTTTTCGGAGAATTTTCTTAGAATTTTATGTAGATTACGTTTTTACTATACGATTTTAAAAAAAAAAAATCAACCCGCCCTACTGATTATTCTTAAGAAAATAACTATAAACTTTCAAGACATCATAACCACATAATATAAAAACTAATATACCAAAAGTAAATAGCAAATTTTCAAACAAAAAAAATCAGCATTAAACAAATTCCGCCTCTGTCAAAAGTTATAGACTTTTGAACATTATTTTTAAATTTGCGACAATTTGCGCCGGTATCAATTCAACTGATTTTCAACGAGTTTTAAACCGGGTTCAAAATGGTCGATCAAAGGAGACTATGCATAACCACAAATTAAACTCAAAAATAACTGGAAGTTGCAGTTTCGTTGCAGTTGCATTTCACCATCTATTCTACGTGCAAACTATTAGGGACACCTTAAACATTTTTAAACTTATGGTATTCAAATTCGAAACAAATTTGCTTTCTTTGAATAAAATAAATGTTAAAGCTTCGTTTACAATAGGCTGCAATATTTTCACTGGTGCTCATAATGGGGCATACATCTTTTTTCGCAACCACACATATTTTCAATTGGGAAATTTTTTTGTTGCTTAAGTAGACTTAAATTTTTAAAAAACTCAAGTTACATTTTTGTTTGAAAGATGAAAGGAAAATATATGTATGAAATACTTTGGGAAGTTCAGTTGCTGCCACTCTGAACGAAGCTTTATACTTTGTTTTGAATTTGTGGTTTAAAATACAAAGGTTTCCTTGCAAAATAAAATATGTCTGGATTTGTTTGTGCCAAAACTTTAAATTGAAGCGTGCATATAATTAAGGACACGATTGGTTTTGTTTAAAATTTTTTTCCAATCATTGTTTTAATAATTAAACATTTAATTTAATAAAATATTTTGTAACAAAAAGCATGCTGGCAATAACTGCTTTGCATCTATTTACAAATGAGGATGCTAATTACTTACATACCGTACTTGGGACGGCTGTTTTTATACCCTCCACCACAATTAGTTGTGAAGAGGATATATTAAGTTTGTCGTTCCGTGTGAAACTTTAATATTATTCATTTCAGACCCCATAAAGTATATATATTCTGGGTCCTTGAGTGATTCTAAGTCGATTTAGCCATGTCCGTCTATCTGTCTGTTGAAAACACGCGCACTTTCGAAAAACACAAAAGAAATGAACAAACTTGGTGCCAAATTGCTTGTAGTTATCCTAAACAGTTTGAGATTGAAATTCAGCAAAATCGGTGCAGTGGGACCAGAGCTATGAATGAAAATGTGGAACCACCACCTAAACAAAATGATAATTTTGTTACAAAAAATAACATAAATTGTGGAACAAGGCACAGAATGAGATAAGATTTTGCAAAAATTTGTTTTATTCGACTGCAAATCACTCTGTTTAATTTCGTGAAGATCTGTCCATAATTTACCCTAGGCCCCATAGAAACCCTACTCTCGAAAACAGTTTAGTACGCCTAACACCGTAATTAATAATGCTATCAAAATAAAATTAAATACTTCACTACTCACACTAATAAATTTCGTGATGCTCGGTTCATAATTTACTATAGGCCCCATATAAAGCCCACTGAGCTGTCGGTGGGGGGTATCAAAGATTCGGCACTCTAACTTGTTTTAATACAGATCGTTGAAATTGCCTATTTTTACTGCGCTAACTTTGGTTTTGTTTGATTCGCCACACATTGTCAATTGCGTTGACTGCTGTCTGGTATCAAATCCAATAGAGTCACCGTATTATGTGTTGAAACTTCAATGCTACCGACCATATTTGAGTCAGCAAGATGTTTTGCGGGAATGTTAATGGTTTACCAGTTTAAATTCGCATTGAAATAAGTTCCATAGTTAGTAAACATTCCTACTTGTTTTAAAACTTTTCCTATATTCAAAGTGCATTGTACTAATTAAATTAGCGCGCTTCCTCTTCAAAGGAAGAGATTGCATATATAATTGGTATAATTAGGGTTAAGCTTCCTTTGTCTTAAATAAGATATACAGATGTATTTCTCCATTCACTCTTTGATTTCAAAGAGAATTATAAAAAAAATTCCATCAAACAATAAACCTAATAACTCAAATTTAAGTTGAATTTTTAATAAATTATTTGATTTATTTAAAATTATATTGTTTTCTCAGCTCATCCTTACTAAAAGTAAAATAAGAAAAAATATTGATTTGATTCTTAAAAACTGTATGACTTCTTAAGTCCTGTACTTTAAAGCACTTTGTCAAAAAAAAATTTATAGCAGAATTATAATCTCTAAGGATTTAAAGTCTTTTATAAGAGAGTTTGTAAAAGTGTGTGTGTGTTTTTGAGTCGGTGCAAGAGCAAATGCTCGTTCGTCTATGTGTATTTGTGTCTTCAAAAAAAAGTTTTCCATAAGACGTTTTTTCTTCAAAAGTGACAAATGTAGAAAAGGATAAAATAGTAAAAGAAAAGAAAAAGTACACGTTTCTAAGGATAAAGCCAAAGAACAGGAGAGCTTAACTACAAATGCAGTTTCCAAGCAATGCATTTTAGCAACCAATACAGATGCAAGCAGATGACATGTTAAATTTATACATCTTTCAACTTCTTCATGCTTTTCAAACATGAAATTGAAATCGTACATGAAACCAAGACCAAACCAACCGCAAATCAAGGATGTATAACTAACCAAATGCTATCATGGAGAAGGAAACTATTGAATTTTGAAATTTTTAGGAAGAAAAAAACAGGAAGTAAATTTAGTATAAAGTTTGTTAATAAGTTTAAAAGTTTTGTATTGAAATATTATGTTGTTTCATAATCAAAATTCTTTGAAAATGTTTAACCAAACCAAATTCCTCATTTAAATCATAGTTTTTTATTTTGTATACCATTTACCTAGTAGTAAAGGAGGGTATACTAGGTTTGTCATTTTATTTGAAACTGTTTTAATATTCACCTAAGACCGCATAAGGAGTATATATTCGGGGGACTTGAGTTATTTAAAGTAGATTTAGCCATGTACGTTGAAATCACGCTCAATTTTAAATGGCTTAAAAGAATACACTTTAGTACACCTAAGGGCGTAATATAAACTGCTATTGTAAAAAATTTTGTCCGTTATAGTCCCAGAGAATCAATTTAACCATTTTATTGTCACCGACAACCATATTATGGCTAAATTAGGCATCCACCAAGAAGCCACAACTAAAATAATTTTAAAATTTATAAATGCATGGTTTTCAACCATAGCATGTTGCTCTTGGAAAAGAAGAATATACTAGATATTGTTAATCTAAAAACAAGTTGTTGTCGTATTTAACCATAACATGTTTTGGGACAACCAAAATATAGTTATGGCCTCTTAATAAAGGACTAATGGAATAATTTGATTGTCGGTGACAATAGGATGGTTGAATTAAAAATAGTATGTTTACAATTTTCTTTAAAAATGATTTTGTTCGAGGTGACCATATCCAAACACGTATGTATTTTCCCTGCGTGTAGAGATTAGGAATTAAGTCATCTTAATTTATTACTTTTATTTGCCAGTTTACACGACCAATGTTAGTGGTTTAATCTTAATCAACAAATGTCAACACATACACGTGTATAACAAAGTATTAACTGTGACATATCCATTGTTTTACTATAAAATGACGTGATATTTTTTAAAGGCAAAATACTTTTGTGACCTTAAAAATGCACTGTATTCTTTTAAAATCTCGTATAAAGAGTATTATAATTAAGATATTCTAAATTTTTTTTTATTATTTAATTCTTTGTCCTTCTCATAACACGTTAATAAAAAGAAATTCTTGTTTAATAGAATAAGTTAATGGATGTCAATCAGTCAAGATAAAGACTTTCGTGATTCCGAAACATTTTATATATAATTATATTCTTTTTATGAGAATGAAATGGGCGGAATTTCGTCTTCTTCTTAATAAAATGCAAAGTGCATTGATAAAAAGATGCATTTTAAAATATGTTGTTGCCATTTATTATTATTCAGTATGGCAATGCTGCGAGGTTTAAGCTACCACTTAAAAACGGCAAACACAATAAGTAGTCAATCAAATTTATTCTCAGATTAATTAATTATAGTTTGCTGCTAAGATAAGACTCGATTTTAAATCTCACAACCAAAGTTTGTAAAGATCAGTCCGTAGCTTCCTTGCGAGAAATTTTTGTCGATTGTCCCAACAGAACTGATCCTGGGATTTGTTAAAATAGCATAAGAATAAAAGGAAAGGAGAACTAATCACTTAACTTATATATAACGAAACAACAAAAAGGTGGTAAATTTATTTAAATATGCATATTTATGTACATTGCTCTTAATAAAACTTTTTGAATAATATTTTTTAATCTACAAAGTTTTGTCTTTGTTAAGTTTTAATAAAATTTTAATATAAAAAAATGTAAAAAGTGATTTTATGTTTGTTGGAGAAGAATTACTAATTTATAGAAATTTGAGAAGAATTACTAATTTATAGAAATTTAGAAATCTTTAAAAATAGTTGGAGTTAGTTAATAGTTGACATTACTGAATTACTGGTATGACATTTAATCCCGTTTTCACAACTTCCCGATAGCTAAAAGTAGACTTTAACTGGCCTTATAAAAAGTGTTCCGTTATTAAAACTTTACTTTAACCTAAAGTGAGCGATAAAGTAGATTAAGGTTCATCCTACATGATAGGTAAAGTAAAGTTGTAATAATACAACACTTTTTATACGGCCGATAAAATCCTACTTTTAGCTATCCGTAAGTTGTGAAAATGGGCCTTAAGGTTTAAAAGCAATTGTTCTTTTTAATGCTCTCGTTTTGGAGATTTTTTTTATACTTATTTTATAACATACATAGCTCTAAGAAAATGAATTTTTTTGCAAATAAAATAGTATTGTACTGGCAGCCTCAATTGATGGTCATAAACCAACACGTTTTTCTTAATTTTCAACGTCGTAGAAACTCCTACGAAACACTGTTTATTTATAAGGACTGTTTTTGTAGCAGGCTCAGTGTTCCCCGGCGGTGTAATACCTTTCTTAAGAACTATTTAAAAATTTGTTTCTTAAAATTAGTTCTAAGACTTGTAAATTATTGGAACCAAGGACTAGCATTGTGGTAAATAACACTAAATACTTTCATTGAGAATAGATGCGTGGCTGGTCAAATGGTTTCTGTTAGGTATTAATTAAGCCCCTGTAATGACAACCCCTTGTAAATGTTATACGTGTAATTCATATAAAGTGTTAGAACTAGGACCGGTCTCTACCACTAAAAAACCTATCACGGCAATACTTAAGTGTGAGTTCGCTTCCCTCTATTGTTGTAAAATTTGGCCTGCCTTAGTTTAATGACAATGAATCACAGTGTAAAATTTCATAAAGATCGGTCCATAACTTACCATAGTTCCCATATTAAAGCCCACTCTGGAAAATCGTTTAAATACCCTGCGGGAATTTTGTATCAATTGTTCCAACAGACTGGTCCTGGGATTTGAGAAAATAGAACAAGTACAAAAAGAGAGAACTCATTACCAGAGAAATCATTTAACTGGCATGTTTATGAAGAACAATAAGGTATAAAAACAGTATTTTTAGTTTTCACCGGTGGTGTGGCACATTTTTTGAGACTTTCTAAAATTTGGTTGTTAAATTTAGTTCTAGGACTTGCTTAAGTGAAATAATACTAAATTGTTTTGAAATAATACTACATTGTAGTAACTAATGCTAAACACGTTCATTGAGAATAGATGTGTGACTGGTCAAATGGTGTCAATTTACCCCTCTAATGACAACCCCATATAATAGTGATAGGTCTCATTCATATAAAGTGTTCGTTTGTTTTTGTTTGAACCATCTCTAGCACCAAAGACCTATGAAGACACTACTTTGGTGTCAGTTCGCTTCCCTCTCCTAAAACCTTAACAAATATATAATATAGATATTTTGGTTACATTTGCACCAATTTAGCTTTATATGACCAAAAATAACACCATGCATTTTTTCAGTTTTTCTTATTTAATAACTTATAAACACTGAACCAAAAAGTGTTCATACCCTGCGGGAAATTTGTGTCAATTGGTTCCACAGACTGGTTCTGGGACTTTTTTAATAATTGATATATTTCTGTAAAAGAAATTTTTTTATATATGACTTTTTTTTACATAAAACTAATTTAAATTCTGCACAGTCCATTTTAATTTTGCACTTTGTTATTAAAAGTGATCCAATAATTATTAGCAATTAGAAGTAATATTTTTGTTGGCGCGCTAAAAGACGGCAGATACAAATAAAATGCTACAAGCTTCATTATATTTTTACCGTCAATAATTTTTTTATTGAAATATCCAAAATGTTAAATATATATTTGAGCCACTTATGTATCTTTTCTCCACCTCTCAGCCAATCAAAATCATCAATACATACTACTACCTGCCAAAATGGTTTTAATAACCAATGGTAAAAACACATTTTCTTTGTGTGCAATTAATTTTAATTTAAAGTCCTTTAAAGTACTTGAAGTATGTTGTGACTCTAGACGACAAATATATTTATGGAATATAAAGGATTGGCTATGTTCCAAATGAAACCACAATCCAGCACATGGATCACCAAAATAATTTTTGAAATGTCATCGGGCTCCTTTGTTGAGAATGAAACAAACAATTTTAGAAATCGATCTAACGCTGGCATTAATGTTAACCAGCGTGTTTTGCTGTATTAATGTTCAAATTTTGGGGTTTTGGGCAATTATAATCTAACAAAAGGACAATTCACTAAAAAAGGATAATCTACTGTCCTTTATTTTAAAAAAAAAATTTTAAACGACATCGTATCAAAAAAAGGACTGACCTCTTAAAAAAGGACGAATGGTCACCGTAATTATGAGTCTTTTTAATTGTATGGTGGTATAATTTTGCAAGGGGGAATTGTAAATAATAGTACATTGAGACAATGTTCTGTGTACGTTGAGTCAGCAAATTTGTAAAACAAAATTGTGCGTTGAAAGGTTCGCTAAGTTAACGAAATAGATTATTGAATTGAAAAATTCTTTCATTAAATAATAATTATAAATTTATGATCATTTTAATATAAAATCTTTTTAAGAACGTTTATTCATTGTTACAACGAACAAATTCATTGGAAAAATATAAATAAATTTTTTTGGTTCAGTGTATGTCATATTGAGCCTACTCCTGAAGTTTCTCAGTGTCGGTGGAGGGTGTCAAAGATTTTTCACAGTCGAAAATAGCAGTGTTATTTGTTTATTTTAAATTATTCTTATCATTTTGATTTATAATCACTTTGGTAGTTGGTCTTAAAATATTTTCAAATTTCTCAGCATTTACTTTTTGTCTTCGGCTGCACATAAATACACTGTTTTAGCTTGACTTTTTGGGTTCTAGTGTTGCTATTGTGGTGTATTGTTTACTTACTGTTGCTGCATTATTATATTGCTGTTGCGACCCTTTGTGGTAGCATTGTGTTATGTTGCTGGAACTGTTTCGCTTTTTTAGTAGTGGTATTTTTACTTTCAATTTTGAACTATAACTTTCATTGTTGTTGTAGTGTTTATATATTGTTCGCCTTTTCTGACAACTTGAATTGTTGCTGTTGTGGCTCGTAACTTATTCAAAAACTCTGGGGAATGTCAAAAGCCTTTGTTTACATTGTAGTTTGAGATTTACGAGCTGCACTACATCAGCCTTTTCCATTCATTTTTTTTTGCTTCTAGTTTTTTCTTTTGGTTACTTACTGTATGGTTATTCACTGCGATGAAACCATATTTTTATCTCTATACAACAGGACATAGAAACCACTTACACATACTAACATCTTACTAACCATAAGTCTTTAAGTTAATGATTAGATATAAACTAAATTAAACTGGTTTAAATAAACTATATAAATATTGCTACAAGCACATCAGAGTTAAATATACTAGTAAATAAGTTTAGACAATAATATTTTACATTTATTGGGAATTGATCCTAACGCTCCTATTTTCCTGAGTGCTAAGTCTAAATTTACACGTTTCATCTTTTGATGCTCAACTTCTTTTCAATTCCCTTTTAAAGATGCCAATATAATCACACGCAGCAATCGGTTTCAACTTTTTCGGTTCATAAAAACAACAATTTCATTAACAGCAAATCAAAGAGAAAAAGAAAAGAAAACAAATTACATGCAGCCATCGTTGTACATATACCAACGAATAAAAACATAAAGCGTACTGACCGAGTACAGGCATCTCCGTACTTACCCCCTTTCACCTTTCTTCTCTCACCTAAAAACATAAGAGTTGAGCATCAAAAGATGAAACGTGTGAAAGCAGACTAACATCAAAAATAGTCCACTTTTGCTAAAAAAGAAATTTTAGTAAAATTTATCCCCCAGATTTTCATTTGTTGACTCTTTTGTGCCTCACATTTATCAAAATAAAATATTTGCCTGATAAAGGGATAAAGCTATAAGCCCATTATTTCCCTTTATATAAGATTTATCAGGGTTTAAAAAGCTGCAGTCAAAATAAAAAAATTGCCTTTTCTTCCACTTTCTGATTTTTCATTGGACGAAAATAAATTGTTGCCTTTACTTTTGATTAATTAAATGAAAACAGTCGTGGTGAAGGCAAAAGCAAAAAACGAAAAGTTGAAAACAACAAAGAACATCGGCACTCGACATGTTCGGAAGTGTTTCGTTTGACAGACTGAAACTTTTAATAAATACCGAAGTTAACCAAGAAAAAATTCGGAAAAAACACAACGTCCCATCTTCGACTGCCGATGTTCTTTGTTGTGTACAACTTTTCGTTTTTTGCTTTTGCCTTTACTGCGACTGTTTTCATTTAATGAATCAGAAGTAAAGGCAACAGTTTGTTTTTGTCCAATGACAAATGAAGATGTCGAAGTTGCAGTACAATCTTATGACTTTTACTATCTCTACTGCAGCTTTTTAAACGCTGAGATTTATATATCTTTTTGTGGCCTAATGTGTAGTTATGAATCGAATTTTGAAATATTTTGTTGATATTTTGTTGGTGATATCGCAATATGTTTCATACAAGGTGGCGCAAAAATAAAGTTATAATTTAAATTGGGTGTAATTTTTGCAGATGGCGCCAAATTTACGATGTGCGATTAAGTAGTTAACAAGCCATAGAGTGAACGTGTGTTATTGTTGTGGCTTTTTAGCAACTTTTCAGTCTGCTGTTTAAACGAAGCGTGAATTTCTTCGTCGTGCTCCATTAAGGAATACATTTTGTGTTTTTAGTGCAAAGAAATCCTCATGAGTGTGGCAATTGCAGTGAAGAGATAACTTTCCTTATTTTTATAAAGGTAACGATGGCACCACGGATGCAATCATATGCTAAATTATATTTTTGCCCTAACTTGCTGCATTCGGTCTCGATCATTGTTGGTTCAAACAGAATGGAGTAACCGTTCACACAGATCAGGGCGAGTTATCTTCCGTGTTAGAAATTTGAATTGACCGTCCAGATTTTCTGGATCTGACAGTACTAAACTTCGCCCATTATTTTTAAACTTTTTATTGCGTTTACCAAAACAAACTAAGAAACATGCAAGACTTAAAAAATAACATTGAATAATAAATCACCAATAATGATGTTTTTTTTTTTTGTTAGGACCAGCAGTAAGGGGATGACCCCCACTAATGCAATGCATTGTGTTGGAATAAGGAAAACAGGTAGTTGGATGGAGAATAGAGACACTAGTGCTTGTGAACATTCGTCTTACACTAATTCATGTTGAACTTAAAGTACTGTAAAAAAAAAAAAAATTTGCATTGACTAAAGATATGGACATTTCACGGCCCTACTGCAATATGCATAAGCTGGTTTAAGCAACAGTGGGAATACATGTTCATGATATGTGTTAAATCATTTTGAACTTAAGGAAATTTTTGTTAAGTTTTATGAAACTATCATTTGCTAAAGCAAAGTGTGAAACTGATTGCACATTTCATACGGAATCAATTGTTTTTTGTTAACACTTAGATGTCCAACATGGTCTGGCCAGACCATATTTGACTTTCATATGCAATATCATTTTTTGTAACAAAAGATTAAGGAAACGAAGGCTATAAATTCTACAAGTAAGTTGTCGTGAATCGAATAAAATACAAATTTGAAATCATTTGAATCATATTTAGGGCAAAAACCCCTACCACAAGTAAATGTTCGCTAAGTGCACCTCATGTTCTGGCTGGACCACAGGTACCTTTAAAGTTCATTACAGGGCCAAAATACTAAATCGCAATCCGATCATGTACAAGCGATACCGCATCTGACAAGTTCAACTTATTACCTTCCGTTGCGCGTTATTTGTAAAACCACAATCAAAGCTCAGAGAAAAACTCGATTTTGCTGCGGTAATTGCAAAAAAAGCTATGTGCCTTCAACATGGCAGAGAGACAAAAACGTATGTTTGCAATGATTGTTTAACAGAATTATTGCAATATTTTACAATCATATTAAAAAAACTGATTTTTTTTTAACACAAAATAAGTACAACATTTTGTTAAGTTTACTTATTTGGCTGGGGTTTTAAATCGTGGTCTGGCCAGACCATGTTGTGCAATTAGCGGTACTAAGGCTATTGAACAACGAAGGGTTAAAGATAGGATTTTCGTTCATTTTTAACAGTAGTTTAAGCAAGCTCATGCATGTTAAAGTTGGACCTTAACACTTACACATACACTTTTTATGAAAAAGCTAATTTTTATTTATAATAAAATGAAAGCCAGCTCTAATTATGTCGTTAATTTTGCTCCACTAAAGTTTAACAATGCATGAATTTTTTCGTCGAATGTGAGGTTATAAAAACTAAAATTAAATTTTGATGGACTTAAATGTTGGAATTAAAAAAAGTGTAAGCTTACCTTTATTGGCTACATTAACATAATAAACCAGCCGTATTCGACCTAAAGGTGAACAAACTGAAAAAAAACTAAGGGTAGTCTTAACCCTTTTTGAATTAGAATTTGACCGTTGTTTGGTATTTGTATTAAATTTTGGGCTTCAGTGTGTTTAGACTTATATAGAAAAATTATATTTCCAACATTTTTGTAAAACATTTGATCCCCGCCCTTCCCCTTTTTCAGAGTGTGTTACTATTTGTTAGAATAAAGCCAAAAATGCCGTAATAAGGGGCACTAAGAGTTGTAATATGTTGAACAAAAATATTAGCCATAACATTTTCTACAAAGTTGCTGAGCATACCCTGCATCGCAGATATAAAGAAAACATAGTCCTATATACCGATATCCTGCAAATTAATTAAAATTCCGATGTGATCTTTCAAAGGGTAGACACACGTATATTTGTTTTTTCTTTGGTCTCCTCTAACAGAATTCGTTGTCAGAACCCCGTAATTTTGAAAAAAAGTTTGAAATTGTTGTATAGTAGATATTATTATATTATAGAGAGATCGATCGAAAAGTATTCGACCGGTTTTAGTTTTGCCCAAGTCGAATATTTTAAAATGGCCATTTTTCGAATATCGAAAAATAAGTCGGTTATTTTAGTAATGTGTAATTTATATACATACATACGTTTTCCTTACTTTTGGTAATTTAAATATTTTTTTAATTGAATATTTGGCAAACTTTAACTTTTTATAAAACATGTCAAAACAAAAAGTTACAAAAGTCAAAAAAACATTATGAGCAATATAAGCGTGTGTTCTTGTAACAAAAACCAAAAACAATTCAAAATACTACAAAAAAAAGTTCAACTTAAAAAGTAATTAGCAAGTGAATAGTATGTGGTGAACTTATTTCATATACATATTATAAAATAAATTACTTAAAATATCTACTTTGTAAAAAAACTACTTTGTTGTTTTAAAATATTTTCATCATATAAGCATTGATTTTCAAGTTTAATTTTTCTTTAGTTTTTAAAATATTTTTTATTCTTGTTTAAATTTTTGAATTAATAAAACCATTTTATTTTCGTATAAAAAATTATTTTTTATTAATTGGAATTTAGCGCTTGAGCTAAATTAGATTTATTTAACTTCAATAAACGCTAAAAATTGGTGACCCCGAGAATTTAAACCATGTCTGTAAACAGCTCTGCAGATGAATTTGCATCACTTTCGGCACAAAGCAATGAGATAGCACGAGTTTCCGTTAAGGTTCCGCCGTTTTGGAAGATGAATCCAGCTTTATGGTTCAAGCAAGTCGAAAGTCAATTCATCACCGCTGGAATTACGTCAGATTCAACAAAATTCCATACGATTGTCGGTTCTATTGAGGCAAATATTCTCTGTGAGGTAAGCGATATAATTTTGCAACCTCCGGAAAACAACATGTATGATACTCTAAAGCAACGGTTGCAAGAACGCTTCACTGATTCTGAAGAAAAACAGTTGAAAAAGCTCTTGCGCGATATAGAGTTGGGAGACAAGAAGCCGTCAACACTTCTTCGTGAGATGTCTACACTATCTTCGGGTAAAGTATCAGACGATTTACTGAAAAATCTATGGATGCAGCGTTTACCTAAACAAATGCAGGCTATTTTGTCAGTAAGTAGTGAATCGCTTAGTAAATTAGCGCTAATGGCAGACAAAATTGCGGACACTTCGGAATCATGGGAAGTAAATGCAGTTTCCACATTGTCAACGAATGGTTCCTTAGAAAAAAAAATGGATGCTCTTACTAAACAAGTTGAAGCTTTAGCTCGAGGGCGCTTTCGTTCAAAAAGCCGTGGGCGTAACGTTCAACAGTCGAGGAGAGAAGATCCATCCTCGTGTAGCAAAGATAAGCCATATTGTTGGTACCATTTTAAGTTTGGGGACAAAGCCATGAAATGTGTCAAGCCATGCACATTCCCCAATACGAATTCGGAAAACCACTAGGCTCCTCGTCCAGGGTGACAGACGGGGAAAGCCGAGAAATTTGTCGCCTTTTTCTTCAAGACAAATTTTCTAATTTAAAATTTCTTGTAGATACAGGCGCTGACGTTTCTGTATTTCCTGCCACTTCGTCTCAACTTCAACAAAACCT
The DNA here is from genome assembly GCA_949318255.1 of Pollenia labialis. Taxonomy (NCBI): domain Eukaryota; kingdom Metazoa; phylum Arthropoda; class Insecta; order Diptera; family Polleniidae; genus Pollenia; species Pollenia labialis. The sequence continues at coordinate 161,536,795 of OX439140.1, forward strand.
GTCACCTTTAAAATTATTTGCTGCAAACCAATCGCCAATTAAAACCTGTGGAAAGAAAACTATTACATTACATTTAGGCCTGAAGAGAAACTTTCGGTGGACTTTTATTCTGGCTGATGTTTCAAAGCCAATAATCGGTTCCGATTTTTTGAGCCATTTTGGATTATTAGTAGACGTTAAACATAATCGACTAATTGATAACTGTTCTCAGTCTCAATGCGAAGGTTCTTTATATACAGAAGCCGTTCCTTTTACAATCAAATCTATCCAAGAAGACTCATATTTTTCTTCATTGATAAGTCAATTTTCGGATTTGACAGAACCTCCATCTTTTACAGAAAATGTTAAACATTCTGTCAAACATCATATCCAAACAAAAGGGCCTCCAGTATTTGCTAAAGCTCGCAGGTTATCGCCTGAAAAATTACAAATTGTTAAAAAAGAGTTCCAAAAAATGGTTAAGCAAGGAATATGTAGACCATCAAGAAGTTCTTGGGCGAGTCCTCTGCATCTTGTAATGAAATCAAATGGAGAGTGGCGTCCATGTGGTGATTATCGCCGATTGAATTCTGTGACTGTTCCTGATCGTTATCCGGTCCCCCATATCCATGACTTTGGATATATGCTTAGTGGTAAGGTGATATTCAGCAAGGTTGACCTGGTTAAAGCTTACCATCAAGTACCTGTTGAAAGTAATGATGTTGAGAAAACCGCTATTATAACGCCGATAGGTTTGTTTGAATTTCCGTGTATGACGTTTGGCCTGTGCAACGCTGCGCAAACCTTTCAACGGTTTATTAATGAGGTGTTAAAGGGCCTAGAATTTTGTTACGCGTACATTGATGACATACTCATTGCATCAGCAACACTAGAAGAACATAAGCAACACATGAATATATTGTTCGAAAGACTTCGTAATTACGGTATAAAAGTTAACGCATCTAAATCTGTTTTTGGTGTTTCAGAACTCAAGTTTCTTGGTTATCTGGTCACACGTGAGGGATTAAAACCACTACCTGAACGTGTTGAAGCCATTGTCAACTATAAAAAGCCAATTACTGTTAAAGAGATGAGACGTTTTTTGGGTATGATAAATTTTTATAGACGTTTCATACCCGATGCTGCACAACAGCAAGCTGTTCTTCATGAGGTACATTCTGGTTGCAAGAAAAGTGACAATCGAAAGATTAATTGGACTGCTGACCTGGAGGAAGCTTTTCAGAAATGCAAGCAACAACTTGCAGAGGCCACACTTTTGTCGTATCCATTGGTAGATGCTCCCACATCGCTTTGGGTAGATGCTTCAGATACCGGCATGGGAGGTGTACTTCAGCAACAAAATAATGGTGAGTGGAAGCCAATTGCATTTTACTCAAAATGTTTGAACCAAGCTCAAACTAAGTATTGTGCTTATGATCGAGAACTTTTAGCAGCATATTCTGCCTTAAAACATTTTCAATATTTTTTGGAAGGACGAGAGTTCACAATATATACGGATCACAAGCCATTGATTTTTGCATTTAAGCAAAAACCAGAAAAAGCTTCTCCTCGTCAACTAAGGCATTTAGACTTTATAAGTCAACATACCGTCGACATTCGCTATGTCGCTGGAAAGAAGAATGTAGTAGCAGATGCGTTATCCCGCCTTAATGCTGTCTCAATACCATCACCTCTAAATTATGAATTGCTTTCAAAAGAACAGCAGAACGATGAAGAACTGCAATCATTATTAAAGTCTCCTAAGGGATTATCATTAAAGCAAATGAAGTTACCCGAGGCTGATGGGCACATTTATTGTGATGTGTCATCCACAAATGTTCGACCTTACGTAACCCCAACTTTTCGAAGGCCACTTTTTGATTATTTGCATGGTCTTTCGCATCCAGGAATAAACAAAACGTTGGATCTTATAAAAAGTCGCTTTGTATGGTCCTCAATTTCAAAAGATGTTCGAAACTGGACAAGATGTTGTATAGCTTGCCAATCATCAAAAGTTCAACGCCATGTTAAAAGTCCTGTTGGTAATTTCGAGTTGCCTAGTCAACGTCTCAAGAATATAAGTATTGACATCGTTGGTCCTCTACCGTTGTGCAAAAATTACAGGTATGTTCTGACTTGTATCGACAGATTCACTAGATGGACAGAAGCAATACCACTGGAGGACATTACGGCAGAATCAGTTGCCACAGCTTTCCTACATGGTTGGATTTCCCGTTATGGCGTTCCTATACAGATTACAACTGATCAGGGAAAACAATTTGAATGCTCACTATTTCGGGAATTTACAAAGATACTTGGAACTAAAACGTACCATACAACTCCATATCACCCACAAGCAAATGGCCTTATAGAAAGATGGCATCGCTCTTTGAAGGCAGCACTGAAATGTTGTGAAAACCAAAACTGGGTTGCTAATTTGCCTTTAGTCCTAATGAGTTTACGAACAACAGTTATACAAGAAATTGGATTTTCTCCTGCGGAAATGGTGTATGGGGTAAATTTACGTCTGCCTGGCGAATTTTTTGATAGTTATGAAATATCAAGTACCAGTAATGAGTGGGTAAGACAATTTTGTGAAAATATGGAAATGCTTAAAGCTACACCTGCGCTGCATCATTGTACAAAGAACACTTTTGTACCAAATTCGATAAAAAATTGCACCCATGTTTTTGTAAGACACGACGCTATTAGAAAACCTTTACAACGTCCTTATGATGGTCCCTACCAAGTTATTAGCCGTAACGAAAAATTTTTTAAAGTTTTGATAACTGGAAAAGAGAAAGTTATATCAATTGACCGTCTCAAGCCAGCTTACATTTTTCAGGAAAAATCAAAAGAAGTATCAAACACACCTGCTGAAAAAGCTTCTGAAGATGATGGACATAATAGTAAAGTAACCAAGCTTCGTTCTGGTCGTAGGGTTACATTTGCTCTACCTTAAGTTATCGTTCTCACTAGGGGAGGGGTACTGTGGTGAACTTATTTCATATACATATTATAAAATAAATTACTTAAAATATCTACTTTGTAAAAAAACTACTTTGTTGTTTTAAAATATTTTCATCATATAAGCATTGATTTTCAAGTTTAATTTTTCTTTAGTTTTTAAAATATTTTTTATTCTTGTTTAAATTTTTGAATTAATAAAACCATTTTATTTTCGTATAAAAAATTATTTTTTATTAATTGGAATTTAGCGCTTGAGCTAAATTAGATTTATTTAACTTCAATAAACGCTAAAAGTATTTTAAATATTATATATATAAATTATTTTTATTTGATTAAGTTTGAGGTCTTCTTTTATAAAAAATATTATTAGAATCGTGGTTATTTTGTTGAACTATTCATGGTTTTTAATCCAAATTTTTAATATTTTTAATCATTTTCATTAAATTATTTTTATGAAGAAAGGAATTTTACAACATGAAAATTAATTAAAATTGTTATTGATAATTATTCATTCTTGACTGACCTGAGATTCGAACCCAGGCGGCTGGTTACCATGACATGTTTCGATCGCAACCACTCGATCTCCTCAGATGGATTTGCCGTCTTACAACCGCAGCCATCGACGACTGCTGACGTCAATAGTCAAATATCAATCCTTAAACCAAATTGTATTTTTAACCTTTTGGTAGATCGAAATTTGCTTTTTTGAATGATTATCCATTTTTTTTTTAATTGATCTAACATGTTTTTCCTAACTTCTGTTTCTTCTGTACTTATGTCAAGAATTCTTCTTGAAGTCCAAAGTACATTTTTTTGTTTTTTCATTTCGTCTTTCTTTTTTCCTTGTTGACCTTTTTCAGTACAACTTGAAGGACAAATGTACACATAGAGCTCGTGCCTTAGCTTTAAAAATAATTAGAATCGTGGTTATTTTGTTGAACTATTCATGGTTTTTAATCCAAATTTTTAATATTTTTAATCAGGCTTAAGTTCATCAAATTAAATTTTCATTAAATTATTTTTATGAAGAAAGGAATTTTACAACATGAAAATTAATTAAAATTGTTATTGATAATCATTCATTCTTGACTGACCTGAGATTCGAACCCAGGCGGCTGGTTACCATGACATGTTTCGATCGCAACCACTCGATCTCCTCAGATGGATTTGCCGTCTTACACCCGCAGCCATCGACGACTGCTGACGTCAATAGTCAAATATCAATCCTTAAACCAAATTGTATTTTTAACCTTTTGGTAGATCGAAATTTGCTTTTTTGAATGATTATCCATTTTTTTTATTTTAATTGATCTTACATGTTTTTCCTAATTTCTGTTTCTTCTGTACTTATGTCAAGAATTCTTCTTGAAGTCCAAAGTACATTTTTTGTTTTTTCATTTTGTCTTTCTTTTTTCCTTGTTGACCTTTTTCAGTACAACTTGAAGTACAAATGTACACATAGAGCTATTCATGGTTTTTAATCCAAATTTTTAATATTTTTAATCAGGCTTAAGTTGTCAAATTTTTGTCAAATAATCACCCCAATTCTGACTTTCGATTCGAATCGAAACTTTCTCCGTTTGGCAACTTTGGTATTCAGAGTTTCGATTCCGCTCCGTTTCATTCGATTGTAGGTATTCTGTATTACGATCGTAGTTAAGTTTTTCTACGCTTATATTTTAGCAACGGAATTTTTTTCGATTGTTTTTTTTTATAAACTTAAAAAGTGTTTAATATATAAAATGTAAGTAAAAAATCTTTAAAAAGTGATTTATATAAATTTTTGTGGTACTGAAATATAAAGATTTATTTTTCCAGGTCAAAAACAACGACACCAGAGCAATACGAAAAGCTGACAAGTTTTAATGTCAACAAAACAGGATATTGCTTGCGGCTACCATAAACGGTCCAAGGACGAAGTCCAGGTATAATGCATTTGGACCACCAACAAAAAGTGACACCGCATGGAAGAAAGTATTTATGACTTATTAAAAATATGTCGCATGTACTTATTTCTCTGTAGCTATGGATTGACTGGAAGTGCTACATAAAGCGGAAACTGTCGGCAAATAAAATAGAATTAATTAGCACTGGAGGAGGAAACTCTCGCTTGCAGCACATTAGCCCATTAAAAGAAAAAGTAATCCACTTGACGGGGCTTGAAACAAGCACAAGTGGTATTAGGGGTGCAATAGATTTTGGAGTGGCGAGTGAGGTGCAGGATGAAGTGTCTGAAATGGATATTTCCTGTCGCTCTGAATACCCTTCGGACGTACCGACCACTTCAAAAAACGTCCAAGTCCAAAAGACAACACATTGTCTTTGCTGAGACAGCAAATATGGGCATCTATATATCAAAGAGTTTTATGAAGGATCTAAAAGCTTCCATGAAAACTGTTTGAAAAAGTTTGACGAGGTGTCTACACATTTAAGGCGAATGAACCGATCCCTAGAATTAATTCTTTTGTATTTTTTTTTTTTTTTAATAATATTATTAATCATACAAATTTTTTTTATTTTCTTATTTTTATTGTTTGTTGTGACTTTTGTTTATTAAAATAGTAACAAACTTGCTAATTTCTTTGTTTCTATTCCACATTCCATAGTAAACAAATTGGTTTTCATTGTTGTCTTCTTCTTGTTCTTTCGATTCAATTTTAGTTTGGAATACCAATTTTCGATCGTAGCGTAACTGAATGCGGAGACGTAATCGAAAGTCAGAATAGGGGTGAATAAAATAAACCAAAATTAAAGAAAAATTTTTTATAATACATAACTTTAAAAGCGTATACAAACATGATTTTTGAATGAAAATTCGTATGATTAACAACATTGTTTCTACTCTTAAAATTTTACTTAAGATGTTTTGTCAAAATGCCACAGAATTTTTTATTTGTATATTGTGTTATTAAAATTTAAAAATTATGATTTATACTCAGTATATAAAAACCGTTTTAATTGTATGAAAAACGACTTCATTGTACAGTTAAAATAGGTACATATTAGGGATGCCAAACGGGACCAGATTTTTTGCATTTTTAATTCAAAAATACGGGATCCCGGGACGGATCGGGATTTTTCGGGATTTGGAATTAAAAAAAAATTTTAAAAGTTTATTTTATTAAAATTTATTATTTATGAATAAGTATTAAAGCAAATTAGTTCATGAAGAAAATTAAATTTAATACTAAACAAAACACGTTAATGTATTCTTTTAAAGTAATATTAAAGTAATATAAACATTTGTATATGTGTATAAGTTTTATGTATTAAAACGTATCTCTCAAAAAGCTTCTTAAAAAAATTAATGCATCTAGTGTGACGTCTGATAATCGAGACCTAATTTGAAACAATGTATTCTCTCGAAACTTTTAACGCAAACGTAACAGGCAATTTGCTGTTCGATGTCGTTAATAAAAAACTTCTTTCTATTGTAGACTCTAGAAAATTAGCTGGCGTTTGTACAGATGGTGCAAATGTTATGTGTGGCAGAAATGAAGGTTTCATAGGGCAATTGAAAAGGCACGGCTTTGAATTTATTAGTTTTCATTGTATTATTCATCAGGTAGCTCTTGCATCGAAATTTATATCTGACCACCCTGCCATGAAAACTGCTGAGCGAATAATTAATAAAATTCGCGGCGGTCATCACTCCCTAACCCATAGAAAATTTGTAAATTTTTTAAAGAATAAAGGCGCTGTTCATTATGATTTGAAAATGTTTACAGAAGTTCGATGGCTAAGCCGTGGTGACTGTTTAAACAGACTATTTACCCTTCGAAACGAAGTTTTAGATTTTCTAGAATTAGAAAATATGGAAGAATATCTATTAATAAAAGATGAAGACTTTATTTTAGATCTTGCATTCTTAGCGGATACAACAGCACATTTAAATAAATTAAACTTGGAACTTCAAGGAAAAGAAAAAACCTTAAATGATTTATGGCAAACTCTTTTCAACTTTAAAACTGAAATAGAAGCTCCAGACGAAATAGAGACTATAAAATTTTGGAAAAACCTAAATAAAGCTGAATATCCCATATTAAAAAAAATTTCGTATAAATGCTTTTCTTTTCTTCCTTCCACTTATCTGTGTGAACAAATTTTTTCTGATTTAAAATTTCTTTGCTCAAAACAAAGAAACAAAATCAGTTCGGCACATTTAAAAAATGTTATGCTCATACGTAATTGTAATAAAAGCATTAAAATAGAAGATTCGATAAAAGACCTATTTTCACAGCAAAATATAGCAAGACAGGAGTAAAAGAATTTGGTTTTAAAGTTCTAAAAAAAATTCTTCATATTTTTTTAACATATATTCTTTCATATTTTCTCAGATCATAAAGACAGCACTTTTATTCTTAAAAAGTGGTCCCCGCCGCGAATTCTATTAATTATTCGCTCCGCAGTTTTCATGGCACGGTGCTCAGATATAAATTTCAATGAAAGAGCTACCTGAAGAATAATACAATGAAAACTAATAAATTCAAAGCCGTGCCTTTTCAATTGCCCTATGAAACCTTCATTTCTTCCACACATAACATTTGCGCCATCTGTACAAACGCCAGCTAATTTTCTAGAGTCTACAATAGAAAGAAGTTTTTTATTAACGGCATACAAATAACGAGTTGACAAAGGTCATTAATGTCAGTGCTCTCATCTTAAAAAAAAGAAAAATATTCGCAATTTTTAAGCTTTTCGTTAGTGGCACATTCTACATATGATTCTAGCTGAATACAATTCCAGGCAATTATATTGCGGTACAAGAAAAGAGTTTCTTTAAAACAAAACCTATAGCCTTTTAATTTCTGTAAAAAATGTTTTTCGGTTTTCAAGAAGGTGTTATTTTTTCTTTCACTTTAAATTCCTTTATATTACTATGAATGTTATCAAAATGCCTTTTTAAAACATATTCCCTCTTATTTTGAAATGATTCATAACATAAGAGCAAACAAATAAAAAATGACTTCCTTTTTTTGATAATAAAAAAAAATAAAAGTCAAATATTAAAATTAATTTACCATTACAAAATTATAATTATAAATTATAATTCTTAGCAAAAAAAAAAAAAAAATATAAAAAATAACAAACTTTAATTTTTATGGCACCGCTCGTAATTATTACGGTACTGATTGAAATTATTTTAAAAATTGCTTTTTTAGTTTGACATAAATTTGTGTTTGCTGGGTAAACTCTCTCTATTCACTAATACTAATATGAAGCAATACAACCACAATTTAATTTTTGGACGTCTCTGCTTTAGATCAGGGATTTTTTTGGTTGTGTATTAGTGAGTACCAGAGAGTAAGCAAATTGAGAAAATGCATTTATTTACAGCCGAAATAAAATGTTAGTAATATATTTTATAAGTTGTATAACACAAAGGTACAAGATTAAAAATTTTTTGTGTTGATAAAAAATTTGTAGCAATTCTTTACCAATTCAATGCCGCTGATTTTAAAACTACACTTTTTTTATTCGGAAGTTTTTTGACTCTAAATCAGTTTCAAATATCTTATCAAACAATTGTAAAAAATTAAAGATTTTTATGTTTTAAAAATTCATAAAAAATAAATATTGCACGCAAATCACAGCTGATACAAAAAAAGTGCAGTTTTAAAATCAGCGACATTGAATTGGTAAAGAACTGCTACAAATTTTCTAGCAACACAAAAAATTTTTAATTTTTTTCCCTTGTGTTCTACAAGTTATAAAATGAAATCTTCTAAATTTATACTTTTATGGCAGTTTTGTAATAGTAGAATGCTTTTCAAATGGGATGAACTTAATTAATTACGTTGCTTGGAACAAATAAATTTTAAATCCGAAAAAATTTGTTCGCATAGGTAAGTAGTGCCGAATAAAGAGAGGCACGTCAATGAATTTTTTTTAGTTCAGGATAGAAATGGTATTCACGGTGTTGGGTTGCTCATACTTCAAAAATCTGTGCATACATTTTTATTCTAGCTAATGGTATATCATAACTTTTTAGAAAATACCAAATGTGCACATGAGTTTGCCTGAAAAAATGTATAAAAACATTATAACAGGTCAAAGTTACGTTTAATAATTACCATAAATTAGTAAGGTTAAAGGCAGAATTAGTCTTTACTTTCTGTTTCTGTTCTGTTCCGTGCCGTTCTGTTTCAAAATTGTAAAAGTTTCTTTTTCTGTAGCAACTGTAGCCATTTATGACAAATTTATTAGTTTTGCACCATCCATTGTGTTTGGGGGTTGATTTTGTTTGTTTGGTTCTTTTTTTTGTTGTTGTGTCTTTTTTAAATAAAACAATTTTTTTCTTTTTTGGTTTTTATATTTTAGTTTTATTTAATTTTTCAATTCACTTGACACTTTTTGTTTAAATGTTATTCAGAGTTTTTTGTTCACAGTTTGTTTTGTTTTTTACTTTAAATGTTTTGTTTGTTTTAACGTTTGGTTTGTTCACAATTTAATGTTCTTTTTACAATGGTTGAAACTAAAGTGAGTTTTAATTATTGAAAAATGATCTTGCAAGTTAAATTGAGTACAAGGAAAATAATGTAATGACGAAATGTAAAATAAATATGTAAATAACAATTTAAGGACCGTTAGTATTTTACAGGGTGCTGCGTTTGGGACGAGTCATCATTAAACATTCCGGCCCCCATGACTTGGTGCAGGTAAACATAGGTCCGCAAACCAGGTTACAATGTAAACAAGGTGTTGTGAAGATTTTTGGCAGATATGGCATCTAGGATCTCACTTCGATTCAAGTTTGCGGGTCGTGAGGGGTTGAATATGTTGACGGCAATCAAATCTGTTGATGAGAAACTTAGAATTGTTTTGTGGGATGCCATACCTGTAAGTAGGAATTCAGTGAAACATTAGTTGGGAAAATTTTCTTTTAAAGAATGTTAAGTATATTTTAAAACAAAACCACAATTTTTGTAATGGGTCTGGTAACGATCCCATTTTTTGTCTGGATGTCGACAACTCTACATTGTTGATCAGTACCAATATGGGTCTTCGTGATTCGGCCCATTTGCCATTCATTGGGGGGCAAATTGTTGTTTTTGATGACCACCAAGTCGTTGACTTTAACGTCATCCCTCTGAGACTTCCACTTGTACCTGCGATGCAGTTCGGCCAGGTATTCGGATTTCCATCTTTGGCAAAATGATGACCTTTAGGCGTTTCCAGCGGTTGATGAGGGTCAGGTTTTCGCTGCTTACATCAGGTTCGGCTGGGGTCAATAATGGAGTTCCAATAAGGAAGTGTCCAGGGGTCAATGGGTTAAGGTCATTTGGGTCATCGCTAGCAGGACTTAAGGGTCTAGAGTTTAAACACGATTCTATGCGGGTGAGAATTGTTGACAACTCTTCAAAGGTGAATTTCATATCAGGTATCATTTTCTTTAGGTGGGTTTTAAATGACTTTACACCGGCTTCCCAGAGTCCGCCCATATGTGGGGCACCAGGGGGTATAAATTTCCAAATGATATTTTGATGGCTATAGTTGTGTGTAACTTGGGACTGAAGAGTTTTTATAAATTCTAGACGATCTTTTTTGATGAGTTCTGCTGCTCCGACAAAGTTCGTGCCGTTGTCCGAGTATACGATTGCTGGACATCCACGTCTTCCAATAAAACGGGAAAAGGCAGCTAGGAAGGCTTGGGTCGATAAATCACTTACTGGCTCTAAGTGAACAGCTTTAGTGGCAAAGCATACAAATATGCAGACGTACCCTTTTGTGATAAGGCAGGCTCGACCAGTAAAGTTGCGAATGTTGAAGGGTCCAGCGTAGTCGACTCCAGTTGTGGTGAAAGGGCGAGAAAGTGTAGTGCGCTCTGGTGGTAAGGAAGCCATGATCTGACTCAAAGTGTGTTTTTTGTACAAAACACAAGTTTTGCAATTATTAATCACCATTTTTACTAAGGGCCTCAAACGAAAAATCCAATATTCCGTACGAAGTACTCGGACCATAAGTTGGTTTCCCCCATGAATAGTTATTTTGTGAGTGAATTCGGTCAGCAATCTGGTGAACTTAGAGTTGTACGGCAGCAATATTGGATGTCGTTCGTTATATGTGAGCGCTGGTGATTGAACCAGACGTCCGTTGGCTCGGATGACGCCTAGTTGGTCTATGAACGGGTTGAGGGTCAAAATACTGCTGGAAGACGAAATCCTTTGTTTGAGCTTCAACTGCTTATATTCTTCTGGGAAGTGTTGTTTTTGCGTCAAAATAATGAGTCGTGTTTTGACATCTATTATTTCTTCTGGTATAACTTCGTTTGAAGATATCCGAAGGCGGGTTCTGTTTACACCAGTGTTTCTCCAGAAACGTAGGACATAAGCTAATACTCTATAAGCGCGCGACAAATTGGAGAAACGGTTCAATGGGTCCTCCTGAGTAGTAGTAGTTAACGTCTTTACAGTTTTTGCTTCTAAATTGGTGTCATTTGGACTTCTGGATTTTGGCCATTTATGTTTGGGTAATTTTAGCCATGAAGGTCCATACCACCATAAGTTGTGGGTCTCTAATTCTTGGGGCGTACATCCCCGGCTGGCTATATCTGCAGGGTTTTCTTTTGAGTCGACATGTTGCCAATGACTATTGCCGACTTTATCTACAATTTCTGAGACACGATTTCCAACAAAGGTGTTCCACGTGCAGGGGGGTTTCTTTAACCAGGCCAGTACTATTGTTGAGTCGGTCCAAAAATATGTGTCGATTTGCGTAGCTTGAAGATTCGGCAGGATTCCTGAGGCTAAATTTGCCAGTAAAACTGATCCACAAAGCTCCAAACGTGGTAGCGATATTTGTTTAATGGGTGCAACACGAGTCTTAGAGGCCAGTAAATATGTAAATATAGAATTTTCAGACTGTATTCGGACGTAAAGAGTCGCAGAATAAGCCTTTTCTGAGGCGTCGCTAAAGCCATGTATTTCAACATTTAAATTAGGGCTGTACTGGATCCAACGAGGAATTTTTTGGGCATTTATTGCAGAGCAGTTTTTCACGAATTTTTGCCATTTGAGGCAAGTCAAGGGTTTTAGGTTTTCATCCCAGTCGACTTTATCTAACCAAATCTGTTGCATGATTAACTTGGCATCAACAATTACTGGAGCTATCCATCCGCAAGGGTCAAAGAATTTGGCAATTGTAGATAAAACTTCCCTTTTTGTGTAATTTTCTTTCAATTCAACACCTGGGGCAGTGAATGTAAAAGAGTCTGAGGAAATGTTCCATTTTATCCCGAGTGTCTTGGTTCCGGCGTTCTCGGATAAGTTTAACCAGTCGAGCGGTAGTAGGGTCTCATTTGGCAAATCTTGAATTACTCGTGGATCATTTGAGGTCCATTTCATCAGATCGAAACCGGCAGATTTTAGAACAGTTGTAAGTTCTTTTCGTGATTTGATGGCTTCGTTTAATGTGTGGCCACCAGCTAAAACGTCATCTACGTACATGTTGTGTTGTAAGATGTTTGACGCCAGGGGGTGAGTTGTCCCTATATCTTCGGCTAGTTGAAGAAGGGTTCTTATGGCAAGAAAGGGCGCGCAATTAACTCCAAACGTCACTGTGAGGAGTTCGTAATCCTCAATAGGATCAGCCTCAGATTTTCTAAACAATATCCTTTGATATTTTGTTTGCGTAGGGTCAATGAGTATCTGGCGATACATTTTTGTGACATCTGCGTTGTACACAAAACGGAAGAATCTCCACTTCAATATTATGAGCACTAAGTCTTGTTGAAGTATGGGTCCTGGATACAAAATGTCATTCAAACTTCTCTTATTTGAAGACGGGCTCGATGCGTTGAAAACTACTCTAATCTTCGAAGTCAACTTTTCGGGTTTTATTACTGCGTGATGCGGCAGGTAATAATTTGGGTATTTATTAATTTCCAGGGGAGAAATTTTCCTCATGTGTCCTAGCTCGAGGTATTCTACAATAACTTGGTCGTATTGTGTTTTAAAATCTGGCTTTTGGCTAAGCATGCGCTCCATTCTCAAAAATTGGGCCATGGCAATATTTCTAGATACGCCTATTTCTTCGCCATTTTTAAAGGGTAGGGTAACAATATATCTACCCGAATCACTTCTACGGGTTGTAGACTTGTAGTGATTTTCACACTGCGTGTCCTCTTCTGACCTCAAAACCTTTTTTGGGGTCTCCTCCACCTCCCAAAAGCGTGTGAGGATTCGGTCCAGGGACGATGTGTTTAGTAACGCTATCGTTTTTCTAGGTGAAGTTGTTGTACAAATTGGTCCCCCCACAATCCAGCCAAATACTGTTTTTTGTGCCAAAAGGGATCCAATGGACCGCATCGGTGTTTCCATACTATATATTGAGGGGCCTAAGTCGAGGCCTATTAGTAGGTCGATGGGTCGACTTTGATGAAAGTGTGGGTCTGCAAGTTCTAGTTTTGCAGCCTCTGCGAATTGTTCTGCGTTTAACGTTTGGGGCGGTAAATTGGATGGAAGGGTCTTCAAAACTGGTGCCCATACCTCTAACTTAAACGATGTGTCCACCCTGGAGCAAAGGTTAAACAAACAGGCTTTGGTCGAAGTTTCAGAAACTGTCTGACTCAAGCCGGAAACGTGTACTATATTACGTTTTGTAGGTAAGTTTAATCGGTTTTTTAATTTGTCCGATATAAACGTGGATTGGGATCCAGGGTCGATGATTGCTCTTGCCTGGTATCTTGCGCCTCTAGTTTCGATTTGTACTATTGCAGTAAATAACAAAGTTTCTTTGTCTATTAGCTGTGTCGAGGACTGATTATTTCCCCGCAGGGTCAAGGAAGTCAGATTAGGAATACCTGATCTAGAAGTGGACTGTATGTATTGGGCTTGCGCTGCAGCACTTGTACTAGCTTGCTCGTCAGCGTTATTTGGTGGTAAACTTATAGGCTGGGTCACCGTTGCCTTGTGCAACAAAGTGTTATGTTTTTGTTTGCACAGCCTACAACTATATTTGCTTGAGCAGTCCTTGACACCATGATTTATTGACAAACAATTAAAACATGAATTTGTGACTTTTGCTATGTGAATTCGGTCATTCACATTTTTTTCTAAAAATTTAGGGCAGGATCGTAATGGGTGAGGCTCTTTACAATGTTGACAATTGTGCGTAGAGTCTTTTTGTCCCCCCTTTGCTGGAAAACGTTTCTGAGTTTTCGACTCGTTATTGGTTTGAGTCGCGTTTGTATGAAAACTGTGAACCTGTTTTTGTTTAGTGAACGGTTTGGAACTTTCCTTTTTTTGTTGATAGGGTTTAGGTTGTGTGATGGCCGCAATTGACTCTAAAGTCTTAGAATGGTGAGTCAAAAAAGTGTTAAACTGTTCCCACGATGGAACCTTTGTTATTTCTTGAAGAGAGTTTTCAAATTCCTTCAAAAGTGTTCGGGGGAGCTTGGTCGAGCAAAGATATACCAGGAAGGGGTCCCAAGTGCCAGTTTCTACCCTTAAAGCATTTAAAGCGTGAATGCAGCCATTAACGGTTCGTTGTAGTGTCTGAATAGATTGGCCTGAATCTTCGGTAACTTTCGGAAGGTCAAATAAAATTTTCAATTGTTCGTTGACCTGAATCCGATTGTTCTCGTATTGAAGAACAAGATTTTTCCAGGCTATATCGAAGCCTTCGTTGGTTAATGGGGCATTTGAAACTATGTTCCTAGCGTCTCCTCCAGTTTTTTGAAGCAAATGAAATAATTTTTCAATTTTACTGAGTCGTGAATTATTTAAATATAGGGCAGTAAAAAGGTCGCGGAAGGTTGGCCACGTCACAAAATCACCTAAAAATGTATCTATATCGCAAGGTGGCAGCCGAATAGACGAAACGTCGCTGTTTTCTAAAATTGGGTTTTCCGCAGACGAAACCCGCTCGTGCTTACTCGTGTCATCAGTCGGGGCAGAAAGCGCCAGAATTTCCGCGTTAAGTGAGGCCAAACAAGTTTTGTATGCAGCCAGGGCCATTTTATATCGATCGCGAAGTTTCTGCCTGTCTACCGGTTGTTCGCCAGTTTCCGGTTTCTTGTCCCTACACTCTTCATAAGCCCTTTTGATTTGCTGCCAAAGTGAGTCTAGTTCTACTCGAAGAACTTCTAAACTATGAATGTCCTCACCTGCCTTTGATTCTGAATACTCGCTTTCAAAATCCAAAAGGTCATTTGTACAATTAACAAATTTATCGAGTGCCATTATTTATTAGATAAACAAGAATCGTGAAAAAAACTATTAAATTGGGTCAAAAAAGTACCTGCTAGCGATATAACAACAACAAGTATTGAAAAAATTATAATTATTTAAATTTTAAGAGTCCCACAAAGCGATTTGTTTCCCTGGTATTTTTCAAAAATGGACGCAATGGTAACTCGGTTTTTATTTATTTGGGTAGTGACGTCACGGGTTTTTCTCTTAAAAAATTGCAGCGGCAAAAAAATTAAAGAGTAACACAACAAGCAAGAATATTTATTTCTTGTTGTGTTGTATACTTTGACTTACTTGTTGTTGTTGGGTCTTTTGTTTTTTGTGTCACTGCTTGTAGATTTCGTCTTCTTTGTGGTTGTTATTGTTGTTGTGTGTCTGCTGATGCTGCTGCTACTGCGCCAAAGAATTTGGGTCCCGTTAGCTTGTTCACTATTAAACTTTGCAAATTTTGTTTTTTGTAAACACTTTTAATTTAATTAATTTTTATTTTATTAATTTTTTAACAAAAACTTTGCTTTTGTTTTATATACACTACACTTTATGCTGCGGTTCGAAGTGACCAAATGTTTGGTGGTTGATTTTGTTTGTTTGGTTCTTTTTTTTGTTGTTGTGTCTTTTTTAAATAAAACAATTTTTTTCTTTTTTGGTTTTTATATTTTAGTTTTATTTAATTTTTCAATTCACTTGACACTTTTTGTTTAAATGTTATTCAGAGTTTTTTGTTCACAGTTTGTTTTGTTTTTTACTTTAAATGTTTTGTTTGTTTTAACGTTTGGTTTGTTCACAATTTAATGTTCTTTTTACAATGGTTGAAACTAAAGTGAGTTTTAATTATTGAAAAATGATCTTGCAAGTTAAATTGAGTACAAGGAAAATAATGTAATGACGAAATGTAAAATAAATATGTAAATAACAATTTAAGGACCGTTAGTATTTTACAGGGTGCTGCGTTTGGGACGAGTCATCATTAAACACATTGTTTTATTTCAATAACTTTTATGCACATAAATTGGAAGAAATAAAATTTAATTAACGAATTTTTTATTATTTATTTTGCGGTAACTTACAATTACTTTACAAGTTCTTGATTTTATCAAACTGAACCGCAACAGAACAGAACAACTAATGAATTTCACAGGTTTTTTAATAACAAAAACAAATCAGCTGGTTCGTAACAGAACAGAAAGTAAAGACTTACTGAGCCTTAACTTTTTGGGCTCGGTCAAATAATTGTAGCATAAAAAAGTAAGCAATAAAAATAGTGCGAAACAATAAAGTTTCATTAATACATCAATAAAACACATCTTCTTACCCAAACATTTTACCTACTGTCACATTTGCTTTTATGTGTACAGGTTATTTACACATAAATTGTAGCAAAACAAGACTTTTTTACTTGTTTTTTAAATATTTCTACTTACTTAAGAAAAGGGGTTTCAAAGAAAGAACAAACCCAACGACGCAATTGGTACAGAAACCAAAATATTTTTACAAGCAAAATACCAACAAATTCTTTTGGCTATTTTGTTTCTTAATAATTTCTGCATTTAGGTACGTCTTTTTTAAGAAAGCAAAAGGGACCCTTTTACAGGTAGCAAAGAATTTTTTTCACAAACAAAACACATATCGTTAGCTTAAACGTTGCAGTAAATGTTATTGTTAAAAAATTTACTAAATAAAATTTACGCTAGCTTTGCTGTTAAATATTTGCAACAATTTAAATTATGTTAAAATTAAATAAAAATGTTATATTACTCTGCATTTAAGTCTTAAAATTTAGACTCTAAATATTGCACGCAAGGCATTGGATGTTACCAAAAGCATTTTTGACCGCACAATATTTTTGAGTGTAAGCTGAAACAAAATAATATAGCATCCGCTAAACATGTACACTTGTCGAAGTCACACCGACGACTGAATTGAAGAGCATAACAATATGTGTTTGTAGTGGTTTGCACAATTGTGCAAAGAAATGGAAACCCCTGTTTTACACCAGGGATTTCCAAAATTTTTTTGGTTGTGTATTAGTGAGTACCAGAGAGTAAGCAAATTGAGAGAATGCATTTATTTACAGCCGAAATAAAATGTTAGTAATATATTTTATAAGTTGTATAACACAAAGGTACAAAATTAAAAATTTTTTGTGTTGATAAAAAATTTGTAGCAATTCTTTACCAATTCAATGTCGCTGATTTTAAAACTACACTTTTTTTATTCGGAAGCTTTTTGACTCTAAATCAGTTTCAAATATCTTATCAAACAATTGTAAAAAATTAAAGATTTTTATGTTTTAAAAATTCATAAAAAATAAATATTGCACGCAAATCACAGCTGATAGAAAAATTTTCCCTAATTGCAGATTCAAGTTCCAAATTGAACAGAACGACGGCCTACCGTTTGACTGGACAGGGGAAGAGACTCTATAAATTTAGTATTATAATTAAGCCTTTCCCAAATTTTATTCAGCAATTGCTTGATAAAAACACCATCCCACAATGGTCTTCCTTTTTTAACAATTTCCAATATTACTAAACTTGAAATCTCCATTTTCAGTTTGGTAACTGATTTTGGTTCATTAATTTCCTCTTCTAATAACCATTTTTTAAATTCAATATGAGAATTATAACGTGAAAAAGTTATTTTAGTAAACAGTTAGGGTATTCATAGTGGTAAGTAATATAGAAATGGTATTCACGGTGTTGGGTTGCTCATACTTCAAACATCTGTTAAACATCTGTTAAGTTTAGATCAGCCATCGGCAACCTATACTATTACATTTTGCGATTATATGCGTTATATCCGCTCTCCCTCTCACAACGAACCGGTGCTGCCAGAAAAAAAACATTTTTCTCATATCCCCAATTTAAAAGTAAAAATCTCCAATCGTTAACATACTTTGATACATTACATCTTCAATCATTATATCATATGGATACAAATTTTTGCGTGATTATTTGTTGCCATATGCTTAGAAGAATGCACTGGTATAAATGACATGTCTCATCTTATTATCTGTATAAGAAGTGTTATTTTCCAACAAGCATTATTTTCAAAAAGTTTGAATATAATGAGTACAGGGAAAATTGTCGTTCAAATTGTGAACAAAATACGTGGAGGCCATAATGCCTTAAGTCATAGAAAATTTCTTGAAGCCGTGCATGCTGAATATGGAGATTTGGTTATGTATACAGAAATAAGGTAATTAAGTAATCACGATATTAAAGCAGAATTCCAATTTTTTTTTAATACCGTAAATTGCAAAAAAATTTGATGTCAAACTTTATATGTTATTACATCATCAATATTTATTTCATATGGACAGGATTTTATGCGTAACAGATTTTCTAAATGCTTATCAGTCAAACGATTTCGACTTTTAGTTTGAATGTGTTTAAGAGCCGAAAATGTTTACTCACAAATGTAGGTCGATCCAAACATTGCATACAATTTAACAATTTCGTTTTTAGCTTTCGGGTATAGATCTTCAGAAATATTTCTCCAAAACTTAATTCCTTTAGTAAATGGTAAAGCTAGATCTTCCCTCATTTTAATTAGTTCTGCTTTAAGGTCGTGATTATGTAGTTCAATATTGCATAGCAAAGGGTTGTTATGCATTTCAATCAAATTTTCAATTTTTTTAAAATCATGAAAAAGGATTGTTGTAATTATTTAAAAGAGATTGGAGCACATTTACATACTCAATTAGTTTGCTATTTGGAACTTCACTATAAATTCTTGTTAAACTTTTTAATTGTTATTTTTAAGGTTAAAATTTAAAATTTTGACTTTCCTAATAAATTGTGTAACAACAAGGGCCTCTTTTGCGTCACCAGTAATACTTTCGTATTCTTGTGCCTTTGCATGCCATGGGTTTTAATCCTCGACAAAGTACACTGACAAACCAAACATTCGGGTTTGCCAAAATAATTTTCTGAAAATAAAAAATTCAATTCATATTCATCTACCATTTTGGTGGGGACAAATTTTTTTATATGGCAACGCTGATTTTAATCTTATTTTAAGCAACAAGCGATAACACGACCTGCCTTGTTGAATGCTCAAGCTAGACTGATTAATGCTAGGAACACAACTGGGACGAACGACGAATTTTTGGCCGCGAATATTCGTCGCCAAAAATAAAAAATATTTGTGTATATGAAAATGCACACAATCAGGGCGCCGACGAAAATTCGCCGGACGTTGCAAACTTTAAATAGATTTAATTCTAATTCTTACGCCGGCGAACGACGTACAAATCAGTACCGGGTAGCCATATTGTTTAAAAATGGTAAGTATTTTAGTAAATAAAGTTACTTTTTACTTTAGAAATTGTAAAATTTTAACTGAATATAATTTAAAATACAAATTGTAAAAAAAATTGACAATAAAAAAGTATTTCAGTTAGTTGTTCTTAATGTTTTGTTTGTGAAGTATTTTTTGTTCATATGTTACCACTACTTCTTGTTTATACAACATATTTTATTTCCATTTTGTTTTTTCGTCGTTATTGTGTTTCATACGCCGAATTTATACAGCGAATTTCTACCGAATAATTCGTCGTGCTGGACGAAATTCGTCGTTCGTCCCAGTTGTGTTCCTAGCATAATGTTGTTTAATTCTCTACTATGTGTGTGCACACGTACGTAATAAAAGAGCATAGAGAAAACGCGGCGCCCTGATTTTGCCGATGGCTGCTTTAGATCAGGGATTTCCAAAATTTTTTTGGTTGTGTATTAGTGAGTACCAGAGAGTAAGCAAATTGAGAGAATTGCATTTATTTACAGCCGAAATAAAATGTTAGTAATATATTTTATAAGTTGTATAACACAAAGGTACAAAATTAAAAATTTTTTGTGTTGATAAAAAATTTGTAGGAATTCTTTACCAATTCAATGTCGCTGATTTTAAAATTACAATTTTTTTTATTCGGAAGCTTTTTGACTCTAAATCAGTTTCAAATATCTTATTAAAAAATTGTAAAAAATTAAAGATTTTTATGTTTTAAAAATTCATAAAAAATAAATATTGCACGCAAATCACAGCTGATAGAAAAAAAGTGCAGTTTTAAAATCAGCGACATTGAATTGGTAAAAAACTGCTACATTTTCTAGCAACACAAAAAATTTAAATTTTTTTCCCTTGTGTTATACAAGTTATAAAATAAAATCTTCTAAATTTATACTTTTATGGCAGTTTCGTAAAAGTAGAATGCTTTTCAATTGGGATGAACTTAATTTATTACGTTGCTTGGAACAAATAAATTTTAAATCCGAAAAATTTGTTCGCATAGGTAAGTAGTGCAAAATAAAGAGAGGCACCTCAATGTATTTTTTTTAGTTCAGGATAGAACTCGCCATCCAAATCTTTCCAGAACTCTACAATATTATTTTCGTCTGGGGCATTTACTTCGCTTCGTAGTATGATTAGTTCTGATTGAATATCAAATTCGTAGTTGCTCACATCGCAACTAAAAGGTTTTTCGAAAAGATCTAATAGCGGTTGTAAAATTACAAAATCTTGAAACCTGTCTTGAAAATTATTGAAAAGTGTTTCAAATATTTCGGCATATTCATATCTTTTGTCGATTTCGAGATTTCTGTAAACAAGTGAAGTTTTTGAAAAGTTGAAAAAATCACCACTTTTAATTTGGGATAAAATTAGAATAAGTTTTGTTTTAAAATTGTGAATGATTTTTGACAAGTCGCATATATTGCGTTCCTTTCCTTGCAATTCCAAATTAAGTTCATTTAACATAATTGTCGTATCTGCCAGAAAAGCTAAGTCTAAAATAAAATTATTGTCTTTTAAACACTGGACTAAAACTTTTTCTATTTTCTCAGTTTCTAGAAACTGAAGAACTTCTTCTCTTAAATCATAAAGTCTATTCAGGCAATCACCGCGACTTAGCCACCGAACTTCTGTAAACATTTTCAGGTCACAATACACAGTATTTTTGTTTTTTAAAAAGGTTACAAATTTTCGGTGGATAAGCGCTTGATGTCCGCCTCGAATTTTATTTATTATATCCTCTGCTGTCTTCATAGCTGGGGTATCATTTATGAATTTCGATGCAAGAGCGGTCTGATGAATTATGCATTGAAAATTATGAACTGCAAATTCGTGTTTTTTTAATTGGCCTATAAGTCCATTATATTTGCCCAACATTACATTGGCTCCATCTGTGCAGACTCCAGCAAATTTGTTTGTGTCTACAATGGAAAGAAGCTTTTCTCTGACAACATCATACAACAACGTGCCAGTTACATTTCCATAAAATGATTCTAAAGTAAACATTGACTCAAAAATAGTGTATTCGCTGTCTACGCATCGAAAACAAATTACAAGTTCACACAGATCATTTATGTCAGTGCTTTCGTCTAAACAAATTGAAAAAAATTCGCAAATAACTACTTTTTCCCTAATTGCAGATTCTACACAAGTTCCTAATTGAACAGTACGGCGGCCTACCGTTTGACTGGACAGAGGAAGAGACTCTATAAATTTAGTATTATAATTAAGCCTTTCCTAAATTTTCTTCAGCAATTGCTTGATAAAAACACCATCCCACAATGGTCTTCCTTTCTTAACAATTTCCAATATTACTAAACTTGAAATCTCCTTTTTCAGTTTGGGAACTGAGTTTGGTTCATTAATTTCCTCTTCTAATAACCATTTTTTCAATTTTCTAAAAAAATTGTTTTATTTTTATAAAACAGGTCTTCTCTTTCCCTATCATTTAAATTATTTATATTATTATGAAAACGATCGCAATGCCGTTTAATAACAAATTCCGTTTCTTCCTTAAATTTTGCATAGAATATAAGGCATTGGATGTTACCAAAAGCGTTTTTGACCGCACAATATTTTTTAAGTGCCATCATAAAGTTTTTTCTGTTAACCTGGTGCATTTATTCAAAAATAAAATAAATTACATGAGAATTATAACGTGAAAAAGTTATTTTAGTAAACAGTTAGGGTATTCATAGTGGTAAGTAATATAGAAATGGTATTCACGGTGTTGGGTTGCTCATACTTCAAACATCTGTGCATACATTTTTATTCTAGCTAATGGTATATCATAACTTTTTAGAAAATATCAAATGCGCACATGAGTTTGCCTGCAAAAATGTATAAAGTCATTATAACAGGTCAAAGTTACGTTAAATAGTTACCATAAATAAGTTAGGTTAAAGGCAGAATTAGTCGTTACTTTCTGTTCTGTTCCGTGCCGTTCTGTTTCAAAATTGTAAAAGTTACTTTTTTTGTAGCAACTTATTAGCCATTTATGGCAAATTTATTAGTTTTGCACCATCCATTGTTTTATTTCAATAACTTTTATGCACATAAATTTGAAGAAATAAAATTTTATTAATGTATTTTTTATTATTTATTTATTTATTTTGCGGTCACTTACAATTACTTTACAAGTTTTTGATTTTATCAACCTGAACCGCAACAGAACAGAACAACTAATCAATTTCACAGGTTTTTTAAAAACAAAAACAAATCAGCTGGCTCGTAACAGAACAGAAAGTAAAGACTTACTGACCCTTCACTCTTTGGGCTCGGTCAAATAATTGTAGCATAAAAAAGTAAGCAATAAAAATAGTGCGAAACAATAAAGTTTCATTAATACATCAATAAAACACATCTTCTTACCCAAACATTTTACCTACTGTCACATTTGCTTTTATGTGTAGAGGTTACTTACACATAAATTGTAGCAAAACAAGACATTTTACTTGTTTTTTAAATATTTCTAATTACTTAAGAAAAGTGTTTTCAAAGAAAGAAAAAACCCACCGACGCGATTGGTACAGAAACCAAAATAGTTTTACAAGCAAAATACCAACAAATTCTTTTGGCTATTTTTTTTTATAATTGCTGCATTTAGGTTCGTCTTTTTAAAGAAAGCAAAAGGGACCCTTTTACAGGTATCAAAGAATTTTTTTTCACAAACAAAACACATATCGTTAGCTTAAACGTTGCAGTAAATGTTATTGTTAAAAAAAGTTACTTAATAAAATTTACGTTAGCTTTGCTGTTACATATTTTCAACAATTTAAATTATGTTAAAATTAAATAGAAATGTTATATTACTCTGCATTTAAGTCTTAAAATTTAGACTCTAAATATTGCACGCAAGGCATTGGATGTTACCAAAAGCATTTTTGACCGCACAATATTTTTGAGTGTAAGCTGAAACAAAATAATATAGCATCCGCTAAACATGTACACTTGTCGAAGTCACACCGACGACTGAATTGAAGAGCATAAAAATATGTGTTTGTAGTGGTTTGCACAATTGTGCAAAGAAATGGAAACCCCTGCTTTAGATTCATGGCCAGAATGATTTAATTTTAAATTTTGAAGTTATTTTTAACAGGGTGACTCATGTTTATTTACAAGAGGCAACATAGATGTATTCAATAAAGAAAATTACCACATTTTTACTTAACCCAAAATCGGGATTTTTTATGTTACTATCCCGGGATTCGGGACTGAGATTTTTAGAATAATCCCGGGATTTCGGTATTCGTGATTTCGGGATTGGCATCCCTAGTACATATTTAATGAACATATCTTTTTTTTCTTTTTTTTCTTTCTTTATTTCCATTTTACTGTAGAATCTTAAGATTATTTTAGTTGGTGGTCCAAAAGGAAAATCCATAATTTCCTATTATGAAAAAAATTATTGTTTGTCAGAATTCCATCGTGCTGATTTAATCAGTATAATTATAGAAGACGTTTTTTACCATGGTATAAAATTGTCGCCAAGAGATTTTCCACCTGTTATTAATGAAATAATAGAAAACTTTCCAGACGAAAGCACTAAATTCCCATAATTATTCGCTATATGTTCTGTGTCTACTTTAAAATTTATTCTCTGTGCCGTTGGTGTATTAATTATAGCGAATAATTATAGGAATTTAGTTATTAAGGGATAGAAGATTAGAAATAATAATGTAAATATAGGTACCTATCGCAGCCTTGGAACAAGAGGGTTAAATTTGTTACTAAATTACATGAAAACTAGGACCTTCTTGTCCTTAGGTCACGATGTACATATTAGTTTGTAAGAATGAAAATAAGTTTTATTATGTATGTATGTATAAATAAAAAGATAAAAATTAGTTTAGTTAAAAAAATTTTTTATTTTATAGGAATTTTATTAGCCAAAATATTTTTTTATTATTGTAAAAAATATGGTTTTCGAATTAGGTTTATAAATAGTAAATTTTTTCAGTTTATATTAATTGTTATACTTTAGTTAAATATTTTTATTTTTTGTTGTTATGGTTTTTGAAGAAATTTTTTTATGACTAATAGGTTTTTTTTTAATTAAAAGTAATTATAAAATATAGTTATTTATTTTTATTTTTTCTTTATCCACTTACAACTACCTACATTTTGAGTTGACAAAAAATCAACTATTTGTAGTTTTGTTGTTATTGTTGTTTAAGCTTTGATATTGTTACAAGTAAAACTGGTGTTTATAATTCTTATTCGCTTAACAGTTTATTAAACCTAATGACACCTTGTAACTATTAATCAAAATTGTTGTCATTTTAAATTTGTAATAATTTTATGTGTAATTACAAATTTATTGTCGTTTTGTAATAGGAACTGTCAAATGTTGTTGACATATAAATACATTTAAAATACTTTTTGTTAATTTTTGACAGTAGGTTAAGCAAGGCTATGCATATTATGGTTAGGCCTTTAACTGATTAATTTAATTTTTATTTTCTTTACTTTTATATACTTACATATTTTCAGATTCTCTGGATTATGTATATGCTATATTATTAAATTCAGTTATTTTATCAACTTTGCGTTTTACCAACAAAGATGGCAAAAACTTAAAAAAGATATTAATACCTGATGCGAATGAAAGTTTTGCAATTCATCTGACAACAATTGATAATTACGAAAAGGTAATTACTGATCTTAGAGATAAGTATTATTATAAAGGATTAACTGTCCAACCTTTTATAATAGTAGTAGGGCATAGTATACACAAATTAGAAAGTTTTTATATATACTTCGATAAAACACTTTTAAAGGTCGATTCATTTTTGCAAAGCCTAGATGTGTGATTTAAAATAATACATACTTTATCCTTGGAATATCCAAGAGGTTGTAGAGGCCCTTGGCTGTTTATACAAGAATATTTCTATGAAATTAAACTTACCAGTGACGTTAATACACATGGTACTTACCAATTACTTAAATATTTAAAACCTAAATAAAAATAATGTAAGTTTGCTTTTTATGTTACAAACAAATATCACTATTAAAAATGTTAATTCAACATTATCAAGTTGACCATTTTCTGAATTCAAATAGCACAGTCCAGTGTAAACAAGGTAATTGTTCAAATTTTAAAACTTTTAGAGCTCATAATAATCGTCAACATTTTAACAATTCGAATCAAAGTCAGAACTTAATTCAACATTTGGAACCCAGCCTATCAAGTCAAAACTCAGCCACTTTAGACTCTGCAGCACAACAAAATTTATTAAGTGCTTGTCCAGATATTACAATTAATAGTTCTTTAATTGGGAAAATGAAATTTATTCTAAAATTGATCATTTAAAAGACCAAGCATTTAATTTTTCATTATTATTGTACTCAAAACCAATGATGCCAAGAAAGGAGATTCATGCCATACAAAAATCTTTACTAAATATCTTTTCTTTCAACAAGCGAAAATGATGTATTTACTTTTCTAAAAGATCCATTCGTTGATATTTCGACAGAATATAAATTTTTTTAAATCTTAAAAGAAAAACAACTTTATGTGGATTGTATATGTATCACTATTTCAAGTCAAATTTGTGAACGAATAAAGAAAGGAACTCCTGGATTTGAAAAAAAATAATTTTAGTTGTTGCTTTTTGCCACTAGATTTTCAACTGAAAAATAATTTTGAAATACCTGGAGTTTTAGAAATGTCTTTACAAAATATCAATGACCATCTACAACAAGAAATTATAACCAATTTCGTCAACGGTGACGTTTTTAAATCCCAAAAAATAAACTTTTCAAATAAACAAATTTTTCCATTATTTATATACTTTGATGATTTTCTATCACTTTATCCAAGTACTCAAAAAATTAGAAGACGAAGGAGTCGAAATCGTGACGCCAGGGAAAACGCAAAACATATATTTCGCTGTTGATGTGGTTCTTGGCGATAACTTGGGACTCAATTCAGTATTGGGTTTTATTAAATCATTTAATTCAAAAAGATTATGTAGAATTTGCCGACGTGAGCGTTCATAAATGCAAAAAGATGTATCTGAAATTATGAATTCATTGAGAAATCAAGAAAATTATCAATCTGACCTTTCATTAGATGATTTCAAAGAAACTGGCGTGAGATATAAATGCATTTTCAACGAACTGAAAGCATTTCATGTAACTCAAAACATATCGTTAGATTTAATGCATGACCTTTTTGAAGGTGTGTGTATTTATGACATTTGCAACGTATTATTAGCGCTCACTAAATGCAAAACGGTTTCCTTGAGTATTTTTAATAGTCGCCGAAGGTTATTTCCTAATGGAGAAGATGAAGTAGGTAATATAGGCCCGGATATATTACAAAAGGCCTTACACAATTTCAGTTTAAAAATGAAAGCAAACGAGTTATGGACTCTAACACACTTTATACTCCTTATCGTTGGCGACTAAGTTCCGAGAATGAATCCACACTGGAAGCTACTAATTAGCTATATTGGTCGAAATTTTGGATAATATGTTAAAAAACAAATATACTGATAGTGATTTGTGTGCGCTTCAATCGTTAATTTGCTAACACAATAAAAAATTTTTAGAACTGTATGGCCACCTGAAACCTAAAGCACATTTTTTAGTGCATTGTATAACTATTATTAAAAAGTGCGGACCACCTAAATCTTTGTGGAGCTTAAGGTTTGAAGCTAAACATAAAGAAACAAAAAAATATTGTAATAATATGAATTCAAGAGTGAATGTACCATTAACGCTTTGTAAAAAGGCGGGTTTAAGTTTTGCACAATTTCTTTTAGACTATAGGACTGGGATTCCGGATGCTTTTGAGTTCAGTAGAACTGATATTGTTGACGCTTATTGTATTTCTACTCATATGCGTGAATATATAACTACAAAATTTGATAATGTTGTTTATTATAATAAAGCAATGAATAAAGGACGCGTTAATAAAAAAGGCAGTTATCTACCAATTCAAAAGGAATGTTTAAAATTATTTAAAGTTTTAATAAAAACATCAGATAAAGTATATCTTTTATGCCATGAAGTCGAAATTCTTAATTTTGACTATCATTTTCAATCACATTTAGTAGGGAAATTGATGGATACCATAGTTTTGAAAGAAATTTGTGAATTTACAAGTCCTCCCCTGCATCTTTAAGAAATAAATATTTGTAAATATATTTAAGGAATAATTATATAAATAAATAAACAATGTAATAAAACCGTCTTTTAATAACTTAAAAGGATTTAGCATATAATTTCAAAGTAAGTAATTGTGAAATAATATTGAAATCGTATTGAATCAACATTAAATTTGTATTCAATCAACATTTTAATGGCATTGAATCAACATTAAAATTGTATTGAATCGATATTAACATCATTTTGAATCAACATTTAAATGACGTTGAATCAACATTAAAATGGTATTGAATCAACATAAAAATAATTTTTAATCAACAATTAAATATTATTGAATTAATGTTAAAATCGTGTTGTATCAACATTTAAATGTCATTGAATCAACATTAAATTGGTATTGAATCAATATTAAGTTAATTTTTATTCAGCAATTAAATGGCATTCAATTAATATTAAAATCGTATTAAATCAACATTAAAATCATATTCATTCAACATTAAAATCCATTTTTTTTGAATTGTTTTCATTTGTTTTAACATAACAACAATATTAATTTAAAAATATTTCCATGTTGAATGAAATTGTAATCATATTCATTCAACATTAAAATCGTGAGGTTGCTTCATCAAAAATCACCACCGAAAAATTTTAAATCAACCTTGTTTTCGACGTTTTTAACATGACTTTTTCTGTGTGTATATATAAAACAGGATGTGTGTATGTATGTAACGTATGTACTCCAAAACGGCTGGGCTGATTTTGATGAAATTTTCAGGGAATATTCAGGCGGGTGACACTGTGAAGTCTGATTTTTGATTTTCGGTCTGCGGGTGGAGGGGCGGGGCAAAAACCAATATGTATGTATATAAAAATGGTGTATAAAATGCATAGTAATTCCTTAATGGCTTTCCAAATCAAACAATAGAAAGTTCTTAGTGTAAATCATGGAAAATTGCAGAAAATGCGGAAAATTGGCAAATCTCTCCGCAAAAGTAAAAAAATTGTTAAAATCGAAAATTGATTTTTTTGTACGAATTTTGTGTTAAATTATTCCTTAATGGCTTTCCAAATGAAAAAAATAGAAAGTTCTCAGCCAAAATCCGATAGATGGCGTTATACGTTTATTTAAAATTGGGGCGAGGCAAAGTTCGCCGGGTCCGCTAGATTTATATAAAAACAAAAAAACAATAACAAAATTATGAAAAAATTTTTTGTCATAAATTAAATTCAGAAACCTATTTGTCATAAAAATTTCCAAAAACCATAATAACAAAAATAAAATATAACTAAAGTATAAGCATTCATATAAACCGAAAAAATTGTCTATCTACTAGAAATCTAATTCAAAAACCACATTTACAATAATAAAAAAAAAAGAAACATTTTGACTAAAGAAAATTCCTTATTTTTATCTTACATACTTACATATATATTATATCTAATCTTCTATCTCCTAATAACTTAATTCCTATAATTATTCGCTATATGTTCTGTGTCTGCTTTAAAATGTATTCTCTGTGCAATTGGTGTATTAATTATGTGTGACTAGATTGATGACAATGATGGCTTAATGCTGTCTTTTTAGAATTAATGTCCCTATAGTTTTGATCGGATTTGTGCCCCGAAATTCTAGTCCTTAATTTGTTCTTTGTTGTACCTATGTAAACCTAATTGCATCTTTCATTATCATTTCCCTTACAAGGAATTTTGTAGACAATATTGGACATATCCCATATACTAGTTCTATCTTTTGTCTTGCTAAATAAACTGTTCAATGTATTATAAGCTTTGTATGCTATCTTATATTTATCAGTGTCAAAGATTTTTGATTCTTTTATTCTTTCCGAAACATTGGACTGTGTGATAATAATTTGTATATCATTGGTTCTGTTGTACTTGTAATTCTAGCTATCGCATTGCTCCTACCTTTATATCGATTAATTAATCCATGACTCAAACTATTTGGAACATGGTTTCCCTTAATATATTTCTAATTTTAATTA
The DNA here is from genome assembly GCA_949318255.1 of Pollenia labialis. NCBI lineage: Eukaryota > Metazoa > Arthropoda > Insecta > Diptera > Polleniidae > Pollenia > Pollenia labialis. Next base: position 161,566,340 of record OX439140.1, read on the forward strand.
TGTTTTTCCTGTGATAAACTTTGTCACTAATTGTTAGTACCCTATTAATTAAATTTCTAGCAGTATTTATAATAATGCTTTTACTGTGTCCAGAATAATAATTCAAAATTCTGCCTGATGCTGTTGGTTTTTGATACCAATCAATTAACAAATTACTTCCCTTCCTTTTTATCAAAGTATCCAAAAAAGGCAATTTTGAGTTACTTTCGATTTCCAAAGTAAATTTAATATTTCTATTAAATTCATTAAATGTGTCCAACAAGTTATTTAACCCACATTCAGTAATAATGCAGGATAGGTCGCCAACATATTTTATTATTATTTTAGGTTAAATACTTAATTTCCCAACCGATTGTGTCAAGTAAACTTTCCATAACAATATCTGCTACAATTGGAGAAGCAGGAGATCCCATTGGAAGTCCTTTCAGTATCTAAAGTATCTGGTATCCTCTATACAAAACGGCAAATCCCTCTGCAGATATCGAGTGGTTGCGATTGAAACATGTAAGGGTAACCTGTCCGTAAACGCTTGGGTTCGATCCTCAGATCAGTCAAGTATGAAAAATTATCAATAAATTTTAATTAATTTCATGTTGTAAAATTCCTTTCTCCATAAAAATAATTTAATGAAAATTAAATTTGATGAACTTAAGCCTAATTTAATATCAAAAATTGGATTAAAAACCATAGGACAGTTCAACAAAATAACCACAATACTAATAATTATAAATATTTTTATAAAGATGTCATCTCTTGTGATAATATCGAACTGATTTAAAAGTCAATGGTGCTTAAAGGGCCCTTAAATGATAAGATGCAAAGGTTCTTCAACGTCACGACTTATTAAGCACTTTTAATTAGTCTACAAGCTTGACATAAATATACGCCAAGTAAAACTTGACTCTGTTCCAAGTAGTTTTTAAGAGACTGCAAATAATACTTTACATAAATATGCTGCCAATAATGAATGAAAAACTCTTAAGTAGTTCTAGAATATCTTCATGCTTAAAACTACACCATACCGGCGTAATCAACGATATGGAAAAATTCTGCAGTTTTATTTATTAAATTACCAAGAACTTAAAATAAAATTGAAGGAATTAAACCAAGGTATATTTATAGCAGGTAGTCTCGGAAAGCCAGCTGTTTATTTTTTATTTGCTTGTTTTGCGATACGAACGGTCAAATGTTGTATAGTAAACAAGTAAACAAGGTTTTTGTCTTTTTTGTCTCTTATCAGCCCCTTTGCTTTTTGACAGTTTGTATCGCAAAACAACAATAAAAAGCCCTGTTGTTTGTTTTATTGTACAATTGTTGTAATCTCGCGGCTACCTGCTATAAATATACCTTGGAATCAAACAATCTCATGGAAGTTGTGAAAGACGAATTAAAAAAGCATGTTCATATTTCTATTAAAGGTATTCATTTCAGTTTTTTTATTTGTTGGAAAAATGGAAAAGTGGAAAAATGTAATTTTTGTTAACACAACCACAAAAAAAATTCCACCAAAAGTTAAATTTTTGTCTAACTATCACCAAGTGTAAAAAAATCAGGATAAAAAGATGTAATTTTCCGCTATAAACGTCAAACGAAATGATGTTTGGCAGATTTTTTTTGACAGTTTGTACTTTTTACAAAAAAAAAATTAAAAACCCCCTTCACGTCAATTAGAGTGTTATTTTTTTTCTGTCCATTTTTCCTACCAAAAAAAAATTTCAAATGAATACCCTTATTGTTTCTATAATGATGAAACAAAAAAAATATATATATATGTATATGATCCTGTATAAGAGTTTTTGTTTGCAACTTTTCAAAAATATTGCTGAAGTTTACTGATTGATATAGACATGCTTAGCCATCAACAAATTACAACTCATTTAAAATAAATTTGGGAGATAATCTCAAATAATAAATTTATTAAATTCCTATAATTTTTTAAAACCAAAGTTTTTCAAAATTTCTGCAGATATCTTCACACCTATCAAATATTTGACGTCCTAGACGTGACCACTAGTTTTCTTAAAGAATTAAGTGCTTTTGCAAAAAGTTTGGCTAGAGCAAACATTATTTAACGGTTTGCTAACTACATTATACATAAATACAATTATCATCTAAGACATTAAGTTTAGCAAATAAATAAAAATTGTTAAAAATAAAGCTTAAGTTAATAAATTTACTGGTAACGCTTATTCTTTTTGATTTTATTTGTTCGGTCTGATCATTCCTTAAGTCATATCTAGGTATTTTGTTGGTTCCTTACCTTCGTGAATTGTTTTGTTTTTTTTTCTAATTAGCTGTTTATTACAAACACTAATTTGATTTTTGTATATTTATGCATTCGAATTAAAACCGGTTATTTTTAAAATGCATATTCGAAAACCGGTTATTGAAAAAAGTCGAATTATTGATCTCCCTATTATATACATTTAATTTTATTCAAAGTAATAAGCTTTTAATTCATTTAAAACTAATTGAAATTAACAACTTTTATCTTTTAAAAATAATTAAATTAGTCAACTCGGTCAAATATTCACTCTAATTATTTAAAAATCGAAAAAAAAATTAATAAACATTTTTTAAGAAAATAAACTCAATTGTTTTCAGCATTGACGACATTAATTTAACTTCAACTAATTTAATAAAAAAGCTTTTAGCATTTAAGCAACAGTGTAAAATTTATAAAGACAACAGCAGCGAAATAGCTAATGGAAATGATATACAAAAATTTAGTGGCGACAAAATCACCCAGTAAAAAAAGTATATTTAAATTGTTGTTATGCACAACAACAGCGCTATTTACATGGGGTCAATAGCAAAAATTCTTTACTTTGCACATAAATTCAAGAAGGTGAAAAAAGGCTTTAAGATATTTTACAAGCCAAGCATAAAGAAAATTTAGTTTTATTGTAATTAAAAAATGATTTATCAGTCCATCCTCGTGTTGTGGTAAAAGAAATTCGAAAGTGTTCTTAAAAGCAATAATAAATTCATTTAAGTAATTGATTTACTTTTCATAAGTATTACAATAATTTTTTTTAAGTGAAGAATATATAAATAAATTAAATCATACTACCAGCAATATTCTCCAATACCTACCGCGGATTCTTTTATACTTTATATTTTAATATAAAAATTATTTTGTTGTTTTGAAAACTTTTTCATTTGCTGCATTTTTTTTTTTTACTGAACAGTAAATTAATCAATTTCCAAGCAAAAACAAATAGTCTTGCAAAAAAGTTCATTAATAGAATTTGTTCTAATAGATGAATATAAAAAGTAGTAGTACCTTATAATTTAAATGATCTTAAATTTAACATAAATATTTTCTATTAATTTGGATTTTGTTCTATTCGAAATAAATTGTCCGTATGTACTTAGATATATTTTTTTGTTTACTTCAGTTTTTGCAATTTTTTTCAGACTTTAGATTTTTTCTTTTTCTATTTTTTTTTAAGTTTTTTTTGTAGAGCTGAATAAAAACAAAAAATATAAAACAAAAAGACGAACAAAAGTTTTAATAAGTACTTTTATTAGAAGAGATGTTATATGCGACAAGGAAGAGTTTTTGGAAACTTCGGGCATGTTCCAGAAATTTAAATGAAGTGGATTTAAAATCGAGCAAATTTTAAAAACGACCCTGTACTGAAATTTTATACAAAAATTCCAAATTTATCAATTACATTTTGTGAGTACCAATTAACTTTACAAGAACAACTCCTTAAACAAGGAAAAACCACTGTCATTTTGTAAATAATTGAACTTAAAATCTCGCTCGATTTCAATTTCACTTCAGTTCGATTTCTAAAACATGCCCGTTTGATGGCTTTCGGAAAAGTATATTTTCGTTTAGTGAACCGGTGAAATTAATAGTTTTTTTTTCAGATTTTCATAATAATTTTGATTCCTAATCAATGGAAAAATTAAGGCAAAAAATGTTAATATATTTTATGTAATACAACTAAATTTTCAAGCTTGAGGTCTTTTTTTATTTTATATAAAAAACTTTAACGTTTATTTTTAACCAATATTTCGGCACTTCTTTGAGTGCCTTCTTCAGGGTTCTTTTTTAACAAAAAATTAACAATTTTTTTAAAATAACAAAAATTGACAAACTTATGAAAATTTTGTTGGAATTGAATAAAAAATATTTTTCAATACAAACTTGATCTATTACAATATACAAAAATTTTTTACCTTCCGTTTCTGTTTTTATAAATTAAATGTCTATAATTTTGTGCTACATTCTCAGTGTCAGACTTAAAATTAATTCTCGACATTATCGGTACATTTATGATTTGTAACATTTCTAACATAAATCTACGTTTATAATTATTTTCTGTGTTTAAAACAGTTGAATTTTCAAAATCTGGATAATGGTTTAGATTAGCACAATGGGATGATAAAGCTGTTTTTTTGTGATGAAATATGTCTATATTTTTGATCTGACTTATGTCCTGCTATCCTAGTCTTTAGTTTATTTTTTGTTGTACCTATATATACCATATTACACTGTCCACTATCATTACCCTTACAAGGTATTTTATAAACAATATTTGACATTTCCATCTTCTTTATTTTGTCTTTCATTTTAGTAAAGAGTTGAAGTGAGTTGAAGTGAATCCCTAACATTGTATTTTGAATTTTCAGTAATTTTCCTAAGAATCCCTGTTATATATTTACAATGTTAGGGATTCACTTCAATTTAAGGATAGAATTAAGAATATTGTATTGGATAATAATGAGAAGTTAATTTCTCTTGATGTAGTTTCATTGTTTCCAAGTGTACCAGTAGACTTAGCTATGAATATAGTAAAGGAAAAATGGAATATAATAAGGGAACATACGAATATGGAAAAGGATTTATTCTTACGTATTCTTAAATTTTGTATAATAGATAGTAGATATTTTCAAATGAATAATATATAGTCAAATGAAAGGCCTTCCTATGGGCTCACCAGCTTCTCCAATTGTAGCAGATATAGTTATGGAAAAATTATTAGATATATGTGTTGAAAAATTAATTATAAAACCGAGGATATTGATAAAGTATGTTGATGATTTGTTTTGTATAATTCAGGAATCAGGAATAGGGCAAATGTTGGATATTTTTAACTCATTTCATTCGGACATTAAATTTACAATTGAAAGGGAATCTAATTCAAGACTTTCATATTTGGACACATTGATAATAAGAAGAGGGAATAGGATATTAACAGATTGGTATCAAAAGCCAACATCTTCTGGTAGAATTATTAATTTTTTCTCGAAACATCCGAGGAGAATAATAATTAATACAACTAAAAATTTTATAGAAAGAGTTCTAAGGATAAGTGATTCAGAATTTCATAGAGATAATAAGAGAAAGATTTCAAACATTTTAACAGATAATAGCTTTCCTAAACAATTAATATCAGATTTATTAATACAGTATAATAATTGTAGAATATATAACCGAAATAGTATAACAGAACAGAGAATTTATAAATCTGTAACATATATACCAAAATTGTCAGAAAGATTAGAAAAATCAAATATATATGATAGTAAAATATATAAAATAGCTCATAAATCTTTTAACACAGTAGGTAAACTCTTTACTAAAATGAAAGACAAAATAAAGAAGATGGAAATGTCAAATATTGTTTATAAAATACCTTGTAAGGGTAATGAAAGTGGACAGTGTAATATGGTATATATAGGTACAACAAAAAATAAACTAAAGACTAGGATAGCAGGACATAAGTCAGATCAAAAATATAGACATATTTCATCACAAAAAAACAGCTTTATCATCCCATTGTGCTAATCTAAACCATTATCCAGATTTTGAAAATTCAACTGTTTTAAACACAGAAAATAATTATAAACGTAGATTTATGTTAGAAATGTTACAAATCATAAATGTACCGATAATGTCGAGAATTAATTTTAAGTCTGACACTGAGAATGTAGCACAAAATTATAGACATTTAATTTATAAAAACAGAAACGGAAGGTAAAAAATTTTTGTATATTGTAATAGATCAAGTTTGTATTGAAAAATATTTTTTATTCAATTCCAAAAAAATTTTCATAAGTTTGTCAATTTTTGTTAAATTTGTTTTATTTTAAAAAAATTGTTAATTTTTTGTTAAAAAAGAACCCTGAAGAAGGCACTCAAAGAAGTGCCGAAATATTGGTTAAAAATAAACGTTAAAGTTTTTTATATAAAATAAAAAAAGACCTCAAGCTTGAATATTTAGTTGTATTACATATAATAATAAAGGTCGAATAAAATACATATAATATAGTTAATATATTTTCATAAAGAAAAAATTAAACGAAAAAACTCCACGTCGCACGGTAAAAAACTTACTGAAATCCAATCCTCTATCAAAAAATCAAGGCTTCCGCAAAGACAATTATCCTGTAATCCAGGAAGGGAACCTCGCCAATAGTCAGACCGGCTCCGGCACACCGGGGGTTACTGACTCCCGTAGTGCCTCATTTAGGGACTGAGATACAACCAAGGAGTTCCATCTTTTGGAAGTTTGATGTAATGCAGATAGACTTCACCCGAGTTCCGACTAGTCGCGATTTTACACTTTTCAAATAATTAAAAAAATGTCAATCCAAATTAAATTCAATCTGGCGAAAAGCTGGTAAAGTAACAATTTAAAGCTCCGAAGTCGCCTTTATGATAGATTTTTACAAATCTAAGTGCTTGGAAAATATTATTAGAGATGCCTGTAGAGAATTTATAGAACTCTCTTAACTATAACTAAGTGGAGATTTCGAAAGAAAAGACAAAAATTAGACAACCTGGTGCAATAAACCGAGCTTGGTGGGTAACTAGAGCATAACACTCTCTGAAAATATCTTTATAAAGCTCTCAATTTGAGTTATCGACGGATGACAGAGCAGCATTTCAAGATTTGTGCGTATTTACAGCAGCATCCTACGTTTTGTGTACCGATGAATATATTAATCATATATTTCATATAACGTTATCTGGGGAGCTGATACTTTGCAAATAAGTGCTTGGAGCCGAATGAAAAAAATGTTGAGGGTATGCGGATCAGATTTTTCAAAAATAAAATTTTTGTCGTTTAAGGGACACTCTTATACATGTAAATGTTATGTGTTTGAAAATCGACCACAGCGCGATGCTATTTAATATAAAAACGCATAATTTCAGTAACTCAAAAACAATTATCGTTTATATATTTTGCATTCTAAATTTGTTTGCGTAATGAGGAGACCATGTCAGTTTGAAAAAATTAAAAAGTCAACACATCGTCGTTCGCAATTTATTGTGTTCTATATGACAAAAATGTTTTTTTGGTAAATCGCTGTTAAAGTTTAGTAGTTAGTTACAAAAAACTGAACCGAAAAAGTAGTCGCAACCTTCTTACCAAGGAAACTTCAAGAGTTTCTGGTTTTTTTTTTTTGGTAAAAAAAATTTCTGTCATCAGAAAAGCTTCTAAGAGTAATAAGCGTTTAAAAAAAAGCTTTGTTCTATATGCACTTATTTACGAAACTCTTATTGTTTTAAAGCATATAGAACAAAATGTAAAAAATTATTGTGAGAAATGTTAAACAATGTGTTTTCACGAAACAAAAACTTTATTATATATGATATTGACTTTATTTTAAACAAAATCTTATAGTTATGTTTTTTTTAAATCCACTTATGCAAAACTTGGAAATTTCTTAAAACAAGGTAAGTTTCGTCTTTAAAATAAGAAACAAATTTATTCAAATTCATTTGACTTCGATTTTTAATTTAAGCTTGTTAAACAAAAACAAACACACACAGCCGTATTCATAAAAATATTTTAAATTTAATAAAGGTTTACAAAGCAAATTTAGTATGAAAATTTCCGTTAATAAACGTTTGTTAAATTCAAAAATCGTATATGAATCAGATATCAGCAATGAGTAGTGAAAAAGTGAGTAGAGCTAAATCATGACTCATAATTTCTTGCACTTGTACACTGTATAGACGAAGCGAAATGCGAAGCTGTTAGACTTGTCCCCGAAAAAACAAATTGACGATTTGGCAATTACGTTTACTAAAGTTGTATGTATGAAGTGGACGTTTTTCCAGCAAGCTTATCTGGCAGCGCTGATTATGAAGTTGTGTGTTTCATCTGTTGTGTTAAAACTAGGAATGGGCAAAAAATATCGATATATCAAAATATCGATATTTAAAAAAAATATAATCGATATATATCGCCGGTATTTTAATTACCGATATATCGATGTATCGATATTGAAATACGACTATCGAATTCGATATTTTTTAAAGTCAGTCTTCATTAAGAACGGAAAATTTTAGCCGGTTTTCAAACAATATGTTTTTTAAGAATTGGAATCATTTCATGCATCATATGTTTTTTTAAACAAATATGAAGATCTAAAATAATTGGCATTTATAAGAAGCAGTGCCGGATACAAGAAGCAGATTGTCTGGAGTGCACATAAAACAGAGAGTGCTCCTGATGTCCATTTCTGATGATAACTGGTTTGACTAAAACCAGTTGGTACTTGGTAGTTTTGGGATGCAATTAAATGTTAAGGAAAGGTGGTACGTCCATAACTTATTTACTTCCATTTAAATTTTTCGTAATTTATTTTTTTTTTCTTATGATTTTTTTTGTATTCTTCCCTTTTGTTTTTGTTATAATTGAATTTTTTGTTTTGATTAAATTTTTTTGTTTTTATTTATTTTTTTTAATAAAATGAAACAATAAAAAGTAACAATGTAATTACATAAAATTAATTTTTTCATACATACATATGTTTGTACATAGGTATACTGAATTTTTTAATTTGTTAATAGTTTCAGCAAAATACGTTCGATATATCGATATTTTTGAAATAATAAATATCGATACTCTAAAAAAATATCGATTCGATATATTTTTTCAACTTGCCCATCCCTAGTTAAAACGGTAAATGAATGAGGTAAATGAGTTGAATCAATGTGAGTATTATAAGTATTTTTCTGAAATTAAACGTCAAACTGAGGTCATTTATAAGTATGAGTACGATGTCGTCGTCGCACTCATATTAAATTCTCTTGTGAGTATGAGTGCATCAGAGTAGTTCAGTTTAAATGATTTCTACGCACTTATACTTACAATTGCATGAGTCAGTATGAGTAGCGAAAAAACGATTCATTGCTGATCTCTGATATGAATACGGGGGAAAAAGTTGTTAATATTTTTTAAGTTGTATTAAACAAATTATTGTAGTATGACATCATTTACTTGTATGTAGAGATTAAAAATTATATAAACTTCTCAAATCATTAATTTTTTTCGATGATGCCTATTTAATAGGTGTTCATCAAATAAATTGCTTGAAGATAAAAAAGCAAATGATAACAAAGAAAATATCAAGAAATCAATAATTGCTAAAGGCTAGTTTACAATATCTCATCTCTTACGTAATCCATAATACTTTGTGAGAAAAAAATCTAATGAATTTTGTACCGACTGTCAAAAAATCAAATTTTACATAACAGTTTGTGACCACACCATCACACAAAGTATAAACACTCACACATGAAATAAAATGCAACACTGGTCCAATAAAAAGTATTATTGTTTAGAAATTTTTCAAAAAACGATGGAGTCGTATAGGATGTCAAACTATTTTTTCATAATACTTGTCATTTTCCTCACACATGCATTCACACTATCAGACTTTTACATATTACTTGAGTTTTTGACATGTATAAATACAAAGTGTAAACTAGCCTTAAGCGAAGGTTAATTTGCAACTATCCTATTTTGCATCACATCAAGTAACAATAACATTTCATTGATACCATCGATTAGAAAACACGCGGACCTAATTAAAAATTAAAGGCTTTTGCATACTGTTTGTTTGTTTGTTTTTTTTTCATTTCATTTGCCAACTGCAATGTGAAGTCACAAAAAGGAAATAAAATAAAAACAGAAAATTCAAACTTTATTTCCACTTTCATATAGAACAAAATAAAATATTATGTTTTTATTTAGTATTTTTGCTACGTTTTTGTTCTATATGCACGATTTTTTGCATATAGAACACAATAGGTTACGAAGCTTGTCACTGAAGTGTTGTATAGCACAAAGTAAATGTCTCATATTTCGAAAACTATAAATGATACGAGCAAACTGATGACACAGATCGACAGATCCCTAAAAGTTTACCTAAAAATCAATCTTATCTCAATTTTGCGGTATAGAACACAATAACTTGCTAACGAAGATATAACAAACATATATTTTTTTTATTAATATATTTACTAAAATTATTATTTGAAAAAAAGCTTATCAATTTTTTAAAGTGCGATATTTAGTCAAGTTATATTTACACAGTTTCAAAATTTATTTAACTTTACGTATATGCCATTACAATTTTTTTTGTTTACGATAATTTAAAATTTATTTCAATTGTTCAAAAACACACAATATGATTTGTTATTGTGGCTTTTTAGTTTTAATTTACAAAATACCATTTTGCTAGAAAACCATATTAATTTAAAACGTTTTTATATAAACACAATAAACATTTTTATTCTCGGCAAACAACAAGCTAAACAAATATTTTTTTTGCAGTCAGTTTTTATTACACAACTAACAGTGCGGTTATTTTGCTGTTACTGGTGGCGGTTAAGTATCAGGTGTAACAAAACAAATTCAAGGAATTAAAAATATTTATAAAACTAAATAATCAAACGAGTTAAAATAGATTTTGATGTTGCCAAAAAAAAATATCTATAGAATGCCAAACTATTTTAAATCGAACATTAAACACCAAAGTGTTTAAAGTTAAATAATTAAAAATTTATGCACATAAAAATAATTGAGAAACTTAGTGCCTGGTTACATTGTGTGATTTTTGTCGCTGGGCCTCTAAAGAGAGTACACAAGCGGGAACGCTCTTCGACTCGTTTTCATATGAAAGAAAATGTATTTAAGTTCGGTCGCACAGAAAAATTTGCTGCGAAAAAATTGCACAGTGTAAACACAAAAGCAATTTTAAGGAAGAACCAACAAAAGCTGCAGTGACAAAATCATACAATGTAAATGGTCAGTTGCGTAATGTTCTTCGGAGTACATTTTCTCATACTCATGTCAATAAATATCATTACACAATAAGATAAGATAGATAGAATAATAATTTTCAAAAAATAGTTTTTCCATTTTTTTTTGCCGAAATAAATTTACAAATTATATTTCACTTCTTTTTTTAAGCTGCTGATAATTTTTTGTGTTTTTTGATATTTAATATCTGCAAAATGTCGTGTCTCTGTCGTCTACTGGTGTAGTACACAGAAAGAAAAACTCTCGGGATAAATCAAGTTTTTTATGATAACTTTAAGTACGATTCGTACTTAAAAATTTAAATACATACGAATAAAACTTAAACGTATTCAAAACTATCCTAAATGGGATTACTTTCGAAAATCAATCCCCCAATTTTTTGAAATAAGTAAAAAATTATAAAGTCAAGTACAAAAAAGATTTAACTGTTCGTTGGTAGTGCCACTCTGAGAGTAAAATTACAAAATGCGGGTTTTAATCTCATAAAACTTATTAGTCTCATCTCTCAGCAATGCATTCTATTATGCGTGCATACGTGAGTGTTTTTCAAAGTTTTTTTTTTTATATATACAACAACACAACACAAGTTTGGAAAAAAACGATTTGCTTATTGTGTGTAGAAAAAAGAAAACACCCTACAAATAATATTGGACCACCTGATCCATTTTGATAAAATGGACTACTCCATGGACTGGTCCGATGTCATGCAAGCATGGACCATGTCATTGTTAAAAAGTGTTAGTAGTGAGACGACATGTCTTCGTTTTTCAACGACATGTTTTCGTTTTTAAACGAAGTTAAAACTAACCCTCTTGTGTATACACTGGAGTAGTTTTAAAACTACTCCGTTGTAGTCCAAAGATGGGTTATATGGTCCTGCCCTAGGACATCGTAATGTTAAATAGACCTTTTTTTTCCATACGTTTGGGTTACGTTTGGGTTACTTTTGGACTAGTCCTAGTCCCTTGTGGACTACTCTTTACACGCGTGTTTGGACTGGTCCTATTATTTGCAGGGCAAGAAAAAACACATACATATTATTTTCATGTTTAACCCTCCGGCTTGCGCATGTTTTGATTTTCTTTACACATGAAAAAGGTCTGGCCAGAATCATGTGTACAACGAAGGGTTAAAAAGTAAATTATTACTCATGCTACTCATGATGTTGGTGTTTTATCATTCTGAAAGGTGTAATACGGGTAAGTCTGGGATCACACTATGAAAGTTTTATTTCAGAAAGTCTGAGTTTATGGGTGAGAGGGGAAAAAGGAACAACATGTTCTCTTCCCTTCTCACCAGTTAACTCAGACTTTCTGAAAGAAAACTTTCATAGTGTGAACCCAGACTAAGTAAATCAATCATAATAATTTTTTCTTTCTAATTTCTTTTTTTGTTTTTTTCACTCATGAATTCGGGATAAAATCAACTTTATATTACTTGAATCCAGCGCATTTTGAGATTGATTCAATCTTAGTTTTACTTAAATCAATCTCATTTTCGGATTATTTCAAGAACGAAAACGGGATTGAATATGGATAATTTAAGTATACTGGGATTAAAAATCAAAACTGGGAATTATTTCCTTCCGAAGGTTACTTTATATTATTATCAACATTTTTTATTTTTCGAATTTATTCTATGAGCTAAATTTCAGTTATGTATTTTATAAAGCTTTTTGTAATAGTCCTATTCCTTCAATTTTTCAGAAATGACTTTATACACTACCAGACTATTTTCTTGTTACATTTTACCTTAGCTTTCCTTTGGAAAGCAATGAGGTATATTGTATGTACAGAAAAATTTACAATTATTAGACACCAGCAGAATGTAATGCATTTTCTGGCCCGCTACGGCCTTCGTCAGCATTTTTTGTGTCACACTGGATAGTGATACTTTATAAATTGAATGTATTTAACTCAACAATTTTTAACAAATAGAAACTGGGAATTATTTCCTTCCGAAGGTAACAAGATAGTACAATATAATAGTCTGGTAGTGTTTAAAGTCATTTCTGAAAAATTTAAGGAATAGGACTATTACAAAAAGTATTATAAAATACATAACTGAAATTTAGCTCATAGAATAAATTCGAAAATTAAAAAATGTTGGGATTAAAAATCCGTACTTGAATCAATCTTTCTGTAATTGATTGAATCAAGTTGATTCAAGAAAATCCGTACTCACCGTACTATTAATACCGCTTCGGATTGATTTGAGTACGGATGGATTGATTTTTCTTTTAAGTGTACTGACTTTTGCTCGTACACTTTAAATTGGTTTAAAGTTAATGTCATTAGATGCTCTTAGAAAGGAGCTTAAGGGGTTTTCGTATCCTTTATTATTTCAAAATATTAAAAATAAAATTCGTAAGGAACTTACAAAACTGTAAAAGGAGTAATTTTATTTCTTTAACTTCTGAAATTCAAACAGATACTCGAGTTCTGAATGTGTTATAAATACAAGAGAATATCATATGTAATAAATTTGATCTAAAAAGTGAACATTTTCTAAAAAAGTAGACTTCCATATAATAATGGATTTCTCAATTTTCCTATTGTTTCAGACATCAGGCAATGCACTCGTAGGCACGGATAGATACACGCTTTAAGAACGTTTGCAAATTATAAATTTTTTTTGATCAAACTTCACATATAATTAATTGCATTCACACCAGCGTTCGAAAATAAACACTTAGGCCCTAATTCTGTAAAACGCAAATGCAACTCCAAATATAATATTAAAAGCAAAAACAATGTCAAAAATTTGTCATAATTTTGTTGTTGCTTTCTATAAAAATTCATACTGCGTTTTAAAATGTTCAACGCCACAAGATATGCAGCGTTTGGAATTTAAAAATTCAATATGAATTTCTGTGAAAACAACAACAAAATAATGAAATATTATAGAATTAGGACCTTAATATCGCTCCTTAGTGCCCTCGAATGTGAGGGCTTAAGTACAAGAACGTTAAGAGTCATGCTGGCGGTAGTGACGTCTGTCAAGACCGGTAGGGCCTCTTATGCCAGAAGGGTCTAAGCCGAGTACAAGTCAAGAACTTCCCCTCCCCCGTCTATTAGCGTCTGTTTCTCCTAGAAGGAGCGGCTAATAACTATGCGTCCGCTGGTCTTTTACGGTCAACTGTTAGGCCTTCTGAAGGCTGTTGGTCCGCTAGGAAAGCAGGAAACTCTTTAATGAGGCAAAACGTAATGGTGTTTGGAACAATTACAGGTTCTCAGTAAAAGGATTCAAAAATCTTATCAGGAAGGCCAAGAGACAGTCATGGAGGAAATTCTGCAGCGACGTGGAAAACTCCTCGGAGACAAGTCGGCTACTTAAGATTTTATTCTCTAAACCAGCTATTCCATCGCATATACGAAAGATGGATGGATCCTGGACCACAAACAGGCGCGACACCCTTGAGGTCCTGATGAATACACACTTCCCAGGTTGCACTGATGATGTGCCTAGGGAGGGAGCATTTAGTGGCGCTCGGGATATCTCTTATATTCAAATAACTCGCCATCGTGTTGAATGGGCGGTCATCCCTTTAAATCTCTAGGCCCGGATTGCGTTATCGCAGCGGACCTAAAAAAGAACCTGGGAATATTGATGCCATGGCTCTTGGCAATATTTAGAGCCTGCCTGAGTCTCTCACATATCCCATCAACTTGGACAACATATAAGACCGTCTTCATCCCCAAGAGCGGAAGACATCTCACACTATGGCTAAAGACTTTAGACCAATTCGTCTATCCTGCGGAGGATTCTGGATATTCATATTAGATCATCGTTAGGACACAATTCCTTTTCACTGGCTCAGCACGCCTACACGAAGGGAAGGTCCACTGAAACTGCGCTTCACTCATAGGTGGGCCACATTGAAAGATCCCTGCACTACAAGGAATTTGCTTTAGTTGCATTCCTGGATATTGAGGGCGCTTTCAATAACATTAGACCTGAATCGGTTATTAACGTTATTAGACAGTTGGAAATTGACCCAGCGATCATTAAATTTGTCAGCAGTATCTTGCACTTCAGGCGCATCCAATCCAACTTGGGCGCCTCGAACATTTCCAATGTTGCGACTAGCGGCCCCCTGCAAGGTGGTGCACTGTCACCCTTACCTTGGAATCTGTATATAAATACCCTACTCAGTGCCATGGAAAGGACGTGCTGCAGAACGGTTGCATATGCAGACGACGTTGCAGTTGTGGCTATGGGTAAAGATCCCAGAATACTGTCTGAACTAATGAAGTCCGCATTGGACGTCCTAACAAAATGGTGCCAGGGTTGTGGACTAGATGGAAATCCTGCCAAAACTCAAATCTTGGAAATTTTCTACACAATTATCATTTCTGCAGTTCTACATCAATAAAATTTTCTGCAAAATACTCTGTTAGAAGCAACAATTATAAAAAAGTTTCATACTTAAGGCAAAATTGTACAGTATTTTTTGAATAGCAAATTTCAAAATTTTCAAAAAAAAAAAGAACTTGTAAAAATTTTCTGTAGAAATCAAATTTAAAAGCTAATTTTTGAAAAACTTCTCCAAAAAAAATTATAAATAAAATTTGTAAAAACTTTTTATTTTAAGTAAATTTGTGTTTAATTTTTATTAAATGTTTGTGTGTGCAAAATTCCCTACTACAAAAAATTTCTCTTAAAAGAAAATTTGCAGAAAGTTGTATTTTAAAATCAAAATCTTCCTTTACAATCAAATTTGTGCAAACATTTGTATTAAAAGTAAAACTGTGCAATATTTGTTTTAAAAGGAGACTTGTCGAAATTTTCTTAAAAATAAAATTTGTGCAAAATTTTGTATTAATTTAAATTTGTATAATTAAAATTCTTTAAAAGTAAAATTGTTCAAAATTTCCTACTTATGCCAAATTTTTTCAAAATTTTCTGTAAAGTGGAAACTTTTGCACCATTTTGCAAAAAATAAGAAAGAAATTTTGTGAAATTTTTCTACATATAAAAAGGAAAATTTTATGCATATAAATAGCAAAAAAAAAAAGAGGAAAAAGCAAAGCATTTTAATTGTTGCACTTAATTCTTGCATGTGATTATTTTAATTTAGAGTTTATATTTTTATATACCTTTTTAGTTTTATAATGATATTTTTATCTACTCTCATCTTAAAACATATGAACCTTGCAAAGCATAATTATGTTTTTACAATATTAATTTAGGCTAAAATTAAAAGCCATTAGTTAATTATTAGTAAACTAAAATGATAACTTTAGGTTAACTAATATTTCATATCTACATTATATTGGTTAAGTCAAAATTTTTATCACAGCAAATAAGGGTAACTCTATTAAAAATCAAATTTCACTGTTGGTAGCAGTTATTTATTTTTATTATTCCTAACCCTAGGTCTACAAGTTGGTAATTACGTCGGCAGAATAACTGAGCAATATTTGTTATTGCTCAGCTTATGTTAAAGGCATGGGAAAACGTGTTTATGTTAACTCATAATTTTAAAGAAATCAAGGAAGAAGGTGCAGAGTAGAAATGGCGCCATCTTGCAAAAATTGTATTTATTAATATTAATTCTTTCTTATTCGACTTTTTTTAAATGTATATTATTTAATTTAAGCTTGAGTTCTTTTTTATATAAAAATATTAATTTTTATTATATTTATGCAATAGTCTGGTAGTGTATAATGCCATTCCTAAAAATTAAAGGAATAGTACTATTACAAAAAAGCTTTATAAAATACATAACTGAAATTTAGCTCATAGAATAAATTCGAAAAAATAAAAAAAAAAAAATGTTGGATATAACAAAGTAACCTATGAAAGGAAATAATTCCCAGTTTCTATTTTTTTTTTGTTAAAATAAAATTTATATTTGTATTTAAAAAAGAACTCAAGCATGAATAAATTAGTATAAATTTAAATAAAAAGATCGAGTAGAAAAAAAATTGTATAAATAACATTAAAACAATTTTTGCAATTTTATTTTAGTGTTTATTTAATTCTTTAACTTAATTTTTTTTCTACAATTATAATTTGCTACAATTTCACAAATTATATTTTTTCACACAATTTACTTCTATTTTACTTTCTTTTTTGGTTCTTTTTTCAAACTGATGTCCAAATTTGACGTTTAATGTTAGTAAAAATTGCCAACAAAAATGGACTAACAATTATTGCAACATTAATTGCCGGCAATAAATCTGTACAAAAAATTGCTGTCTACATTAGAGATAACAATATTTATTTCTGGTATAGACGGGTAGTAAATATGAAAAATATACCTAAATGGTATAGAAAACATAAAAAATGACAGTGTAACTGCTAAACAAAAAGAATATGCGCGGCAGCGTTTGTGTACAGTTTGTAATAGTAATTTTCTACGAAAAAAATAAATTTTTAATAATAATTGTAAACGAAAGAGCTGTTGTCTAACGAGTAGTTAACAAATATAATTTTATGATTTAACTAATGGTTAACAAAAAGCTGGAAATAATAATTTATTGGTTAAACCATTGCTATAAGCTAACTAATGACTGTAAATATGGGCTTTAATGTTAAAAACTAACAATAAATAAATAAATAAGTATATATATATATATATATATATACATATATATATATATATATATATAAACAATAACGATTTAATTGTAATAATCATTGAATTCTAAAAAACAAAGTTATTTTAAATAATTACCAACAATTACAAAAAATGTGGTATGTTTTTTAAACAAATTCCATCATATATAAATAAAATAAATCCATTGTAAATTAATTGAATAAAATAATCGATTTGTTTTGTGTTGGTTAACAAAATAAATTAAAAAAATTTTAAGCAGTGTCAGCATAATTTAAAAAAATCTGTCATATGTAGGGATAATAAATCATAAGGGGCAGGGCAATTTCAACAGTTCACTGAAAGCAAACCAAAGGGTTTATTCATTTGGATGAAACAAAAGAACGGTTTGGTTAATCGGGTGAATGGCGGAAAGGATTGAAGAGTGAATGTATTTGTTAAGTATTGGGTTTAAATGGTCTGGTTTGACTTTTTAATAATAGTTTGTTAATGGTTCACTGAATATGTAAATTAATACAAACATATTCAGGCCAATTATGAATACAAATTCCCCGGGAGTTTCTTCCCTTTTCCCATTTTTGCAATATAATTTACATAGGAATTGAAATTATAAAACTTTTGTTTGAAAAAAAAAGAATCTTTCAGTGTATTTAAATGCTTTAAATTGCAATTTAAGTCACATTTAAAACTATATCTTAAACTATTGGTAGATCTTAAAAATAAAGTTGTGCATACACAGAAAAAAATAGCAAGAGTTATTAAGTAATTAATGAAAATTTTTAAAGTTTTCCAAATATATTTAACAATTTTCTTTATTAACATGTTTGTAAATTGTCATATTAACAATTTGTTTCAGTTAAAAAATAAATATATAAAATAAATTAAATTTCAAAAGATTTTGTTATTCGTGCTAAATTCCCAGTTTTTATTATTAATAAAAACACTTGAAATTTATTGCTGATGGGATAAGCTATTATTATGCGCATTTCACTGGGAATTTAGCACGAATAACAAAATCTTTTGAAATTTAAATTTTGTATTCCCAAAAATTGAAATTACTTTTTGATATAAAATAAATTTTATTTTGTGTCAAATAAAAATATTTTTTTTTTTAATATTTTGCGTTTTAATCACTAAAACCCTAAAAGATAGGCAGATTATTAAAAAACTGAATCAATCATAGTGGTAAGTAAAGTTGTGGCTAAAAAAATTAAGAGATTTTAATGGGTCTTTTGTTAATTTTAGTTTTCAAATACAAGTCTATAATTGTGGCAAGATTCGCTTTTAATATGATGAAAATTATTGCGCATCCAGTTCTATGCTGAAATAAATATTAATGGTGTTTGTGATGTAGTTTTTGATTTATATTTCAATAAAAATTAATTTAAAAAATAATTTAGATGCGTTTTATTCTTTCAAAAGGCAATAAGATAGTTCTCAACAAAATATTTTATTAATAAGACAAATTCGTAATTAAAATTTTAATATAATTGTTAACAAAAACTTTATTCAATATTAAAACTTCGTTGTTAAAAATATTTGTTGAATATCGACAATTTGAATTAACAAAAGTTTTTTTTATATTTACAAATTTGGTTGTTGGTGCCTTTTCAATTAAAAAATTAATTGTATTGACGAATTTGGTATTCAATATGACAATTGATTTGTCGTAATTTTTTTCTGTGTACTAGCTACATTCAAAGAGACGCACAGTGGTTCAGCTTCATACGATTGGCGGCATTAAATATAAGGAAACATCGTAGAGCCTTGAATTTCGGTATGGATTAATATTTGCTTGTGATAAAAAAATACTGCAAAAATGAAGGAAATCCGAGCACAACCAAGCCTACTTCCCACATAACACAAAAGTTAAAAATCATTGTAGAGTCACAATTTTTTGTTCAGAGCCTTAAATTACGGCATGGACTAATATTTGGTTGTGATAAAAGAATACTGCAAATATGAAAAAAATCCGAGCACAACCACGCCTACTTCTTATGTAACACAAAAGTTAAAAATCATTGTAAAGTCACAATTTTTTGCTCATTGCAATTTTATGATAATATTAAGCAATGGTGAAAACATTAGCAATATCTGCTAACAACCACGCCTACCTCTCACACAAAACTACCACAAAAAATCCAATATTTGTCTTATTAGCAAAGCTAGATCGATTAAAACAGCTACACAGGCTTAAATTTTCGTGTTTTTTATTTGATTAAAATATAAATAAAATGCAGCAACATCCACGCCCATATTCAATGAAAATATCTGTAAATAAATAAAAGAAAATATTAAAACAAAATTTAAAAAACAAAGTAATTGGTGTACCTTTACTAACATAACAAATTTTTACTTCATCAGGAAATTCCAATATATCCTTCTCGCAAGTAATATTGATATTTTTGCCCATTCCTATGCGCAATACCATGCTTGTGAATGAAATTTGTCCTAACTTTTTTTAGTTTTTTACAACGGAATTGCTTAGGGGCAAAAATGGGCAGCTGAACTTTTGAGTATCGTTAGCTGAGACTTCAAGCTTTAATTTGATATAAGTCTCAGGCTAGAGGTCGCTGGAGATCAATATATACAAGCCATAGAAGTTGGAGAAAATGAATATTTTTGGACAATTTATAGTAGTAAAAGAATTTTTTTTTTTAAATTTCAAAATTTTTTTTATTTGCATATACATATATAATTTATAACATCCAATTGTAAAAAAAAAAATATTGTGGTATTGTTACAAGAGTATTTTAAAAGCATGAAGCGATAGAAAGTAGCATATATTATACGGCCATTTCAAACGCATTCACTTAGGTCAACTTTGAATGTCTCTGGACAAAAAAGTAATAAAGCTATAAGCCTAATATTTTGGATACATGATAATTAGAGTGTTTATTACAAACTGTGGGAAAAAACAGGTAGATCAGCAGATATGAAAAAAATTAATTAATGCCGCTCTTGAACCAGTGTGAGACGTCACCTGACAAAATATTGTAGCCAAATTCCACTTCGTTGCACCAAAAATTGAATGTATATTTTCATTTGGATATTGGAAAAGTAGAAAAATGGCTGTCCTATAAAATTTGGTTTTTGTAACATCCCTAGAGGGAAGCGAACTGACACTAAAGTAGTCCCGTGATAGGTCTTTGGTGGTAGAGACCGGTTCTAGTTCTAACACTTTATATGAATAAGACCTATCACTTTTACATGGGGTTGTCATTGGAGGGGGTCAATTGACACCATTTGACCAGTCACAGATCTATTCTCAATGAACGTGCTTAGTGCCAGTTACTAAAATGTAGTAATATTTCAATACAATGTAGTATTATTTCAATGAAACAAGTCCTAGAATTAAATTTAAGATCCAAATTTTAGAAATTATCAAAACATGTGTCACAGCACCAGTTAAAACTGTACTGTAATTCATTACTTTTTCTACCTTTTTGTTCTTTATAAGCCAGTTAATGGATTGGTTCTTCTTTCACTGGTCATGGGTCTTTTCTTTTTGTACTTGTTCTATTTTCACAAATCCCAGGACCAGTCTGTTGGACCAATTGACACCAATTTCCCGCAGGGATACGATAATTTCGCGCAAAGGGGTCGATATATTGATGTCTAGAGAAATATGAATGTAGGTATGATTGAAATCAGTATTCCCTTATACAAATTGAGTAAAAGTGCAAACTATTTCGCCTGTCATTGGTGGAGTTTGTTGATTTTTAAACTACTGTATGTATATGTGTGTAGAGAAAAAATTCAAAAGAATAGTAAAAATTCGAAGAATTTTACATTCAAAATGTATTTGATTATTCTATTCATTGTACTTGAGTTGACTGAAACGTATGTGTTTTTGTTTGTTTTATTCTTGGATATTCATTCATTTGTTTCGTCATTATCGGGTGTTCACCTCATTGTAGTTAAAGAACAATTGGTTCTGTTGAACTTGCTGTATATTTACAGCCAATTTCAGTTAGCTTCGATATTGATATAAACGCTACGGTTGTGGTTTTAATTTTCAATAATATGTGGCCCTGACAGTCTAACGAGCGTGCGAACGTTCAAAAACCCATAATAAACAAGTTTTTTTTTGTTTTAATTATCGATGAAAATAAGCTGTTGAAATAATTTTGACAGCCATATAACTTGTAACGACAAAGTCGCTTCCCTCGTTTTTGCCTACGTGGGACATCGTTAAGTTCCGGTATACTATTTCATTTGATATTCATTATTTAGTATTCATTATTATTTAATTAATGAAATCTAGTTTATTTGTTACTTTTAATTGTAATTATTATAGTGGTGAGTTGAGTTTGACACTGTATAAAAGGGGTTATTTTCATGAAATTGGATCAGTTGGTTAGTACCTAGCAAACGGATATGAACTACCATTGACGAGGAGATAACATCTCCCCAACTGATTTTTCTTATATGAATGCTTAAATAGTCAACTTGTTAGAGAAGTAGTTGAGCAATCAAAGCTACCTTCGAGCGTGTGACCTTCCCTACCAGTTGCCGATTTGAGCAGGTCAGTGTTAGAAGTGGTCAGGGATATTACATTCCCCAAAGCGCACCTCTAGCTCCGAACGCGGCGTGCATCTATTGTCTAGCCTTAAGTGGCAGTCTATAATTGGCGCGATAAACTGCCCCAGCACCCAGCAACATAGTGGCGTTACAAACTAATTTGTGTTATTTTTATGTAGTTTTTGGAATGGGTTATAGAAAAAACAATAATATAAGGATTATTATTGCGAACGTACAATATAAAGAACTACTCATACTCGTCATATCGCCTATCAAAAGCGTATTCAAGGTGGTGGCAATACTACAACAAGTGCAACACTAAAAAACACAACATTGTGTGAAAGCAATGAATTTAACTGGTCGACTGTCAAAAACACAAGCAACTTTTAAAATTTCTCTCTTTAAGTAAGAAAGAAGTAGCTTAAGGCTCTTTTACACGAAATGTATTTAGCGGTATACTTGTAAAATTATTATAATTGAAGTTGTCTCATAACTCTTTTGCAACATGGTGCATGGAAAAAAAGCAAGTTTTGGTTTTCAAAATATGCAATATGAGCAAAATATGCATTTGAAGCATAATATGCCCTAAAAAATCGATGCCATTTTACAGCAAATTTCTTGATTCCCAAAGATATTAAGTACATGGTAATCTCAGACTGACTATAACAAATGTGTATTTGCAAAAAAAAATCCGGGCCTTGCTTATTACATTATGTCAACCAAAACAAAATTCTTTACAAAAGAAGTTCTGGTGCAATCCGGGTTAACTATGTTTTGAACGCAAGCTGAAAAATGAATTCGCTTGCAAATGGTCTTGCAAAAGAGAAAAAACAAAATACACAGAGTTTCCGTATGATTTTATAAAAAGCTACGATTTTTGCATTTCCTATTTTGCAAGACCATTTGCGTTAAACACTGAATTGCACTTTTGTTTTGTGTGAGTCCATGGTATAAAATTGGTGCACAGTAGAGGTCTGCTTTGAATAACTCACTTGTTTGCCTTTACCCAAAGTGCACAACATTTATTCAATTATAAAACATTGAAAAATATAAGAAGAGAGCAAAGGCCCAACCAGAACATGCATGTATAAGCTTAAGCAACTGTCAAAAATTAACGAAAAGTCTGTCAAATGCATAAGCAAAAAAAAAAGGCTTTTATGCGGCATTAATGTACTTAATATCTATTTAACCATTGTTGCATATCTGTGCAATATTTTATTTTTTGCGAGTATTTTAAACTAAAAAGAACCAAAAAGTCCAACCGTGTATTTGTTCATTTTATGCTATTTAATTTGGAAAGAATTTAAAAATAGATAATACCTATTTGAGTGTCTTAAAAAATGGAAAATAAATTAATATATGTTAATTCGTCTTCTTTGTCCATTTTAATTTATTTTATTTTTTATTGTTATACATACACAGCTGTTTTCGTACGGAATGTGCGTTCAGTTTGGCACTTTCCTTAAGCAAATGACATTTGACGAAACTTGACGAAAAACATCATTAAGTACATTGTAGCTTGCCATATATGTTTTATATGTATTCGCACAGCTACTTAAGTTGACTTAAGCGACCTCATTCATGTTCTGGTTGGGCCTTAAACCATATACAAAAATAAGAATAAGTGAATTGAATAAAAAACTTTTTTACTGTAAATGAATATGAGAGTCATTCACAAATAACAAAACATTGGAATGACCTGTTAGAGAGAGCAAGTTTACAAAAAATATTCAAATAATTTTTGAATTATTGAATGTGCATACGTTTATTTGAATACCTTGCATAATATGTGTGTAAGCTTGTAGCTTCTTTTACCCAACAAACACGGAGGTTTGATTTGAAATCAAACGTTTTCTCAAACAACAAACGTTTGGAATGATTTGAAAATCATTTGAAAATTATAGCGTTCTCAACAAAAAGGGGAAATTATTTTCAAATTGAAAAATGCCTTTATTTTCAACTTGCTTTCAAACGTAATTCTCAAATGTTTTTCAAATGTGGATTATAATACAATGTGGAATATAAATAAAACTATTTAATTTTTTTAATTTAAATTTATTATTTATTTAAATAAGCTTTGAGATAAACATTCGGTTCCATAGCAAAAAGATGAAATAGTGTTCTTTCCGTCTTCTAATTCTTGGAAAGACAAAATACTTGGCCCCCTTTTATTTTGAGGATTGTAGCACCGCGATCGTTCAACAAACTTTTTTCACTATCCCGTTTTATAATTTTTCTTTTTTTCGTATTTTAATCATTGTAATTTGTCACAAATAATTTTTATTTTTCACAAGAAATAAACTGTTCCCTTTATATTAAAATTTATTTTTAATAGTAAAACACTTGTAACCACAAGGAAAAAATGTAACTTCAATCACCATTTTTAATGATTACATTTATTTTTCGCTTTAGTATTGCCAATTTTATATTTGATTTGATTTTAACATTTGACATCAAATTGATAAAACATTTGATATCAAATGTTTATTTTCAAATCATTATCAATTTGAATTTAAATGTTAAATCAAACACTAATAGCGTTTGTGTTTTCCACAAATCTACCGAGCTGAACACTAAGGAACGATATTTAGGGAAAATTTTCGAACACTGCTCATAAGCACTAGAATTTTCATATAAAAACTCTAACTCCGTTATCACCATCTCCTTTTCTAATTTTAATCCACTGCAGGGTTATTCATTTCCTCACACTGTTTTCGTACAAATGGCAAATAAATTTTCAGATTATTACATTTTGTGCAAGTTTTGAACAAGAATATATAAATGACTTAAGTTACACCCAGAGGTGTTATAAAACGTTTAACATCATTATCAATTCTCCATCATATAAAATTGTATATTATTGTTGTGTGATTGTCATAAGTTGCTAAAATGCTAAGATAAAAAGAATTAAGCACTTGACACGTTCAAAATAGAACAACAAAACGCAAACTTTATTTTCTTTGGTTTTCGGCAAAAATCTTTTTGTAAAAATCATGTAATTAACTTGAGTGATTGGGGCAATGAAATAGATAAATAACTATTAAGAGAGTGAGGAAAACGTATTAAGTGTTTGAATTAAGTTAAATGTTCAATCGTATTAACTGTTTATTATTGTTGTAGTTGCCAACACATTTTGGGCTCAAAAACAAAATTTAACTTGAAAAAACTATTTTCGTTACTAATACGACTTGCAACAAAGCAGCAATTTGGTTTATTTTACACAACTTTTGAAAGAAAATAATTTAGATAAAGACTGACGCAAAATACCTTGAAAGTAAATAAAAAATTTAAATGATTTTGTTGTTCGTGCTTAATTCCCAATTTTTATTATTTGATAAAAACACTGAAATTTACTGTTGATGGGATAAGCTATTCCTATGCGCATTTCACTGGTTGCTTAGGCCAGATCATCAGGAAACTTCATCCATAAAGATTTTAGAAAAACTAAAGATATTAAACCAAATAAAACTGTTAAGCTTATAAGAATTACAGCAACAGTTCTACTTGTAATAATATCAAAGTTTAAACAAAATCATCAACAATAATCAATGCGTTTATCTCTCTTTACATTCCCCTAAAATCTTTATGTATGAAGAAATTGACTTCTTATGGTTTTAATATTTTTGGTTATAAAATTCTAGTACATTTAAATTTAAAATTTTTCTAAGTTAAGTCTCTCTTTAAATTGAAACTGAAGTTTTCTTATTATTATATTTTTATTTATTAATATTATTATTACTTCCTTTCCAATTTATTATTAGACCAATTTATTCATTTAATATTCTTAATAAATGTTGTTGTTTATTTACTTAATTTTTAATTTTTTGTTTATTTTATGGCCAGAAGCAAAAGAAGTATTAAGGTAAAATTTGTTATTAAAAAAAGTTTTTATAATAACTGGAATTTACACTCTAATAATACTACCAAATTTAAAGACAGGCACTCAATATAAAGTAATAAATTACACGGGACAACGCACAAAGGCTTTCCAGACTTTTGTCCATTGTTTTTGGTTTAAGTAATAGTGCTGGTTATGGTGGCATTTTTTCTAGTATTTCCAGTTTCAAAGGTATAATCGCACTTAATACTTGCATAATTTCCACCATTTCGCTTAATTCTAGAGTACGAAATTTTGTTTGCTGTTAGTAGATTATAAACTTTTCTTAGTTGTTTTATAGAGCTAGTTGACCCTAGGTGCAACATTGACTTTTAACATTTATTGAAATGGCAGTATTTAAATACATCTTCGAATCGGCGATCATTCCTAACAACGTACGTTAAGTGTGGTTTGTACTCTAGGGTTAATATTTTACAAATAATCCTAGAAATCTTAAAATATTTTCTTAACTAATAATCCAATCTACCTTTTAGAGCAGTTCAGGTAATCTCAATTTTATTGCAAGGATGTTCAAAATTTGGCTTGTTAACTAAGTCCTTAACCCTTCGTCTTACTCATGAGTCTGGTCAGACCTTTTTCGATTTTAAATGTTATTTTAGTATATTTAAAACACAGGTAGGGACTTGAAATTTCAGGTACCCTTCTCAAATTTAGTTTACTATAAAAAGCTGAAAAATATAACCTGGAAAGGATATATAAGGAAACTTATTCCAATATTTTACTGCACACATCACATTCGTAACACATGTGGTCTGGCCAGACCATATATATTTTGTATAGAAGATGACGTATTTTTAACTTTCTTTCTTGCTGTTTTTTATTATTTTTTTGTTAAATAATCTATTATTTATTTATTTTTATTAAGCACACAAACTTTGTTGGGACTGGCTAGACTCATGCGTTACGAATGTGAAAATAAAAATATGTGTAAGACGGAGGGTTAAAACCGGTGTTCGAAAATAAAGAGAACATTATTTAGCGTTCGGGTCACACACCCAGGAACGATATATATTGTTTTAGTGTTTATGTAGAAATATTGTTCAAGTCAGAATTCAGTTCATTTAACTTGGAGACGATTAATTCCTTGGTACTGCTACGGTATTACTGGACATCATCATCATACAACTGTATATTACAAACACGAAGTAGTTTCGGTAGATCATTAGCATATAGACTATATAATAGTAGACCGAGAATTGACCTCTGTGGGACACCTCTAGAGCCTGGCAGAGAACGATTATTAACAACTGACTGGCTTCTGCCAGTAAGGTAAGATTGAATCAATTTAACTGCAAGTGAAGAGAATCCAAACTGATTCAAAAGTTTCATACAAAAGGTAGAATGTTGAACTCCACAAATGCCTTTGAATGGTCTAGAAGTACCAATAATGCTAATTTGCCATTATCTAAGTTACTCCTAACTTCTTCTACTACATCAACCAAAGCTGTAATGCAGCTTCGCCGTGTTCTGGAACAGGATTGACGATCGGTTAACAAATTGTTGACTTCACATACCTGTGTATTTTTTTATGCATTTAGTGTTCAACGACCTTCGAAAAGTAAGGTAGAATAGCAATTGGGCGGTAATAATTTTCCTTTTTAGGGACTGGATTATTTTTGGCATGTGTCCATGTTATTGGTTAAGTATGGAATTCTATTCTTCTAAGAAAACTTGAAAAACTATTTTTTTTTTTATCAAAAATGGTGTTTAACTTTATAGCATCATATGTGTCTACATAACTGGTGTCAATCAGTGCATGCAAACGGCAGGTAGCTAACGCGCTCTATGTCAACAGCGGAGTTCCTCAAGGGTCTATAATGGGGCCTCTACTCTTCAGGTTACATATTAATGACTTTGCTTAAATATCCATGACTTGACCCATACAAATGTACGCTGATTACGTACAGTTAAACACAATTATTATTATTAATAATATTCAACCGTGCTTATAAGATATTAATCAGGACTTGCAAAATATTCATCAGTGGGCAACAAATAATGGATTAAATCTCAATCCGTCCAAGACAAAATGTATATTTATATCCAAAAATATCAATATTCCACACCTTTCAAAATTAGAAAACTATTGGCCAAGGAATATCTTTTTCCTGTTCTTTTATGTGGCTGTGAAATCATAGCATATTGCAGCAGTGACGACTTTAGTAAAGTGAAAGTAGCATACAATAATATTGCTCGATACATTTTCAATAGGAGCCGGCGTGTTAGTATTTTAGCTTTTTCTTACCGTTTGTTTGATATTTCTTTTTGTGATTTATTGAATTCAAAAACCTTGTTTTTCTCCAAAAAATAGTAGTCTTTAAAGAGGCTTGACACGTTTATGAGAGGTTAAGGTTCAGAGAATCGAATCGTTGCAAAATAGTTATTCAGCAAGGATACAAAAACCTTCTGTCGGAAAGACAGTTGTTCATATATACCACTCGTATACCATTATAAGATGTGAATCTTGCTTTGCTAGGATTTCAAATAAATAAAATACATATCGTAATCTTTGGATTATAGCAAAGCACAATTGCTGAATAAGATCCCTGCATTAGCATAGTAGCATAGTTTTAATATTTAATTTTGAATCCCTATTAAAAATTATATGAAATTCCATGCTATTAAACATTTAAAATTGATTTTACAAAAGTAGCACATTTAGACCAATTTGAACCAAAATTTCCTAGCGATTAAAAAGTTGCGTAAGCTTTTCTAACAACACAAACAAATTTACCCACTTTAAAAAAGGTAGTTTACATCAAAGTTTTGTATTTACTTGCAAAATGCTTCAAATATCTCTCTAATATGACTTAAATGTAATACACACGTTAATGCCTTAAAATATCTACAAAAATGTCTTAATTCAATAATTTCAAACAAATTGATAATGAGGCGTAACGAATCTGTGATATGCTTAATAGACCTACTACATTTATAGCACATACACTTACTTATCTATGTATGTTTCTATTTTTGATTTATTTTCACATTTTTATTTGAGATTAACACTAAAAGTGCCAAGTATCTTGTGTATAAACATCATACGGTTTGCTATCTCCCCCTTCTCGAACATGTACTAATGCCAAAAAGACACTCAACCAAAATTATTTGCGGCATGACATGAGGATATTTCACATTGACTCTGGTTTTAAAAGTGAAACAACAAAAATAAAAAAAAATCTTACAGAGAAGAAAAGTTAAAAAATGACTCAATAAATGCTACATTACAATTAATGAAGTGGAAAGCAATTTTAAGAATAATGGCAGTTGGCAACACATACAAAACCATATTTTTTATAAAATGTTAAGGAATTTAATATGGAAACTACTCATGCTTCTTCTTCCATGCATTACGATAATATTCTATATAGAAAAAAGGTAAGAATAAAAAGTTAATGTTCTATATTAAATGATGCCAATATGACAAGTGAGAGTGGAGCAAAGTGAAGCATCACTTTAAAATAGATAAAATGTTAAGTTTTCTTTCAGTGTCTAACCATCGCCCTACCAAAGACTTGTGTGTACATCGCTTACCATTAGCCACACGGGTGGCACTGATAGTTTAGATTTCACTATCGATATATCGATATTACTATCGACTGAATATTTGTACTTGAACAGGATAACTTTAACTAGTTTTTTATCAGGCTACAGTTCGTTATTTGTATCACTTTATTGAATGTACAAATGTAGTATCGATAGTTTCCCAGCACTAGCCGAAGGTGAAGCAAAATATTAATTTTATTAATTAAAATGAAAAATGTTATTTAGAGCTATTAGCGTTAAAAATAATTTAGAATAAATGTAACAATATAATAAAAATATCTTTTATTAAATCTTAGGAGCTAATATTTAATCCTAGTCCTTATACCTGGAGACAGATGTGGCCAGTATGCATCTCCTAAGCCGCAAAAGAATTTTTGGCGAAAATCCTGATCTAGAAACATAGCGAAAATCTGCGAAGATTGATACCTCAATGGCTGTCCTAGGTCAAGGCATTAAGGAGCTGTGAGACTCTAAAGTCAAGACCCCCAAGAACGTTTACCCAAGTACAGGCGTACTTGGTGTAATTTCAATGCAAATCTCTGAACTGAACATAATCAAAGGAAGTTTTTGCGTTGGTAATGTAAATTTAGGTTTGTACTTTTATATAATAATAAAATAAATATTATGATAATTATTTATTTCAATTAAAAGTATTTAAATTTAGTCCTTCTTATTGTGATTTGGTTGAAATTTTAGAGTACACACTGTCAATAAAAAGGTGTTGACTTTTTGTGATATTGACTAAATAGGGTGTTGACGTTATCCCGATAACATTGTATTCTTATGATCATTTAAAATGTTCGTAAATATATTTAGCTACAAAATTGCATTAAAAAAATATTATATTTCTTCGAAAATATAAAGAAACGCTGAAAAAATTGACTGGCCACACCTGCACGCAGGCAAAAAACATGTTTAAATATGGTCACCTCCAACAAAACTATTTGTTAAGAAAATTTTAAACATATTATGGTTGATATAACCATATTAATCTCACCTACAACCATATTATGGTTAAATAAGTCCTCCATCAAGAGGCCACAACTATATTATGGTTGCCTCTAAACACGTTATGGTCAAGAATAGCTAAATGTAAAATAAATAATTTAAAATTAAAATTCTCATAAGCTTAACAGTTTTATTTGGTTTATCATTTTCAGTTTTTCTAAAATCTTTTTGGATGAAGTTTCCTCATGTTTCTGGGTTTTTATCAGGAATAAAAATTGAAAACTAAACACGAATAACAAAATCTTTTTAATTGAAATTTTGAATTCCCAAAAATTACTTTGATAATAAACTGGCGAGTGCACGGCTTAAAAAAACTTTAACTGGCAACATGCTTTTGCAAGTTGTTTTTGTTTTCATTTTGTTTTTTCTTAACCTACTTACAACCACAATTAATGTTGGAAGATAAGCTCACTGTTTATTGTTAATGTTTTTGTTTAAACTTTGGTATTGTTACAGGTAGAACTGTTGCTTATAATTCTTATTTGGTTTAATATCTTTAGTTTTTCTAAAATCCTTTTGGATGAAGTTCTCGACGATCTGGCCTAAGCAACCAGTGAAATGCACGTAGGAAAAGCTTTTCCCATCAACAATAAATTTCAGTGTTTTTATCAAGAATACAATTTGGGAATTAAGCACGAATAACAAAATCGTTTAAATTAAAATTTTGTATTCCCAAAAATTACTTTAAAAATATTTATTTTTTTTGAAAAGTCATACATTTTTGGTAATATTTTAAATATTAAGAAAACCAGATAAAATTGTGTAAAAAATAAATGTCTATTTTGTACATACATTGAACAATAGGGGGAAGAACATAATTTGGAACATCCTTTCAATACAAGTTATATACTGGGCTGTCAGATATGGGATTTCTCGCCAAACGTGGCGATTTTGAAACGTGTTTGGCGGTGGGATTTTCCATTTGACGACTGCCGATTTTTGATATAACTGGCGATTAACTTTGCTATTTTTACCATTTATGTATATTATTTCAGCGATTTTTTTAACAGTTGGCCATTTTTTATTATCATTCTTGACTAATTTAAAAAAAATCTGGAAATTTTTTCACATGATTTTTGTTTTGTTATCATTATGTGATAAATTCAGTCACTATTTAATTTTAATAGAATACATGCAGGTCAAAACACTAGTAAGGAAATCGAAGAGGCTGAAGTTTACGATCTTATAGACTTGTGTATTCAATTTTAGTTTTTTTAACTGAATATCGTTACTTTAATATATAAAAGCCCTAACTAATATTTTCCTTACTTTACAGGAGAAGAAAAAAACTTACTAAAAATTATAGTCTTGTAGTCGCGATAGTTTTTAAAACCTATTAAATTGCTTAGAGATTTGAACAAAAAACTGGGTTTAAAAAAAATCGTGGCTGCAAGACTATAATTTTTACTAAGTTGTTTCCTTCTTCTCCTGTAAAGTAAGGAAAACATTAGTAAGGGCTTTTCTATATTAAAGTAACGATATATAATCTCCATTTTATATTATTTAAAAGGAAAAAAATAACAGAAACGAAACAAAATTGACTTTCGGCAACTTTTTTGTAATTTTTCTTCTTTTTTTTTGCCGATTTTTGACTGAAATATTATACTAGCTTTTTGTTGTATGCAACAATTAATAAAAAAAGAAAAATGTTACGAAAACTTAACGAAATCGACGTTTTGCGGTTTCTGATACCCGGTTTGGCGATGGAGCTCAAAAAAATCTGACAACCCTGGTTATATATCCTGCTAAACTCATCAATGTGACTCTACTCCAGGGGTGCTCAAAAATGTTTTGCATATGGTGTCGTGCTTTTGCATATGTATTTCGAGAGAACTTTAAATTACAGAGATACGCAAAACTAAGCGCACAAAATTTATTTAAATTTAATAAAAAGAAATTGTTTTGGCTGTAAAACATTTATAATAATACAATCCAAACTAAATTTTCTATTTATTAAATTGACTTTTAAAATTTTAATATTTAAAAATTTTTAAAAAACAGTAAGAATTGGAAATTTTCCAATATTACTTTTAAAAAAATTCAGTGTGAACTGCGAGCATGTTTGGAAATTAAAAGTAAGAAATTTATCTAAAAAAAACTTCAATAAAATCTTCTACATTTATGCTTTTATGACAGTTTCTTAAAAGCATAAAAATATTTTTTTTAATATATTACTTATCTTACACACTGCTTCCGTACATGTGCAACTCAATCAATGAGAGTTAAAAACAAAGGAGTGGGGCTTCTAAACAATTGTTTGCTTGAATGAGCATCACTGCTCTACTCAATGAAAATGATTTGTATCAAATTTTTCTTGGAATTCAAAAAATTCAGTAACATGGTTTCGTTTAATGTGCTAAATTCCCATTTCATACTATTGATAAACTGAAATTTATTGTTGATGGGATAAGCTATTCCTATGCGCATTTCACTGGCTGCTTAGGCCAGATCATCAGGAAACTTCATACAAAGATTTTAGAAAAACTAAAGATATTATACAAATAAAACAGTTAAGCGAATAAGAATTATAAACACAGTTTTATTTGTAACAATATCAAAGCTTTAACAAAAACGACAACAGTAAACTGTGAGTTTATCTTTTCTTACAGTCCAGACTTTACCTAATAAGATTCGGCAAAGCCAAATGGAGCATTCTTACTCGTTCTTAAATTAATTTAAATAAAAATGTTCTACAGCATATTATTTAAACTGTTAAATTAACAACACTTTGTTAACCCTAACCGTACTGACAACATTTACACACGTAGACTCCTGACAAAGGTACCCGGGTACCCGTGTGTGTTTATTAGTCCGTTATTATTTATGCGGAAATTGCAGTTTTAAAATTGAAACCTCGCCAGTTTCGGTTGATTTCAATAGAAGAACTTGATGCTTTTATTGGAATTTTACTGGTCATGGGTATAAATGGTGACAACGATGATCCTCCTTCAATTCTATGGGGGAATTACAGTCATCCTTTACACAAAGCATCGTTAAGGCGCAATATATTTCAGCAAATACTACGCGTAATACGTTTTGACTATGATTTCACAAGAGCGACACGCAAACAGACAAAGCTGCTCCTATCTGGAATATGTTGATGCAGAATCTACTTTTAAATTATTTTTCAGATAAAAATGTGACAGTAGACGAACAGTTATTTCCATTTAGAGGTAGAGCCAGTTTCACTCAATATATTCCCTTAAAGCCAGCTAAATGCGGAATAAAAATATTTTGGTTGTGTAACACAGGCAATAGCTTTAATGGAATCATTTATACAGGCAAGCCACCTGGTGGTCTACGACAGGTAAATGTAGGAGAAAACATCGTTCTAGATCTGGTGGATTTCTACAACCAATCTGGAATAAATGTAAAAACCGACAATTTTTTTACTTCACTTCCTTT
Organism: Pollenia labialis; assembly: GCA_949318255.1. NCBI lineage: Eukaryota > Metazoa > Arthropoda > Insecta > Diptera > Polleniidae > Pollenia > Pollenia labialis. Next base: position 161,600,364 of record OX439140.1, read on the forward strand.
GGCCAATCGACTACAAGTTAGAGGAATAAGTTTCGTCGGTACCCTTCGACAAAACGAAGCCTATATACCAAAAGAGCTACGTCCAAACACAACGGACGATATAGGTACACCCCGATATGGTTTCAACAAAAACGGAACATTTTTATCTGTTGTGACCAAGAAGAAGAAGTGTGTTTTCCTTCTGTCAACAATGCATTATACTCGAGGGGAGCCAACTATTAATGGAAAAGAGGAGATTAATGACTTCTATAACAAAACAAAAGGCGGAGTAGATGTTATGGACCAGATGGTGTCTAAATATACCACCAAACGCAAAACAAAAAGATGGCAATTGGCAGTTTTTTTCAATATGATTAACGTGGCTGCATTGGGTGCATTTTGTGTATACTCCAGCCTCGATCCAAGCGCAAAAGTAAAACGAAGCTCTCGTTGAGGATTTTTAAACTTACTTGGAGTGGAGTTGGCAACTAAAAATATGAACAAAAAAACAAAACCATCCCTAAAGAAGTTTTCCAGGATGCCGCAGTCCCATCAGCTACAACCAAACGAGATAAAACTGAACTATTGCCAATAACGGGTCGCTGCTACCTTTGCGTGACTACTGATCCAAAATCTGATCGAAAAACACGCAAAATATGCGATGGCTGTAAACGACCAATGTGCAATACGCATAGCAAAACTATTGCTCCACGCTGCACTAGATGTTAATTTTTTTTATTTTTTCTTTTATGCAACAATATAAGTAAACAGTTTTGTTTATTTTTTATACATGTACAAAGTTTGATGTAAAATATTTTTTGAGTTAAAAAGCCAATAAACAAAAAAATACTATAATTTTTTTTTTCATACAAAATGTAAAAAGTTATATAAGGGTACCCGGGTACCCTTATCAGGAGGGAAAGGACTATTCGACTTTGGGTGGCTCCAGAGTCAATCCAAAAGAATCAAGAGTGCTTTAGGTGGAAAAAAACTTTAGAAAATGGTTATATTAAGGAACTTGTGGAGCCTCAATATTGGGTTTTATTTAGTTTAAGAAAAATATGACTTTAAAATTCGTTCGGGTACCGGGGTACCCGTTTTAGTATGGTTAGGGTTAAACAAACTGTCTTTAGCTAGATTAAAAAAATGAACAAGTTTGGTTCATTGTAGGTACGTTAATCAAATATTAAATAAAGGTGAACTTTTGCGAGAAGTGACATAAGGAAGTTTAACATTTTTTATACTATTCTTAAAAGCAACATTATATGCAATTCTTGTACAATTACGTACGAATCGTACATATATAATAAAGAGTATCCGAAAAATAGAGCAAGATTTGAATTTAAAATTAAAATTAAAGTTAAAATTTGTATTTCATTGAAAGTGTCGGTTCCCAGCGGTTAATATTGGAAGGACCGCAAGTAGCTGGCCTTTTTAAAGGCCTCTATTCTGCCTTTTAAAAGATTCGCTTCGTATGACATCCTGCCTACAGAAGTATGCCTTCTAGAAGGTGCCAATTTCTTTTTGAAAGACCTTCCAAAATATTCAGTACACATTCGCTACTCTCTTCTTCAACAAGGGAGAAAGAAAGTTGTTAAATTTATTTTTTTTTGTGCCATTGTGTGCTAAATAAGGCCTCTTTAAGGAGTCTCTACTCATTCTTGTTAACGCTGGGTTGTTTAAAATCTAAATTTTTCAATTTCATATACTCACAGGAATTAACTAAACGTTATAAATTTATTGGGTTAATTTGATTTACTCCTCTTTTTCTTTAACATTAACGTGCATTTTATTAACATAAACTTTGAAATATTTGCTTATGACTGAATTGTGTTTTCGTGAGGTGGCTTGGACTCATTAAATGTATTTATACATTGAAAACGCACGTAAATATGAATAATTTATAAATTTTTTGTTTATTTATTTAATAAAATAGATTTTCTACTACCCTTAAGTTTAGTTAAAGTGAGTTCAAGTATTCTTTGGCTTGGCATAAAGTTTTTCTTAGTGTTACCAAAGTATTCTTGCTGTTCCTCCCCTTTATTCAGATTCATATTGTTGCCGATGTTCATATTGCTGCCACTTAATTTGGCTGTGGTTACTTTTTAAAAGATACTAAAGTACGTAAATTTAAGGATAGGAGATCACAACCCAGTTTTTACGAACGAACAAATGTGTAATTGTGTGTCTGTGTGTGCTGTATTAAAAAACATAATAAATATAAATTTATTATATATAGAATATTCTATGAATTTAAATTAAACACAAAAATAAATAAATAATAACGAGGCTTGAATGATTATATGTTAACTTTTTATTTATTCCATTCCATTTATTCGCGCTTATATATTTGATAGCATTTTTAACAAGTTAAAGTTGCATCATCATAGGCAGATAGCATTTTTTGAACAAAAATGGCAATCTGCTCTAATTAAAACTAATTTGGGCTTAAATTTGCATAAGTAACACCAATTTTTATTAAAATAATTATAATTATTTGTTTTAAGAAAACAGTATTTCAATTAGGGATGTGGTGAATACTGATACCGATTCGTATATATCAGCGGCACTTCAGATTTTCGGATATATCGGAATCGGCGATATTTTGCTGTCGCCACTACGAAATTTTTTATATAATTTTGAAGTATTTTTGATTCAACAATTTAATTGTCTTTGCATATTTTTTGTGTACCAACTGAGAGAAATAACATATTAAAAAGCAGAGCATACAACTAAAACCGAATAGCTGTTCTTCTGAGTGTATACAAATAAATCCTTATATTTACGGAAATATTTAATAAGTTGAGTTATTTAAAATTTAAAATTTGATAAAGAATTCTTAAGTAAGCAAAACTTACCAAACAAAATATGAAAAAAAAATTAATAAGAACACAAACAAGAAATAAGAATTTTTAAAAGCATTTTATTACATTTTAAATTCTTTATATACAAAAGTTTTTCTTTTCCCGGACTTTTTCATTTCCCGGGAAAGCGGGATTTATTTTTCAATATCCCGGGATTCCGGGAATTCCCGCTCAATACAAATCGATGCAAAATGTTATTTAATTTATTTGAACAAATAACATTTCCTGAGATCAATAAATGAAGCTTATAAATGCATTAAACTTTTATATTTCTTTGGCAAAAAGGAAAAAGTGCCAAGATGCCATTAATCCTTAAAATCTTCATGTGCAAAAGCACATTTGGCCAAAATTTTAAATATTTTGTAGGATTTTTGAGGAAGTTATAGCAAAATTACTTTTTGGTTATCTTTTTTCAATGTGCAATAACATTTGAAATAATAAAAACTTCAGATCTGTGGCATTAGCAGTATTTAGGAATAAAAACTTACAAATTTTAAACAGCAGAGAATTGATGATTATATTAAATTTGGAGTAAATTTCCAAAAGCCACCTGTAAAGTTTTTAATTGTTCTCCTATAAAACTAAAAAAATAGAACGATGCACTTATTGCCACAGAAGCAAAGAGCATTTATATAACACCAAAAAAGTTAAATTATTTAAACAAATTATGACAAAATATTTCTGTTAAAATATGATTTAGTTCAACAAAAAAAACCCTGGAAATTTCTGCGAGATCCCGGGAATTTTGTCTCGGGAGATCCCGTATTAAAAACACTATTATAGTCGAAAGACAAATATTAAATATATTTCATCGTTGATATTCTAGAAAATTATATAATATTATTATGCCGTAATTGTGTAGCAACATGTTTGCTTAACAAGATTTTAAGCCGGAGGTCTGCACCACGCGTTTTCGCCTCCATGCACTGTATAGTTTTCATACCACAAGTTAAAAAACAAGTTTATTTGTCAAAATCAGCTGATTTGTTTGATCGCTGCTTGTGACGCCCACAAACGTAAACCTACTTTTTGCACTCACCACCTCAAGATATCCAACGCTTATGTGCATATAACTTGCTACATAAAACAACACAGCCTCTACTTTTTTGTCAGTTGCGTAGTATCCACAAAGCGTAGAACATATGGTGGGGCCTTAACTTCAACGATATCTAAATGGCAACTTATTTAATTCTCTTTGTTTAAATATAAACAAAACAAGAGTAAATTGTTCGCCATCAGCATTGCACGAATAAAATTATAGTATACGTGTGTCGACATCGCTTCAACTGAATTGATAGCCTTATATTCACGAGTCTAGAAATACAATGCTCTAGACACACGTTTTAATAACCGATTGTCTCTGAAAAATTTTCTTGGCACCTTATGATCCAGTGGGAGTTAGAGGAAAAACTATATCATGTATGCTAACAATGTGCGCAAAACAGGTAGCAACTTTGAAGATAATTTATAATTTAGCTTAGGATGTTTAAATTGTCATAAGGACGAAGCCCATTAAAAATGATGAAAGTCGCTCTAGATTTCTGTGGCATTTTTTCAAAACATCTTAAGTCAAATTTAGTTGAAAAACTTTTGTTAATCATACGAATTTTCATTAAAAACAGTTTACGCTTTTAAAATTTTGTATTATAAACGCTCATTTTCTTTAATATTGGTTTATTTGGCGGCATGAAATAACTCCCCAAAATGCAACCCCTAAAAAAATAATGAAATAACCCCCCAAAGTGTGGGGTCTTATATCATATGCAATTAAGCCCCAATTTTGATAATGAAATAAGCACCCAACGAAATAAAATATCGCCCAAAACAAAAATTAAATAATTCCCCATTTCTTGGAGGCTTATTTCACATGAAATAAGACCCCAATTTCTGAAATGAAATGAGAGCCCAATATGTATAATACATTTAATTTTGGAGTTTTGTTTTAAAGAATCGCGCGATAGATATAAAACTATCTCTATAGTATACGCAGAGAAACTTTCGATAGCGAAGCCGGTCTTTGTTATAACATAGAGGAGAAAACACTTGCGCCCTGCCGAAGGCCGGCATACAGGACAGCTTTACATGGCAAAGCCGGTGTTTTATATACCAAAGTGGAGCAAATCCTTGTGCGCAAAAACCTTTTCATTGTAAATTTGAAAATTAAATAATCCTTAAAAAAAATATGTTGGGGCTTTATTTCATAATGATATTTTGGAGGAATTAAACCTCCAATTTAAAAAAGGAAATAACACCCCAAACAAAACGAAATAATCTCCCAAAAATCGTTGTTATTGTTATCTGTGCAAACTTTTGGGGTGTTATTTCATTATTTTTTGGGGGTTATATTTTGGGGGGTTATTTCATGACGCCGCACACTGGGTTATTGGGTATCAAAACTGTGGATTAATTAAAAAATAAATTTTGAAATAACACTCGAATACTTAATAACCATAGAAACTTCACATAATTCTGCGTCACTAACCGAAAAAATAACGGCTCTAAGTTGTATAGTGAAGCTGCATTATGTTTTTGAATTTACACTTTTATTCTTTGTTCGCTTGCGCTCGCTGTAAAATTGATATTTTAAGTTTAAAAAAGTGTTTCTTCGAAAAAAAAACTTCAAGTGAAATTTAAATCTGAGTATGGAGCCTTCAACTTCAGGTATTGAACTATTTTTCAGATACAAGTATTACAGGAAAAAAAGTGATTTAATATTTTAAATTATTTTTTTGTTCAAAGTCCCCAAAATGTGCATATTTGGGGTATATATTTGGACATATAGTTAATTATCGGACTAGATCGGGCTCTGATTTTTTTTTTTTGATTTTGCGGATTGTAGACGATGTTTCTGAAAAAAGTTGAGCTGCGCTTTTGTGGCATATTTGATTAATTTTACTTTTTGTTCATTATGTCAGTGGTCAAAAATGATCAATTTCTAGTAAAACGCTGAAAAGTTATCATATTGTTTAAAATTCAAAGCCAGATATCTCGATAACAAAGCGAGTTATCGATAATTCTTACTTAATTTTTTCGGTTTATTTTGAGGTATTCTCTAAGAAAATAAAACGGTAAAAAGTTATCGATTTTTTTTAAACTTCAACTCCAGATATCTCGATAACAAAACGAGTTATCGATAATTCTTACTTAATTTTTTCGGTTAATTTTGAGGTATTCTCTAAGAAACTAAAACGGTAAAAAGTTATCGATTTTTTTTAAACTTCAACTCCAGATATCTCGATAACTAAACGAGTTATCGATAATTTTTATAAAATTTTTTCGGCTTATTTTGAGGTGTTCTAAACAAAAATTATCAGTTTGAGAGGCCTCGGAATTAATCCACAGTTTTGATACAAAATACCCCAGTGTGCGCCGGTTTATTTAATAGTACAATAAAAATTATTTCTTCAGCGAGTTTTTTTTAACTTTTTTGCTATCTTATCTCGACTTAAGACTTTTTAGATGTTTTGTCAAAATGTCCTTCTTCGAAACTCTTTCCGGTATAATCCTCTACAATTATCAAATTATTTTAGTATTTAGACACATACCTACATTTAAATATATTTAGATACATCTTTTAAAGTCTCCATATCAAATTTTATTAGAACCAGTTCAAGTTTGACCGTAGCTCCCATACAAAAACCAATCCCGAAAATTTTATAACTTTCCTACAATTAGATTTTTAATAGCAACTATGTCATTACAATGGTAGGTCCAGAATTTACACATATAACCCAGTCTCCATAAATTCACTTTAAGACCAAAATATCTTATATGATGTTTATATTTAGATAATATTCACCACAAATAACTCTTTTATTAATATTAATCTCACATCATAATGCTGTTACGTTGTATGCCCTAACGTCCCATGGGTCCCAAACAGGGAACTCTCGGATATTTGTCTGTAGCTCATGTGGTTTTTATATATATTCCTTTTTGCTTGTTTAATTTATGTAAAAATTAATAAAAAATAAGGAATTATTAAATGCTTCGTTTCCAAATAAGTTTTTATGGAATATTTTCAAGTTTTAACTGCATATTAAATGTGAATAAAACACTTTTTTACAGCATATCTCCCATTTCACTCGTTGTAACCATCAAACAGCCTCTTGATATATTTATGAATAACATAAGCGCCCTAGAAACCTGTTTTTTATGGAACTATAGATTTTTATTAAACGAAAATTAGAATTGATTGTTTGTTTAAAGTATAAATTTATTTTTTAAGTACATTCAGAGTTCAATGTGGAACATTCATAGAAAAGAAAATACATACTTCTTAAAAGTAAAACAAAGAGAAGACAGAGATAATGAAAGAAATATAAAAACAAAATTTAATATGCAAAACTTTTTTCATTTTCCAAAAAAAAAAAAAAAAATAATGTTTGCAGCAAATATAATATTCATGCTAAGAGCCACATGCTGTTATTTAATGTTTTCTTATTTAAAGCGAAAAATTATGTTCTTTATACTTCTTTTATTTAAAGAACAAATAAATAAACAAGTTGTCTGGAAATTGGATTTCTCAATTCAGAATTATACGATTTTATTAAAATCCTTAAAAAAGTTTTCAGCGCTTTTGCTGGTTTTTTATGGACATTTACATTGTTAAACTTTAAATAGAATTTAGATTAAAAAAACTTAATGTTTTCCATTTAAACTTTATCGTAATAAATAGTAACATTTTGAAGTACTCTAGAAAAATAGAAACAGTAAAATCTCTTAAGTCTAGACAAAGAAATTTTTAAAATGTTTGAGTTGTAAAAAAGATTAATTGCCAGGGCCTGGAAATAAAAGTTTTTTTCTGGAATACGAAAAGAAACAGAAGAGACACTTAAGAGCAAATGTCTTGAACAAGGTACAGTATGTCATTTTGATTGTGTAGGACAGGATTTTGCTATAATATTTTTGAACTTGTTTTAAGGGAAAAATATCTGTTATTTTCTGAATTTTATATTTCTTTGAACAAATACAATGTTAATTTCTGATTTGTTTCCTTTCAACAAAATTAAAAGTTGACCTATGGTTAACCCAATGGGACCCACCATCACAATATTGTGCAATTGTAGATTTGTGTGTAAAAAGAAGATATGGCAACAAAAGCTATTTTCAAGAGTAGTATTTTTATGGGAGATAGGGGCAAATTTTGACCGATTCTAATCAAATTTGGTAATATGATTTTGGTTGCAATAAAATAAGTTTGGACCAAATTAAATCTAAAAACCAACATAATCATATTGTTTATGGGTTCAAAGGACCTATTCCGGAAAGAAGCTTGTATACTTAATAACAAGGGAAGCCATAAATATGCAGTTGCATGTTTTCATTGTACGCCCAATGAAGGCAGAAACAAAACAGTCATCCGTTTTAGAACTTTTTATGAATATTGGCATCGATTTGTTAGTGCATATTTTACCGTTTGCAGCATATATATTTAAAATAGCATTTAAGCAGCATTTTTTACGTTTATAGTGCATTTTTTACCTTTTTGAGGCATATTTTGATACATGTAAAATTTTTTTAAGATGTCAACAAGAGCTGCTAGCAAATCAGAGAAAAAATTTTTCCAATTGTTCTGTTTTAAATATCTGTCTGTATACCCAACGTAGTGTTTTAATTTCGTCATGTACATTTAATTTTTTACTCTAAAATTGTAAGACAAAGCAGGTTGCAATTAAAGATATATGTCATTTTAAACTTTAAAATTTTCTATATAAGCAAACACTAAGGAAAAAATAATTATGTATGTTATTGACGTTTTGTGTAAAAAGATATCTGGACCAATCTTTTAGTTTACCAAAAAACTCAGAATCACTTTTTTCTAACGATGGTTATCCGTCCGTCCGACTGGTTGTCTGTCTATTTACCTTTATACACAAAGTACAACTTGGAATTTTGTAGATAATTTTATCAAATTTGGTAACTGTACTGAGGCCGAAGTCTATGTAAACGGTGAGTATTGGTCTATAATTTCACATATTCCCAAATTAGACCCTTTGTGTCCGTTAAGCATCTAATAATGTTGGTTTTTGGATTAAATCCGCCCCTAAAATATTTTACATCATTAAATTGTTTTAATTTCCTTTAATTTGTTAACATTAATAGACAATTTAGCGACCGTCCCTAAAATCCCTACAGGACAAAAATTCTTATATGGGTGTTAATATCTAGATAATATTCGGCAAAAATAATTCTTGTATGAATTTTAACTTTGTTTCAGATAGCCTATGACTAACTGCCCATCCCTTCCAAATGGGGTAAAATTTCGAAAATATTTTTTTTTTTCAAAAAGCCATTTTTTGATTTTTTTCGGTGCATATTTTTAACAATTTTCAGGTCATATTTTCAAGTTTGTACTCCATATTTAATGCCCATAAAACGTGTTTTTCAAAAGCATATTTCTGGTTTACCTGTTAATAACCCTTAGGTTAGACACCTGACTGGGACCACTTGTATTATGTATTGTGGTTTAAGTGGCTATTGGAAAAACTCACACAAACGAAATCCAGGGCCTGGCTGAGAATACTTTATATGTATGTATTGCGTTTTAATGCTACACAATAATTCTTCGAAATAAAAGTAAAACAGAAACTCTTATGTTTTGCGTATGCTTTTGATACGTTTTGTTGTGATTTATTTACTACAGTACATCTATAATAGGGCAGGGCCTGGCCAGACCAAGGTGGATACAATATGCATACAGTATTTATTAGGCCAATTGCCACGTCCTCGTGCTTTTTCTCGTTTTCTTATAAACAAATACTTTGATTGAGGAATACATAAAAGTTTCGTTCTAATCAATTTAGTAATTTAATGAAAAAAACTGGAAAAACTAAAAAAGCACGGCCAGGGCCAGGAATATATTTAATGGTTGTTTTTGTCTTGCAGATAATTTTTATATTCGTTTTCGCGAACAGTAAAAATTTATATTCGTAGCATCACGTTTATAGTTTATTTTTTATTTTGTTTCCTTAATATTGTTTCGGTCTTTTAAGTGCGTTAAAAACTGGTTGTTTTGCAGTCGGGCTTTTGATTTTTTTTTATAATTTATCTTAATTAAAAGTTTTTGAACCGTATACATACGAAGTACAAATTAATTGTTATTTTATTGTTTGACTAAATTTTGGTTTTATTTTTTTGTTAATGTAATAAAAGTATCAAATTAAATAGGCATGTTTTTCCAATTGCATTAAATTAATTGAAATATTACGGTTTATTCTTTACTAGAACAAAACCTTAAGTAAAAAAAAATCACTGAAAATACCACAAACTAAAATATCTGGAACAAAATTATGCTATTAATAACATAAGTTCTATAAAGCGTTAATAGTTGCAGCTAAACCAAAATCTAATTATTTCTTACTTCAGTTAAGTTGTATACTTTCACAATTAAATTGCCTTCATGGATAAACAACTTTTCTTTTATGTATGTACATGACTACAACATATTAAATTTACTTTATTATATCATTACCTTTCACGTCATACGCAAAAACTCAGGTTACCCAGTGCGCATTGCATATTGCAACATATAAAGTTGCATGTTTATTACATTATAAAATACTCTTTTTGTGATGATGTTTGTTATTACTGGTGATTAAAATGCTTAAATTATTATTTTTTTTCTTCAATGCTTTATCGTTTTTATTTCTCTCCTGGTTGATTCTCTTTTTACATCAGGCAGTAAACTTTCTTCTTGCGAAAAATTTCTTTTTATAAAACGTCTGCGTGCAGAAAATTGCAGCTAAAATTAATACAATATAATGTTGCTATAGTATGTACATAAGAGCGTGTTTGTACATGAACACGCCTTTGAATGTAAAGTTAAAACAAGCTCACATTCTCGAAAACTGTCAAACGCACCCACTTACATACAACTTTACGACAAAAAAAAAAAAAAAGGATGAAGAGTGTCTCATTAACTTAAGATGTTAAAAGGCATGTTTTAATTAAATTCGAGAATGAAGAATGAACAAAACGAACAGAAAAATTTAAAAATTTATCGAGCATAAAATCAAAGAATTTTTATGTATTTTTATTATGTATTACAAAGCAAGTAAAAAATTTACCACCTACGGACTCATAAGTATGGATGTGATGATTAAAAAGAAATACCCCCTGGGACTTCCTGTCTCATGATTCCCATTCCACTTTTCCAGGAAATTTAAAAATAATTTAACATAAGTAAACTCATGGAAACACTGCCACTTAAAAAAAGCACGCCTCATATTAATTGAATAATTTTCAATATAAGTAATAGAAAAATTTGATTGAAATACAATAAATCAAAAATTTTGCAATTTGAATTAATATAGTTTTTATCTATTTCGTAGGGTACATTGAATCCACATTGCTTACAAGTTGAAACATATTCTGTTAAGGTATATATGTATGTCATTAATTTCTTTATTCAGTTTAAATACAAATTTTAAAATATTGAATTAAAAATAAAGATTCTTAAATCCATATTGCAACATTTTAAATTAACCTTTATGTCAACAGCTACACTAAGAGAAAAATGAATTAAGATAGCAGAAATCTTCAGATTTCAATCTTGATATTTGGCCAATAAGATTGACATTCTCAAATTTAAGTATAAATTCTACATTTTTAAAATTAATTCTTAAAATCAAGAACGTAATCTTAATTTTAAGATCGTTTTCTTGAAATTAAGAATATATTTTTAATGTTAAATTTAATTCTTGTTTTTTCCCGAAATTAAACATCAATGAATGTTGTGTAATAAAATGTAAGACGCTGAAAGAAGAAGACTAATTTAAAAAAAAAGTAAAAAAGATATATTAAAATATTGTGAAAGGCCATTAAAAATGGAAAATCAGAACACAGATGAAATGGTGTTTATAACCATACCAATGAGTGATGATGTAATCAGCATGCCGTAGGAAAGTGCATCGGAGTTTTTAGACAACGCATTGTTAAAAAACTTTCTTCAAGAGTTTTATTAAATGGAGTCTGTTTTCAAGTATCTTATTTATATGTGCAAATAAAAAAATTGTTTAAATTCATAAATTTATTTCACCACCTGTTATTTGACATTAAATTTATTTGTTTCAGACTCAAAAGTGACTTTTTAAAGTTTGCGGTACATGAAGAAAGAAGTCATAAAAGAAGAGATTCCTCCTCTAAAGCTAAGAATGGAATTCCAGAGAATCCAACTAAATGCACTTTCCGTCTTATGTTAGACCTAAATTATTATAAGTATTTATGTACTTGTAAATATTACATTATCATTGCGGTTTCCTTTTTTTTTTTGAATATTTAAATATAAAAACCTGTGTTTTATTGCAACATTTGAATTCGGATAAAAACCAAAAAGACTATTTTCAAGAATACAAATCAACATTAAACGAAGAATTTCATTAAGAATTAATTCTTGATTTAAGATTTCTAATAAGAACAAAATCTTTAAATCGATCTTATTGAAAATATTCATACATGAAAAAATGTACAAGTCTTTGCTAAAGCACCCGATATTTTAAGTATTCGCGCATAAAAAAATTTAAAATAGGAAAAATGCGAATAAAATACAAATAAAAAAAAACACAATAACAACAATATGTGCTTGTATACCCGGGTATACTTGCTGTTGACGTAAGTATAATTTTTCAGCTGTTGACAAAGGTTGATATGTATATAAGCAGATTTCCTTCTTTATTAGGTTGTGAAATTTGTGTTTGGTGTAGATGCTTTGAAATAAATGTCAGTAAAATTAAATTTAGTGAATGGTTAGTTGTACACAGAACTAACTGAATTGACAGATCATGGAACATCCATTTCGGGTAACATGGTCCTCTCTGAAAGCCGGGTAGTAGTTAGCATTTTGAAGAATACATCTGCCACTATCGAAGAAGCCAAATGTGTACACGCTATTAGTGCTAACGCCAAACCAATCCCCAAGACAACAAAAAGTTAATCAATTTATTTCAACTATCGGCAGCTGAAGAAGATACCGAGTAGTTAATTTAATATAGTTAAGATTGAATAGATTGACCAATGTTTTGTGCACTGGTGCCAAATTCAATACTGAATCAGTTTTGACATTTCCTACAAAGTAATTGCAAAAGCTCCAACACATAAACAAAAAACATATATATTAATAAAACTTTTTTATAATCAAAGTTATCTTCGGGAATACAAAATTTATTATTAATACGATTTTCGTATGACGTGCAAAATTCCCAGTTTTTCATGTTTGATAAATACACTGAAATTTATTGTTGAGGGAAAGCTAGCTTCTATGCGCATTTCACTGGTTGCTTAGACCAGCTCATCAGGAAACCTTTTCCAAAGATTTTAGAAAGGCCAAAAATATTATACAAATAAAACCCTAAAGCGAATAAGAATTATAAACACTCAAAGTCTTACTTTTAACAATATAAAAGCCAAAACAAAACACCAACAATAAACAGTGAGTTAATCTTTTCTTACATTCCCCTAACAAACAGAGATCGTATTTTAATACTTTTAAACCGATCTTTTTTGTTTTTTTTTCGTATAAAATTTATATAAAAACTTGGGATTAAATAATTAATTTAAATGATTTTGTTATTCGTGCTTAATTCCCAATTAAAAAATTTATTGTTGATGGTATAAGCTATGCCAACGCGCATTTCACTGGTTGCTTAAGGCAGATTATCAGGAAACTTTATCCATATAGATTTTAGAAAAACTAAAAGTATTAAAACAAATAAAACTGTTAAACGTATAAGAATTATAGCAACAGTTCTACTTGTAACAATATCAAAGTTTAAACAAAATCATCAACAATAAACAGTGAGTTTATCTGTCCTTACATTCCGTGCTACAATTGATTGTAATTCTTCCAAAATTAATTATAGTTGTAAGTAGGTTAAGAAAAAACAAAATAAAAACAAAAACAACTCGCTTTATTGTTTTCGCAAACAAAATAAAAAGCGTGCTGCCAGTCAGTTTTTTTAGGCCGTACACTTGCTAGTTTATTATCAAAATAATTTTCGTGGGAAAACAAAATTTAATTTAAATGATTTTGTTATTCGTGCTTAATTCCCAATTTTTTATTATTTGATAAAAACACTGAAATTTATTATTGACGGGATAAGCTATTCCTTTGCGCATTTCACTGGTTGCTTAGGCCAGATCACCAGGAAACTTCATCCATAAAGATTTTAGAAAAACTAAAGATATTAAACCAAATAAAACTGTTAAACGTTTAAGAATTATAGCAACAGTGTTAAACGTATAAGAATTATAGCAACAGTGGGGAATGTAAGATGAGATAAACGCACTGTTTATTGTTGATGTTGTTTTGTTTAAACTTTGATATTATTACAAGTAGAAATGTAGCTATAATTCTTATACGTTTAACAGTTTTATTTGGTTTAAAATCTTTAGTTTATCTAATATCTTTATGGATGAAGTTTCTTGATGACCTGGCCTAAGCAACCAGTGAAATGCGCATAGGAATAGCTTATCCCATCAACAATAAAATTCCAAGTGTTTTTATCAATAATAAAAACGGGGAATTAAGCACGAATAACAAAATCTTTTGAAATTTGGATGAAAAACTTTAAAAATAATAAAAACTTGTTGCAAGAAAAAATAATATAAAGAAAACAGTAAAATAAATGAATGTTTATATATGCACATTTAAGCTCGTTTTTACAACTTACCGATAGCTAAAGGTAGGATTTTATAGGGCGTGCAAAAAGTGTTCAGTTTTTAAAACTTTATTCTAATCATAAGTGAGCGATAGCGTAAGGTAAGGTTCATGCTGTGTTTTGAATTAGTACAAACAGATTTTAGATAAAGCAGCCATTCAAACTACAAAAACTTAATTAAAATCAATATAGGCGTTTGAGAGCAACGGTGCCAAAGGCACACATATTCAAGAGGATACAGCTAGGAAAGAAGGAAAACTCTTGATCACAACCTTTTAAACAAACAAAATAAAATCATAATCGGTCCAGATGTTTTGACTCTACGGCGGAATGGACAGATTCAAAGATTCACACAAATTTACAAAATTGATCACTATAAACTTGTAACATTCCTATTTTTTAGGCGGTGCTAAAAACGATTTAGACCTTTCTATAATTTAAAAACTTTGCTTGCTTTTTTAAATGAACATAATTACTTTTTACAATTTTTCCTTTTTTGTTAAAGCACAAAAAAATTAATGGTTACATTACATACATCACATTCCCTCTAAAAAGGGCGTTTAAAAACTATAACATATTCAATTTTGAATGTAGTTCTAAAATGATCAATAAGGAGTAAAAAAGAGTCCTCTTAAATCTTTATTAAAAACTTATATTTAAGACAAATGAGGTGATTTTAAAGTTTGATTTGATTTAAAAAAGCAGAGTTGGAGTTGAAGAGTTGGAGTTTAGGTTTTTGTACCGGAGTTGGATTCGAAGGGGAAGTGCCCACAAAAAACTCGCGACTCCGGCTCCAACAATTTTTCGGCATAAAACATTTATAAAATTCTAATATTTTCCAATAATAAACCTTTTTAAACACTATTTAAAATATCGATTTTTTACAGAATATTTTTGTTTTGCTATATTTATGTCCGTAATATCTACAAAAATAAATCTAGTTGTGTATAGAAATCTATTGTGTTAAAGCTACCATATTTTGAAAGAAACACGTTGGCCACACGTTGGTTGAAGTAAGTAAATTTAGCTGTTAGGTACGAACACGACTTTTTTCTTTCTTTTTGTATAAATTACGGACCATTTGTAAGGGTTTTTATTTTTTTAACACAATTATTTATATATGTAAACAAATATCAAATAATTGTAATCAACAAATCCCCTATATAGATTTCATGTCAAGTGACCCAATTTTGAAATCGATGTCTCCCGATTTGAATGAAATTTGCACCAAGGTTATTCCTATTAGATAGTAGCTAAGACACAAATTTTCAACAAGATCGGTCAAAAACCCCATACAGGGGTTTTTTCCCAAGTAGCTTCGATATCTATTTGATCCATATTTTGAAAATTTTTTTTTGTTTTTTAATTTTTTTTTTTAAATTTAAAACTTTTTTTTATTTTTTTTAAAGAGAATGCTTTTTTTTGCTCAAAAGAAAGCTTATGTTTTTCCTTTAAGGTGTTTTTGGTCGCTTTTGTGTCTAAACTACTATCCAATAGGACTAACCTTGGTGCAAATTTCATTCAAATCGGGAGACATCGATTTCAAAATTGGGTCACTTGACATGAAATCCCCAATATTTATATGATATGGAAATAAAAAATATTCGGGTCTCTGGTAACAAACAAATATTATATTTATTACTTAATGACTAAACAGAATTGAGTCTTCACAATCAGGCAAAAATTCTAAAGCCCATAATTAAAACGTCGGCAGTAACTTCAAATTCTCTCTCATTTTTTTTTGTTCTTATTTTTCTTTGTTTATAAAATGTATGAAATTGAATAAAAGTATGGTAACATAAGATAATAAGTGTCTATATTTGAGAGAATTAGAAAAAACGTCCTCAAAATAAAATTAATTTTATTTCTCGACCGCATTCTTTGGCATAATTTTATGTCAAACTGTATGAAAAACATCGTTCAGCACCAGTTCTGTTTCATCATTTAATTAATAAATTTAATAAATATTTCTAAGTTTCTAATGGGTTTTTTTAATTTTGTTAAACATTTAAAAAAATTAGACATACGATAAAAAATTCTTGCAAATTAAGTAGGGGGTAGACACATTTTTGGTCCAACATTAAGTTAACTGCTCTTAATAAAAGTTTTGAATTGTGTCCCAATTAAACATCATTACACGCACATAAACACGCAAGTTCAACCTGGATATTACATACACCTGTCTGTATAACAATTTAACTTTGTATTACTTTTTAAGTTTTATTATTTCAATGTGTATACTTTTAAATCCTACGTCTGCTTAGCAAAATGAACAGAAATAATTATTGGATAATTTTTGTGTCTGGCTGTGAGACATGTGCGAATTATGAAGACAAAAACTCATTAAAATTATGACCGAAATGAACAATAAAACAAAAATGAATAATAAAACAAATTACAGTTACATGACTTTTTGTAATAAACATTTTGTTTTATAATATTTTGAATTTTATTTCAATATTTCGAGCTCTTACCGAAAAAATAACTTAAGCGACATAATTTTCAATTTTTTTTATTTTTTTTAATAAATGACTTTATTGGCAACACTTCCATCATCTTCGTAACGGTTTTATATCCAAAACAATTTTAGCATAAGGTCAAACCTACATAAACAATTTTATGAAACAAAAACAAAATAAGTGAGAAAGTATAGTCGGTTAAGCCCGACCATGTGTTATCCGACACCACAGTACATAAAAACAATTTTTGCTGGTTCACCCTACTTGTGACCCATGGGCAAACATGGAACCGTCTTAACAAAATGATGTTCTGAAATTTATGTAAAAGTCCTTTGTGCCAAATATTATTTAGATAGCTTTTACAACATTTTGTCATGACATAGCGACTATCGAAAAACTGATAATCACAAATTATTATACTAATACTAATATTTTCAAGGTAGCTATGGCATTAAAAGGTATTTCGGGAGTAAAATATGGACCGATTCCAATAAAATTTGGTTAGATGATTCAGATGGCAATCGGATAAATTTGGACCAAATTTAATCTAAATACCAATTTAATAAGTTGGCTTGTGGACACAAAGACCTTATTCCGGAAAGAAGGTTCTTTGAGGGCTATGTGAAATTAATATCGATGATTTTCGGAGTATGTATAATTTGTGTTATGCAACAAGCGTAATGAAACAAGTAAATAAAAATATTAGAAATTAAAAAAACGTGATTTAAAAATGTATCAAGAAAAACAAAAATACCCATACGTATTATTATTTTAAGAAAAAAAGTTGCCAAAATCAAAAAAAAAAATATTTGCGTCTCAAAATTGAAATATAATATTACCAATTTTGATTAGAAATAAGCAAAAACAGCAGTTCTGGATAGCACCACGAGTCACATCAGTACGACCTCTGACTCTAGCTGGACAAAAGTAAAAAATATTAGGGTTTCAAAATAATTAAAAGTGCCATGGAAAGCTAAGAGTCTGCTTTAAATGAACTGAGGCCAAAATACGGCATTCGATACCGATCAAAATTCCTATTTAACCCTAATCCTACCAACATGTGTCTGTCTGGCACATTTTCTTTAACGTATTCGAAATGACCACCCTTGGCTTTCAAATGAAATAAAATTGTTAATTACTGACAGAAAGCATGCCTATGCAAGATGGAAAAGGATTAAAACTACAGAGCTGCATGCAACTTTTAAGTCCTTCAGAAACAGTGTAAACGCGCAAGTAGAGATTTTCAGGTCAAAGTTTTATGAGGAACATTTTGTATCCGCAGTTTGTTCAAAAAATAAGTGGAAATCAATTCGAACCATGGGATCTGTAAAACAAAAAAAAAAAAAAAAAATGATGCGTAAGAATGCATGGATGTTCATCAACCTAATCAATTATTTGTAAATATTCAAATGCCAAGTTCGGATAGCAATTTTTACACAAAATTAATGCCCACCATAGCACGCATAATATTAATACTCCCGTCTAAAATAACGTGATACGCGACTTTGGCTTTAAGGTTACTACACAGCAAGATGTTCTTGAATCTATTTTGAGTATTAAATCCGAATCTGGTGGGCATGACAGAGTTCAACCAAAATTCCCAAAACTTATTTTACCATACATTCTGCCTCACATAACTCATCTGTTTAACACAATTATAACAACATCCACATTTCCTTACAAGTGAAAACATGCAAAATTATTCCCATGCCAAAATCTAGTCAAAAATATCGGCCAATTGCAATCTTGCCATACCAGCCAAAGTCTTTAAACGCCTAATTCATTCACAGATTAGTAAATACCTACACTCAAAATATTATGTAGTTAAATTCAAACGAAAATTCATTTTAAACAACTTAATATTCATTTACAAAACGGATCATTTACATTTAATTTAAAACAAATGATTTTTACATTAATTTTTAAATTTTTATTTATTAAACAGCATTTTCCTTAAAATTAAATAGGTTTTACTTTAAAAAAAATATTTAAACCGACAAAAATCAAACTTCATCACAAAAAAAATACGAAAAAACATAATTTTTTGGTAGTTTGTTTTTTGAATAACAAACATAAATGTTGAAAATTAAAATTATTCGTAAAATAACTAAATTTTTATTCAATATTAACAGTACGGAAAACGAATTTAATAACCCACAATCAGTTACTGTAATAATTTTATGAGTGTAGAAGATAACTCCTTGCCTACTGATAAACAATCTGGTTTAAGACCAAAACACAGCTGTGTTTCTGCTTTATTAGAGGCCCCTGAGGAATAAAAAGGATGTTCGTCGATTTCGAACGTTACCGTTCGCATAGAAAATTACATTTAAAACAAAAACAAATTTTAGAATTTTTAAGTTTTATCCCTGTATTCATAAACGATTATTAAATTTAACAAACGTTTATTAAGGATACTTTTCATAGTAAAATTGTTCTTTAAACCCTTATTAAATTTAAAATTTTTTTATGAATACAGGCATTAGAATTTTCGTTTGTTTTAAATAAAATTGTTTGCATACGTTGAATATCTTTAAAGAATATCTTAACTTGTTTTACTGGATCACTCAAAGGCGTTTGACACTTTTCACTTTAAAATATGTGCAATTTTTCACCAACTGCGGTCAAATTAATATCCTCATATTTACACGATAGATCCCAGGTAGTCTACAATGGCAACTATGACAACTCAAATAGTTGTTAAGTACCGAGAGGTGTCGCACAAAATTCTATACTTGGTACCCTTTTATATTATGTATACTCCAATGATTTACCTTCTCAACTTAAACACTGTGGAACACTTATATATGCGGATGATGTAGAACTATCAGTTGTCAATTGCCCTAAACCAGAGAATGCATAGGTAAGCTGAACCAGGATCTAGACAGGATTAACTCCTGGGCTTCAAGGAATGGTCTTTAACGCTAGGAAAACTTAGGCTATGGTAATTGGTAAGAGCAAACTAGTCCCCACATCTTTGCCACTGATTCAGATTGACAAATAATTCAGAGAAATAATGGAATAATGGTGTTATAATTAATTCTAAATTTACATAAATGCAATCTGTGGTAGAACGTTTTTTATGCTGCGAAATCTGTGAATGATCCAACATTACACTCCCTTTGAAATCCGTATGCTATTAGCAAAAACTTAGATACTGCCAACACTAATGTATGGGTGTGAACTGTTCGCAAACTTGGATTCGGCAAGAAAGAAACAAATCAATGTAACTTTCAATAATACCGGCAAATACTTTTTTGGTCTTTCACGATTTTCAAGAATTTTCCGTTATTTATAGTTATATTATTAATACGATTTTCGTATGACGTGCTAAATTCCCAGTTTTTCATATTTGATAAATACACTGAAATTTATTGTTTATTGGGAAAGCTAGCTTCTATGCGCATTTCACTGGTTGCTTAGGCCAGCTCATCAGGAAACCTTTTCCAAAGATTTTAGAAAGGCCAAAAATATTATACAAATAAAACCCTAAAGCGAATAAGAATTATAAACACTCAAAGTCTTACTTGTAAAAATATCAAAGCCAAAACAAAACACCAACAATAAACAGTGAGTTTATCTTTTCTTACATTCCCCTACAATTGGTCGGGTTCTTTCCGACTCGAATTGTAGTTGTAAGTGGGTAAAAAGAAAAAACAAAAATTAAAAAACAAACTGCTTCATTCTACTGTCTTCGTAAGAAAACAACAAAAAAAACCAATTTGCCAATTCAGTTTTTTGCTTGCCTGTTAAAATGCCGCTGTCTAATATCCTTACATAAAACTATCTATAAGAAACAACTAGGCTATTTCTATTATCGACTTAACTTCTCTAGATCGAAAAGGGGGTAAAAGATAAACCGTTATCGATATCGTAGTCAGATATCTGAAAGACACTTTTTTATAAACTCCATCCCGCTCTGGAACTGATTACCCCACAATAATAAAAAACAGGCAATTCTAAGTACCTTTAAACGTGAGTATTTTAGGAATTTTGTTGACTCTATTATTCTTATTACTACTTTTTATTTATAATATATATTAACGGCCTAATTTATAAAACATAAAACAGGTTAATAAAGAGTTTATAAATTTAATTTTCATACAAAATCTGTTTCATAAACCCTTTATTAACATGTTTTATTTTTTATAAATAAGGCAGTAAGTATTTTCATTAAATCAGTAAGAATTGTTTTATAAAATTAATTATTTTTTTGTTTGCCTATTGAATAAAAATCTTTTTTATTAATCAAACTTTTTTATATGTAACATTTGTGATTTACGTTATGGTGGCATGGAATAACCCCCGAATATATAACAAATAAAGAAACATACTCGTTGACTCAATATATTTTAATTTAACGCTTCTTTAGAATAAGCGTTTAGTCGAGTTGTCTAAGTGGACGCCTGAGACTCGTCAGCTGGATTTTAAATTCATGTCCTGAAAAACGATTTTAAAATTTACATATACCTAGAGCTTTTTGATATTTTAATTTTATTGCCAATGACACAGTGTTTTATTTCATTTCGGCAAGCAATGCAAAAGTAGCTACGTCCAGCTCACATGCCCAATGGATAAGCTTTTACAAGAGAACTTCAGTGCTTTCAGACCGACGAGTGCACAACAGCCAATCAGATCGCGGTAACAACAATGCTTGCTGCTTACTTTGCAAAGAAAGAACAACAAATTGTAAGTACTTTGCAAGCTTTGAAAGCTGTTTATCGAATGCTCTTATACGCAGTCGTTGACGATAAAGTAGAATCCATTGTCGTTTATATAGTCATTAAAGACAATATGAACGACAATACCGTTCATGTGGTCATCAACGACAATATGGGCGACAATGTCGTTCATTTTGTCATCAACGACAATATGGGCGTCTATGTCGTGCATGTGGTCATTAATGACAATATAGACGACAATGCCGTGTATGTGGTCATCAACGACAAGTTAGGAGATATTGTTTTACACAAATTCGTGTGTGTACACATTCGTGTTTCTACACATTCGTGTGTGTACGATAGGCTGAGCGACATTGTCTTTCTTTGTGTCGTGCACGATTTACGCGACACTTGTTCGAAAAAATCGTCGACGATTTGCATTAGTTGTCCCTTACGTGTCGTGCAGGAATTAACAAATTAACAATGATTCGTGCACGAAATGGCCAAAAGGGTTAGTAATTGTTGTTTTTGGGTTTCGTTTTAGAAATGGAAGCTGTTGCTACTTTTGATCTCTTTTTGCATTTTTCTTGGTTGTTGTTTTTTTTTATTTAAATGTGTTTAATTTTACGGAAACAAACCCATACACACTTATGTATGTACATGATATGTCGCTCAAATAAAGAAACAAACTCGTATACTCAATATATTTTAATTACCGCTTCTTCAGCCAAAGAGTTCGTAGCCGAGTTTTTTAACTTGCCGCCTCACGATTGCCATTTCGCATCTGGAATCAGTTTTTCAAAAATTATTTTTTTTTATTTAATATTTTTATGTCCTAAAAACGATTTTAAAATTATAAAACGAAATTAAAACATCAACTTTGGCAAAAGAGGAAACGGACTTATTAAATTTTTTGATTTTGTCATATTCTTTGGCATGCCGAAATGAAAAGTTGGCGTGGCTCAATTAATATTTATTTATATCTAAAGTACGTTATTTATATAATTTCTTGTTCTAATCTCACCATGCT
Source organism: Pollenia labialis (assembly GCA_949318255.1). Classification (NCBI taxonomy): domain Eukaryota; kingdom Metazoa; phylum Arthropoda; class Insecta; order Diptera; family Polleniidae; genus Pollenia; species Pollenia labialis. Next base: position 161,623,014 of record OX439140.1, read on the forward strand.
AAAGTGTATATAAGATTCGGCATAGCCGAACATAGCACTCTTTTTTTTCGAAATCAGGTTTGTTGTAGCGTGCCAAAAAACAGAGTGTATTCGATCTGCTTGTATGTATAGCCAAGCGAAAATTTTACACATTTTTGAATTTATATTAAAATTTTTTTTTTATCATAGCATATCGAGGATTATAAGTTATTAAGGTGCACATGCTTAAAATCTTAGCCATATATATTTATTTTAATTTGATATGATAAACTAGTTTTCTTGCTTCGGATTAAGTCCGAAACAAAAACAAATTTCAAAATTTTGTTTTTGTTTTAAATGTGTTTTGTAAACCACACATCAGTGTTTAAGGCCGATCGTTACATACAACAATTTTTATTTGCGCTGAATGACGAGCTTTATGTGTCAAAAATGTATTGCTTCAAAGTGGGAACTCGCCATATAAAATTCATGACTTCCGTGGTAAGCGAAACGTTTATGTTTCTCCCTTACAAACCTGCTTCGTTGGAAGCTCCATTTTTTTATTGGGATATTACTAAAAATCAAAAAGTTTTTCCTGGGTAATTGCGACTTTGTATTTTTTTTAGTTATTAACATTTTTTTCATTTCACATATCTTTATTTTTTATATTTCTTCTGTATTAATTATAGAAGGCTTGTTATATTTATTTTACAGGTATTTTTAATCTGGTGGACAATTTGCAACAAATTAAAATATAGATATTTTTTTTTAATTTTATACACTTTTGGGTTTTAATATCGTCTTAAATTTAAATTTCCAGTCCTTTGTAACAAAGCTTTCTTAAAATCTTTCGTATTGTTTGGTAGATTCAACTTTGTTTTATATGTAGCTCATCTTTTTATTCGCTTAGTGTTTCCTCAATTCCAATTTAAAGTTAATAATAATCATTTTAGAAATAAAAAACATCGTGTGAAATGAAATATGAAAAAAAATCTCTATAAGCAAGTTTGTATTAAATAAAAATAGAGAATTTGTTTCATTGTACGTACAAATATTTAATTGAATTTTTATACAAAAGGTTTTATTTATCACATATTTACACACACTCATATACTTACCATGTCCCATCCCAGCAAACACAAATTTATTAGTTTGATAAATAACGCATGCTTTCATTGATTTGAAGCTTCCCTAAAATATTTTATCTAAAAAATTTTGTTTATCGAGCTTCTTATTTTTGATTAAAACACTGAAATTTATTGTTGAAGGGATAAGCTATTCCTATGCGCATTTCACTGGTTAATTAGGCCAGATCGTCAGAAAACTTTATCCAAAGATTTTAGAAAAACTAAAGATATTAAAAAAAAAAACTGCTAAGCGAATAATAATTGTAAGCAACAGCTTTACTTGTAACAATATCAGAGCTTAAACAACAAATATAAACATTATTTTATCTTTTCTTACATTCCCCACTACAATTGGTTGGAATTCTTTCAGCATTAAACACCTTGCTTTATTGTTTTCGCAAACAAAAATAAAGCATTTTGCCTGTTTAGTGTTTTCAGCCGTGCACTTTCCAGTTTATTATCAAAGTAATTTCGTAGGAATAAAAAAATGTAAGAAAAGAAAATTTCTTCGCTTTGGTTTGTTGGGTGATTACTTAACTTACAGCAATAGAATTGATACAGACAAAAAATAGGAAGATAAACGTGGCAAATAAATTCATATTTTTGCACACTTTATCCACGTATGAAATAATTGAAAAATAATCCTTAAAATAAAATTTTATTTGCATATATTTTATTAAAATATAAAATTCAATTAAATTTAATTGATTTGAGAATTAAAACAGAACGTGGACTACGAAACTGGGCATGACAATTTAGGAAAATTGGAAAAAAATATTAAGAAAATTATTGGATTACTTTAATTCTCATTTTCTGAATGACCATTTTAAATAACTGTGAAGTTTTTTAAAAGATTAAAAAAATATTAAGGATCTCAATTATTTTGCGTTGAAAGAATAAATCTATAATGAGATGCGTCCAGTGAGAAGTATGTTCGCTTAACCCGTTTAAATTATTATTGGATCATTTTTATTCAGTAGATTTACAACCAAATTTCTACGTTGTTATTTTTACGAAAAATGCTTTCAATGCTGTTCAACTATTTCGAACGTAAACGTTCGCATTGAAAATTTCTATGAAAAACATTCAGTTTTAAAAGTATTTCCGATAAAAATTCTGTATGAACCATTACGATCGAACCCAGAAAAATTAAAAATGTTTCCTAAACACCAAATTTTTAGAATCAAGTAAGCAATTTGTTTGTTTTGCACACATTACCAAAATGAATATATAGATTAATTGTTTAAAAAACTGCAGTCGAAACCAAAATCTGTCAAACAAAAAACGAAAATTTGTGTAAAACTTTTCACTTTTTGATTTGGTTTTAATGAATCAGAAGTAAAACCAATGTTTTTTTTTGTCGAATGACAAATGAAGAATTTGATGAAATGGAAGTTTTTCCATTTTGACAGCAGTTTTTAAATGGTAAAAATTTTAAATAGTGGATTTTTTTTTTATTAATTATATTTTTAATTTAAATTAAAAAAATTATCAAAAAACTTTGCCATTTCAAGCAATGTGTTAATTGATTTAATTAAGTATAGCTCAGAGTTTGATAATTTCCAACAACAAATCTATAAGTTTAAATTATTTTATTTTAAACGAAAAAAACAATTAAGATTTTTTGTTACTTAATTAATATTTTAATTAAAAATATATTTCAACATATCTTTAATGTAAATTAAACCAAAATTATATAGTAAATTTTCTTAAAAAAAAAAAAAAAAAAAAATAATAATTAAATTGAAATACTTTTTAAAAAAAATTATTTTATAAAAAACTACTGTGAAATCGTTGAACATGCGTTAAATTTTTTCAAACTTTGCAAGGAATAAAAAGTAATTTTCTGATTTGATATCACACCGAAATCGTCCTCTATTTAAACATTTCAAAATTTATATATATATTTCTCAAAGAAATATCTAACTTATATTGATGTTCAGTCAATCCGAATCTTAAAACTATTTTGATTCACATTAAAATTTAAACCCTCAATTAAATAAGCAAACATGACCAAAGATGATTTATTCTAACCATAAGCTGGTCATAAATTAAATATTAAAATACAACAAATATATCGCCGCAAGAATTAAAGAAGGCTGTAACTGACAAAACCTAAAATGATCACCAGAGCCAAAAAAGAAAGAAAGTAGAAAAAAATTCATATCACAAAAACAACTTAGGAACATGATGTTTATATTTATATATATCTTTATATATTGGCTGTAAACCAAGTCTATTATTCCCGGTGATTCTGCGGCTTACAGCAAACGATTTTTTTTGCGTAAACAAATTTTTTTTCATCCTAGAAATATGGGACCGGGACCAAGAAAACGTATTTTCGATTTTTTGTCAGTTATAGCGTTCTTTAATTCTTGCGGCGATATAGTAATTTAGGTGTTGATTAAATTTTTGTCAATGCCGTTGAAATTGGATAAAATAGATGTTGCAATTATTGTTATTAGTGCCCCCTTACATATTGTGATTTTTGTTGCTGCGATGAAGCGAGTGAACTCTGATTTGACAAAAAAAAAACATATAAATTCGGCCATACAGCAAAAGTTTCTGCGATAAAAATTGAACAATTTAAAAAAAATTTTATAAAAAGAAAAACCGTCCAAAGCTGCAGCAACAAAAATAGTTAAATGTAAATGGGTTTAAAAAATGGTGTTTTTTTAGCGATCTCAACTTAGGTGATATCAATTTGCAGCAGACCATATACACTCCACTACATTCGGTGCTGTTTACACGCTGGACGCATATGCCACCTTATTTTCTTAAAACTAAAACCAGAGTTACGGTCAAGTGAGATTGCGCAAGTTGATTTCGAGAAATGGACCTCTTAATTGGGCCCCAAGGTTGTGCGATTATACACTACTCGATTATATCCTGTGGACCTACGTAACTGAACTACGCTGATAAACCAGCAACAAATGATGCCTCTGAGGCGAAAATGTTTGCGTTATTCGTGACATATGGCCAGCAATGTTATCAAAAGACCCAAAACTAGACGTCCAGAATGCGCTTTTTAGATCATTTTAAAATGCTAACGCCATGTTTAATCACATGGATTAAAAGATTTTATTGGCTTAAATTTAATTTTTTTTGTTATCTTAAAAAAAACACTCTTTATTTGAAAAGTCAATTCTTCTAGGAAAATCATCATCGATATGATTGTTTGTTTATAACTAGATTACAAATGAAATAAAGCGACTTACACGCTATCCGATAATCGGATAGTATACTATCGATTATATCGAAATTTTTTTATTTGTCACTTCTGTGTCTGTACACGCAAAGAAAAAACATGGTTGTGGTAAACATATTCTAAGAGCAACATATTATGATAAGATTCATGATTGTAGTCACCATATTACTATTGTTATTAAATCATATTATGACCAAATATGTTCGTAATATTACATCATAATATTTTTCCGTTAATCATATTGTTATCCTGTTAATCATAAAACGTTAAGAAGTTATAATATTACTGTCATGGCAATCATAATAAGTTTAGAAGTAATCATATTACTGTCATGGTAATCATAATAAGATAAGAAGTAATCATATTGTTGTCATGGTAACCATAATAAGTTAAGAAGTAATCATATTATTGTCATGGCAATCATAATTAGTTTAGAAGTAATCATATTATTGTCATGGCAATCATAATAAGTTTAGAAGTAATCATATTATGATGCAAATTGATATGAACTGTTATACATAAATTTTTTACATCATAATATGATACAACTTTAAACATAATATTTTTATTGGAAAAAAATACTTATGATAAAATAAAAAACATAATATAGTTACTGTAATCTTTTTGTCGTAGGTCGCAATTATTTATAAATTATTTTATGGAGTTTTCATTATTTTTCTCTTAAAATAACACAAAACTTACCAGTAATGGTTAATATTTTTCACCAATATTTCACAAATTTTTCCACCACTTTAAGATTATTAAAATTTTTTAGCAAAGATATTTTATTTTGTGACACTACAACCCTTTTTAATGTTGTTTCTTTATTTTTTTTTTAATTTCTTGTTTATTTAAATGGTTATTTTGTTATTTCTTTTTTAATATTTTTCTTTTTTTTTTTAATTTCTTGTTTATTTTAATGGTTATTTTTTTTATTATTTAGCCACTCTCTAACAAATAATTCGATATGTTTATGTAAAACACGACACAACTGATACAAAATTATTTTACAAATGGCGATACCAAAATATTATAAGAGTAACGATATTTTGATTGCATCTTTAACTTATTATGATAAATGTATATAAAGTTATCATGTTATGGCTATTAAATATCATGTTATGGCTGTGAGTAATATAATATGTTTTGAAAGTTATCATAATTTAGTTGTTAGAAAAATAATTATTTTTCGGTCAACAATACTCAAATTTATAATTGCGATAAACATTAATATGTTTACAGTAACTATAATATTGCTGATATTTAATTAAAATAACAATTATTTGTGTACAACAACAATATATTGTTACAATAAACACAGTGTGGTTGCCGTAACCATGCCCAACCATATTTTTTCTCTGCGTGTAGGTGTTGAAAAATTATCAAGTCTTAAAAAATAAAAATATATATAAAGTTGCAACACCTCGTCCATAGGCAAAGTTTGTGACCTAGAAAAGACCGTGCTATCCAATGAAACTTGTAGCTTTAATTAAAATCAAGACAGCTTACTGAAATCAGGGTAGTCAAATTTATTTGTACCTACATATGTCACTAAATAATTTACATTAAATCTTCAAATTAACTTTCTTAAGCATTTTGTTAAAAATGGAACCAGCGATTGTTTTTCAGCTCTATTGCACGCAGAATAATAACGTTTTATACGATAACGGATAATTAAACTATTTGTAACAGAAAATTGTCCTACATATTATAGTTACTTCAACTATGGTTATCAGTCTGAACTAGGCTATCATAATCTCATAAATTCTACAATAATTTTTATGGTTACAAAAGAAAACAACATGCCCATTAAATATGAAAAATGTTGTTCTTAAATTTGAATTATGAGAATGGTCAAAATAAAAATGTACATGGTGGTGGGCAACCAAATTATGATTGCAATAGACATAAAATGGATTGACTCATTTAAGATTGTTCTTAAAGCACTTATCCCGTGACCAGTGAATACAATATTATAAGAAAAAGGAATGAATTGTGATAGGTAAAAACAAGACACATTACTTTACTGGTGATAATGTGTATAAGGTGTAGTTATTCCAGACAAAAGGTTATTGACACAAAACTAGTCCTGGGACTGAATGTTGAGCGGGTAATGGCTGGTTCTATCTAGTTCTTTTACTTTATATGAAGGGGATCTATTATATTATTATGGTTCACTCGGGACAATATTATTTAAATCAAGATTAAATGTGTCCATTTATTTCAATGACTTGTTACAAAGTGTCAAAAAGTTGCCAATTAACCCTCACCTACGTCATGTTAAATTGAAAAGACCCCTTCATAAAAAAGTTTTAGAATTAGAAACGATCCCTTCCGCTTCAGATCTGTCATGTAATAAGTTTTGTGTAAGTTCTTTTCCTTAATGAGTTGTTTGAAAGAAGATCAAACATGTTAAAAGGTGGGTGAAATTCAATAAATTTTATGCATCAATTTAACCAACCATAATACCAATATTGATTCATAAGTTTAGATATTAAAATAGAAAGTCCCAATTTTTTTTTACTCGCCCGCAATAAACTGGCCATTGCCTATTATTCATTTAATTAATAAAAGACAATTTTAACAGAAAGCATAGGTTTTTGTTTTTATATATATATTTTTTTAAAATGAATTGATTTTTTTTGTAATGCTAATAAGTAAAATTTATTTCATACCATTTATAAGCAAAGTGAATCAATAATTTTTTGCACAAACAAAATTTAATACAAACATTTGTTTCTATTTATTGCATATTTAATCCTTTAAATGGCTTTGTTAAATATTTTTCATTAATTTTAATTTTAACTTAAAATATGGAATTAAATGCCTAAAACAAAAAGGACAATCTCCTGCTGTGTTGCTCAACCTTAAATTTATTACTTCTCGGTTAGCAAATGAAGTGTTAAAAGTAACATTGTTCCCTTCGCTCTTTCTTTTGTGGTTGTTTAAAATGTACTGTCATACTGTGTCAGCAGTTTGTGGAGATTTAGTCTTGTGCTTTCTTTTAAACTGTTAAGTTTATAGCTTAAAAAATATGCATTTAATATAGCAATATTTAAATATTTTATATAAAGGAGAGTAATATTTTGTGGTCGAATTAATTATATGGATAAATATTTTTATTAGTGGTGATTGTAAAGAAATATTTACGTCTCGAAGAAGCTTAACGCGATTTACATTTACAACATCATGCCCGATATGGTATTTACTTTAGAAATCTTATGTACTTATTTAACCAAAAATATAAACTAAATGAGAAGCAAAAGCTCAAATTAACTTTTTAACCCTTTGTGGTACACATTAGTCTGGCCAGACCTTTTTCAATGTATAGCAAATCAAAACATGCGTACGTCGGAAGGTTAAACACAACGAAAAGTTGAATCTTTTTTTACTTGATTTAAGAATTTGATTCTTATTTAAAGAAATTCCGGGATTTGCTTTCGAAAGTAATCCCATTTAGGATTGTTTTGAGTACATTATAGTGTTATTCGTACTTGAATTTTTGAGTACGACTCGTACTTTATGTAATCGTAACAAATTTGATTTATCCCAAGTGTTTTCCTTTCTGTGTACGTGTATTTCAATTTGAAAGAAATAATTTACGAACTCGAGCTAATTCTACTGTGTATTACGATTTTCGCACTATTTATTTCGAATAAAGGGAAGTTTTGTATACTTTATCAGACCCAAAAAAATTCCTTTCAAAGCAGAAACTCTCTGTTACGAATACGAACTTTTCGTCAAACCTGTTCGTAAATACAACTCTGCTATCTTCTTAAATTGGTGGAACTTGTGAATTATTTCTTTCGAATCAGAATACTCAGTAGCCCTCCTGATGTAACTTACCTGGATTTTTTTAGCTCCCTAAACCGTAGAATGCATAACCGGGTCCCCTGTGTCCGCTAGCGAGTTTAAGGGTTTCTAGCTGCAAAACCAAAAGAGTATTGAAACTTCGGATCTAGGAAATTCAAGTCTTTTTTCGTCGTTTTATTGACCATTTATGAAATTCGATTTAGCGGTTTTATAACTATTAGCTTCAATAGATGACACCTACGTAAACGCATAACCGGGGTACCCGTGTACCCAATAGTTTTTATATGAAAAAATTAGCAAGTAAAGAGCTGTTTTTAAATTTTTTAATTAAATATATTAAATAATTTTATTAATAATTTGAGTCTTGGAATTTATTTCTCATGGTGAGTAGCATTTATTATATACATTTTCATATTATTCGAATTCAAATTACAAACGAAAATTCTGATAGTGCATAGAAAATATTCCTGGAAAATATTGAAGGAGTAAGACTATTAAAGTATAAAAGCTTTTGAGGATTGGAAATTGCTTTAGAATACACATTCGAATAATATGAACATATATATAATATTATTAATATTTTAATATTTTTAGTAAACAGTCTTTAAGTTTAGTATTTTTTCTGTTAGACTAAATGACTAAAAATTATAATGGGGTACACGAGTAATGCGCTTCTGTGGTATTTTTTGGAAATGTATTCTATGGTAAACCTTTGGTTTCCACGAAGATGCATGCATGTGGTTTTTTTTATCTTTTCTTTTTGTTTAATTGTCAATATTTAACTGTATCTCCGTGGTAACGACAATTACCCTGTTCCTAATGATGGCAATACGTTTACAACATCATAATATATAAGAATAATACAGTCCTCACTGCCACTTCAGATTTCTTTACAACAAATTTAAAGAAAAAAAACCTGATTTAAGTCTTGAATATTATGAAATAAAAAAACGCAAAAGTTTTATTTGCCTTGAAAAAGATTTTAATAAGTATTTCCAACACGTTTTTAATTTTTTCGTAAGGCTCTTTTTCCCAGTTTGTTTGTCTAAAAATTTTTACATTTAAATGCATTTCTGTTTTACACTTCTGTGTAAAACTTACTTGCACATTTGTAGTTTGTAAAAATGAATGTTTGCATGCTGTTTTTCTAATAATTTTTCCAACTTGGCTTTAAGTTAAATGCATTAAAATATATAAGTACTCACACACAAACACTGACACACAGAAATGCGAAAAGTATTTATTCCGGTGTGTGTGTGTTTGTTAGTATAAGCACAAGTGTTTATATGTATGTATTTATTCCATTTAAGCTGTTTTAAAATTCAAATAACGTTTGTTGTTGACTCAAGAGGTACACTTTGCTTTTTGCCACTTTTGACTGTTTGTCACCTGCTGGCGACATAAAGTAATCTTTAGCTTATAATGTTTCTACTCTGCTCTGTGCTTTTCTTTTAAACATGTGTATAATTGTGTGTTTTTTCTCTTTTAATTTTTTTTTTGCTCTGCTTCAACTGTGTGGGAGAGGTAAATACAAAGACAATTCTCAAAATGAGCAGGCAGCATTTAAACAAAATAAAAATACTTATTGCAGTTAGAAGCCTGTGTTAAAATAAAAAGTTTCTTTAGGATTAAGGCCATAATTAAGGACATACTTTTTATAGAAATTTCTGTTTTTAACCCTTATCCTGTATTCATGGGTCAAAATTGCCCAAATAGGGCTTATTGCTTAGTATTTTCATTGCTTGGCATTAATTTTTTTTGAAATTTATGTACAGCTATTTTCATTTCAATGCTTTTTTATAAGGTCTGTACAAAAAAAGTTACGCATTTTGTAAACATGGGTCAAAATTGCCCAACACTATTAGTCAACACAAAATATACAAGAAAATTTAAAGCATGCAATAAAGTTATTTTAAAAAATTATTCCGAAATTCAAATTGAATGTTAAGCAGACAAAACAAATACATGATGGATGAACTTTCTATATTGGACGAAATTTACCAGCAAAATGTTTAACCTGCCGCCAGGGGGGTGGATTTTAGCTACACGCACATTGGGGTTGGGTCATAATGACCCACTTATTTAACTCGAGGTTTCTTGTTATGAAAAAATATATACAATTTAGATTGAATCTAACCTTATTAAGGAAATAAAACATGACTTTGTTAAAAAATAACATATTTATTTTTAAACAAAAAACATTTCATCCTTGCAAATAACGCGACTAGTCCATACACGCATATCAAATGTAGCCCATAAGGGACTAGGACTAGTTCAAAGTAACCATAATGTATGGAAAAAATGGTTTATTTAACAATTCGATGTCCTAGGGCAGGACCATATAACCCAGCTTTGCATTACAAAGGAGTGGTCTAGTCTTAAAACTACTCCATGGTATACTCCAGAGGATTAGCTTTGAAATCGTTTAAAAATGAAAGCATGTTATAACTAAACAAAGACATGTTGTTTTACTACAAACTCTTTTTAACAATGACATGGTCCATGCTTGCATTACATTGGACCAGTCCAGGGAGTAGTCCATTTGATCAAAATGGATCAAGTAGTCCAAATTATTTGCAGTGCTATTACAAAAGTTAACAAAGCAGGCTTTTTCTAGCTTAAATGTAATAAACAATTATTAGATGTACACGGGGATGGGTCTTATTTACCTTTTTTAACTTTAAGCACGTGTTACTCGAAGTACAATCCCCAAGCAACTGATTTGAAATTTATAACATTCGGAGAGATTCAGTATCTCCAGCTACTGAGAAGAGCGTAGAGAAGAGAAGTACGTTTTAAAAACCACAATCAATCCGAAAAGTGACGGGCAGGGTTGCCAGATAAATTTATGAGGAAATCGTTGCGTTTCAAAAAATCTTAAAAAAACGGACAACTTAAAATTTAGTTTTTTTTTTGGCAATTTTTGTTTGATTTTTATAAAAAAAACATACATAATTACTTCATACCCAGCTTGCATTTTCAATTGTGTAAGTGATACTGGTAGTCTCAGGACGAGCGTCTTTGATCGTCGATGACCGCATTGTTGAAGATTCCTCACATGGGAAATCTGTAACACGGCTGAGATTCTGCCATAGCACAGCGAAAGACGCTTCTTCAATCGTTGTGGGAATCGTTTAAGACGTGGATAAAGATTATCTAAAGAGTCTTTCATGCCAAGAATCGAATTGTCTGTTGCGTTTCAAAAAATCTTTAAAAAAATTGGAAAACCCGATTTTTATAACTCGTTTCATAGTGAAGTTTGCCGCAATTGGTAATTAATAATGACAATTTAGCTATTTTTTATCTCTATTTTTAGCTACAATTTCTGGGTTTTATGATGCAAGAAAGCTTGCACTATTGTTCGTGACACAACGTTGACGCTCTGGCTAAGGTATTGCATATCAGCGTAAAAGCTAAGCGAAAGAAAACGTTCCGCCTTCCGCTTCTTGTTAAGGTACGGCTGTTAAATATTCCAAGATAAAAAAACCAACGTGTCAGAAAATTTAATGTTTTATTCAGACTTTAGAGAATAAAAAATCATCACTTTTTAGAAAAAAAAAAAACAGCAAATCGGCTCTTTGCTCATTTCGGAACTAAAAATCGTCAAAATGAAGATAAATCATCAAATATGGCAGCCCTGGTGACGGGTAATTTTGACCCTTCCCCCGGCGCCGCGTTAGTAGAGAATTAGGGTTAAGAGTTCTAAAATCTTATTTTTTTAAAAGAGAATTTGGGTTAAGAGTTCTAAAATTTTATGTAAAACCAAAAAAAAGGAACAAAATTTCAAGGCAATGTAGATTTTATTTACTAAAACTTTACTTGCATTACCGCAAGAAAAGCTACGACATTTTCCTTTGTATTTTTTTTTTTATTAAATAAAATAAAAAAAACCTTCTTGTGTAAAATTTTTAGTTTGTCGCTTTGTCATCGTCCAGACTTGCAATTTTTATTGCAGTAATTCCTGATTTGATTGGTGAGATAAGTACCCATCCCAAATTTTCTTACCTCTCTCACCAAGGTTTTTTTGCGGTAATGACTCGACATTAACAAACTTATTAAAAATTACAGGTTTTTAAAAAAATAATGAAAGCCGATGATCTATTAAGTAAGGAGAGCTAAAATAATAGTAATGCATTTTGATCTTTACGAGAAATTTCCGGTACTATTTAAATTATATAAAGCTGCAATGAATTTGCAACCTTAACAAATAGTAAGGGTAATCATGATGGTCATTGTGCACATTTACAGTTAATTCGGGCAACACAGAATACTTCTGGCAGCACTGTAAAAAATCTGCATTTGTTTACAATTACACACAAGCAAATTAAAATAAATACTTTTTTGTTAAATTATTAATATGTCAAATGTTATTGTTTACATTTGTTTGCAACTGAGCAAATCTGCACTACTTAATTCGCTTAGGGTTTTTTTAGTGCAAACGAAGTAAAATAGAGCAAATTGCAAATACGTGTATTTATTATATATATTTCTGCACGCATAAGCATCGTTTGCACACTTTACACTACCCATCGTGATTTTCCTTATACCATGTTCGCACGACAGCGTTTTTTCGTAATTCACTCTCTCATTCGCGTTTCCCAGCCTAATTATGATCCAAATTACATAATAAGTCATACAAAATTTTCAGGTCGGATTATCTCATTTGTCCGTAATTCAATTTTTATTACCCTGTGGATTTCTTTAAAATCAATGTAATCTCTCACCAGCTGCCAAAGCACTTAAAAAAAACAAACAAAATATAACATAAACAAAAGTAAAGGAAGTAATTTTATATTATAAAATTTAATGGAATCCAAAAAGGAAAGAAATATTTTATATGTATTTCTTTGAATTAATATTTTTTACTTACGTTTTCTTTCTATTCTTAATACAAGTAACCGCAAACAAACAATTAAATTAGCAATACACAAAATTAATAAAAAAAAGAAGAAGAACTGTCAAACCCGATTAGGAAAATGCCGTGCGAACATGGTAATTCAAATAAGTAATAAAAACAGAGAGCGAAGTAATCAAAAGCACCGTGCGAACATGTCATTAGAATAATGATACGTATGATAAATATTAAATCAAATATTATGTATGCTCAGAACTGAATGTTGTTTTTATGGTAATTTGGGACTCTGAATACAAATCTGCACTAAGTTTTTTTCTGCCAGCTACCAAATTATGACAATGATGCTACGTATCTTTAGCTAAAATGCAAAAAGGCGTTACTAGCAAAAATATAATTTTACAGGAGAAGCAAAAAACTTTATTAAATGAAGACTGTAAACGTGTAAGAAAACATGCATTAATAAGTCGCCCATTGAATTCTTTCTTCATTAAAATTTGTTAAAAAAAAAATAGTAAATACGTCGTTTTATGTCCCTTTGTTTTTTTGTTAATAAAAGCACAATTTTTGATCGCAGAAGTGTAAAATTTGTGAAGACATGTAGTTCAATGGCATTAGTAATAATCAATCAAAAACACGAATTTGAATTTTTTGTTAGTTACGCCTTTTTGCATTTTAGCTAACGATATATGCTTAAAATAAATTGAAAAAAAAAATTTAAAATTCGTCAACGATATTATCTTTAAGCCATTCTTTCATTAGTTGCCTAGTAGTTTCAGAGATATTATTAAGGTTTAATAATCAAATTTGAAAAAAATAAATAATATTTTTTTCTTTACAATATCTGCGACAAAAAACACAGTTTCACAGAAAAAATTGTCAGATGTTTTCATCACTTAAAAAATTGTTTTAAAAGTATTTAAATTTAATAAATGTGATTTGATTGAACATTTTAGTTATTTTAAAATAAATATTGAATTAAAATATAAATTAAATACCGAAAAAATTTTTATTGAATTTTCGTTTAAATAAAATAATTTAAAATTGTATTGGGAAATGTCAAAATATGAGATATATTTAATTAACCCTCGGTCTTACACATGTTTTTAGTTTTTCAATTTGTAACGCATGCGTCAATTTTGCATAAATAAAACCAAATTTATTTAACTAAATGTTATATTTTAAACAAAAACGCCCGTATTTATAAAAAGTTCTTAAATTTAATAATAAAATTTGCCTTAATAAATGTTTGTTAAATTTAACAATCGTTTATAAATACGGGGGTTATAGTTTAAATAAAATATAAAATTTATTATATGAAATAATATGCGTACATATTCACATTATTTTTATTTATAATATAAATACAAATTAACATATTTTGACCCATCAGAATATTTCCAAAACTGAATAAAAATATCGTTTTATTTCAAAAAATGTATATAACATGATTATAATATGCAATGCTATTTTAATTTTAATATAAAAGAGAAATAAAATAACAACCGTATTCATAAACGATTATTAAATTTAACAAACGTTTATTAGTGATCATTTTCATAGTAAATTTGTTCTTTAAACCTTTATTAAATTTAAAAAATTTTTGTGAATACAGGCATAAGTGTATAAGCATTATGGATTTCCTTAGCAACTGAATGCCATTTTCATTTTAGAATGTTGCTGACAATCTGAACACTTTGAAAAAAAACTTTTCAAGCAAATACACGAATACAATTTGTTTTAGTTGGTTTTCTCTTGAGTGACTATATTGGAATATAACCTTGTTCCATGGGCCCAACTCCAGAACGCATATTATTTTGACGCAGCATATACCAACATTAAGTTGCTGCTTATTCCATTTTGGTCAATCTTTACCATAGAAATAATCATGGGCAGAGTATTGTCGACAAGTTTGTACACGTGGTTTTCTTCATCGTCCTTATAATCAAACGATTCATTCGGTTTTATGACCAAATTATTTTCAGTACCGGATGAATCGTTCTTATTTGGAACGTAATCCACATCATCATTCTATTCAGCTGTAAACAGTTGAATTTTATGACCTTCCTCAGCAGCTTCATTATGTTCTAAGTTATTAGCCTCCATTCTGCACATGTAAAAATATATATGGGTCTGGCCAGACCACATGTGTTACGAATGTGATGTGTGCAGTAAATTATTCGAATATGTTTCCTTATGTATCCTTTCCAGAATATACTTTTACCGCTTTTTATAGTTAACTTAATTCTAGAAGGGTACCTGTAATTTCAAGTCTCTACCTGAGTTTTAAATATACTAAAATAACATTTAAAATCGAAAAAGGTCTGGCCAGACTCATGAGTATGACGAAGGTTAAATCAATTAACACATTGTTTGAAACGGTAAATTTTTTTGACAAATTTTTTTAATTAAAAATATCATTTATTGAAAAAAAAATATTTAAAATTTTTAATTTTTACAATATTTAGTTATCTATATAATCATTTTGGTAATAGGTGCAAAATCAACGAATTGTTTACTTGATTTTATGAAGTTGGTTTGAATTTGGAGATTAGAGACGATATTAAATTTTTTCTGTGTTTGGTTTAAAAACATTTCGCTACGATATTTCGAATCCAATGAGCATTATTTTATTGTAATTGGTACATAACTTTTTATTCTGTTCCCAAAATTAACTGCCTGTTTTTAGAAAACGTAAACAAGTGAGTGAGTGAGAAATTATATTGAAAACAGCAATAAAAAACGAAAATTTGTTTTTGTTTTCAATATAATTTCTCACTCAGTTAATGAATAAAAATCGTGATTTCCATCAGGGTTGTCAGATTTTATTGAGCTCCATCGCCAAAACGGATGTCAGAAATCGCCAAAAATCGCCAAACTTTAATTCTGTTCAGTTTGCGTAACATTTTTTTGCATACAAAAAAACTATAACAAACAATACAAAAAAAATACAAAAACGTCGCCAAAAGTAAATTTTGCTTAGTTTCTTTTATTTATTTTTTTAAATATAAAATGGAGATCACATATTCAGTTAAAAAACTGAAATTAATTACATGTATAATATTGTACACTTCAGCCTCATCGATTTCATTACTAGTTTTCTGACCTGCATACATACCGGTAGCATTAAGTAGTGACTGAATATAAAATTCACTTAAAATTAAATCATGCGAAAAAATTTACGTTTTGTATACCCTTCACCGAAGGCAAGAGGATATATATAACTTTGCCATTACCTTTGTAATTTCCACAATATTGATCCTACACCCTATAAGGTATATATTCTGGGTACTTATGAAAAGCGAAGTTCAAATCCGGTTGTCCGTCTGTCCGTGTGTATGTGGAAATGGGTTTATCGAAGACCCCAGAAATTTTGGGGACTAGTTTGGCATATTTTTCTATCATATATACTCTGTTAAATTTTGCTATTGAAATTCAGCCAGATCGGTCCAAAAATGACGGGATATGAGCAAAAAAGCACAACTGGCTCTAATTTTACCTAAAAATCCCTTGTTGTTTTATTTTTATTACTTTTTTCTGTTTATCTGGAGAACGGCAAGAGCCACAGTTTCCAAATTAGGTACAAACATTTAGGCTACCATCCCACAAAATGAGGGCGGGATTGGATAAGTGGGCGTGGTACCTCCCGTAAAAAATATATAAAAAATTGTATAAAAACCTAAATTTTTATATTTTCATATGGCCTATGGTTACGCCTTATATATAAATAGATCGCAAATTTTTCTGGAGCCATAGATCTTCCCGAGTTCAAGTTTTATAGCCAAAGTCACAAAAAGTAACGATTTATATGACTTTTGCGTTTTGTTACCCATAACAAATACATGCATGTACAGCGAAGTTAATGTAACGATGTCCGTCAATTTTTCTGTATATATAGAAAGAGAAACATTTTCCAAATTAGGTACAAGCATCTTGGTTATTAAAACACAGCATCCGACATAATGTGGGCGGTTTGGATAAGTGGACGTGGCACAAAATATATTTTTTTTATATCTTAAGCATGGTGTTTACATAACTTTTTGTTCTTATTGAACCATGGTGAAGGGTATATAAGATTCGTCATAGCCGAATATAGAACTCTTACTCTTTTTTTCTAAATTAGTAAGGATAACAAAAAATTACAAACTGTTGCTTATAAACGAAATCTTTTAAATTAAAAATTTTTGTATTCCCACAAAATTACTTTTATAATAAATTGACCAGTGCACGGCTAACCAAACAAAACTGGCAACATGGTTTATTTTTTTGCGAGAACAATAAAACAAGTTGTTTTTGTTTTCATTTTGTTTTTTCTTAACCTGCTTACAACTACAATTAATGTTGAAAGAATTCAAACCGATTTTAGTGGGGAATGTAAGAAAAGATAAACTCACTGTTTATTTTTGTTGTTTTTGTTTAAGCTTTGATATTGTTACAAGTAAAACTGTTGCTTATAATTTTTATTTGCTAAGCAGTTTTATTTGTTTAATATCTTTATTTTTTCTAAAATCTTTAGATGTAGTTTCCTGATGATCTTAGGCCAGATGAATGCGCGTAGGAATAGCCTATACCTTCAACAATAAATTTCAGTGTTTTTATAAAGAATAAAAATTGGGAATTAAGCACGATCAACTAAATTAAATTAAGTTAAAAATTTGTAAATTTCCACAAAATTTCTTTGATAAAAAATCTAAAAATTTTTAAACCGCTTAATGTAGAGTAAAGTTAGGATTTTTTAACCTTTAAATTTTTCAAAAAAGTATAATTTCTACAGAAAAACTAATAACATACATTTTTGGAGGTTCTGCAACATCTTTGGATTAAAATAGTAACGATGTAATTTTCTTATTATTATAAATTTTACTTGTTCACGGTTCAGATTAGAATATAACTTGTATTCTTTGCAGGAATTTTTATTTCTGGATCTAACATATCACTGCAAAGGCAGTGCAAATGCAACAACGTATTTTCGCTTTAAGTGACGCTTATTTTAAGATATTTTTGCGTCAGCCGAATAGATGCAACCACTTCATAAAGAAAATTTTGTAAAGTTTTTTGTTGAAATATTTTCTTCCTGCTGACAACTTTACTGATTCGATTTTCAGGATTTATTTTTTATTTTCTAATTTTCAATATTGACCACTTATTTCTCCTCATGTTCCGGCCAGAATAGCTTAGACACCCAGTTCAAATGTAATGCTGTTTTAAACCACTCAACACAGAATTCTAATAAAAAACAAAAACAAATTGTGAAAGGTCAAAATAGGACATATCACTTAACTGGTGACATTGTGGTATGGGAGTATTAACTTCAGAAAAAAAGGTAATTGGCAAACAATAAGTCATGTGACTGGAGTTTGTGGAGGTAGTGGCTGATTGTATTTAATTCTTTTACTTTAAATGAAGGGGATCTGTCATATTAACATTGTTCAATTTGGACAATATCTGCGACGGGCATTATTTTAACCGAAATTTAATGTGTCCATTTTGGCTATTTCAGCGACCTGTTACCAAGTGTCAAAAAGGAGCGAATTAGCCCCCTCCTAGGACATTGGCATGTTAAAGTGGCAAGTCCATTTTATATAAAGTTTTAGAACTAGAACCGGTCCCTTCTAGTTTAGAAGTGTCCGTGACAAGTTTGGTGTTAGTTCCCTTGCAATTTTTCGCGAAATTTAGACATGTTAGCGAAAGAAGGGATTTTTTCCTGTAAGTTTTCTGATTCTCTTCGGCTTTACAGACTTATTAGAAATGTGTAACTTTGCTATCATGGCACTTTTAGTAAATTTTTGCAAATTTTCACAATTTATCTTTATAGTTGTTGGGACTTTAAATCAATTTTTGGCTTGTTTGAAACATTAAACATTTTCGCGTATTTTCGCTATTTTGCAAACTCTGCTGTTCTTTGAGGCAACCTCGACGGCACACCTCCATCCGATGGTCCTCATTTTCGATGAAGCTGAGGCATAATTGAGGTTCTATGCCATGAATGTGCCGGATTATCTCATCCTTTAGCTCTTGAATTGTTGCTGGCTTATCGAAAGAAGAAACAAGTCTAACGGTGTCAAATCACATGATTTTGGCGGCCAATTGACATCGCCACCACGGCCATTGAATTTGTCGCTCAAAATATCCATTGTTTCGTTAGCTGTATGGAAAGTAGCACCGTCCTGTTGAAACCACATATAGTCGACATCCATATCTTCCAATTCGGGATATAAAAAGTTCGTTATCATCTCACGATAGCGAACACAGTACTGCCTGACCGGCGTCATTTTGGAAAAAATACGGCCCGATGATGCCGCCAGCCAATAAACCGCACCAAATAGTCACTCTTTGCGGGTGCATTGGTTTTTCGACAATTACTCTGACGAATCCACTGAGGTGAAATATGCCTCATCACTTAAGAAAATACTATTGTTTATTTTAAACCAAATAATTGTCATATTTAACCATAATATCGACCCCTTTGCGCGAAATTATCGTATGTTACAAAAACCAAATTTTACAGGACAGCCATGTTTCTACTTTTCTCTGCGTTCGCTTGCAATATCAAAATGAAAATATACATTAAATTTTTGGAGCAACGAAGGGGAATTCGCCTACAATATTTTGTCAGGTGACGTCTCTTTGAATGTAGAACAAGATTGCATCAAAACCTCAAAAGAAAAAAGAACTCCTAAATTGCTTTTTTTATATTAATTAATGTTTTGCTTAACTTGTTTAGATGCCAAAATATACATATGTTTATTTTTTTTTTAGCTTTAAAACCTTCTTCGCTGTCAGCACTAAAATAGCAGCTTATTTGTATATTTTATTCTATATCGTTTAATTCTGTATAAGTGCTCTCTTGTTGAAGCGCTCGATTATTTTTTTCACTGGGTATATGCCATATGTAAAGACCACTTAAGTATTGACTTCTAAACCAAGTAAACTATTGTAATAAATTTTGAGTCCGTCAAAATTGTATATGACTAAAAATTACATTGTCAAGTTTCATGCAGATCAGTCCATAATTATATGCCCGACTCTCGGAAAACATTTTAGTACAAGTAAAGCACAGCGAATAATGCTGCTATAATAAATTCGGTCTTCCACAGTTTTAAAAGCCTATAAATCGCACTGTTAAGTTTTGCAAAGATCGGCCCAAATTTTTTATCATAGGTGCCATATAAAGCTCACTCCTTAAAAATTCTAACTGTCGGTGGAGGGTATTAAAGATTCGGCAGAGTCGAATATAGCACTGTATCTTGTTTTTGTTTGATTTTAATTTAAACACATTCATTCACTTCTTACTGTTGTATGAGCTTGAGGTTGTATTTTGTTTTTTTTTTATTCATTTTAAACTTCTTTTTTTCGTTTGGTTTCCATTAAATGTCCATTGTTCCTAAATTATATTCTCGTTATCGTTACTGCAGTTACCAACCCATAGTAATATTTAGTAAAATGTTTATTCTTTGGTTGGATTTTATTTTGTTCGGTTGCGTTTTGTGTTGCTTGTCTTCTGTGTAGTCAGTAGAAACTCTTTGGAGAGTTTAATATTTTATTTGAGTTTGAATTTTATTTATTAAGGGAGTCTCTGTTTAATTTCTAAAACAAAAAGTTTTGCATATTTTTTTCTATTTAAATATTTTTACTACTTTTTTTTTTGTTAGAAATGATTTCTTCGTTGCATTTTGTGTTAAAATGTTCTTCTTTAAAAAGAAAAAAAAAATACCAGATAGAACTTTTTGTTGTTAACAAATTCCCAGTTGATTTATTTTAATCAAAACTTATTATGGAGAATAAATAATATTTTAATATTATGAACAATGGAAAAGTAGTGCTGTGATTTTAAATGTCAGTAGAGCAGATGGCAATAACTATAAATCAATATTAAGAGATTCGATCAAAGGAGATTGCAAAAAAACCAATTTTCCTCTGAAGGCATAAAAAATACAAGTTAATAGTCATTTACTTTGTATATGTATTTGTCAATAAAAAGCAGCTAAATAAGCAGCAGCTTACACAAAAAACATATCAAGCTAAAAAAAAAATAGATAATTTTATTGCTACTTACTATTAAAACTGATTTGCTACTTGACATGATAACGTAAAGTAGAAATTACTAAATTATTCTGTATAAAGATGTAACGTTTTCATATTGCAAGGCATGATATAATTTCTTGAAACGTTGAATAACACAGTGTCACAAATTTTCAACAAAGTAAAATGTAAAATTGTCCGCTGAATCCGAATATGAAGTCAGCATGGTCAAAAGTGGAACAGTTTTCGAGAGATTCCAAAATAACCGTTTAAAAAGGTTTTAAAAATCTGATGGCACTCTTTTGTTACTGCTACTCTTGTTACTTCTTATCTGAGCTGAAAGTAGCATCGAAAAATCGAATATTATTTTCAATTAAATAGCACTCTATTAAGTAGTAGTAATAATCCTTATACTCCTTATACGCTACTGATAGTTATATGTTAAAAAAAACGAAAGTAACAGTTTATTTTCTGATAAACTACATTAATTGCCGCTTTATTAAAGGCTTAACAAAAAGTCTGCGAATTCCATTTACTACATCTGCTAACTTTTTATTTCAAAAGCAGTCGTTTATAGTAGCTAAATATATATGTATATATATATAAAATTACAAATAAGCAAAGCTATTAGATGATATCGCAACAGCAAGCTTAAATTTTCGTACAAAATTGAATGCTGTAGGCATTTTGTCAATTATGTGGATTTTTCCTTGTTCGAAATAGCTTAAAATTAAAAAAAAGTTGCCAAAACGTAAAATATGTAAACTAATGCAGCTGGATATGTAAATTATCCGGTAGCAATATTGTGCCAACAAAGAGTACACGATACTTTAAGTTAAGAAATTCAGTTTAAGTTCCATTTAATTATTACTTGTGATAAGCATGTAACGTGGTTTTGTCGTTGGCTGGGGTAGTTCAGTTGCGTCCAGGGTCGACTTACGGAATCCACGAACCTTAAGTGAAAACACTAATGATTTACCCTCTTGGGGTTAGAAATAATCTCTTAACTTTATTTACAATTCAATTACAATACTTTGTTAATTTCATTTAACATTACTTGCAGTACAGCAAACAGGCAGGAATTCGGCGGATTCTCCTCGGCTAATGTATTCGGGTTGGAATCGGTTGGGGAGTCTGGATCGGGTTCCTTTAATGATCGGCAATGATGAGGTAGTTCGTTACGATTGGTTCTTATGTCTAGGTATTTAAATACTACAATTCATCCTTATATACTAGGCTAACTACTGATTTACTAAGGGAGGACTGACGACCGAAGTCACAGTACAAAAACTGGTGACCGAAGGCACAGTACAAAAACTGTTAACCGAAGTTACAGTACAAAAACTGTTGACCGAAGTCACAGTACAAAAGCTGTTAACCGAAGTTACAGTACAAAAACTGTTGACCGAAGTCACAGTACAAAAACTGTTAACCGAAGTTACAGTACAAAAACTGTTAACCGAAGTTACAGTACAAAAACTGTTGACCGAAGTCACAGTACAAAAACTGTTAACCGAAGTTACAGTACAAAAACTGTTGACCGAAGTCACAGTACAAAAACTGGTAACCGAAGTTACAGTACAAAAACTGTTGACCGAAGTCACAGTACAAAAACTGTTAACCGAAGTTACAGTACAAAAACTGTTAACCGAAGTTACAGTACAAAAACTGTTGACCGAAGTCACAGTACAAAAACTGGTAACCGAATTTACAGTACAAAAACTGTTGACCGAAGTCACAGTACAAAAACTGGTAACCGAAGTTACAGTACAAAAACTGTTGACCGAAGTCACAGTACAAAAACTGGTAACCGAAGTTACAGTACAAAAACTGGTGACCGAAGGCACAGTACAAAAACTGTTAACCGAAGTTACAGTACAAAAACTGTTGACCGAAGTCACAGTACAAAAACTGGTAACCGAAGTTACAGTACAAAAACTGTTGACCGAAGTCACAGTACAAAAACTGGTGACCGAAGGCACAGTACAAAAACTGTTAACCGAAGTTACAGTACAAAAACTGTTGACCGAAGTCACAGTACAAAAACTGTTAACCGAAGTTACAGTACAAAAACTGCTGACCGAAGTCACAGTAACGAAACTGTCAACCGAAGTCGCAGTCCAAGGCAACACCCGAGTTAATACAAGTGTCGGCGACCGTCGTGCAGAAGGCGGGGACTAAGTCGACTTTAATAAGGCAAGATCGTGAGTGCAATGAAATCGCCCCGATTGTCTCTAAATCTAATCTACTTATTCAATCTTATTCATAAACTAAATGAGAATTCTCATAACAAAAGGGAAACATTAGGGGTGTTCATGTGTAAGTGGATAACATTAGGGGGTTTCATGTGTAAGTGAATTATGATATTATTTTAAATGCAGGTATAATATTACTTTTCTAAAGAATATTGTATTAAGATAAAATATGAAATAATAAAATATAATTATAGGATTTTCTTTTACTTAAAATAAAATAGAATATAATTATATGTGGCGTAGATTTCGGGGAGTATAAATAAATCTACGTTACATTTCCCCCCTTCTTTGGAGAAGGCTGTGGTGGTGGCTGGATGTGGATCCCCTTCCAGATTTCATCTTCGGTGAACTGATGCCCGTTGTATTTTATTTTGCGAGCAGGCTTGCGGCGCTGGTTTCGTATGACTACTACGTGGTCAGAGCTGGGAGGCTTGGATGGTTTGCTGACGATGTTCGGCTCGGCTAACGGGGGTGGTTGTCTTATGGCGTGGCATCTTCCCAGCCGTGTTGGTGGCGGGGCATCTGCTATTCGCACCATTCTTTTTGGCTGGCCTGGGTTACAGGGAACGAGTGGAGGTGGTCCATTGCCTACGATCGGTGGTGCTACGGACTCCAGCGGGATGATTACGTTGCTAATTATTCGAGGCCGAGCCTCCACAGGTGGTCTGTATGGTATGGGCTTTGCTGGAGCTGGAAGAAGCTGGATGGCTTCGACCTTGTCGGGATCAGTGCGGATGCCGTCGGGAGTAACTGGATGGCCGAGGTAGCGGATACTCGATCGCAGAAACCTGCATCTGTTGGAATTAAGCTTCATCTGGGCTTGTATGAGACGCATAAACACAGCTTCCAGGGTAAGTATGTGCTCCCTGAAGGTTCGGCCAAGTATTATAATGTCGTCCAGGTAGACGAAGAGCCGGGGGTACAGATCGGTGCCTATAATACGGTTCGGTATGCGTTGAAATGTTGCTGGCGCAGAATGCAGTTTAAAATTCATAACTTTCCACTGGAAGAGCCCTCTGCCAGGGACTGTGAGCGCGGTGTATGGTTTGGACGAGGGTTTCAGTGAGATCTGCCAGTACCCGTTCTTCAGGTCCAGGTAGGAGATTAACTTGGCTTCGCGTCGCTGGTCGAGGATGGCATTAATTTGTTGCAGCGGGTATGCGTCAGGTTCACTAGCTACGTTTAACTGTGGGTAATCTATGCACATCCTCCAGTCGCCCTGTTTCTTCCGGGTTAATACTATCGGTGAGCTATATGCGCTTCGTGACGGTTTAATGCGTTCCTCACGCGGTAGTTTGTCGACCTCTTCGTTAATTACATGCTTCATAGCAGGATTTCGCGGCACATACCTCTGTTTGATGGGTTTCGGATGACGAAGACGGATCTCATGTGTGTCGATCAATTCGAACTTCATCGCGTAATTATGTAAGATACCTTCTAATTCTTTATTTTCTTCACCGGTTAAGATTTCTCGGGTAGTCAAGGCATGTAGTGGTGGATGTACGGGGGAAACTTGTTTTTTCATTTCGGGGCTTGGCAGCCTTTCGCCGTGTAGCCGTAGCTCGAGCTGTAAGGTGCTCAAGAAATCCATCCCGAGTATCATTGTTTCGGCCAATGTGTCAATCACTGACACCAGCAAGGACACCGTAGTTCCGTCGTATACCACAGGGATGAGAAATTCTTCTAGCGAGGTCGCCAGGGATTGATCGGCCATCTGTACAGTACCCAGGGTGTTGACCGGATCGATGTTATGGGCACTCAGGTGTTCCCTCATGGTTTTTCCGATGTAAGTACGAGAGGACCCGGTGTCGACTAATGCCATTACCTGTCGACCGTATATTTTTACCGACACAAAGTATCGGTTGTCGTTGGTGGGTTGTTCGCATACTGACGAAGCCCTACAGTCTCTCCGACACAGTGATGTTAACTTTTATTTTTTCATTACCTTTCGGTCCTCTAAAAATTACCGTTTTTGAGAAGAAATTACCGTACGCAACGATTTTTAATTAAAACATTAATGTGCTGTTTCCAAATGACAGGCGATTGATTGCTTCATTTGTTAACAGTACATAAGAGCATTATTTATAAACCATTAATTTAAATTTTTGATGCGTTTTTAGAAAAATCTGAATGTAAATTTTGGTCTTAAAATACATTTTTAACAAAATTATGGTATTTTTTATGAATAAGGTAGTAAAATAATTTTGAATTTGACCCGTACTTAAAATAATCCAAAAATTATAATTAAATTAATAACATTGTGGTAATTTCATATGTTTAAGAATTGATGATTTTTAAACAAACAAAAAGTTAAATATTATCAAAGTTATTTTCGGGAATACAAAATTTATTATTAATACGATTTCCGTATGACGTGCTAAATTCCCAGTTTTTCATATTTGATAAATACACTGAAATTTATTGTTGAGGGAAAGCTAGCTTCTATGCGCATTTCACTGGTTGCTTAGGCCAGCTCATCAGGAAACCTTTTCCAAAGATTTTAGAAAGGCCAAAAATATTATACAAATAAAACCCTAAAGCGAATAAGATTTATAAACACTCAAAGTCTAACTTGTAACAATATCAAAGCCAAAACAAAACACCAACAATAAACAGTGAGTTTATCTGAGTGTGAGTGAGTTTATATATAATTAATAATATACAAGAGTTATTTCATTTCTCTTATTTTGCACTTATCGTTGTTACGATAGCACAAGGCGTGCTATTAAGTCATATCATCATACAGGCCTGTTCTGAAAATCAATTTAACTCAAATCACGCTATTTCAAATCACACGTGTGATATTTTAGTGTCCCGTTTTTGTGTGTTTCGGTGTGATCTTCATTTGCTGAAAGCACACACAGAAACACAAAAACGATATGACTTTCAAAACACCACAAAATTACACTTGTGATTTTAAAAACATTTTTATCAACCCAATTATGAATAAAAATTCCCTGGGAGTTTTTTCCCCTTTTTCCATTTTTACAATTGAATTAACATGGGAAAAAATGGGACAAGGGAGAAAACTCCCGGGGAATTTTTATTCATAATTGGGCTGTATATCTTTAGTTTTAGTATTGTGGTTATTTTGTTGAACCAGCCGCCTGGGTTCGAATCTCAGGTCAGTCAAGAATGAATTATTATCAATAACAATTTTAATTAATTTTCATGTTGTAAAATTCCTTTCTTCATAAAAAATAATTTAATGAAATTAAATTTGATGAACTTGATCCGAATTAAAATATTAAAAAATATCTTTAGTTTTTCTAAAATTTTTATGGATAAAGTTTCCTGATGATCTGGCCTAAGCAACCAGTGAAATGCGTATAGGAATAGAATAGTTTTTATCAAAAATAAAAATTGGGAAATAAGCACGAATAACAAAATCATTTAAATTAAATTTTGTATTCCCATTAAAATTATTTTGTTAACAAAATAATAATTTTACTGCTGTATTCATTGATTCGTCATAACTATGCATTAGAAATTTAAATTATAAGCGGTATCCCACAGCAGTCATATATATTTCTTGTAATTATTTTAAGACATATTACTTTACAACTTTAAGACTACCATGTGAATCGCCCAATAATGTGGTTAATTTTTTTGTGATAATATTTATCTATGTATTTTTAATTTGAAAATTACATCTCAAAAGTTAAAACTTTAAACCCTTCATATGTAAGTGCGTATATTTATACCAAAAATGTATTTAAATTACCGTATCTTAATAATATTACCTTGCTACCTTTCGCGGCCAAAAATTACCCTAAAAAAGGGTAATTACCGTACGGTTAACATCACTGCTACGACACCCGCAGGCCCTAGAAAGTACTCCCTCGCGACCACAATATGAACAGAAGAGATAACCGGGAAAGTTACACGATGTTCGCTTATGACCCAACCCCTTGCATCTCCAGCAATTTGTCGCTCGGTTATATCCCGGACTGAATATCATGTGTGAGGTCTGGGGCAGTTCTTCTCGCTTAAGGGCTTCGTACTCATCCGTCATAGTGATTAGCTCATCTAAGTTGCTGAAATCGCTTCGGCGAATATAATGTCGGTATTCGGTGCGAAGGCCATAGTAAACTCGATCCAGGTGGTTTTGCGATCGTAGGATTGGATGT
Organism: Pollenia labialis; assembly: GCA_949318255.1. Lineage (NCBI taxonomy): Eukaryota > Metazoa > Arthropoda > Insecta > Diptera > Polleniidae > Pollenia > Pollenia labialis. The sequence continues at coordinate 161,650,379 of OX439140.1, forward strand.
CGTCTGGCGAGACTCAGCATGCTAAGCACATAATCTTTAGCCCGTTCTCGGTTGTTCTGCTTTCGGTTATAAAAGTTCTGCTCTAAGTGCGATAGATATCTCGGGGGTAGGAAAAATTTCTCTACTTCCTGTCTAAATTGTGTCCACGTGTTCAGTGTGCCCTTTTTAACCCTAAACCACTTGAGCGCATTGCCGGTTAACATGCCCAACATGAAGGGGAGTAGGCAGTTAAGGGGTATTTGATGACATTCCGACAGCTCTTCGAGACGTTCCAGAAACTCCATTAAATCGTTTTCTCCGGAAAACTTCAAGTCCCACTTGTAGACGATGTTCATTATTTCAAGCTCGGAAATGTGGGTTTGAACAGGCTGTGGGGGCACCGAAACCGTTGGTTCGTTGTCGGATATGATGTTTCGTTCCCCTGATGTCACCTCGTTTTCCAACTCTAGTGGGAGATTTTCAGAGGAGGCCCTCAGCCGTTTGGTGCGGATGGTTTCAGCCAGCTGCTTACGAAGGTGTGCGACAGTGAAACCGACGGTCGGTATACCGAAGTTCCCGCATTGTTCAACCAGCTGTTCCTTGCGTAAAAGGTATATCCATCCAACCGAATCTGTATTTAGTTGATTACTCGTAGACGCGTTATCCTGTTTGCCGTGTTTGTAATTGTGGGCCGATTCCTCATCGATGGCGGCGGTGGCTTCTTTCTCGCGTTGCGATTTAGAATCGGGTCCCTGCTCGGGCGCCATTTGTAACGTGGTTTTGTCGTTGGCTGGGGTAGTTCAGTTGCGTCCAGGGTCGACTTACGGAATCCACGAACCTTAAGTGAAAACACTAATGATTTACCCTCTTGGGGTTAGAAATAATCTCTTAACTTTATTTACAATTCAATTACAATACTTTGTTAATTTCATTTAACATTACTTGCAGTACAGCAAACAGGCAGGAATTCGGCGGATTCTCCTCGGCTAATGTATTCGGGTTGGAATCGGTTGGGGAGTCTGGATCGGGTTCCTTTAATGATCGGCAATGATGAGGTAGTTCGTTACGATTGGTTCTTATGTCTAGGTATTTAAATACTACAATTCATCCTTATATACTAGGCTAACTACTGATTTACTAAGGGAGGACTGACGACCGAAGTCACAGTACAAAAACTGGTGACCGAAGGCACAGTACAAAAACTGTTAACCGAAGTTACAGTACAAAAACTGTTGACCGAAGTCACAGTACAAAAGCTGTTAACCGAAGTTACAGTACAAAAACTGTTGACCGAAGTCACAGTACAAAAACTGTTAACCGAAGTTACAGTACAAAAACTGTTAACCGAAGTTACAGTACAAAAACTGTTGACCGAAGTCACAGTACAAAAACTGTTAACCGAAGTTACAGTACAAAAACTGTTGACCGAAGTCACAGTACAAAAACTGGTAACCGAAGTTACAGTACAAAAACTGTTGACCGAAGTCACAGTACAAAAACTGTTAACCGAAGTTACAGTACAAAAACTGTTAACCGAAGTTACAGTACAAAAACTGTTGACCGAAGTCACAGTACAAAAACTGGTAACCGAATTTACAGTACAAAAACTGTTGACCGAAGTCACAGTACAAAAACTGGTAACCGAAGTTACAGTACAAAAACTGTTGACCGAAGTCACAGTACAAAAACTGGTAACCGAAGTTACAGTACAAAAACTGGTGATCGAAGGCACAGTACAAAAACTGTTAACCGAAGTTACAGTACAAAAACTGTTGACCGAAGTCACAGTACAAAAACTGGTAACCGAAGTTACAGTACAAAAACTGTTGACCGAAGTCACAGTACAAAAACTGGTGACCGAAGGCACAGTACAAAAACTGTTAACCGAAGTTACAGTACAAAAACTGTTGACCGAAGTCACAGTACAAAAACTGTTAACCGAAGTTACAGTACAAAAACTGCTGACCGAAGTCACAGTAACGAAACTGTCAACCGAAGTCGCAGTCCAAGGCAACACCCGAGTTAATACAAGTGTCGGCGACCGTCGTGCAGAAGGCGGGGACTAAGTCGACTTTAATAAGGCAAGATCGTGAGTGCAATGAAATCGCCCCGATTGTCTCTAAATCTAATCTACTTATTCAATCTTATTCATAAACTAAATGAGAATTCTCATAACAAAAGGGAAACATTAGGGGGGTTCATGTGTAAGTGGATAACATTAGGGGGTTTCATGTGTAAGTGAATTATGATATTATTTTAAATGCAGGTATAATATTACTTTTCTAAAGAATATTGTATTAAGATAAAATATGAAATAATAAAATATAATTATAGGATTTTCTTTTACTTAAAATAAAATAGAATATAATTATATGTGGCGTAGATTTCGGGGAGTATAAATAAATCTACGTTACAAGCAATGGGTCTATTGTGACAACCATGAGCTCCTCAAAGGAATGCTTTCAAGAGCCCGAATGTACTTCATAGCCGAATATCCAAAGCGTAAAGTTAACCTTATGACTGTATAGGTTTTTTTTTGAACTGAATGACAACTATAATTGATTATACAAGACAGAAATATTGATGGAATGAAATTTTTTAATTATAATCCATACACGCAAAGAAAAAACATGGTTGATGCAATCACAATCGCAAACTATCATTAATGTTTGTGGTTATGATTGTGTCAAACACGTCTTGAGTAACAATATATGTTCAGACATAATGTTTTTAGCTTATTATTGTCTCAAACATATTATTATGCTGGTAAGAAAAACGCAAACGACCTTTCCAACCATGTTTCTGTATATCCCAAAACCATGCAAAATGTCTATATCAACACGTTACATGGTTCTCATAATAAAAACAATAACAAATTTATTCTAAAAAATTTATTTTTTATTAAAAATACAAATGTATGTACATATACATACTTTGTTTTAAATATAGATTAAAGCATATAATAAAAAATAAAATTATATACATGCATACACACATATATTGGCCGTTTTCCCATTACGCGATTATCTTTTTTCTAACGAAAAACTGCAAATTAAAGAAATTTGGTTTTCTCAACGTCTCATTTGCTTCTATTCTGTCGTAAAGCTTACCAGCAATCATCTGCTAATTATTTATTTTCGTTTTTTTTTTGCCGTACAGATAACTTTAATCAGCTAACTCCCAACTTTTTTTAATGTTGTAGGTGTTTTTGGCTGCAAGAAAGACAATGTTTATACATGTTTGTATGTATTTTAATAATTATATTTAAATAACTTACCTGTTTAAATAATCGTATAAGTTTTGCAAGAGAGCATGACCTTTTTCTCCCTGAAAAAAGTTTAAATTATTTTGTAATAATTTAAGTATCCCGATTAACTGATGCTCGCAGACTTAATACTCATTGTTTTTTTTTGACAAGAAATGCTTGCTAAATTAGAGAATGTGTGTTTAAGCAAACAAAAATGATGGTACTAAACATACCTTTTGTGTGCAAATTGTATAGTTGAAAATAAAAATATTTTAGTAGCAACCATTTCACATAATTTAATATGTTTAGCTGGATCTGAGTAACTTTTTAGGTGTAAAACACTATACAATATTATTATAGTGAATATAAAAATGTTAAGGACAATAAATATTTCTTCAAGACATATTAGACAAATATGAATAAAAATGTTCGTAGTGACCATTTATTAATCATGTTTTTTCTCTGCGTGTAGATAATTTCCAAGCATTTATTTTCCAAATATGATTTCCGGCAGATGTCTGCCGCGGCTACGAGTAACAGGGTTTATTCGATCAGTTCAACTTTTGACTACTTTTTCCAATAAATCGGACCGCATGGCGTCAATGGTGGTTTGAAAATTTGAAAAAGGACCGATGACTCTGCCAGCGCCGGCGAATTGGTTTATTGACAAATGATATTCATCACTTAACACAATTCTTTGAAAAAATGCTCATCTTCGGCAAGTTTAAAATGAGCGATACGAGGAAAAATTCGGCGGAGACAATGATCGTTTGGCTTTAATTCTTGCACGAGCTGTATTTTATAGGCACGTTTGCCCTCTATTTGCTTCCATTGACGCAAATCATTTTAAACTGGAATTCCCCTTTCGCTCTGCCTAAAAACAAAATCACCAACTCTTTTAAAGGTCATGGGCTCCGATTGCCAATACATTAAATAAATATTTATTTTACCTATATTTTACAATAAATGCTCTAAATTTTTTAAATTCCGCATTACATCTAAAATCAAAGAACAAAACTTTTCTTAATTAATAGTTTTCTGATCTACTGTTTTCCACAAGGCCTGTTTTTATTCGAATTATGTTTTTTTTGTGAAATATAAGATAGAGTGGTGGTATTTTGCCTTTTTGTTGTTATTTTCTGTTGCTGATTTTTATTACTATATTTTGTTTTGTTTTAATATCAAACAATATAGAATGTATTTAATTTAATTAAAAATGCCAACAAAAATGGGTACGTTTGTATCTTCACGAGTCTTTGTTATTTTGTTGTAGCTGCCGTACAATATTTATTTTTTTTACTCTTATCATAAAAAGATTGTTTTAATTAGTGAAAATCAGAATCCTTTGCTTTCACCCTTCTCATACGAACAACAGTAGCAGAAACAAAGTAAAAAATAAGCAACAACTGCACACAGAGAAAAAAAATGTTTAAATGTGGTCATCTCCAATCAAGCAATTGTTAAAGAAAACTTTAAACACATTATGTTTAATGTAACCATATTATTGCCAACAATAACCATAATGTGGTTAAATTAGGCCTCCATCAAGAAGCCCTAAACACATTATTGTTGCCTCCAAACATGTTATGATCAATAATATCTGACATTTGTTAAACACTTACAATAGCATGGTTGGTTTACAACCATAGTATGTTGCTCTTGGAAAAGAGGAAAATTCTATTGTAAATTTAAAAACAAATTATGATCATATTTAACCATAATATTTTTAGAGGCAACCATAATATGGTTGTGGGTTCCTGATGGAGGACTAATTTAACCATAATATTGTTGTCACTTACAATTATTTGGTTATATTAACCCTTATGTGACTGACTAGGTACCCGGGTACCTTTTGCGTTTTTAAATTAATTTTTTTTGTAGAAATTGGCAACCATCGTTCTTGAAATTTCTTGAGAGCTCCTAACTTTCGATATTTTATTAATTTTTGAGAGCTTTGAAAAAAATTAATAAATTCAGATAGGCGTAGCATGCCAACATTCTTCATACACCCTTAACTGTTCGACAAGGTACCCAGGTACCTTTATACGATTCTATGAAAAATGCTCTGTCAATTTTTTTTTATATTCACTTATATTTACAAAAAGTAATAAAATCTCAGATACATATGTACATGTTTACAAAAAAAATATATACATACATATGTTCATATTAACATTCATGTGAATATATCTTTCATGTACGTATGTATGATTATAAATTGATTTAGGTTGCGCGTCCTGTAAACAGTTTGTGCGTAATGTACGATTTACCGAATGCGAGTTGCGAATTGGTATATAGCAATTGCTACAAGTTTGGCGTGTTTTCCTTTGTTCAGACGAAGTTTCGAACAGATTTTGCAACTTCCTGCTACTGCGATGCGGCCACATTCATCTCTTTGCACATTGAGGTATCTGGATGTACAGTAGTATCAACATTTTTCAAGTATATTATCTATTGCTGTTCTTGTGTGAGCTTTTGCCATCACCTTATAATTTTTACCAGGCCGCTTTGTGTTTTTAAAAGACAATTGCACACTGAGATTTTTTAAAAATTTTCTACGGTGATTAGTAGAAGTGAAGTGTGTTTTGTGTTCCATTCAAAAAACATATGAAGCCAATGCTGCTACATCCGACTTGTTCTACGCTTGCAAGTTTATTCGCCCAACAATTTATCCATGCTATCGACACCCCCATGGTTTTATTGTAATACTTTATAATTTCGGCCTTAAAAGTCAAAGTGCTTTCGACTGACGGTGTAAAATCGTTATCAAAACTAATGCATCGTAAAAACAACTTAAGCCTGGATAAACCCATTGCTGCCTGTATCGAAACACCAAACAATACGTTTAGTTCGTTTACGTCGAAAATTTTAAATATATTGTTTTTAGCGGTTTCGTTTTTTGTGCAAAAATGTGTATTGCAGTTTACGGAAATGTTTCTCCTTTTTCAATTCGTTTCTCGTAATATAATGTCACACATTCCAGGTGACAAAATGCTTTTGATACTTAACTAGACTAAAACTAGATCCACGACTTATATTTTTGGAAATAGCTCCAGTAACCAACAAGAACCATTTTTACCAAAAAATGCGTTTCTAATTTCAATTTAATCACTTTCGTTGGTTTCATCTGAGTCGGAGGAATCCTAATCTGTTTCTATAATCCCTGTAGGTTCAGCATCTGAAGCTTCCACTTCCATTTCGTTATCTTCTTCAATATAATCATCCTCCTCATCTGAACAAATAAAATCTTCGGCACTCGATTCACTCTCACACAATAAATTGTGTATTTCTGTAGAGCTTAATCTTTTATTACGTTTACTAGTATTTGAGCTTATTTAATAGTTTCACAGCAATTATAAAATTTTTTCTGCAAAACAAAATTCCCTGTATAGATACAAAAGTAAAATGGAAATAATGAAAAAATATTCTGCCAACGCTTACATTTTTGCTTGTAAGTGCCGGTTCACACACGTCAAGTTTGACTCGTCAAGTCTTGAACTTTTAGGAGAGAAGGGAAAAGAGAAGGCCATTTCTTTTCCCGTCTCTCCTAAAAACTCAAGACTTGACGAGTCAAACTTAACGTGTGTGAACCGGCACTAAGGGGAAATCGCCCAATTTATTTTCTGCTGATATTTTAGATTACGCCCTTACCTAGACACGGCTAAAACATTTAAGAAATCCCTAAAAGTACACAAGTGATTTTAAACGTTTGCAACATTTCAAATTTTGTTGGAAAATGGTTCATTTTTCATAAGATTTGTATGAAGGTACCCGGGTACCTTGTCGTACAAAACAAGTAGTTTTTTTTTGTCAATCACATAAGGGTTAACCATAATATATTTAAAATTTTCTTTGAAAATATATTGGTTGAAGTTGACAATACTTAAAGCTGTTTTTCTCTACGTGTAGGAGGGAAGTCTATAAACAAATAATACGACGACTACTATTTACAAGCTACGTTTGTTGCTTACACTACGACTGCTGCTACTGCTTCTACCAGTAGTAGTATTTAATATATGTAATGTTGCTTTAACGGGTTTGTTAATGATTCGGCGATTTGCGTTGCTTGTTCACGCTGTTGTTGATAATTTTTCAAAAAGATTTTTTTTTTGTTGTATTAAAGGGTGACAATTGTTCTTGGCACATTTTTTTCCTACAGTTTCTTTTACTTTTTGTGTTCTTGTAATAAAAAATAAAATGAAAGATGAGATCAGTTGAGTAAAAGTAAATGCTAGAAGCATTTCACAGCATGAATTTCATTTCATTACAATATTCATTCGTTTCAATATTTTATTATTTTCATTTCGTTTTTTTTTTGTTTTTTTCAATTAAATAATATTTTTTTTAATATTTTTCTGTTTTGCTGTTTGCGAAGTCGTGCCTGCACTGAAAGCTTAGAGTAGATTTTTATTTTATATTTAATCGTACTTTCATCACAATATGATAAATGACATTGAAAATAATAAAGTGTAACAAATAAGTATGCAAAAAAAATAATACAAATAAAATATTATCATATCAAAATATCAAACAAATACTCGCGAGCTTTTAATTAAAAAATTATTTAATAAGACCTTGCTGTTCGCGCTCAAAAATAATAATTTTAAATCTTTTTTTCAATCCGATACAGATTATTTAAATTCTAAATGAGAGCTTAATTATGTAGCTTTAACTACACCTAAATGGAGACAACATTAATTTGACATTGTTGCCGATAATAATGCTATTGTTGTCAGTGGTCACAGAACTAAATAACAAATCGATTTATTGACACATACATACATACAACGAATTTGTGGTGAAAAGTTATATTACATGGTAGCAATTCAAAAGGAAATCAAGTTTATTACAATACGACATCAGCGGCATAAACCAAAATCTTCAATTTCTACTCACTCAATTATGTATGTAACATACATTTGTACATAAATACAATACATATATACAAAAGACAGTATACGATAGATTCGTTTTTGGTTTTCTATTTTATCAACGATGAAATAATAAAATACTTAAAGCAGACAACCATCAATGGTGATTTGTTATGTCCTTGTCATGATTTGCTGTCATGTGATGCCTATCGGGAACGTGGCTTTCTTGTGGTAAACCAAATTAAATTGCTCAAATGACTTCACTAACAACTAATGTGTTGCAGAAATAATAATAAATGAGAAATAATTGGATTAGAAAAATTTGACTGTGTTATAGATTTTCGGAAATTTTTTGAAAAGCGACGAATGTAATCCAAGATGTAACTCACACAATGGTTTTTTTCTATGTGAGTATTCTGATCTAGTCTAATTGAATGGAAGTAATGTTTTTTAAACATTTACAGAAGTATAATGTGGTTATAGAATCCTTAAACTAAGGGGTAACTTAAGTTTCGAAAGGTATCGCAATCGTGAAAACCGCAAGAGCCAAAGATTAGATATTTTGCAGGCGATTGGAGCCATCAATGAACTTAGCGGCCGATTTTGTAAAATCTGAGAACTACCATATGGGAAAACGATCGGTTGTCATAGAAAAAAAACCTGTTCTAAAAATACAATCCTTATGTGCTGTTTTCACAACACAAGTGACTGAACGTGTAGTAAAATTTATATGAAAAGCACTCAGTTTTTTGAGTGTTTTCCATACAAATTTTTCTACACGTTCAGTCACTTGTGTTGTGAAAACAGCACATTAAACATTTAACAACAGGTTTTTTAATTGAAATAAAACTTTTTGAAAAATTGTTTTAATACTTTAAAAAATGTTGTGATTTTTTGTATTTGCTTATATCTTTTGGAGGCTGCGTTGAAATAAAAAATATGTTAAATTGAATTGTGGTGTACCTTAGTTGGCGCTGCAATATTTAAAATATTGATTCGAAATTTTTATTAAATCCTTTTCTTGCTAGGTTTAACCACTACATACTGCATAAAAAAAAGAGTTTTAAGTTAAATATGGAACAGTCTCATATACATTTAGCATTAAGGTTAGATTAGGAGTCGGAATATCAGCGGTTGGAGTCGGCTTTAGCACTTTTTGTTGACGACACCACAGCCCTAGTTGTCAATGTTAAAAAAAATATCAATGCTAAATTTCCAAACAAAGAAGAATAACAAGAAAAGAGCACTAAAATGGACGTGGGGGTACCGTCCATAGTACTGAATTTTCCATCACTGGTATTGAAATAATTAACCAGTTTTATTGCTAAACAAAGTGTTCGATCGTCATGACGTGAATAAATAAGTGCGCGTGTTTTAAACAGACAGATATTGCTAAAATTATTTAAAGACCCATTTCACATTTATAACTATGTGCCGGTTCACACACATCAAGTTTGACTCGTCAAGTCTTGAGTTTTTAGAAGAGAGGGGAAAAGAAATTGCATTCTCCATTCCCTTCCCTTCTAAAAGATCAAGACTTGACGAGTCAAACTTGACGTGTGTGAACCGGCACTATCTGTTTTAATGTGATCTTAAATAATATTTTTCAGTGTTAACAAACTAAACGTACCTGATTTACGAGTCGTTGCTGTGAATTACTACAAAATGGATAATTGTAAATATGAATCTGTATTCAACTTGACTTTGTCAAAATCGTTAACTGGTAAGGAGTATGTGCCTAACATTTCGTAACGTTCATTAAGTTACTTGTTATAAAGTCTTATTATAGCAAGTTTATTACGGTAATTTGATTTGCCGATTTAAGTTAGCCTCAATTCAGGTATTTTTTTGATAGTTATACAAGTTTAAGAGGATACAAAATATATACTAATAATCAGGGAAACCACAAATATGCAATTGCATGGTTTTCCTTGTTCGACCAGAAATAATATATCTATCCGTTTTATAGCTTTTTCTGAATTTTTGCATCGATTTGTTAGTGCATATTTTGGCATATTTTACCGTTTGGAGCTTATTTTTGCATAATTTAGTTAAAGAGCCTTTTTGCAGCATTTTTTAAGTTTTTAGCGCATATTTTGCCTTTTTGAGGGATATTTTGATACATATTCGATTTTTTCACATGCCTGTTGTAAACTTTCGCAGCAAATTAATTTTTTTTTTGAAATTATGGATAACAGATGGCTGTTCTGTTTCAAATATCTATCTCTTTACCCAACGTGTTGCTTTAATTTCGCTATCCGCATTTAGTTTTTACTCAAGATTGAAGGCAACGCAGGTTGTCATTAAAGATAATGTTATTTTAAATTTTTAAATTTTACATAAAAGCAAACATTAAGGAAAATCAATTATATCAATTATATTATAACATTTTTGGCGATGTGTGCAATACATAGAAATCTGAACCAATCTTTTAGTACACCGATCGACTGATAATCACTTTTTAACATGATTTAACGGTGCCCATCCTTTTACGCAAAGTACAAGTTGAAATTTTTATACATAGTTTGATAAAATTTGAATTGAACCAAGGACGAAGTCTATGTAAATGGTGAGAATCGGTCTTTAATATATTCCCCATAAAAACTTCTTTCTAAATTAGATTCTTTGTGTACGTAAGCCATCTAATTATGTTAGCATTTGGATTGAATTCGCCCACAAAAAAAAATTTACAGCAGATTTAATTCATTTCGAATTGGTCTGTAAATACTCAATTTGCACGAAGAAAAAGTTTGGGCTGTTTCGTCCCAGAAGAAGGAGAATTTTATTCTCTCAACTCCGCTCTCATTTCCACAAAGTTAAAGTACGGGAAAGAAACAGAGCTACTATGGTGTTTAGGCTTTACCGATTATAACTTTAGAATTGTTGTTTTTAAATGCAAATTTTTAACAATTTTGAGGCATATTATCGAAGTTTTGCTGCATATTTAATGCGCATAAAACGCATTTTTTAGAGCATATTTCTTGTTTCCCAGCTTATAATCAATACAATCCGTCCTTATTATACATAAAACCTTAACCTATTAAAGTTAAAGATTATATGTTACTGTTATTTTTATAAGCAATAGATAAAGCTTAAGTTGTAACTCAAATTAATTATAAACATATTTGTACCCATGTGTGTTATGAGCACCATTTGTTTCTATTTGCTATGCACAATTATCACTTGTGTAACGGTGTCATTGAAAAATGATTGTGAACTAGCATGCAATGTTTTACTAGAACTCATTATCATCAACATCGCCACCATCATTATAGTAATCGTCCTATGAAGACTTGGGTAACACGTACTTGAAGCTGTGCTTGTGTGTTGTATCTAACTATATTCAGTCGGAGCTGGTGTAATAATTATCATAATAATGACGATCATCATTATGCGAACAAATGATATTTAAATTTTAGCCAGTTATTAAGTGTTAAAAATTAATCTCAGACGTACTAAAAACCACTTGCACATACAAGTAAATTACAGAATATTTAAACAGCAGGAAATAAATACTTACAAGAGAAATTCATACAAAGATTAAGTTACAAATTTAGTTAAAATTTTGACTTAGCACTTACTTACATCAAAACCATTTAATTTTAATTAAAACAAATCACATACAGGAAGATTTAAGGATTTAAGTTTTATTTAATTAAATCTATTAGTTTGAAACATTTGTTCCTAAAGTTTTATCCAAACAAAATATTCAAAGTCTGAAAAAACTTAGCATTTGATAAGTTATCAAAACTTTGTTGGTTGCTAGAAAAAAATAAACTAACTAATTTCACCATTTACCTGGGGGACCTAAATAATGTATAAAAAATAATAAAAAAAATACTTAAACCAGGAGGGGGAGAAGGGAAAATCACAAAGACAAGCTAAACAAATTCTTTCAAGAGACCAAAAGTCTAAAAAGAGATTTGCTGCTTGATGTTTGAAAAGATTTACAAATTTCTTTCTAAATAAAGCAAAATACAAACAAATAAAAAAAATTAGAAACAGAAAAAATCCCTGAATTAGCGAAGCATTAATTTGATATGGGTTCATAGCACTATCAAATGGCAGGAGCTGGTGCTGGAGCAACATCATCTACCGGTAAAATTATCAGCAACAACACAGTAGAACAGCAGCAGCAATAGATAATAACAACAATGACATTAACAATATGTAACAACGTAACAATTTTCCTGAACTAAACAACAATAAAAAAAGAGAGAAAAAAATAAATACTCCCGTAGCAGAAAAAAATTTAAAAATCCCAGAAATATAATACGACGAGTATGTACAGGAACATAATATGGCGTAACGGAAAGATATTGTGTTCTACATTGTAGTTAAATTTTTGTTAAACTTGACATGACACTAAACAAAAAAAAAACAAACAAAAAATGTGAAATTATATACAGCACATTTTATAAGGGGATTTCCATACTGCATGGCCCCATGTTACCATTCCGTAACATATAATATATAAAACATTGCTTGCAAATATTTTATATATTACAACAATTGTAATATAACAGATAACGTTAAGAAGTTATAATAAAAAAAACAAATTTTGGTAAAAAATTTGTTCTAAAGGGTTGAGAAATTTGTCATCTAAAATTTTTTTAAATTTTTAATCCAAATTTTGATATTATTTTTATATTTGACATTAAATTAATTTTAAGAAGAAAGGAATTTTAACAACATAAATATTAATTAAATTGAGTTTTTTTTAAATTAAAAATCAAAAAAAAAATATTTTCAAATATTAAAAAATCGCCTTTTTAACTTTTTTTTTTAAACTGACTTTTTCTTGTAATTAGAGCGATTTTTAAATGGTTTCTTAGGGAAGTTTGTGATTTTATTTCTTTTTAAGGAAACTTTTTGTACTCTTCACTGAAAGTTAAAATTTGTCATTCCGTTTGTAATTTCTACAATTTTGATCTTAAACCATATAAAGTATATATATTCGAGGTCCTTATAAGAAGCGAAGTTGATTTGACGATGTCCGTCTAAACGTCTGTCTGCGTGTCTGGTGAAATGGGGTTTCCGAGGATTCCAGTTATGACGGGTACTTAGCTGTTATATATTTATGTCAAATATAGTAGTTCACAAAGAAATTATAGATTTCTGTATATCTTGAGAACGGCAGGAGACAAAGTTTTTAAATTAGGTACAAGCATTGATGATCAAAACTAGGGTTTTTTATGGGCGTGTTCTACTAATACATTTCATTATAACTTGAGAACTATTTCTCCGATATTTACAAATTACTTAAATAATTACCTTATCTCATCTTAAAAATCAATTTTTTATATTTGCAACTGTTGCGGAATTTTTCAGAATTTAGTTGCGATAAAATTAGAAATATTTTTTGTTTTGAAACATTCTAAAAAAAATTATTAGAACAAAAAATATACGAACAAAATAAGCCATATTTCATGAAAATCAGGGGATAAATATTAGTTTTATTTTTTATTCATTTTTACGAGCATGACTTAGATTTCGCCAGAAATAAAGCGGTTGTGCTAATAGATTCGCCATTACTAAAGAACGATTTATTAAATTTGGATACAAATGCTAAGGTTAATTACAATCTCATAACAAAGGTCTTGCTTCCGATTTTTTTTTGTTGCCGATCACTGTATTTGTGTCTTTTTGCAGAATTTCAAAAAAGTACATAACGTGTTGTATAACGAGTTTGCTTTCTTATGTCACTTTTCCTATTAATAAAAACTATTGAGCTTTGTTCGCAATCAGAGCAAAATTTTCGTTATTTTTCTTCTATCTAATTCCTTCCCAAAGTATTTCATATATTTTCCTTTCATTTTTCAAACAAAAATGTTACTATAGATATTTTTAAAAAGTTGTTTCTACTTCTACTTCAGCAACACCGATTTTAATGAAACATATATCGTTTCAAAGGTATTTTTGTGTAGATATGCATAACATGTATTGCTGGTTGAGTTTTTTGTTATTCTCCCAAAATGTGTTTTTTTCTTGCATTATACTTGCAAACACACATGCATAAACGATGGTTATGCTGTATGTTCCCAGCGGTAAAACTCAGAAGACCTTCTTACTTCAGGCCTTTTAAAAGGCCTGCTTAAAAATTGTTTTGATTAAATTCCTATTCTTATCTAACTGCTAAAGAATGCCTTATAGAAGGCCTCGGCTATTTGGTGTAAAAGATAAGATAGAGAAGGAGTAACATTTTTTGTATTGTTTTTTTTTTGCACAAGCAAAAGCAAAACAATTATTTTTTTGTACCCGTTGCCATTCTTATGTACCTACTAAAGAAGCGAGAGCGGAAGGCCTTCTCCGCAATGAAAACGTGTGTAAAAAAGATATGAGTATGGAATGGAGCGAGAAGGCCTTGTATATCCAAAAGAAGGAGTACAGAGGCCTTCTAGAAGGCTTCCGTACCCCTTCTTTTTCCCGCTGGGTTGTTCTCCCAAAATGTTTTGCTTTAAGTTTTGCTCATGTATAAGCGTATTAGGCCAGGATTGTCGTTAGATATTTTGAAAAATAAAGTCGCGCAAAAACGTTAAGAAAAAAAACGGAAACGTTTTTTAATGACTTTTAATGAAGATCTGTGTTTCTTTTGTTTACTTTGATAACATTTTATGAAAATTTAAATTTCAAAAGATTTTGTTATTCGTGCTAAATTCCCAGTTTTTATTATTGATAAAAACACTTGAAATTTATTGTTGATGGGATAAGCTATTCCTATGCGCATTTCACTGGTTGCTTAGGCCAGATCATCAGGAAACTTCATCCATAAAGATTTTAGAAAAACTAAAGATATTAAACCAAGTAAAAATGTTAAACGTATAAGACTTATAGCAACAGTTCTACTTGTAATAATATCAAAGCTTAAACAAAACAACATCAACAATAAACAGTGCGTTCATCTCGTCTTACATTCCCCGCTACAATTAGTTGAAATTCTCTCAACATTAATTGTAGTTGTAAGTAGGTTAAGAAAAACAAAATAAAAAACAACAACAACTTACAAAAGATTTTGTCAATTAAGTGTTTTTTAGGCCGTGCACCCGCCTGTTTATTATCAAAAAGTAATTTCAATTTTTGGGAATACAAAATTTAAATTTCAAAAGATTTTGTTATTCGTGCTAAATTCCCAGTTTTTATTATTGATAAAAACACTTGAAATTTATTGTTGATGGGATAAGCTATTCCTATGCGCATTTCACTGGTTGCTTAGGCCAGATCATCAGGAAACTTCATCCATAAAGATTTTAGAAAAACTAAAGATATTAAACCAAGTAAAAATGTTAAACGTATAAGACTTATAGCAACAGTTCTACTTGTAATAATATCAAAGCTTAAACAAAACAACATCAACAATAAACAGTGCGTTCATCTCGTCTTACATTCCCCGCTACAATTAGTTGAAATTCTCTCAACATTAATTGTAGTTGTAAGTAGGTTAAGAAAAACAAAATAAAAAACAACAACAACTTACAAAAGATGTTGTCAATTAAGTGTTTTTTAGGCCGTGCACCCGCCTGTTTATTATCAAAAAGTAATTTCAATTTTTGGGAATACAAAATTTAAATTTCAAAAGATTTTGTTATTCGTGCTAAATTCCCAGTTTTTATTATTGATAAAAACACTTGAAATTTATTGTTGATGGGATAAGCTATTCCTATGCGCATTTCACTGGTTGCTTAGGCCAGATCATCAGGAAACTTCATCCATAAAGATTTTAGAAAAACTAAAGATATTAAACCAAGTAAAAATGTTAAACGTATAAGACTTATAGCAACAGTTCTACTTGTAATAATATCAAAGCTTAAACAAAACAACATCAACAATAAACAGTGCGTTCATCTCGTCTTACATTCCCCGCTACAATTAGTTGAAATTCTCTCAACATTAATTGTAGTTGTAAGTAGGTTAAGAAAAACAAAATAAAAAACAACAACAACTTACAAAAGATGTTGTCAATTAAGTGTTTTTTAGGCCGTGCACCCGCCTGTTTATTATCAAAAAGTACTTACAACTACAATTAATGTTGAGAGAATTTCAACTAATTGTAGCGGGGAATGTAAGACGAGATGAACGCACTGTTTATTGTTGATGTTGTTTTGTTTAAGCTTTGATATTATTACAAGTAGAACTGTTGCTATAAGTCTTATACGTTTAACATTTTTACTTGGTTTAATATCTTTAGTTTTTCTAAAATCTTTATGGATGAAGTTTCCTGATGATCTGGCCTAAGCAACCAGTGAAATGCGCATAGGAATAGCTTATCCCATCAACAATAAATTTCAAGTGTTTTTATCAATAATAAAAACTGGGAATTTAGCACGAATAACAAAATCTTTTGAAATTTAAATTTTGTATTCCCAAAAATTGAAATTACTTTTTGATAATAAACAGGCGGGTGCACGGCCTAAAAAACACTTAATTGACAACATCTTTTGTAAGTTGTTGTTGTTTTTTATTTTGTTTTTCTTAACCTACTTACAACTACAATTAATGTTGAGAGAATTTCAACTAATTGTAGCGGGGAATGTAAGACGAGATGAACGCACTGTTTATTGTTGATGTTGTTTTGTTTAAGCTTTGATATTATTACAAGTAGAACTGTTGCTATAAGTCTTATACGTTTAACATTTTTACTTGGTTTAATATCTTTAGTTTTTCTAAAATCTTTATGGATGAAGTTTCCTGATGATCTGGCCTAAGCAACCAGTGAAATGCGCATAGGAATAGCTTATCCCATCAACAATAAATTTCAAGTGTTTTTATCAATAATAAAAACTGGGAATTTAGCACGAATAACAAAATCTTTTGAAATTTAAATTTTGTATTCCCAAAAATTGAAATTACTTTTTGATAATAAACAGGCGGGTGCACGGCCTAAAAAACACTTAATTGACAACATCTTTTGTAAGTTGTTGTTGTTTTTTATTTTGTTTTTCTTAACCTACTTACAACTACAATTAATGTTGAGAGAATTTCAACTAATTGTAGCGGGGAATGTAAGACGAGATGAACGCACTGTTTATTGTTGATGTTGTTTTGTTTAAGCTTTGATATTATTACAAGTAGAACTGTTGCTATAAGTCTTATACGTTTAACATTTTTACTTGGTTTAATATCTTTAGTTTTTCTAAAATCTTTATGGATGAAGTTTCCTGATGATCTGGCCTAAGCAACCAGTGAAATGCGCATAGGAATAGCTTATCCCATCAACAATAAATTTCAAGTGTTTTTATCAATAATAAAAACTGGGAATTTAGCACGAATAACAAAATCTTTTGAAATTTAAATTTTGTATTCCCAAAAATTGAAATTACTTTTTGATAATAAACAGGCGGGTGCACGGCCTAAAAAACACTTAATTGACAACATCTTTTGTAAGTTGTTGTTGTTTTTTATTTTGTTTTTCTTAACCTACTTACAACTACAATTAATGTTGAGAGAATTTCAACTAATTGTAGCGGGGAATGTAAGACGAGATGAACGCACTGTTTATTGTTGATGTTGTTTTGTTTAAGCTTTGATATTATTACAAGTAGAACTGTTGCTATAAGTCTTATACGTTTAACATTTTTACTTGGTTTAATATCTTTAGTTTTTCTAAAATCTTTATGGATGAAGTTTCCTGATGATCTGGCCTAAGCAACCAGTGAAATGCGCATAGGAATAGCTTATCCCATCAACAATAAATTTCAAGTGTTTTTATCAATAATAAAAACTGGGAATTTAGCACGAATAACAAAATCTTTTGAAATTTAAATTTTGTATTCCCAAAAATTGAAATTACTTTTTGATTTTATGAAAATCTTATAAATTAAATACGGGGACATGCACAGTATATTTTTTCTACATTTTTGGAACTAAAGTGTTTGAAAAGCGGTTGAATTTATTTGCAGACACACGTACAAAGATGGGTGAATAGTGCATTTTTCTGTTCTCTTAAAATGTGTTCGTTTTTATTGTATAACGCACAGGTTCTTTCGAAAGTAAAAGTCAAGGGTTCTACTGGGATTGGATAGGAGTAGTCTTAGAACGCTTATAGGGTTCTTGACGGGCCATTGTCCGGTCAGAACTTTTGTGGGCAGATGGGACAACGCCATACCGGACTTCTGCAGATTGTGCGAGGATTCGATCGAGCATGTACTTTGCCATTGTCCCAGGATGCAGGGTCTCAGACAGAAGTGCCTAGGAAATAGGTTTCACGACGAACTGGGGTGCATCGCTGGATGTAGTCCAGCTGATCTACTGGGGTTTGTCAGGGAAATAGTGCGGTTGTTTCTTTTAAGGGGACAGTAGAGAGGGAATTTGTTCTTTACATCACCTACAAACTTTCCTATATTCTATACTCCATCAACCTCATACTTCTTTTCTTAACCTTTCTCTTTTTCTATCTTCTTTATCTATTCTTCATCATGTTGAAGGGATTCACAATGGACCGTACTGGTCTCCGAGTGGAAGTGTGCCCTTGGGCACATAACCCTTCTGAACCTAACCTAACCTAACCTAAATGTCAAGTGGTCAAATTTCGGTGACCGGGCGATCCTAGTAATAATAAATACGTAATATTATTCTGGGCAAAATTTGCAAACGGTTTCTGTATTTAAAATGTGTGTGGTCGCGAAAAAAATTGTTGCTCTATTATGAACACCAGTGAAAATGTTGCTGCCTATTTCGAACGAAGCTTTAAGTGTAAAACTAAAATTTTAATAAGAATTTACTAAACAATTAAAAATTTAAAAGGGTCTGTTGTAACAATTTCTCTATAAAACTTATGCTATGTCCGCACGGTATCTTGAAATACGTTGTTCGCTTTTTTAATTACGAATACGAATAACGCTGTTCACACGGCATCTTCTTAATATAAAAACACTTTTTCTAAAATTTATGAAAATATTTTTTTGATTTGAAAATTAATACAAGAGCAAACAACAATTTAAAATGTCTCGTTATTAAGCAATTCCTATTTTGTTTTATTTTTTTTGTTTTAAGTTTCACAAAAAATAACTTATGTAAAATTTTATGTAAGGAATTCACCTTGATTTTATGTTTCTTATCTTATTTGGTTTGTTTTTTTTTTACAGCCTGCGATAAAAATTAGTGATGACAATGATTTGTTTGTAGTTGGCATGGTAATTCAAAATAATTTACGTACAAATTAGATAATTCGCTCTCAAAATTTTGTGTGACGAATTATGTAATTTGGATCATAATTAAGCTCTGAATTACGAATGACAGAGCGAATTACGAAAAAACATTGTCGTGCGAACATAGCATAAGTACCCAAAAACATAAGTACCCAAATTTACAAATTGGCTGAAATGAAAATTCTTATCCTGTCCTACTTAATATTAAACTCCCCTCATATACTCTCATATAAACGGTTTGAAAAAATTCAAAACAAAAAAACTCACAAAACGATGACAACAACACAAGTGGGACAAGAAACTAGAAAAAGGCGAATACAAAATAAATTTGTTTAAAAAAAGTTGAAAGCAACAAAGGTATAGATATAATTGAAAACCTTATGTGTGTATGAATATGAAAACATTTCTTTCCTTTTTCTTTTCCACATTCATTCAATTTCAATATATTCATGAGTGAGAGTTGTTCTTAAACATCCTAAATTTTTTTAATTCTTTTTTCTTTGTACTTGAACATTTTAAAAAATACCTGCAACATAAAAGGCAACAGCAAAAATCAGGGTCTATGACTGTAATAAGAAAATAATTAAATAAATAAGCGTACAAACATTAATCCTTGTAACGAAAGAAACATGGAGTAAGTTTTGTTCTTACACATATAGAATATTTGCATGTGTTTATGTGTAGATATAATTTGTTTTCATGTATTTTGTTCATATCCAAACACAAATACATATAATTTAATTCAACAAACATCTTTCCCACACCAAAGTCCCTTCAAATTCATAGAAACAGACAAAAAAAGATAATATTCTTTAACTGAAATGCTTTAGTCATGTGTGTTAAATTTTCAAATAATAAAACGAAATGTTAGATTATATTGCTTATTAAATTTTTAACAAAATTCCTGTTAACTACTAATAAATTTATTGTTAATGTCTGTGTATGTGTTGGTGAATGTTTATGAAAATCAAAAGATATCTATCCTTTTGCGTTTAATAAAGGAAATACACATGAAAGTCTTAGATTAAAAAGATTGTGTCTTGTGTTATCTTTCTTGAATTACCAAGATTGTTGAAATCCCTTTTTCATATTAATTTATATTTAAGACCATAGAATGCCCTACACAAAGGAGTATTAAGGGAATCCTATTTGGGACCTTTGAGAACACAAAGTTTTTTATTTTGTTTAGATAAGAGTTGATTTTTTGTTTGCCATATTTTCTTAAAAGTCCCTTAACCTTTATGTCAACAGTAACATACCCGGGTATGTTTTGAATTTTAAAAACTCTGTATTTCTGAAAGTGGCTATCATAGCACTCTGAAATTTCATGATATCCTCACTAGAAGTGTTTTCTAACATATTCTAAAGTTTGAATAAAATTGGACAAATCAGATCATAGATGTGGTAATTTTTTCATTCCTACCTCTTTCGTCAACCGCAGTTCAAGTAACGACGAGCAACTAACAAGTTTTTGCTAAAATGTCACTTATTGTAAATATTCAAACATGAAAGCAAAGAAAAATTCACAAGCCTTTGCTTAAACACCCGTTATTTTAAGTATTCATGCATAAAAACAATTTAAAATGGGAAAAAAGCGCAAATAAAATACAAATAAAACGAAAACACACTAACAACAATATGTACTTGTATACCCGGGTATGTTTGCTGTTGACGTAAGTTTAATTTTTCAGCTGTTGACATAAAGGGCGTCCATACAGAAACTAGGAATTTTCATCACAACATCAACACTGATGTTAAATAATTTTACGCCATTGCAAGTGATTTTTGAATTATTATTTTAATGAAGGTAAATTGGAATAAAATTTGCTAACTTCTAATCAAATATTTTTGTGCAAAAATTTTTTTTAATACCTACATAATCAAAACTTATGCTCTATTCTGACAGGACATTTTTATTCCGACATGACGGAGATAACAAAAGAGCCATTAACTCAAATATTGCTCAAGTTGACTTTCAGATATATTATTAAATAGATACCAAGCAACATCCAATATAACATATCATAAGGCAAGATTTGTATAACGTATGATTAATATTTTTTTTTATCAAGTATACGCTAAGTTTTTCGATGTCTGATTTAACAATATTAAAAATTATAACTTTAAATTTAAAAAGAAAAATACAAGACAGCTTAGGAATCCTTGGTCAAATTTTAAAATTTTGAAGCTGGATAGCGTAACAATAGAAACACACTTGAAGAGTTTGCATCTTATTTTATACTTATTTTATCTTAACTTCGTAAACCCACAGACATTTTTTTCATTCACTGCGACTCCTAAAAATGTAAGAGCTTTATTTATTAGTTCATGTCTATTTGAATTAGCAAAGCCATATTAAATTTGCTATTTAAAGCAATAATTTATAAATTAATACGCCTTGAAATAATATAAAGTGGAATATATTTTGTTAATAAAAGCGAACGCACACACATACTTAATTATATACTTATGCAAACACACAGTGAAATATTAATAAAAAAAAAAATATAAAATGACTGACATAATCAAAAAAAAGATGATCGTTTGCCATTTTTAAAACAAGCAAATAATAAAAAATTTGTACCAGAAAAACACCACAGCGGTAAAAAATCGAGTAAAGAGACCTAATAGAAGGCCTTATAC
The DNA here is from genome assembly GCA_949318255.1 of Pollenia labialis. NCBI lineage: Eukaryota > Metazoa > Arthropoda > Insecta > Diptera > Polleniidae > Pollenia > Pollenia labialis. The sequence goes on from OX439140.1 coordinate 161,672,263, forward strand.
AAGCACTTCTTGCAGTATTCCATACTTATTGGTAAGAACCAGATTTGTTTCTTATGTTATCCTGTCTTCAGAAACATGCCTTCTAGAAGGACCTTTAAAAATATTATGAACACATTAGACCTCTCTATTCATTCTTTTTACCGCTGGGTTTCTAGTTTTTTCCAATAATCTTACATATACATAGACAGAAAACTGTATTTTTATACTTTAAACCGCTAATAGTGGTGCTCCAGAAGTTTTTAATCAAAAACTTGGATGTGTTAATGACTTGCTGTAAAAGTATATTGAAATATTGTACCAATTAATATTTTTGTATGAGAGAGTGGTTGTAGTTTAATACCACAAAAATTATGAAACTAGAATGTCTTCTTTATTATCGATGATGATGAGATGATTGTATTGTTTGGTACTCGTACAAAGTCTACACTTGTACTCGTATATATTAATGCTGTGAAGTTTTTATGTGGAAAATGTGTTTATTAGAAGGATAAATACGTTGGTGATAACTTTACGTGTTTCTTTTTCTTACACTTTGTTTCAAAATTGTATACTGTTTAAAAAATGATTAATTTATAAATACCTTAAGATCGATCGCCTTGGTAAAAGAATGATTAGTGATTTTTTACATGATTTGGTTTTCTAACAGGAATTAAAATATAATTTGGTAACAAGATTTGGTAGCCTTATTGCCATTTGTACTCAGTTTTTTTTGCCGACTAAGATTTATAGACACACGCTAAATTAGCAAATAAAAATTATCTCTCATACGAATTATGTAAGGTCTCTTTGCTCACGATTTTGGTATAAACCACAGACTATTTGAATTTCTCTCACCAACAACCAGCTTAAGATTTAGTTGTTTCGGATACTTCAGGTTTTCGTGATACTACCTATGACTCTGATCAACTTCAAGATACGAAACGCAAAAACATTACTAATAACACTGGCCAACAATTTGTTGGTCCAGTTTAACGTATTAGATTCCAGCAATAGTCTCCCAGCATGCTTTCGTCTCAAAATCCTTGATAAATTCTTTCAATTTTTATTAAAAGTTGGTGAGCACGCTCCCCATGTTAGCGCTCACTGCACCTAGTTTTTTTTTGGAAAAATATCTAAATGCGAATGAAGAATATGCAAAACATTGTCGGTATCGACGGTTAGTCCAAGTTTCTCACTGCAAACTAAAATTTATATAAATATGCATATTTAAATGATTCTGAGGCTCCACGAAAAGCCCCCCAATGAAATAACAACCAAACGAGAAATGAAATATTTCCCAAATTTTTTTCATACATTTTTGGGTGTTATTTGATATGAAATAGCACCCAATTTTTTGGGCCCTTTTACATTTTTTTTTGGGAATTATTTCATTCCTCATTTGGGGTTTTCAAATTATGAAATAATCTCCAATGAAATAACACCCAACAAATTTTCAAAATTCGGGGCTTGTTAAGAAATCGGAATACAAACTTATGTAGTAGTCTAAACTGATTATTTTAAATGTTAAAGGATACAAATGCGTTTTTATTAATTTAGTTTATATATTTTATGTATGTACGCCACTGTCTTTGAATATCTCTATGTTAAGTTTAATAGTTCTTAATAAAAATTATAAGAGTTAGACTAGAGCTTATCTTCCGTAAAAGAAATATAGAATTCATTTTAATTAAATGTGATTCTTCTTATTTTTACCAAATTTGGATCCCTTTGTGGCACGTCAAAAGACGACGACACTGTCCTAATTTTTTTCTGTGGTCCTTTTCATAGCTTTGAGTACTTATTTTTGGTTCAAGTAAAACTATATGTGATATCGACAAGTAATTAAAACAATTAATACAATATATCAATTAACCTGATTTTATAAAACAATCAAGGTCGTTGTGGCAACTTTAAAAATCGGCAAAATTAAAAAAAAATTAATCACAATCTACTGGTATACAGTAGCATCTTTTGCGCTCCCAAGCTAATTGATATAAAAAAAATTTTTCGCTCCATCCTAATGCTCAGACGCTTCTTCTATGAATATTTAGAATGAATGTGGGCTTCTGTCAAATTAATAATTGTGAAACTGTAGTATTGCCAGCATGCGAGAAAACATGAACAAGACTTAGTAGCCCAATTTGAATGCCAGATTCGATTCAGCGCACCCAGATTAGTTAGAAACATTCCTCATTTCTGCAGTCAATTTTATTTCCAAATTTTTAGACCAGTGTATTTTTAAACTCTTAACGGCAACGAACATTATAGTGCATGTTGCTTTTACCCGAAGTTTTGGTGTTAAAAGTTATCAACAATCCATCCTTGAAAAAACTGCTGAATTGGTCGAGTATAAAAAGGGACCACTGTGCGTAGTACAGTACAAAGCAAAAAACAATTTTCTGCTGCATAGTGCGTTTTATGTTTATTTTTTTTTTATTTATTTATTTAAGTCTATGGATTTAAATCCGTACAGACTATAATTAAAATACGAACAATATTATTAGTTTATGTATTTACAAACAAGATAATACTTCGTTTAATGACACTGGCACTTAAAGAAAAGTCAATTAAATCATATATTTCATTAATATCTCTACATATTCTCCGAAAAGGATTTGAATTTGCATAGTTTGTGTGAAAGGCATGAAGATAAAATGGTATGTAATTGCGAGTCGATTGCTGAGGAACGTTGAGTTTAACATTATTAAGCAGGAATTCAGAACTAACGTTACCATTAAGCAAATTAACTAAAAACGCAATGTTAAGCATTTTTCTTCGGCTTACTAGTGATGGTAATTTAATGCGTGCAAGTCTTACAGAGTAAGATGGAAGTACTTCAGAAGGATTCCAAGTTGAGTTTCCAAAGCAGAACAATAAAAATTGTTTTTGGACAGATTCTATTCGGTTTATGTGAACATCATAATCAGGATCCCATATAATAGAGCCATATTCGATAATAGGTCTTACCAAAGATGTATATAAGAGCTTTGTAATCATAGGATCAGTGAACTCCTTAGCCCAACGTTTTATAAAGGCAAGCACACCACGAGCTTTATTTATACTTGATCTAATTTTAGATCAAGTAAAACACCAAGATCCAAAATCTCTTTCACTAATTCAAGTTGGCAGTCACCCAAAGTATAGATACCCAGAGGATTCCATTTTCTACAAAAGCGCATATGCTTACATTTTATTAAATTGAGATTAATGGTGTTGATATTGCACCAGTTATAAAAATTATCCAAATCATGTTGAAGATTGAGCATTTCCGATGATTTTTTGTAGCTTAAAAAGATTTTTACATCATCGGCATACATTAACACATGACAATTGTGTATTGCACTCGGCAGATCATTTTTAAAAAGTGAATATAAGATTGGATAAAGGAGGCTTCCTTGCGGTACTCCAGAATTGACGATGATGCTCTATGATGTTGTATTATTAAAACGAACACTTTGCTTCCTATAAGTAATGTATGGCTCAAGCCAGCGAAGACTGTTGTTAGTAAAACCCATTATGGAAAGTTTTTTTAAGAAGAAGCTATGGGTGACTTTATCAAAAGCTTTACTGAAGTCTGTGTATATAACATCCGTTATTTGGGTATTATTGAATCCATTATGAATAAAAGTGGTTAGTTGTAATAGGTTGGTAATTGCTGAGCAACCTTTTCTTAAAACATGCTGGAAAGGTGATAGTAATGAAGATGATTGACGAGAGAGAGAATCGGTTATGCACTTTTCAAAGAGTTTAGGGATAGCACTTAGTTTGGCTATACCTCTATAATTTGCTACATTTGATTTGTTTCCAGACTTAAATAGCGGAATTATATAAGATTCTTTCCAAAGTTGAGGAAAGTAGCCACATGCAATTGAATGGTAAAATATTATTGATAAAGGTGTGGCAAAAGCATAAGCACAGTTAGTTAAAATACAGCTTGGAATACCATCCGGTCCACTAAAGAAAGATGATTTTACGCTTTTAGGCTGGTTATTATATTTGGAGAAATTGGAGAAAACGATATTGACTGGTGTTCATCAATCACGTAAGGGAAATTATTGGAGGTGTTGTATTGAGCATCAGAATATGTAGTTGAAAAAAAAGTCGGCAAACATGTTACTTATTGTCAAATCATCACTGGACTCATTATTTAAATGCTTCATTATAGTTGGATAGCCTGTAGATTTGCATTTAGAATTTACAAATTTATAAAATGACTTAGGATTGCGTTTAGAATTTACGAATTTATAAAATGACTAAGGATCGACTTAGGATCATGTTTAAATTTATTTTTCATTTTGTTTGATCCCCAGGGAGGACCTGACTGCTTAAACACAGTGATTTTCGGAACACATTCGTTAAAATATTCAAAAAATAGTTTTATAGAAAGTATCAATCATAGTATCGAAGGAAGATGCTGTGCCATTTGAAATATATAACTTATCAAGCCAATTTGTATTATTTAGAAGAAAATGTAACTCGTTGTAACTTGTTCGTTTGAAGCAGTAGACTTTATTGTTATTGACCATTGCTTAACGTTTAACAAATGGAGTGTTACAAGAAATTGCAATTGTATGATGATAACGATCTTCAGGTTTTGAAATTAGAAAAGCACGGGTTAATGAACATCTCATTCATTTTATTTTGATTATTGAAAAAAGTACATAAATTTACGTAGAATAAACTAGTAGAACAGAAAAAATGGTAATGAAGGTCGCCACAGGCTGGAATTTGAATCAAAGCGGATTTTTACTAAAAGTGGTACAGAACACCCACCTATCAGGAATAAAAAATTAAATAAGATTATAATTTGACTCTTAACAAACAAATTGAAAAATTGATGAAATAAATAACCATAATATGATTAACATTGACCATATTATTGTTAATTCTGACCATAATACAGTAACGTTTGTAAAGATTCTGAGAAATGTTGACCATATTATGGTTAATTTTGAACATAATATGGTTAGTTTTGACCATTATGAATACTGATTAAAATATGGTTGATCTAAGGAAATTTTTTGTTAATTTTCACCATACTATCGTCATATTTTTTTATTTGTTATAATTGTGTAATATCAAAGCATAATAATATGGTAACCTGCAAACGTAAACATTGTTAAAATCCAACCATTGTATGTTGCTCTTAGAATATGGTTACATCCAATCATATTTTTTTCTACGTGCATATAAATCGAGTATTTTGCATATTTAATAAATTTACATTGTTATTGTTATTGTTCATGTCTTAGGCATGTAACAGGCTTGGTGCTTGGCTTTTTATTTTCTACTATTGATGTATTAACAGTCAACATTTTTTTCAATTCATTTAATATCATATTTAATGCTTTGTTTTGCTATTCTGCGTATCTTTTTTCTTTAGCAAAATCCTGCTGCCACTTACAACAATAGGCGTACAGTTTATATATAATTATTTACACATAAAATACCCTGCAATTGCAAATTTCACACATGAAAAAAGCACAAAAAAATCAATGGTTACATCACATTCCCTCTTAAAAGGACGTTAAAGTTTTAAAAACTATAACATATTCAATTTTGAATGTAGTTTTAAAATGATGGATAAAGATTAACAAAGAGTCCTCATAAATCTTTATTAAAAGCATACATTTAAGACAAATGAGGTGATTTCAAAATTTTATTTGATTTAAAAAAGCGGAGTTGGAATTTAGGTTTTTGTACCGGAGTCGGATTCGGAGTCGAAGTAACCACAAAAAACTTGCGACTCCGACTTCAACATTTTTCGGCATAAAACATCCCAGTAAAAAATTTTATCGTTTTGCGAAGCAGAAATGGTACATTTAAAAAAATAAATAAAAATAAAATAAAATTTCAAGTGCTACGGTATTCCCTTTTTGCGAAGCAGGTTTGTAAGGGAGAATACTAAAAAATAACTGTATCAAAACATTCAGTGTGTAAGGCCCATCGTTACATACAACAATTTTAATATGCGCTGAATAATTCGCTTTATGTATCAAAACTGTATTGCTTCAAAGTGGGAACTCGCCATATAAAATTCATGTCTTCCGTCAGCGCAATGGTAAGCGAAACGTTTATGTTTCTCCCTTACAAACCTACTTCGTTAGAAGCTCCATTTTTTTTTAAATATTTTAAAAAAATTTCTAATATTTTCCAATAATACAACTATTTAAACACTATTTAAAATATCGATTTTTTACAGAATATTTTTTTTGTTGCTGTATTTAACCATTTGACAGGTACTGCATTAAAAAAAGAGTTTAAAGTCAAATAATGATAAGCCACATTTATCTCATTTAGCATCAATGTAAAAGTAGGGGTTGTAGTCGGAGTCGAATTCAAAAAATTTCGGCGGTTGGAGTCTGAGTCGGAGTTCGAATAATTTTTTGACGACCCCACAGCCCTGTAAAAAAGAAAACACAGTTTTTTTTTAATTTCAAGTAATTTTAAAAGAAAATTCGATGTGATCACAAAAAACCGAGAACGCGATTTAATTATGTATGTTTTCTAGTTTCATCATTTATTGAATTTGGAAATAGTTGCAGGGTGTAACACAGAATACATTCATGAGTTAAAAATCGCAATGGAAGAAATGCAAGTCATGAATGAAAAGATTTGTTGCACAAGCCATAGACAAAATATGATATAAATTAAATAATGTTTAATAATCTTACTGCTGCAATTGTTGTATATTGACTGAATCATGTATTCTCTTAGTATTACATCTAATACTTTCAATGAGAATTAATTTTTTCTTTAATCTTTGTAATGTATTTATTTAACGATTAGGGTTGTATGATAAACTAGATCATGGCCTAAGTATTTTTATTGTCCCAAATTCTTTTCGTAGAATGAAATAATATTATACTTTTTTATAACAGAATTTGCTTTCTTTTGAAAATACGTTATTATCTAAATGTAATAAAGAGTCAAACACATTTTAGCGTAAATATCAGAAATATCGATGCAAATTATTTTGCAGTTGTAATAATATTGCTTTAACTTCAATTCAGCATTTTAATTCTTAACCATTTTAGTGTTCCCAATAAAAAATGGAGCTTCCAACGAAGCAGGTTTGTAAGGGAGAAACATAAACGTTTCGCTTACAAACTTGCTTCGCAGTTAGGGAATACCGTAGCACTTGAAATGTTATCTTTTTTTTATAAAAGTTTTTGAGAGTTCCTTCACTTACTTTGCTGCATTTCTTTATGTCTTATTGCGTAGCGCATAATTGTGCGCTTATTTTTTCAAATGTACCATTAGTGCTTCGCAAAATGATAAAATTTTTTATTGGGTGATTCTAAAAAATCACCTTTGCTAATGCCATAATTCATTAATTGCCCTTTTCGTCCCGTATAAGTCGTCAGTGTTGATAGTACCCACAGACTTCGGTACAAGGATCGCCAAAAAGAGCAACAAAAAGTTAGTCGAAAATTGCAAACATTCCGAAAGTTTGCAAAAATAAGCGAAAATTCGAGAAATTGTTTAATATGTATTTCAAACAAGCAATACAATTGATTAAAATCCCCCAAAAATATAAGAATGGCAAAAATTCCATAAAATTGGCTAAATTATTATTATTATAAATATAGCAAAGTTTAATAGTTATTAAAAATCATTAAAGCTGTAAAGAATCACACGAACAAATTGCTTCTATCCCGAACATGGGTACAATTGGCGAAAAATTGCAAACTTGGAAACAAATCCTTAAATTTATTTATGCTCGCTATATCAGTTAACAACACAATGTCGAAAAAAATAAAAATAAAATTTACAAAAATTCGTATTTCAAACAAGCCATAAAATTTATTAAAAATTTCTAAGACTATAAGAAATGGTAAAAATTCGATAAAAATTCCAAAATTAGCGGAAATTCGCAAAAATATAATAATAGCGGCATGAAAGAAAAGTTTAATATTTATTAAAAATCGTTAAATCTGTAAAGAATCAGAAAACTTATCCGCTAATTTGCTTCTATCGCGAACATGGCTAAAATTCGTGAATTTCATGGAATTTTTGCTATTCCTTATAGTTTTAGGGACTTTTAGTTAATTTTTTGGCTTGTTTGGAATATATAAAATTTTGCTTTGTTGCAATTTTTCTTTTTTTATACCCTTCACCGAAGGTAGAAAGGGTATATATAACTTTGTCATTCCGTTTGTAATTTCTACAATATGGATCCTACACCCTATAAAGTATATATATTCTGGGTCCTTATGAAAAGCGAAGTTCAAATCCGGTTGTCCGTCTGTCCGTCCGTCCGTCTGTCCGTCTGTCCGTCTGTCCGTCTGTCTGTTGAAATGGGTTTTCCGAAGCCCCCAGATATGATGGGGACTTGGTTGGGGTATCTTTATGTCAGGTATTCTTATTATAATTTTGCTATTGAAATTCAGCAAGATCGGTCCACAAATGGCTGAGATATGACCAAAAAAGCACGACTACCTCTAATTTTTCCCAAAAATCCCTTGTGGTTGTTGTAATTTAATTACTTTTTGCTGTATATCTTGGGAACGGCAAAAGCCAAAGCTTCCAAATTAGGTACACACATTTAGGTTGCTAATACACACCATCCTAGAAAATGTGGGCGGGATTGGGGAAGTGGGCGTGGTACCTCCCATACAAAAAAAAATTAAAAATTGTATAAAAACCTAAAATTTAGGGCTGCCATATGTCCTATGGATATGACTTATATATCAAAATATCGGAAATTTTAAGTAGAACATATTTTATAAAAAACTCGGGAAAATCGGTTCAGATACAAAAAAGTTATGACCAAAATAAAATTTTTTTTTTTTAAATACCTACTTTCGGGAACCATAGATCTCCCCGAGTCCAAGTTTTATAACTAAAGTAAATGGCAAATTTCTTCTTCAACACGTCGGTATATAAATCTGCCAAATCGGTTATAAAATGGCTGAGTTACAACCGAAATACTGAATCCCCAAAAATTACTCTTTTTTATAATTAACTTTGTTAAAATATATGTATACAAGTATATATAAATGTTTATATATGAATATATCTTAAGTAAAAGGTAAAATTCTTCCTTAACACGTCGGTATATAAAACTATCAAATCGGTTAGACAATGGGTAATTTATGAGCAAAATACTCAAAAAATGGGCTAAAAAACATCAAAATTTGTATAAAAACCTAAATTTTAGGGCTGCTATACGTCCTAGGGATATGACTTATATATCAAAATATCGGAAATTTGTATGAGTTATAACCGAAATACTGGGGTCTAATCACCGCATACGATATCGAGCAAAATTCATCGAAATTATTTATTTGGTATCTTGAAACTCGATATCGAATGAAATGTATTGAATTTGAAATAATACCATTCGACATCGAGTAACTCGACATTACATTTATCGAGTTTTCATTAGATACGCCAGTGTCTATCGTATGCAGGGGTGATTAGACCCCTAACTTCCCGAAAATTACTCTTTTTATACCCTTCACCGAAGGTAAAAAAGGTATATATGTATAACTGTAATTTCTACAATATTGATCCTACACCCTATAAAGTATATATATTCTGGGCCCTTACGAAAAGCGAAGTTCAAAACCGGTTGTCTCTAATTTAAAAAAAATATTTACCAGTTTTATTTAGTTTCTGTCTAATTGCTATGTATTCTGCTCGCACAATGGTGAAGGGTATATAAGATTCGGCACAGCCGAATATAGCACTCTTACTTGTTTTTATTTAACATTATTATTATTAAAAAAAATCAGAGCCAATTTATATCGATGACAACGTTGACGTTGCGAACGGCATACCAAAAATACATCGACGCTTATCGGTTAAACTTGATATTGACAATGGACATACCGGTTTGCAACAATCGACACAAAACGACACCGTTTCGTATTGATGACCCTAAATGGAATAAGGGTGAATAGTTTTTAGAGAAATGATAAATAAAGAGTTTTTAAAAGTTTAAATGTTTTTTTATGTAAAGCCTGGTACTCTGTTCAGTAGTTCGTGCGAAATATTTTCAAACTCAATATAAAAAAATTCTGTGAAATACAAACGAAAAAATGCTGATAGAGTTGTACTCAGTTTATATTACGAAAAACATGCGAAATGTTTCTAGCAACATTTTTATTTTTCGAGCGAAACATGTGCAGCTCATATTATTTCGCACGGAATTTAACACGTTCGCGACTCAGCAGTTTTTTGCGTTTTCTGTCCAAACTCAGGAACAAAAAAAGATGTGTCGCATATATGTGACATGAGTTTTGTAAAACATTTTCCTAACAGAAACTGTGTGTCACATATTTGTGACATACTTCACAGTCACTTATAAGTGACATGAGTTTTAAGTTAAATTGGTGTCACATAAATGAGTCAATACATATTTAAAATTTTTTTAAATAAAACACAAATTGATAATAATTTGTAGGCATTTTATATTTATTTATTTTTTATTTGTATAGTACATGTACATATGTATTTATTTAAGAACTGTGCCAATTTCTGAAGCAGGGATATGGGCATAATCCAATTACCTCACCATCTTTGTCTCTGCGGACTCCACAGATATACTTTGTTGCTGTCCTCTTTTTGTTTTTAGTGCACTCTCGGCAGCGCTTTCTTGTGTTGCTTACATCTGGAAAGTGAGGTGTATTAGATGTGCTAGGAACTACTTGATTGGATGTCCGATGTGTTGAAGTTTTAGCTAAATATGCTTTTATAACATGTTCTCTGAATGACGTTATAGGACTATCAACATTTAGTTTATTATAGATCCAGCAGGCATTCCAAAGTGATATGTCGATCATATGGAAAAATACTTTCATATACCAGCGAATTGATCGCCTGGGGCAGGCATAGTACGACACCATTTGATCGGATCGATCGATACCTGACATATTTTTGTTATAATCATCAATCATTTTCGGTTTCTGTTGTTCTATTCCCCTTTTGGAATACGTCATAACCATGTCAGAGTTATGCTTCGTAGAAATCATCAGTACATCTCTTTTATCTTTCCATTTTAAAACTATAACGCACATGGAGTTACGTCTCCATGATGTAGCTCCTTTAGAAAGCTTACTTTTTATGACACATGTGGGATTACGTTTTCTGTTTACTCTTAAGGTTCCGCACATAGTAGTTTTATTACATTTTAAATATTCTGCCAGGTCTACACTATTGAAATAGTTATCCATGTACAGTGTGTGTCCTTTTTGCAAATAATTCTCCATTAATTTAGCAACAGTTCCAAGTGAATGTCCCTTTTCATTAATAACGGTATTTTTTCCCGTGTAAATAAGCATATTTATTAAAAATCCATCGGTCGTGCAGAGTTCATAGAATTTAATTCCGTATTTATGTCTTTTGTTCGGAATGTACTGACGAAACAAAAGTCTTCCTCTCCACAAAAGAAGAGCTTCATCCAAGGATACATTTTGAGAAGGACTGTAAATTTTATTTATATTTTTAATTATATGATTAGCGACATTTTCAATTTTATGGAGGCGATTAGAATTATCACTTTCTTCAGGGTTATAGAAGCACAAACATCGAAGTATATTCTCAAACTTAATGCGGCTCATAGTTTCTCCAAAAATCCTTTGAAAATAAATGGGATCTTTGCTCCAAAACAATCTCATTACAGGTTTTTGTTAAGAGACATTAAAAGACATAAAGCAATTACTTTTTTTATTTCTTCAACCGTAACATTTTTCCATCTGAGCAGATTAGACTTGGTCCCTAGTTTTTATTTGAAGATAAAATAGTAGCACGTATATTAGTCCACACAACTATTTTGTTTAGTAGTTCATCGTCAAATATCTGCATAAAATCAGTACATTATTTTATTTGCATTAGGTGGTAAATTTATTGATATTTTTTCTTCCCCTGTGAATTGAATATTACATTCTTCTGGCTCTACATCAATCCAATAATTTTCATTTCTTATGTTTTCATTTTGATCTCCCTCTAAATAAATATTTTCTTCGAAAAAATTGCATTCCTCGGACTCTTCGGTTTCACTATCTGGAATAAAGCTACATCCAGAGTCCTCAAAATCTAAATCACTCTCACTGGAGTTTAAAATTGCTTTAAGAATTTCCTCTTCAGATATAATCTTTGTTTTTCTAGTTTTTTCCATTGTTAAAGATCTAAAAATTTATGCATATGTAATAACTAATACGTTAAGCATTTACAAGTAGCATAAACCTTGCCTTTAACTTATTAATATCAAAAATAATATTATAAAGTAGAACCTTCCTCTATAGAACACAACTCTTTAATGAAGTGATTGCACTACTAAAAACTCTTGTAAACTAGTTTTTAGATAAAATGAGACATTGTAAAATTTCGGGGAATACCCAAACTAAAAGCTAATTTGTTTAACAACTACTCACCCTAGACACAAACCGCAGCACATTTAGTTATATCACATTGTAACAGAGACTCAAACGTACAAGAAAAATACTTTCAAGAAACATTCACAAAATTAGAAGCAAATACATTTCAATATAAATAGGACACTTATATGTGTCATGAGTTTCTGTGAAAACTCGCCCGTCACATATATGTGACGCTGAGTGGCGAACGTGTTAAAGCAACAGCTAATCATTTTTTGTAATATTTTATTTTATATTTGTGAGGTTTATAACAAGCGTTTCAAAAAGAAAAATGTAGAAAAGTGCAAAAATGAGTAATAAAATTAAATTTTTTTGTTTTTTCCTATAGAAAATTATTAAAATAAAATAGTTTTCCTTTTTTTAATGACAATTATCAAAACACATGGTTTTTGTCATAGATGGGGGTAGTGCACTAGTTTAAAATGATTGCAATAATTTAGTTGATGTTGAGTGATGAATTGAAAATTAGCAATCTAAAAAAATAGTTTGATTTAAAAAAAGCAATCATCAGTTGATTCCAGTTTTTTTTCTTCACTTATTTGACTAAAAATTTTGCACACAATTTAAAATACAAAACTTGTGTTTTAATGAATAAATCCAAGAATTATTCCGTTATTGACAGAATTTTATTTAGTTTAATTTACTTTGCTTATTCATATCATCGGAAGAATCAAAAACCATGCACGTACAAAATTACATTTATTTAAATTTTAGTGATATTATGTTTTCGTATAGCTTTTTGATTGCACGTTCAAATTTTGAACTACAAATTTGGATTGAGTGCAGATTGTTGCAAATCACAGTTAGCGATAGTGAAAAAATTTTCAATTCCAATTAATTTTTTAGTGCTAACGAAAAAAATACCAATCATCACTAAAGCTGGTAAACAATTTTAAAAACTAATTTTTTGCAGTTTTAATAAGTAAGAGTGCAAAGTTAATTTATATCAACATTTAGTGCACTACCCCCAACTATGGTTTTTGTTTACCTTCAAAAATAATGTTGTATACTTGTAACTAATAAAAACGTTAAGTTTATAAAAATCGCGAGATAAATAATATTGATACATGACAAAATTTTCGTGTGAAATAATCAATGTTGCTCAACATTTTTCGCAAGTTCGAACAGAGTACCAGACTTAAATGAAAAAAAAACCAGATGAAATTGTTTTAAAATTTCAATAATTTTTTATAATTTATTTTAGAATTTTAAAGCTGCGTTCACAATCCAAGCAACATTTTCACTTCGTGTTCATAATAGAGCAACAATTTTTTTCGCCACCACAAACATTTTGCATTAAGAAACCGTTTTCAAATTTTACCCACAGCAATATTATCCATTAATTATTATTATTTTTTACAACATTAAGTTAAATTTTTCATTCAAACCTAAATAAAATTATTTTAAACGTCATAAAAAATTTCATACAAAATGTTGCTGAAGTAAAAGTTGACTCAACATTTAAAAAAAATTTTGGCTGCATTAAAGAATTTATGTTATTTTCTTAAATCGAAATTTTAATATTGGTGATTTTACGATTTAGAGCCACATAAGTAATTTTCTAAACTAAAAGACTTAAAAATTACTTAATTTTTTATGTTCTTTGGTAAAATTAACCAGATTTGGGGATATTTAAATGAACTTATTTAATTAACAGGGGTGTCATAGAAATTGAAAAAGTAAAACGAAAGAATCTAAAGAGTCGTTTTTTAATAAGATTTCTATAATAAAAAAATTTCATGACAATTATTATACAAATAATGCTCTATTAAACAGAATTTTTTAACAAAAATTGTAAAAATTAGATTGAAAGTTGAATAAAAACAACTGCCAAATGCTTTCGTTTTACGTTTTCGATTTCCATGAAACCTCTGTATGTTTTAAAATAAAAGGAAAAGTAATCTCTAACTTCTGATTGTGTGCAAACTAAGTGTTATATTTGTTTTCGATTGAAATTTTTAATTAAAAAAAATGAAAGTTAAATAAAAATGAATTTCAAAAGAAACTGAGATGTAAAACTTTCTAACTAGAATTTACAAACGCTTAAGAAACCGTGAAAGGACCAGTTTTTTCTGTTAATTCTTTTAAATTAAGTTATTTATTAAATCTTTCTTATTATTTTAAGATCAAGCCCCGGGGCCAAAATATCCCTAGAGGGAAGCGAACTGACACTGAAGTAGTCCCGTGAAAGGTCTTTGGTGGTTTTACATGGGGTTGTCATTGGAGGAGGTCAATTGACACCATTTGACCAATCACAGATCTATTCTCAATGAACCTAATTATTGTCAGTTACTAAAATGTAGTATTATTTAAATACAATGTAGTATTATTTCAATAAAACTAGTCTAAGAATTAAATTTATTTTTCTTTTTTAATTTTAAAAATTAAAATTTAAAACTTTTAAATATTTACAATACATTTGGGTTTCCTACAAAGCAAATTCATTCTCTTTAGAATGGAAGTGTTTTTTTTAATAACTTTCATCATTGATTTTTTTAAGTAAGACGAAACTTTTTTCCCCGTTTCAAAATTTTGCGAGTTTATAACAACACAATACTTCAAGTTATGTCCTCTTTATACAACAAATCACCCAGAAGCTTTAAAACGCAGGCATCATGCGCTGGCTGTGACTCTCTTTGCTGAAGTAACGCTTATTTTAAGATTTAGTGTTGATGTGCTTGCCAACTTTTTGCAAAACTTTGAAATTAAATCGAGAATTATGGCATAGTAAATTATACAAAATATTCAAAAGTATATAGACATCCTACTTGCTATAAATGAATTTTGTATGCAAGGAGAGAAAGTTCGTGCAGTAGTTCATAAAATAATTTTGACTATTTGCCAAGCATATATACAAATCTATACATATAGAGACACACAAATAGACATAGATAAATAGATAGTTAAAAAGTTTAAGTTTTTCAAAACTTTTATAATGTCTCTGAATATTAACACACAATATTTATACTGTTTTAATGAACCCCCTCAAGCCGCACTACGAATAAAAAACTCACTTCCGCAAAACATACATTCTTATTCTACAAATACATGTATGACTTTGTTTTAAACATGTATACGAAAGTATCGTTTTCATTTGTTTTAATTTTTTTTAGTTTTTGCATTGAAAGATTCAAATGATTTTTTACTCAATGTACGAAATGTGAAATATGCTTTTTTACTTTCACAGCAAAAACATTCATGGCATACGAAAACAATGAGCAACTCCTTTTTCATAGTTAACAATTTAAGATTAAATGTGTGTACGCATAATGTGTCTGTCTACTCATACAGATACAGCCGCAAATCAATTGCTAATATTTGAAATATTTTCCTAAATGTCACATATAAAAATTTCGTGGGACACAAATCAACAAAAAAAAATGTTTGCAAATTTAACAATAAATCACTTTCGTGCCAAGAGTGTATGGTTACAAACCACTATTCTGATTTTCCTTTTTTTGCAGCTTTCTTTTTATATAAAAACATTGCTTTATAAATAAATAATATACTTTGTTCCTCGTTTTGAATTTAAGAAACATGGTTTAAAAAAAAAAAAATTATTTGGTAATTTTTAAGAACCTAAAGTGGGACCGTCTTTAAACCCCCATTCGTTTAATCTTCGATGACAAATTAATAGATGACAAAAAAAAATGTCCTGAGAGAAATTCAAGGGAGCCCCTTAACTACTGCCGCAGCTCTTTATCTTATAAAATCTTCTGAATGATCTTAGGTCTCTTTAGATTCAACGATTTAAAAATAAAAGCTGGAAGTTTAGTTGATGCCGACATTTTAAAAATGAACTGGTACTGTACTGTGTAGCCACTCAAAAAAAATTTTGGTTTTTTTGTATTTCTTCTGATTTTCGTAATTAATACGTATACAATACTTGCAAGTAATTACTTGCATGTGGAAACGTAGGGTTAGAGTTCATTGTTTAGAATATAAAATAACAAGGCTTACAAACACCTTAGCTATGTTCACACCTTTGCAATATTTGATGTCCCAGACGTAACCATTAATTTTATCTAAAAATGTTTTGCTTCTGCAAAATGTTTGGCCAGGTCAAACATCATTCATGAGTTTCTAAATAACATTATACAATTATCTTTTTACAAATAAAGTTAAGTTGATTTTTTGGATTTTTTAGTCAAATATTTGGGATGCCAAATGGGACCAGGTTTTTTGAAACCCGGGATTGGGGATTTTGTATTAAAAAAAACTGGATCCCGGGACGGATCGGGATTTTTCGGGATTTCATATATAAAGGCAATTTTTAAAATGCATATACATATTAATAATAAAATGTTTATGTATAAGTATTTAAACATAATCGATACCTTATTGTATTGAAAACATATGCTTACGACGAAAACAATGTTCGCAATAAACACTTCTGGGTGGTATAGTAAATAAATAGCTACTTATATGCTTAATGACAATATTTAATTGATTGCTTGTATATCAAATATATATGAACATAAGCAAGTATTAATCTAAACTTAAGCAAATGTGTCAAAGACCTTTGGTAAAATCTCCTAAAGTTGTTAACACCTCTTTGCACAACTTGCATTGTGCGTGCGCATTTTTATTATCATTCACTAAGAAAAAAGACCACACCGAACTTTATCTTCTGATATTTATTTTCTGTGGTACAAAATGCATTGCATGTAACATTTATTTACTTCCAACTTCTTTTTGTAACCAGTTAAAAACTAGATTCATTGAAAGTATAATTTAATATTACATTTTTAAAGTTATTTTTAACAGGGTGACTCACGTTTATTTAATATATAGTTGTATTTATTGAAAAAAAATATCACATATTTACTTAATCGCGGGATTCGAAACTTCAATTTTTAGAATAATCCCGGGATTTCGGTATTCGGGATTTCGAAATTGGCATCCCTTGTCTGAACATACATGTAGGCTCGAACATTTATTATTAGTGTTGTTGTCGTAGTCGAAAAAAAGTATTTTTTAAAAATTGTTGTTGTTAACGACACAAACAAGACAAACTTTCTATGTGTTTTGCATTGTCCTATCGCAAATGCTAATCGATATCGACAAAACCACGAGGTAAGCAGATTTTACGGCTTTTCCTCCCTTTAATTTTGGGTAAAAAAAAAAGGTTTTGACAATTTGTGCTTGATTTTGATTTTTGAACTATTGCTTCGGAATACATACTTATATGTTTGAAATTTTGCGCAGATTACAGTTCTGCTATTACCTTAGCCAAGTATTTTTTCTTTGGAACAAATTGGCCAAATCTACTAAACATAATTTTATTATTACAGTAGAATCTCACAAATTCGAACCGTCACAAATTCGAACCGTCCAGAAATTAGAACCGGACATTTCAATGTATTGTACGCTCTGAAATTAGAACTTGAGGCTCTATTTTCTGGAATTTTTATTTTTTTTTCATTACAAATTATTTTGTTCGCTCATTAAAGTAAGAATAAATCAGGGAATCACCGAGTTATTGGTGGTGTGTATAATTCGGTCATATGCGTATGAAATTTTATATGCTTGTACAAATTTGGGTCAGTTGATAACTGAAGGTTAAAGTGAAGCGTTCATACGTGTGAAAGATAAAAAAAATATATACATAATATGTTCAATTTATTAAATGTTATTAAATAAAAACTGTTTTGAGTTAAAGTAAAGCTTACACAACTATTCATATCTATCACTATTTCATTATATTTTTATCATGTTCTGTAAAAAAAATGTCCAGAAATTCGAACTTTTCAGAAATTCGAACTGCCCGGTGCACAAAGTGGTTCTAATTTGTGAGATTCTACTGTATTTAATATTTTTTTTAAGTAAGACTAATTTAGATTTCAGAAAAGAACTTAATAAACGCAATAAGTATATCATTTCATCACTTATGGATACTGTTTTAGTAGCTGGCACAATATATTAGATAAAATCAGAAGACTCTTGATTTATATTTCGCAAAAAGAAATATTTTTTATGAGTTGACAATATTGTACAATACGCACGAGTTGGTTTTGTCGGTGGGATGCCATAACATCCATTGACACAGTGTCCATGGACGTTATGACGCTCAAAAAAGTGTCATAATGTCCATGAGAGCAGTGTCTTAATATCCTTGGACGTTATGAAACTTTGCAGAGTCTCATAATGTCCACAACATGTTTACAAACTGTACGTAGATTTTTTCTTTGTATATAACTTTTAAGGTAATTATGAACCTTATGCCATGTTTAAAAATAAAATAATGTCCATTTGGAAAGTGTCTTTATGCCCTCGGACATTACACTTTTTGGAGCGTCACAGTGTTCATGGACACTGTGTTACTGGACGTTATAACATGGCACCGTTCTGTGAACCCAACTTTCTAAATAATGTAGAGCAAACCGACAACAACAAGAACAATAATATACTCAATAATATTGCAATTTGTAAATGTATGGGTATATTAAAGCAGTCATTTCGAAATACCAAATCGGTGTTTCATGTATCTTAGCTTTAGCTGTTTCATCAACCAATTTTCTATTTTCTAATGCATTAATTGCTTTAGTGGTTATGCCAGTTATTTTTGTATTTACTATCAATCTTCGTCGAGAAATGCCAATGAAAATTTGTGCTCAATCTTGTTTTCGCGTTGTCCTTCGTATTTGACACGAAATTCTTCACCTTTCTTTTTTGTATTGTCTTTTATTTTTGATTTACAATTTACGGAAATGACAAAAGTTAAATTGTTTAACATTTACTGGGTCAAAATTCGACCATTACTTTTTATGTACATATTTCGATTTATTTATTCCGTCTTGGTAGAGCGGTTTGGCGAGGGACCAACCTCCGGTTTATATTTGATCTTTCACGTGAGTTAATTAAATTTAATAAGATTTTGATAAAATTAAATTCTTTTTTGATTAATGTTCTTAATTTATTTCTTTATCACCCTTATCATGAATTCCACATGTGAAAATTTCCGACTGAAATTTTTAATTCACATGGATTTTAATTTCGTATCATGAATTCCCTGTGAATAAAATAACATACCTGATTTTAAAAACCTTTGTCATTATATTCGGAGTTGTAAACAAAAAACAATTAATGTATTTAAGAAAACTGTGTTTTTGGAAATTTATGGAATTATTTCCATATTTGAATTAAATATCGCTAATTTGCTAAGAGCGGCATGATAGCACAGTCTAATTTTTATTAAAAATTGCGAACATGGATAAAATTCGCGAAAAATGGCAAAAAAAAAAAAAAAAATATGTTAACAAACCCTAAAATTTATTTGAAATCGCTAAACGGGCTAAAAGAACAGTGTCGGGAAATAGCAAAAAAAAAAAATTTGCAAAAATAGCGAAATTTCGCGAAAAGTTTTAATATTTCAAACAAGCCATAAAATGTATTAAAATTTTTTAAAACTATAAGAAATGGCAATAATTCGGTTAAAATTTATATATTAGCGGAAATTCGCAAAAATTTGCAAACAGCGGCATGGTCTACTATTTATTAAAAATCGTTAAAGCTGTAAAGAATCACAGGAAAAAATCACATTAATCGGGAACATGGCTAAAATTCGCGAAAAATTGAAGACTTAGAAAAATTCGCTAAAAATTTTAATATTTTAAACAAGCCATAAAACGAATTAAAAGTTCAAAAAATTATAAGGAATGGCAAAAATTCGGTAAAAATTGTAAAATTAGCGGAAATTCGCAAAAATTTTCAAACAGCGGCATTACGGCAAAGTCTACTATTTATTGTAAATCGGTAAAGCTGTAAGGCTGTAAATAATCAGAAAAATTACAGTAACAAATCGCTTCTATCGCGAACATTTCTAAAATTCGCGAAAAATTGCAAAATTTGAAACAAACCCTAAAACTTATATGGGATCGCTAAATGAAATAAATTAAATTTGTGCATTTGAAACGTTTTTTTTTCATTTTTAATAAAAACTTACATTTTCTTCCTTTTCCGACAGACAACTCTTTGTGAATTATTTTCTTTATAAGTTGTAAAAATTTTTCACATGTGAGCTGTTAACAATCGTGTGTAAAACAATAAATTCACAAATTATTTTTTTTCGGAGTTTAAAAATATAAACGTTCGGAAATTTCCACAACAAATTTTATTCATGATACCAACTGTTCACACGTTCGGAAATTTACATGTGCAATTTTATTCATGATAAGGGTGATTATATTTATATAAATTGTTGATTTTTGTAACTACCCTAGAGGGAAGCGAACTGACACTAAAGTAGTCCCGTGATAGGTCTTTGGTGGTAGAGACCGGTTCTAGTTCTAACACTTTATATGAATAAGACCTATCACTTTTACATGGGGTTGTCATTGGAGGGGGTCAATTGACACCATTTGACCAGTCACAGATCTATTCTCAATTAACGTGCTTAGTGCCAGTTACTAAAATGTATTAATATTTCAATACAATGTAGTATTATTTCAATGAAACAAGTCCTAGAATTAAATTTAAGATCCAAATTTTAGAAATTATTAAAACATGTGTCACAGCACCAGTTAAAACTGTACTGTAATTCATTACTTTTTCTACCTTTTTGTTCTTTATAAACCAGTTAAGGGATTGGTTCTTCTTTCACTGGTCATGAGTCTTTTCTTTTTGTACTTGTTCTATTTTCACAAATCCCAGGACCAGTCTGTTGGACCAATTGACACCAATTTCCTGCAGGGTAGTTTTAAGATTTAGCATTTTAACATTTTGCGAATTCTTAGTTCTGTACTGCAATATGAGACTTTGTGTATGGAACGACAAATAAATAAATAAATAAAATTAAAAAAAATAAGTTCAATATAAAAAATACAGAAAATATGCATTGAAAAACAAAAAAATTACAACAAATTTTCTTTATAAATTGTCGTCCAGTCAGGACACTGCATGTTTAATTGTATTTCTCTATGTCTAATGTTAACGAAAATAATCAAAGTACCCCTAACACATTATTATTCACTCAGGACCGTGCATATTTAGGTCCTAATTTTGTAAAACACAACGCAACGACAAAGAATAACATTGAAAGCAAAAACAAATTCATAAATATTTTGTAATTTTGTTGTTGCCTCTAACAGAAATTCACATTGGTTTTTAAGATTTCATACGCCTCATTACTTGTGGCGTTGAAAATTTTAAAACGGTGAATAAATTTCTGTACAAAGCAACAACAAAATTACAAAATATTTATATATTTGTTTTTGCTTTCAATGTAATTCTTTGGCGTGCGTTGTGTTTTACAAAATTAGGGCCTTAATTTTATCTTTAAAGGTCGAATATTAACAAAAATTCAAAAAGTACGAACATTTTAATCTTATAGGCTTTAATTCACGTAGAACCCTGCACCTTTAATATTATGTTTCTTAGTTCAATATTATAGAAAATTAAGAAATTATTACATGGAGCACGGAAAAGTAAAATAAAGACATCCAATCCCTCCGCAACACTCTGTGATACTTTTTTCACTCATCAAGGTTCGAATGACAAACAAGGGAAAAAGGAGTTTTTAACTGTTATTCTTGTGCCACCTAATAGATAAGATTAATATAGTCGAAATATTCGAAAACCGGTTTCTGCAAAATTTCGAATAATCGACCCCCTATTTGTTTAATTATTTGATAATTAAATTAATTAATATTAAGTTCTTCTATAAGGCCTCTCTACGGAGTACGGAGAAGGCCTCTGCGCCCTTCTTTTGGATGTACAAGGCCTGCTCGCTCCATTCCATATTCATATCTTTGTAACATACGTTGTCATTGTGGAATAGGCCTTCCGCTCTCTCTTCTTTAGCAGGTACATAAGAATAATAATGTGTTATATAAAATTATTTTGCTTTTGATTGTGAAAAAAAATACAAAAAATGGGACTCCTTCTCTACTTACTTCTCATAGAATCGAATGTGGAATGTGTAACTTATCTTTTATGCGAAAAAGCCAAGGCCTTCTTTAACATTTAGACAAGAATATAAAATAAATTTTTAAGCACGCATTTAAAGTCCTGAAGCAAGAAGGTCTTCTAAATTTGCCCGCTCGGTTCTTTCGCACAACTACATTTAAAACTAAAACAAATTCTAAAAACTTTGTTTTTGTTCCTAAAGTATTTCGTAAAAATATACAGTTATTTTAGTAATGATTATTGTTATTTTACGATCCACTTACCCTTTAAACCTTTCGGTGCTGATAGCATAGATCATATAAAAAATTAAAAAAGGAAAAGTAAATTTGGTTAAGATGCACCCTCTTTTGAAAACTTAAAGGGAGTCCCTTTTTTTATTGTACAACAAACGGAAATTATTTTATCAAGTAACTAAAGAATGACTTTGGAAACGAAATAAAGTAAAGTACAGGAAAAAAGAGACAATAAAAAATTAAAAAGTTTCAGGCATACGAGGTGCTTGATAACGTTTCTCGTAATATGCCCCCCCTTCCCCTCTAAATGTGTAACTTTGTAAGTGTTTTAAATATAAATTTAAATTTCGTTGTGCCATTTGGTTTTCCAGCTTTTTGTGAGAGATTTTCAAACCACTAATGGCTCTTGAGTAAAAACGGAAACAATCACAGCAAATTTCTATACAACGGTTTTTCTATAATATGAGCTGCTTACTGTTAGGGGGGACACAATTGGAAAAGGAAGGAAACAAAAGTGTTGGTGGTGGGTTATTTAAAGTCGATGTTGTCAAAAGAAAAGATGATGGTGGTGTGTGTGTTTTTCGTGCTGGTATTCTAGGTGATGGTTGTGTAGGTTTACGCGGTTTAAAATAATTTCAATATATTTCCATAGCTCAAAGAAATGAAGAAAATAGAAAACAAAAAATAAGAAAAAACAACAACTAGAAAAATTAAACGATTCAACAACCGAACATGGCGCTTTTTATGCAAACATCAAAAAAGACAATCACAATGAAGTATGAAGTAAAAGAAAGCTCCAGCAAAAAAGTTAAAACAAAAGGATGTTGAAATCTCTTACAACCATAAAAATCAAGTACACTCGGGGTTTACCACAAATGCCAGTCAAAGTAATATATTCTTCTAGAAGTGTTGTTGATGTTAAACTGATTTTTCAATGCATAAAAAAGCCCACACACCCACTCACCCACACACACACTCACGCTCAAACACTGACAGGCAGAATAAATGAACATGCTTGAATGCTGGTTAAATGCCACACTTTGTTACTCACACACTCCCACACAAACGCTTGGCGCCATTAGTTTGGCTCATTGTTTCATGGCAATAGTTTTCTTGCAACTGTATTTGTTTTGCATATTGAAATAGTTTTTCATACAGCAACGCCACTGTTACTGCTGCAGCTTGTGTATCAACTGTTTTGCAATATTGCCACTTTTTATAATTTTTTTGTTGCTATTTTTTGTGGATTTAAGGCGACTGTGTGGGTGACAAATATGAATGGGATTTCACAGTTACACCACAATTAGTCTCTTTTATTAAACTAATTAATTCTTTCTTTTAGTTCCCTGTTCTAAATTAAGTTTAAATACGGAAAAAAAGGAAATCAGTGCATTTCTGCTGTTCTGGCATTAGCAGCACAGCAACAAGAAATAATGGATTGAGGAAAAAGAGAAATTAATTTAAAAATGAAATTCATTTATTCTACATCCACAGCGAATAAATACATTCAAAAGTACATGTTAGAGTAAAAAAAGTTGTCTAAAATTAAATTAAAATGTTTAAAGTTAATACGAATTAAGTTTTTTTCATAGTAATATTTGATTTGTATAAAGTTTTTCTGGAATAATAAATATATTTTCCCGTTTATACGATGAAAAATTACCAGAAAGACTAAAAAAAGCCAAATAAATTTCTAAAATGTTCGTAGTAAAACGATTTTTTAAAAATAATTTGAGGACCCAGCTAGCATAGGTTGTTTTTTTTTGACGATAATGTTTAATATACAACTCCCAAAAAAAGAAAAATTATTAATACATAATATTTTATTTTTTTTTTTAATTCCCAATTTGTATTCTTGAGAAAAACACAGAAATTTATTGTTGAAGGGGTAAGCTATTCCTATGCGCATTTAACTGGTTGCTTAGGCCAGATCGTCAGGAAACTTCATCCAAAGATTTTAGAAAAACAAGATGTTAAACAAATAAATCTGTTAAGCAACAAGAATTATAAGCAACGGTTTAACTTTTAACAAAAAAAACCCGTTTTACATACTTTGAACGAACTTCTGGCCTTAGAAGACCCCTAGTAAAATTTGATGCAGAAAATTTTCGTAGAACATTTTAACCCTCTAAAATGCCGTTTTAGTTTAGAAGTTAAAAAAGGACAAAAATTACCCCTTAAAATGAGTGTTTGAGGTTTAATATATTCTATGAAAAGAATCGCCATACAATTCTACTGAAGACATCTGAAATAGTCTTTTAGGTCAAAGGAAACTATTCGTGGAACATTTTAACCCTCTAAAGTGCCGTTTTAGTATACTTTTGTGGGGAAGTTCAAAAAAGGACAAAAGTTACCCCTTAAAATGAGTGTTAAAGGGTTAATATATTCTAAGAAAAGAATCGTAATACGATTCTACTGAAGACATCTGAAATTATTTTTTAGCTCAGAAGTACATGGAAACGCCTTTCCAAAAAAATTCAAAAGCTTTAGGGGCCCATATTTCGGGAGCCCGAGCTAACTTTTCAAAACCCTTTGGCGTACTTGCTCTACTAGTAGTCTTCTTTTATTTCGCGTTCAAGTGTTGAGGTTGGCGGCGATGACCCCAATTTTGTTGCACTGTGTTATTCAACAATAAAATTTTCATTAATTTTATTATTTGTGTGTGCCAGAAACAGTGTTTCGCTGACTAATGATGATTTATGTTGCACTTGAGTACTTTTCTTGTACTTGAGTACTTTTGTGGAATGTGTCTTATATGGGAGCTGTAGACCTATAAAATTGTATATTCGAATCAAGCCAAAATTGGTTGCAACAGTATTTTCTTTCCGATTTTGTTGGTGTTGAAGTACTATTTGGATAGATCATTGCTAATATAGCCATTAAGCGACTGATCCTTCTAAAAAAGTATTGAGCATATCTTTTGTTTACATAAAAGAAGGGAAAATCAGTATTAACCCTACACACATAACATTCGTCGTAATGACGAATTCCTTGCCAACTTTTTTTCGATTAGCTCGTGCGGGAGGCAACCATTTCCGGCGTGTAAACACATAATTTTTGGAGGGGCAAAAAATGGTTGCTAATTTTCACTGGTAAAATTCTTTGCTTGCAAAAAAAAATTTCTAAAATGTGTAACAAAATAATATTCATAATTTTTAAATCAAAAATTGTTCAATAGCATAAAATATATATTTTTCTTAAATTAAGAAACAATAACCATGTTCTTATAGCTTAAAATAATTCAATTAAGGAAATAGAATTTCGTATTTTTCAGACTGTCAATGTTCCTAATTAGCTAATGTTTGCTGGTAAATCGTTCATTTATTTTTTTAAGATTTTTTTAAGTAATTGGGAGAAAAATTGGTGGGGTGCTTTAATACCATGGGAGATAAGGCCATGATGGCTTTATCTCTCATTCAAAAGGGAGACAAAGTCTATTGTTTTTTTATTTATCGACCTTTTTCTACTATATTAGTGTTTTTTTGGGATTTCCAAACAGGCTTTCAAGGTCTAAGTATTTCCTATATGTAAATAAAAGATTTATTTCATATTTTCATCCGACGTTTCGTAGGCTGTTTTCCTACCTCTTCAGGGATTATTTTTATTGAAATCTGGCAACAACAAATTATAAAAGGCAATAATAATATTTAGTACATTAATTTTTTTATTTTTTTTGTCCATTTGAATGGGAGATAAAGCCATCATGGCCTTAGCTCACATAAGTAATTTTAGAAAATGGCTTTATCTCTCATTTCAGTGTTGAAGAACTTTTGCATTTTACATTGATTAATAGTTTTCTTATTTTTATAATTAAAAGGTAATGATTTTCCCTTTTACTAAAGTTTAGTATTCAAATCTGGCTTCGCATACTAAAGTTTTTCTGCGTGGCGGCCTGCGGCCGTGCTTACGGGTTTTCTCCTCCAGTAGGACACGGCAGGTGGCTTCGCTGAATAAAGTTTTCCTGCGTGCGTTACAAGAATAAAAAAATGACTTTTCCCGGAAACACTAAAGTAAAGTAACAATATTCTGGAAAAATATGGTTTTATCTCTCATTTGCGAAAAAAAATATGGCTTTATATGACCTTACCTCTCAATCATTGGGCAATAAGGCCATTATGGCTTTATCTCTCATTCAATTAAGCAATAAAGCCATCATGACCTTATCTCCCACGGTTTTAAAGCACCCCACCGAAAAGTTTTGTAAATATTTAATTTTCTCTCTCGATCCAAGTTTTTGCTTTCATTTTTGAGAAAATGTAAGTTAATGGGTTTCTGAAATAAGCAATTCCACTTAATTTTCATAAAATCATCTGATTTTTATATTCTTGATTCTTTTTTTTTGCAGTTTTTTAAATATGTTATAAATTTAAAGCAATTTTAAAATCCATTTCTGGATGGCAGTCACAACTTTTAATTCAAAATACATTACAAATTAACTTTTCTTTTTTGGTAAGTTTAAGGTCATAGGTCAAAAGGAAATAAGAAAAAAATAAACTTTAACAAATTTAACTGTTTTTTCCTTTCTACGCTTTATTGTCTTAAAAATTATTAACAAAAAAAATCTCTAACTTTTTGTGCTTGGAGTTGTATATCTTTTCCGTTTCTCTCTTTTCTCTCCCCTTGTTTTGGCCTGTTTGACTTTCCTTATTATACCCATTACCGAAAATAAAAGGATAAACATATATAACTTTGTCATTCCGTTTGCAGTTTATACAATAGTAGACCTCATAAAGTATGTATATTTTGGATCCTTATGAATAGCAGAGTTGATTAAACGATGTCCGTTTGTAAAACTGACAATGTGTTTGAAATGGTTTTTCCGAAGACACCATAAATAATGGGGACTATGTTGTTGTATATTTATATTACATATTCTCCGTTTAAAATTGCTATTGAGATCTAGTCAGACCTGTGCATAGATGGCTGAGATATGACCAAAAACCACGACTGCCTCTAATTTAACACATAAATCCCCTGTTGTGGTGTTTTATTTCTTTTTCTGAGTATCTGGAGAAAGGCAGCCAGAGTGAGTTACAATCATCTTGGTTATCAATACATAAACTCTCTAAAGATGGGCGAGATTGAAGAACTGGACGTGGCACTTCCCATACAAATTACGAACAAGCATATTGGATATCAATCCACAACATCTGGTAAAATATGGGCATGATTGGAAAAGTGTAGTATATCGAAAGAATGGTAGATGGAAAATTTTACAAATTTGGTACACATAGTTGGGCTATCAATACAGTGTACTAGGGTATTTAAGATTCGGCATATACGAATAAAGCCCTTTTGCTTGTTTTAAGTTTGTGCCGTTTACGCAAAAACAAAACGGAAAAAATATTTATTGTATTTCTTTAAGTGAAAAGCACTTGAAGAACAAAAAAAAATGGAAAAAGATAAATGAAATAAAAAGCAAAGATAAAACCCAACAACGTTAAAATGTAATCTTTGGTAGCACCAAAAAAATTTAATTTGAAATGTTCGAGTATTTAATAGTTTTTTTTTCACGAAGAAAATAAACCATTTACTTATTTTCATGATTAAATAAAATTTGCAAAAATTGTAACAAATCATAAAATGAAATAAACTTTAAAATGTTTTCATAATAATTTACAATAGGGTTCTCTAGCTACAGGGTAGCGCAGAATGAGCTAAATGGCTTAAAATGGGGACCGAAAATAACAGTTACATTGGAATTTCAAAACAAAAAAAGCATGTGGATGTAAATGACAAAAAACTGATTAAAGTATACCATACTGAGCCTTATGAACACTTCAATGAAAAAATATACTGATCTGAAAACTTTGATTTTTTATTTTTTCGATCAAAAGTAAAAGTTATTTTTTGATTATTATGTTTTTGAACAAAAATTACAGTTATTTCTGGCTTTTTATTTTTTAGAACCAAAATAACAGTTATTTTTTGATTTTTATATTTTTGAGCAAAAATAAAGGTTATTGTCTAAAGACTCTGTTCAAATTTGTGAAAAATTTTAATTGTTTCACAGGAAAGTTTTGACATGTATTAATGTCACCTAGTACAATTTAACGTTTTTATTCCTGCAAATTATGCGACATGTTTTTGCGTATGTAAACAACCCCCACATGTATTTTATTAAAATTTATTTTTTTTATGAAAAATTTAATTAAAAAAAAAATAAAATTTGGATAAATAACTGTTACCGGTTGTGTTATTTTAATTTTTTATTTCTTATTTAATAATCAGTTCATACTTTTTTGCTTTTGCTTAAAATTCCACGTGAAATAAGTGCAGCTTACATTGTTTCACAGCCAGAAATATTTCGGAACAAAATGAACAGAGTACAACTCTAACAACATTATTTCATAGATATTCCGCACAAGTTTTTTCATATGCGTTTTTTGACAGCATTTCATAATTAAGTTGACTTTAAATGTTTTTTTTTAATGTGTAATCATAATTGGAATTTCGTATGCGCATTAAAATAAATATTTAGAGTCAACTTAATTATTAAACCACGTACATTTCTTTAGAGAATAACTTTTATTTTTACTCGAAAAAATAACAATCAAAAAATAACTGTTATTTTTATTCAAAAAAATAAAAATCAGAAAGTTACTCATATTTTTGTTCAAAAACACAAAAGTCAAAAGTTGTGTCGAACGCCTCCTTGTTGGTGTTGATGGACTATGCTGCCCGCTCTCCCGTGCACGTACAATATTTCGACCAGTGTGCACGGTATGTGTTCTTCCAGCACCATAAAGAGACCTTACAG
Source organism: Pollenia labialis (assembly GCA_949318255.1). Lineage (NCBI taxonomy): Eukaryota > Metazoa > Arthropoda > Insecta > Diptera > Polleniidae > Pollenia > Pollenia labialis. The sequence continues at coordinate 161,701,524 of OX439140.1, forward strand.
ACCCATGCTGACAAAAATTTCCAATCTAATGGTTTATTGCTAATGACTACGATATACACGCTGTATCAAGACTGTTGGTTCGGAAAATAAAGTTTTATAATTTTTTTCAGGTTGCTCGATCATGCAATGATACATATTTCATTCCTAAAGTATCCTTCACAAAATGCTCAAAAAAAACAAAGAAAGAATAATAATTAAAAAAGTTATAAGTAATTCAAACCATATAGTGCTACCCTGTACATAAAAAGATATGTAAATTTAATTCATATTTATACAATATTTTTCTATCAAAATTTATTAGACACATCAAACAAAAGCCATATCACTAAAATAAATTGAAAATAATGTTCTTTTGTTTCTGTTTCTATACTTATTGTTTTTTAAGTTTATTTTCGATGTTTTTGCAGCCGCTGTCTTTATTCAATTTTTTTTTGCAGTTACTGGACAAATGGTGGATTTAGCAATGGCCACATAATAGCAACATAAATATGGCTAAATTTAGTTGTTGTTTGACCAGATAAATAAGAAACAGGCTTAGATAGAAACGAGCACCAGCATTAGTAGCTGTAAAAATATGTTGTGCCATACACAAATAAAAATGATTAATAAAACAAACATTCCCACAAATTCATGCACAACAGGAAAATATGTATCGGGTTTTTAAACAAGAACTTTGATGTTTAATTGTGGCAACACCAGCAACATGATAGTTTTGACATTTAGTTTTTTGAGGTATTCGTAGTTGATGCATTGGCAATTGTTACAATGAATTCAATTTAGCTCGAAATCGCATTTAAATTATTATAATCCACTATGAAAATGGGGGCTCTGTTAAAGTTACATTTTGTCAAATTCGTGATATTTTCGGACAACATAATCGTCCTTCTGAGACCGCTTTTAAGAATTTGGTCGTTAAATTTCAGTCGACAGGCTCGATTCAAAATGTGCCAATACCAACAAGACGGTGTCATATGTCACACAGCCAATGAAACGATTAATTTATTGCAAAACCAAATTTCCCGATTGCATAATTTCACGAACATCAGATGTTAAGTGGCCAGCTGGATTATTTTTTGTGGGGCTATGTTAAGCACAGAGTCTATACGGAGCGAATCGAATCGATTGTAGCTTTAAAACTCAAAATCCGTAATGTGATTAACGAAATAAACTCGCCGTTTTGCCAAAAAGTGATTAAAAACTTTGATGAAAGAATCGACATCGGTCAGCGTGCTCGTAGTGGACATTTGTAAAGCCCTTATGGCACTACATTTTTAAAGCATTGTTCAAGTTTTGGTGAACAGTGCAAATATAAAGTAATAGAAAAATTTACCAAGTGCGAAGGGTTCAGCTGTACTAAGATAAATGGCAAACTCTCAAAAATTTAACTAAAGTTATCGATAATAAATGAAGTTATGTCAAAAACAATGTAAAACTGTTCAACTTAAAATTAACATTTCAAGCTTGAAATATTAAAAGTGTTGCTGAATCAGCGGCTTATGGGCAAATTCAGCAATTTACCGCTTTTTGTTTTTAGGTTTCTCATAAACAAAACGTTGGCAACATTTAATAAATTAGCAGAACAGGGATGGCTAAGTTATTTCAATTGTACTTTTTTGTTGATACTTTGTAAACTAAGATTTATAATACCTTTTTGTGGTTTTTTTTAAGAACATAAATAAAATTAATTTCAACTAAAAAAATCTTTAAGTACAATTAGGGTAAAAAAGTACAATTTTTAAAGGTTGTTGGTACTATTTTAAAAATTCTCAACGACATCCCTGAAACAAAACCATGAGCCAGTTGACACACGTCAAGTTTGGCTCGTCAAGTCTTGAGCTTTTAGGAGAGAAGGGAAAAGAGAATGCTATTTCTACCCTCTTTCCTAAAAACTCAAGACTTGCCGAGACAAGCTTGACCTGTGTGAACCGGCACCATAACAGGAGAAAAAAAACTATGTTTACATTTCTTATAGTTTACTCTTTTTAGCATTTACTGTTTCTTTCTATCAATTCTATATCAATAATGAATAAACAATGTAGTGTCACAATGGCTTAATACAATAAAAATTTTCATCATCTATATCTAAATGTTTTGTTTTATACTGTTTTAGAAAGCAAAATTCTTGTTGAAAAACACTTTACAACAACATATATAAATATTTTCACAAAGTAAAAGGTTTGAAAACTTAAGCCAGTTTCACCCATTATTTTTGAACTACATTTTTTTCCGCACAATTGTTTTTAGAGAAATAATTTTGTTTGGAACATTTTCAGCTTGAATTGGTTTAATTTTAATTATTTTAATTTTTGATCGGAAAACTGTGCTGGCAACTATTATAATAGAAACAAATACCAACAAATCAAAATACAAAAAAAAAAAAAAATTTCATGTGGAGTTTCGCGATCAAAATTGGAAACAATTTGATATAGAGTTTGTGAATATCTAACATCTACCATCATGTTGCGTAGGTGCTTACATCTTCCGATAAGAAATAACTAAAAAATCTACATATTTACAAGATGTTCCTATCTCATGGTATTACATTCTACATCTTTCTTATATTTTAAAATGTCATTTGTTTTGAAAGCAGCGGTATCAGTCTGTCCTTTGTTGTAAATATGCCTATCGAATTATTTGTTAGTGAGTGGTTCAACAATTTAAAAAAAAAACAAACAAAAAAAAAACAAGTTTAAGAAATTAAAAAAAATAAACAAATTAAAATAAAATATCGATGCAAAAAATAAAAACGTATTAAAATAATAATCTTTCAGTCCATTTTTGTTTCGCTTCTTTTGGGCCACATTGTACGTATGTACCTTACGTAATCTCATTCCATTCTTACCATTATAAGAAAAACTTTTATAACTCCCAAACTGTTGCTAAAATTCTCCACTTTCACCGTAACCAAACTTAGTCGACTATAATTTTATTATTTGATTTGTTTTAGTTCAATACCCACAAGTCGATTTTAATCATTTAACTCATGATTTATTTTCTATTATGTTTTTCTTTTTTACTTGCTTTTTTAATGAAGTTAAAGATAATGTTTAATCAATATATCATGGAGAATTGATGACATTATAATGTTATAAATAAGTATGTATGTATTTTTATTCAGTTTTTCTGTTTGCTGTTTCAACATGACTCTCCGAAAAAAATAAGAATTTAATTGTAGCCCAAACTCTCATTTTTTAATAAGGGAATTATTTAAATGTTTAAAATTCATGTAAAGTATTACTTTCCTTAAAACATAATGTGTATAAGAGTAAAAAAAAAATATGTTAGAGTGCTATAATTGGCTGTGACGAATCTTTGATACCTTTTACTCACAGTCAGAATATTAGAGAGTAGGCTTTATATGGGATATATAAGTTATTACCCCATCTTTATGAAAACTGACAAATAACATGGTGTTATTTTTGGCCGTATAATGCTAAATTCACTCAAATTTTCTACAATATCTATATCCGATTCGTTTTTAGGCGTATTTGCCGGAGACTATGAACTGAAATTTGACAGTGTGATTTCTTGTCTTAAAAGACCTGTTAAAGGCCAAATTTTAATAGTGTATCATTATTCCTAACTGTCTTATGCGTACTAAAATGTTTTCCGAGAGTGGGATTTATATGGGTCGTATGGGCGTCTACAGATTTCTTGTATGTGACTGACCAATTAGAATTACAAGAGCTTACCTGGATAGAATGTTAGGCATACTAAACTCTTTACCGTGTGTAGGCCTTCTATGGGACATATGGTAAATTATAGACTGATGTTCCCGAAATTTATGTGTATGATTTCTTCTGAGCCATTCCAAATTGAGCGTGATTTCAACAGCGGAAGGACATGCCTAAATCAAATTTGCATTATTGAAGGACCCAGAAAAAAATATATCCTTTATAGGGTCTAAAATGAATATTGAAAAAGTTACACATGGAATGACAAACTAATTATACCCTCATTCACCACTATTGGTGTGGGGCATACAAAATGGTTTATTGTGGTACTTAAAGAAATTTGCTTGGTATTTGTACTTATTTGAATGAGATCATAAACTCGCATTTTTTTATTACCTTTTTACCTATTTAATGTACAAGCACACACAGTATAACTGGGTGTTATACTTTGACAGACACACCGACAAATTTGTTGATAGAAATCCCGCCTTTTTTTGTATAGTGCGCTTATGTGTTCTGTGCTTGTTTTTTATTAGCGTTTTTCCATATTACGATTCCATTTTTCTTAATGGTTGATCATTAAAAATGCATGACAAGATGTCAATAATAAAAACCAAATAAATAAAAAAAGCTAATCAAAAAAGCAAATGGAAAAAAAGTACTACTCAAGGTGGAAAAAAGGGTTTAGAAATTTATATACAGTCGTTTTTACACACATTCGCAGGACTCAATTTTGGAGACCCTTTTCATTTTATTTAACGCCATCATAAATAACGATAAAGGTAATTTCTTAACTCACATAACCCTCAGCACAATTTAAAAAATAGCACAGCAAACTTTCTGACTTCAGTCAAAATTAAAAAAAAAAAAAATGAAAGTTTGAAAAGAATACGAACTTGTCACGTGACAGTTTTAATATAGTAGTAACCGCTTCTAGTTCTAAAACATGGCGATGTCCTAGAACTGCGTTAATTTGCACCTTTTTTGATACTTTGTAACAGGTCACTAAAATAACATAAATGGACACATTCGATTTCACTATGTGACCCATCACAAAATGCTAAAAATATGTTAATTTACCCTTCACAAAAAGCAACAGAACCAGATAGAATCAGCCAGAACCAGTACAAAATCCAATCACATGCGTAATTTTGTGTCAATTGCCTATTCTCTGGAGTAACTACTCTTTGACCACATTATCACCAGTTAAGCAATATGCCCTGTTTCCACCTTTCACAATGCTTTGCTTTTGATTTCATATTGTGTTTACTGGTTACGGGTTAAGAGCTTTAATCACACTTAACACAAATTTACCACAGGGAGAACTTGGAAATCTTTCAAAAGCAGAATTTATTTAAAAGAAGAAACCGAAAAATTAAAATACAAATTGGCAGAAAACTTAACAAGAAAATGCAATAAAATAAAGAAATGTTGAAAAAATCGCAGGTCTGGAGAAGAAGAAATAAAAGAAGAAGACTCGATAAATTCTCAACCATGTTCCGAACAACATTCAAAAATATTTATAATTCTAATAAATATATAATAATCTTTATATGTATATAAAAGAGTTGCGTGAGTGACTGACTGACGGACTCATTCATCATCGCCCAGCCTAAACCGCTGACCCTAGAAACTGGAAATTTGGACTAGCGATTGGTCACTCCCCAAACCGATCCACTAAGCCGGGATTTTTCGAAATTCGAACACTCAAAAAATTATGTAGTTAAATTCAAACAAAAATTCATTTGAAACAACTTAAAATTCATTTAAAAAACGGATCATTTACATTTCATTTAAAACAAATGATTTTTACATTCATTTTTAATTTTTTATTTATTAAACACCATATTCCGGAAAATTGAATAGTTTTTACTTTTAAAAAATATATTTTAACCGAAAAAAATCAAACTACATAACAAAATAAATACGGAAAAACATTATTTTTGGTAGTTTGTTTTTTGAATAACAAACACAAATGTTGGAAAATAAAATTATTCGTAAAATAACTATATTTTTATTCAATTTTAACAGTACGGAAAACGAATTTAATAACCCACAATCAGTTACTGTAATAATTTTATAAGTGAATGTTTAGGGGGTAAAAAAAGGTAAAAACTGGAAAATTCGGTAAACTGATGTCTCCAAAACTAAAAGAGATGCAAAATATATGCAACACTTATCGTGTCTGGTACTTTCTTGAAATTCGGCCCTATTAGGGAGGAAACGGGTAAAATCTGAATTTAAGTACTTTTTTGTCACCCCATCTATCTTTTAAACCAATAAACCGAGAAACAAAGTTAATTCCACATTCGAAACTTATCAAAAAAAATACATATACATATTTGGTACTTTGTCGAAATTCGATCATTTAAGGGGTGAAAATCGTAACTATTTTTGGTACTTTTTTACAAAATGTTTTCCTCCATTCATTGACATATTCATACTAAATTATGGGCTGCCAATACAATACTGAAATTTTTGATACTTTAATGGGGGGAAACATATAGTACCCAAAAAAGGAAATACGGGAAATTTGATATTTTTCTTTATGTTGCATGTTGCAATCATAAAATAAACATGTTGCTCAACACAAATTTGCGATAAAAAATGTCAAAACTAGGTACCTTCACTTAATCGGGAATAAAACACGAATTTATCCATGGATTTTCATGAAACAAAATTTATTTTATTTCTATTATATGCAGCTTTATGAAAAAATATTTAAAGTAAAGGATTAAAAAAATAATGTGTAATAAAATGGCAAAACTTTGTGATTTTTAGCTCTACACAAAATAGCGATAAAAAAGGTCAAAACTAGGTACTTTCAGTTTATCGGGAATAAAACAGGTATTTATCCATGGATTTTTATGAAATAAAATGTATTTTACTTCTTATGCATGCAGCTTTAAGCTTAAGTACTAAAACTGGTATGTATTTGTTGATTTAAATTTTTTATGCATTTTTTGAAATCAAAAATTTTATAAAAAAACAAAAAAATAATTTTTTTTTTGCCACTTCGGCCTTAAATACTCCAAAAGTAATGGCTAAATAAAAAAATGAAATTTGAGAAACTTAAATCCGGCGTAATTTAAAATGTTTTGAGGGACTGGATAACAAAATCGGGTACGTCGTTCAAAAGCTACGATAAGATCTATGGAGCAGCCTCTTCAAAAATCTCAAATTTTAGAAAAAATTTTTTTTTAAAAAAACCTCTCCATAGAATTTAAAATTTGGACCATATTTGTACTACTGGAACCACAATATATATAAATTCCTGGGATTCCTAGTTGGAACAAAGGGCCAGTACAAAAGCTTTCCATTGAATTCTATCTTCGGCTAGTCTTTTTGCTTCTCTCCATGAAGTTCTGGCTGAAAGCAGTTCATTCTCTAATTGGCGCCTCCATGTATTTGCGGGTCTTCCTCTACGTCGGCTGCCCTGGGGATGGTAATCAAGAGCTTTTCTTGTGACGTCATCATGGCTTTTTCTAAAGGTATGGCCCAGCCAGTTAAACTTTTTCAAACGGATATCTAACATGATTTGATTTTGTTGGGTTTTACGCCATAGATCATTATTTGAAATTGTTGTAGGCCAAAAAACACGTAAAATTCTTCGCAAACAACGGTTAACAAAAACCTGGAGTGCATTTGAGTCTTCACTTGTTATGTTCCATGTTTCACATCCATATAGTAAGACTGATTTTACATTTGAATTGAAAAGTTTTATTTTCGTGCGAAGAGTTATACGATTAGACTTCCACACTTTAATTAGTGAGCCAAATGATTGATTTGCTTTGACAATGCGGTAAGCTATTTCTTCTTTGCTACCACCGGATGTAGTTATTATACTGCCGAGATAGCAAAACTTGTCTACATCTAGTAGTGGGTGATCTAAAATTTTTAGAGGCTCGGTGTTGTTGGTGTTAATACGCAATGTTTTTGTCTTAGATATGTTTACCCTAAGACCAGCTCTGGATGCATTTTCAACAAGTATATTTAGTTTGGTTTGCATGTTATTGAAGTTATGTGACAGAAGACATATGTCGTCGGCATAATCTAAATCATCCAGTCTACCCTGCAGCCCAAAAGCTATGCCACGATCACCTTTCATCGATTGTTCCATTACAACATCTAGAACGATGTTAAAAAGAAGTGGGGAGAGCACGCAACCTTGTCGTACTCCTCTTTCAACTGGAAATTTATTGCTTATAAGTCCATCATGTAATACACGACAGGATGCGTTATCGTATAAACATTTGGTTAGTTGGATCAGGTGTTCTGGAATCCCTTTACATCTTAAAGCATGCCATATGGCCGGTTGTTGTAACGTGTCAAATGCCCTTTCAAAATCTATAAAAAGCAAATATAATGCAGACCTCCACTCGACTGATTCTTCTACTATTATACGAAGACTGCTGATATGGTCTATACAAGATTTACCTCTCCTGAAACCAGATTGTACGTTGCGAAGTTCTGGCTCAATAGTAGCAGAAATGCGTTTGTTTATTATATGAGCAATGATCTTGTTTGTCATGTTTAAAAGTGTGAGACCTCTCCAATTTTTTAGCTCAGTCAGATTACCTTTCTTTGGAATCTTAATTATTAGACCTTCTTTAAGTACATCCGGTAGATGTTTATTTACCCAGAAATGCTCTATTAGCGGTTTAAGTAACTGGGCTGTGGTTGTGCAATCTACCTTTAGCAGTTCTGGTGGTAAATAGTCGGGGCCTGGAGCTTTATGACACTTTAGTGAAGTAATTGCAGATTGGATCTCTACAAAGTCAGGTGGCTCTATGTCGATATTTTTGATACGGGCCTGATGTTCTGTTTCAGTACAGTTGCATATCATCGAGTTTGTTGTGCTATTGTCGTTAGATAGCATATTTCTGTAATGGTCTTCCCACAGTTTTACTTGCTCTTCTTTGGAGTACACCAGCTCATTCCTAGAATTCTTAAAAGGTTTGGTGTTGACATGTTTGCTGTCTGTTAGTGTTTTTGTTATTTTATATAAGTCTCTTGTTCTCATCGTCGCACTGGCCTTTTCAGCTTCGATGGCTAGATCGTCTGCCCACTTTCTTTTGTCACGCCTTGCACTTCGTTTGACCTGCCGGTTGGCATCGTTATATTTGTTTTGCAACTCCGATTTTAATTGGCGAGTTTTTGCGTTATCGCGGGCGATTTTTAGTTGTTTCCGGCTTTCAATAAGTTCCCAGGTGCAGTCCGATATCCAAGGCTTTCTGATTTTCTTCACATAACCCAGATGTTTTTGGCCAGTGTCTAGCAACATGGATCTAGCTTGCGACCAATATTGAACCGGATCATGACATCCTATGTTTATGAGTGCGGAACTTCTTGCACGAAGTTCGCTTATAAATGCAGTTGCAGTGGGTTGTATAGACAATTTGTCTGTGTTTAATTTTCTATTTTTGTCTTGCCTCCTGTTCTGTTCAACGGCTACGATCTTTAGACGTATTTGGCCTACCACTAAGTGATGATCACTTCCTACATCAGCACCTCTCCTACTACGAACGTCAAGAAGAGACCCACGCCATATACGGCTAATCGCAATGTGATCTATTTGATTTTCGGTGCTGTGATCGGGGGATACCCACGTAACTTTATGTATGTTCCTATGCGGAAACAATGTGCCCCCTATGACAAGGTTATGGTTGCTGCAGAGCTCCGTGAACAGTACACCGTTCCCAGTAAGGCGGCCCATACCATGTTTGCCCATCACTCTTTCTCTTCCCATATTATCGCTTCCTAGTTGAGCATTAAAGTCCCCAAGAACAATTTTGATGTCCCCGATGTGGATTTCGTCAAGAACCTTCGAAAGATAACTGTAAAAAGCATTTTTATCATCGTCGCTAGCAGCTTCAGTGGGCGCATAGCATTGGATACAAGTAATATTACGAACTCTTGTTCTAAAACGTGCCATGATTATACGATCACCAAATGGTTTCCACTCTATTAGTGCTTTGCGGGAATTTTTCGACATTAAGATGCCTACGCCACTGGTTCTGGGGAATTCCGGCTGTTTGCCTGAGTAGATAAAGGACATCCCACTTTCGGTTCTATATTCGCCATTGTCTGGCCATCGGGTTTCGCACAAGCCTAGGAATTCTAGTTTATAGCGCAACATTTCCCTTTCAACTTGTTCCAATTTTGCAATATCTATCATAGTACGAACATTCCATAATCCAAATCGTGTTCCTTTCTTCATGCTTAGAGTCGTCGCCAGGGGAGTCCGTTGGTTTTCACTTGTACTGGTTTCATTAATCATTTTGTTTCAGATGAGTGGGAGATTAGCCCTCTGCATCCAAGGCTGGTGTTGGGGCTGCCAACTTATTGCCTCCAGCCCGACAGCATCGTTGCTCACATTAGATAGTACCATAACGAATGTTATAATACCATTGCCCGGTGTCCACCTGCCCCGAAGGGTCGGAGGTCGTGAGTCTTCTTAGTTGGTTGCAAGAGCAAGGATTGGTTCTGGACTTTACCAAGTTAAAGACGATCAGTTCCGTTACCTTGTATGCCCAACTCTGAACACTGGAACCACAATACATTAAAATTGTATAGTGGTTTTTCAAGCCTTTAAAATTTTTTCGATTTTGTTGCCTTGTGTTATTAGACTTTTTTCAGAAACTGGTTTTCGAATATTCCGAATAGCTGCTAACCCGGTTTTTGACTAAGCATTTAAAAAATAACTGGTTAAACGATTTTAATATGCATAAAAATACACAAATCAAATTAGTTTTTATAATAAAAAGTTAATTTGACTAAAAACAAAACAATTCACGATGGCAAGGAACCAACAACATACAAGGCATGTTCAGAATTAACAAATATTTGACGATAGATTCCAAAACAAGCTTGACCAGTAAATTTATCAAACTTAAGCTTTATTTTTAACAATTTCTATTTATTTACTAATCTTTATTTCTAAGATGATAATTGCATTAAGTAATTTAGATACTGTTAAATAATGTTTGCTCTAGTCAAACGTTTTGCAAAAGCAAACAATTCCTTAAGAAAACTAGTGGTCAAATATTTAATAGGTGTGAACGTAGCTTTAGCGTTTTTGAAAAACTTTGGATTTAAAAAATTAAAGGAGTTTAATAATTTTATTATTCGATATATACTCAAAAAAAAATTTTTTAAATGACTTTTAATTTGGTGTTGGCTCATCATGTCTATATAAATCAATGTTTTAAGTTAAAAAAAATTACTAAATAATGAAATAAAGAAAAATAAGGGATTTAACTGCCTGTTTTTATAAAACATAAACAGGTGAGTGTGTAAGATTATATTGAAAACAACAATAAAAACGAAATTTTCCACACCACAATAGTGTAGGAAGTATTATGAGTTTGTGCGATGTTTGTAACACCTTAAAAGTATACCTACATATATTAACAAGTTATATAAATATATATAAAAATTTTATGTTTTATAAAAACAGGCAGTTAATTTCCCTAAGGCGACAATAAGTTTCGATACAAATCACCCTAAAATTTGTGTTTGCTGGGATGGGAGTGCTCAATTATTGGTCAGTGTGTGAGTGGGTGAAGTTAAGTGCCAAAGAAATATAGATGAAACACATTAAATTGCAATACAGTCACGTTCTTAATTTCTTTTTGTGCAAACAACAGTAGCAACAACAACAACAATTCAAATAATGATCAAAATAAAGAGGTATTGGATACAAATTTGTAAAACGTGTTTAAAAACTAAAAATTATTTTATATTTAAAAAATATTGTAAGAAACTGCTTTTTATAAAAGAAAACGGAAAGATATGAAAGGAAATAAACAAATGTTTAACAAATAAAAGAAAAGTGGAAATAAGTTGTTCGCAACAATAAAAACTAAAGCCAGGCATTGTATCAACTAAAAAAATAACAAATTAAATTTCATTCATTTACATACAAATTAAAAACGGTGACGGAAAAATATCTTATATAACCAAAACAAAACAAAAACAAAAAAAGCATTTACATCAGTTGTTTGTTTACAAACTAATTATCAAACAATATTAGAACCGCAATTAGCATTTTTCTAATTGTGTATGTGTTTGTGATTTTATGTATATTAGATGAGTTTGCAACAAGATTACTCTCCATGCCAATAACAATTTAAAATTATTGACTTAATTATCTTTAACTTTTTTTAGGCTTCCCTAAATGCTTAAATTTTAAATGAATTCGTTGCTTAAATAACAAAAGAATGTTAATAAAAAAAATGGTGGAAATATTTAACATTAAACTTTTACAGATCACACAATGCCAATATTTGTACAAGTATTAAGGAAATTGAAAAAATTTATTATCCCTCACACAGTTATACATGTATAAGAATATACTTTTAAAATTCCATCTTGATAATCTCATTTGCATTTTTCAATGAAACGTGTAGAAGTTCTCAATAATAGAAGTGTGTGATAAAACAACCAAAAGTACTTTTAGCTCCGCAGCTGTAAGAAATTTAATAACCTGCCAGGTGTCTTTATTTGAAAACTTATTTCTTATTCTCTCGTATGTTATGACGCAGTCATTTAAACAATTACCCTGCAAGCATTTAAATGATTTAAAGGAGATGAAAGTAAGCGGGCCATATTTTTTCTCCACACGGACGATTGAAAGAAGGTGTTTAACAGTTTTTTAAGAACAACAAAATACATTGCAATCGCATTTTTCTGTACTTAATTTTTCATTAGCAAAAAAAAAAAAAAAAATAGAAAGAGCATTGTTTTACAAAAGCAAATACATTATTTCAACAATAGGACACATATATGGGCTTATTTTATTTAAAATTTGGTTTTCTAAAAACCGTAAAATTATGAAACCGCGGATTCGGTTTTTAAATGATTAAAATCGGTCGGTTTCAGATCGGTTTTGAAAATATCCAAGTAAAACTAATTGTAGAATACGTAAAATTGAACAATTTTATTGCAAGTGTATAAGCCTCTTTAGTACTTATTTGAGGTTTAAAGAATTTTAAAATTCCAGGCTGTTATGTTTTTGCAAGTTCTTTTAGCATAAATATATACTCATTTTAAGTAAAAGCTAAAACCGAGGTTTTTAGTCGGTTTTCGGTTTCGGGTTTTAGGCATTAAACCGCGGCTTCGATTTCGGTTAAAACCAAACAGCAATCCATAATTTAAAAACAATATTTTTTAATTTGTTTTTGCTTTAAATGTAAGTTAATCGATCGAATTCTACGTTCGCAAATAGATGAACAGGCATTTAGTTAATAATGTTAATTAAATGCATTTTTTAATGCTCTGCATAAAAACAAGTTTGAAAATGTTGTTGTTTAGTCTTCGATACGGTAGATATGTGAAGAACACAAACGCTTATATTGTTTGTGTAGTAAATCAATAAAAAAAAACGGTTGTTTGTGATCTTCGAACACAAAAATAATTCTGTACTTATCCAACAAAACACAAAGATTAGAATATATTATTGTGTTTGTTTTTACGGTCCAGCTTCCTTTTTGATTAGCGCCCTTTTGAAATGAAAATACTTTTTACATAAGCAAAATACATATACGAATAAAAACGCTGCAAAAAATGTACACAAACAACAAACATTCCCGAGTTAGCAAGCAAAAGATTGAATCAAAAGCATCTAGAAAACAATACGATATGAAAACGATAATATCGTTTTCAGTATCTTTAAAAATTTTTTTCAAATACATTTTTCTCCGTTTTCCTGTACATAATCTTTAAAATTCTATATTATATATGTTAATTGAACTGTATTTTGAACAAAAAATTAAGACTTTACTTTCGAAATCGATTTTAAAATCAATCGAAACTCATCTCACCTGCTAAAAAGTATCATTTTGACAACGATCGTTTTTCATCACGTACCTGAGTGACTTGTTTTAAAAACAAAAATGAAATGTACAGAATGAGCGCAATCATAAATTGGTCATGAAGATGATCGAAATGTGAATATTTTAAGCGCAGCCTAAAGATGAACAAATATTTATTTCGTTATTACTATTTTTTATAACGGGACAGTATTTATTTTAACGATTTTTAAGTGATTTTTGTAAATTTATGCTTATTTATGCCAGTCAGCTCGTGCTGCAGGGAATAAAAATAATTTGAAATTGACTGTAATTTCTACGTGATTTTCTACTTGGCCCAATTAGTAGGTCTGCGCGAACGCCTGGTGATCTTGTGCAGAGTTGTGGATTTTACGTGCAAATGTTTTTGTAGCAATTGCATTTGACATTTCAGCCATTATTTACACAAACAAACGCTTTTGTTCTTGACATTTTAATCGCGCAGAGGAGTCCAAAACGACTCGAACAGGATCAAAAATTTCAAAAAAATGCTGACTGGGTCGTGCTGTGGTCGGGCAAATGGCCAAGCAACAACAAAAATACTAATGAGGATTGTTGCTAACATTTCTAGTTTGCTCATTTTTTATCAATGTAAAGAAACAAGAATGTCTAGAGAATCACCGCAACTGTTCTGTTTAACGTAGAACTAAACACTTACTTTCTTGAAAATAGTTCTGACCGGTCTGTAGACTTCTTAATAGAACAAGCTACATGCAAAATATTTTGACGCGTTAGCGCCATCAAAATACATTTTTGACAAGTAATCAATTTAATAAAATAAATAAATCTTGATATACTTTCGAATCGGTTTTCAATGCACAAATAAAAAACAGCTGACTGGAACGGCTTTTGTAACGCGTGTTGTGTAACTTGCAATTTTTCATGCACCAAAGTTTTTAATCGCACGACAAACGTCTATGAATAAACGCGTGTTATGTACTTCTACCTTAAGGGTTGTGTATTAATACACAAACACGAAAAACTATATGTATATATCCTAACTTCCGCGATAAGAAATCGTTGGAGAGGACATAAATACTTGTGTACAAATAGATATGTATTAAGATGGTTATACGAGGGTAGGCTGATAATGTGTGATTTGTATTCTTAGTTTTAGCAAATAAATGTAAATGAACGAAAGGCATCAAAACAGTGTTATGATAAGTAAGTATCGTGGGAAAAAATAATCAGTTCCCAATAATTCTCGCTTGCCCCTCGAATTTATAGTTAACAACAAACATTGTTTTACATTTCATTTATGTGCTACTTTTCATTGCTTTATAGTTTTCTTTTTTCTTGTTTCTATTTTCAAAGATCTTCAGTAATCCATTATTGTATGCAGGGCTGCCAGGTAAATTTGCGGGAAAATCGTCAGTTTCCTGAGAAAAAATAAAAAAATCATCTTTATCGTTTCGAAAAGTCGTCAAAAAAATCGGACAATTTAAAATTTATATTTTTTTTTAAACAATTTTTGTTCAAATTCAAACAAAAACATAATTACTTCAAACCCAGCTAGCATTTTGAATCGTGTAAGAGCGAGGGAGTCTCATGAAGAGCGTTTTTAATCATCGATGTCAGTATTTTTAAATCGGAGAAGATTCCTTACACGGGAAAACTCGTTTTAGTGAGATTGTTCCATAGCACAGCGAAAGAAGCTTCATCAATCGTTGTGGGAATTGTTTAACCCATATTCGGCCAAGAAAATTCAAACGTGATATTTTTAAGAATTTATACTCTTTTTATAGCAATTTGGGTCCTCTGAATCCAAATCCATTGTCGGTTTGACGCTGTCTTGTCCATGAGTCCCGGAAATGGGTGGCTGCTAAAAATGTTAAAAAAAAGATAATAACGAATGAGCAATGTTTTAAAATATATTTATTATTTTATTATATTAGAAGCAGTGCAGTTTCCAAGCATTAATGAGTGAGGAGCTTATAACAGAAATAAATAAAGGTTAATACCAATTCTTTTCTTGAACTATCCGAAGCGAAATCTTCAGACACTATCTGTATATGGCTGACGATAAATGGAACAAACTAGATCGCTGCAAGGCTACCAAGAAGACGTGGCCCACAAATAACAGGTCATTCTGAGGGAATTCTCAACTTCAGCCGGAGATACGTGATGATACTTACATACGTACTTACTGGTAAGTGGACGATAGAGAAGTACGCTATGAGACTCGGAGTCTTTTTCAATGAATGCTGCAGCTGCAGGGAACCTGGAACTGAGGAGACAGTATTTCATCTTCTATGTGATTGCACAGCGTTTAATTCAATACGACATGGATTTTTTGGGAATTACCTTAAACAAGGGCTATCAGAGATATCACGGGTGAAACTCTGCAACTTGCTGAAATATCTCAAAGCAACGGGCTTGCTACAGCCACCTTAGTATTGCCCCTGAACCAAGTGTGATTGGGGGTTCCAATTCTTGACGAGTTGTGTGGTTTCAAAACGGAGCCACTGTCGACTCTACTTGCAGCATGCCTAGTACTGTGCGTGCAACCAAGGTAACCAACCAACCAACCAACCAACCAACCAGCAAACTACTTATTTGACCTTATTTTATTCTGTAATTTGAGATAGCATTGCCGTGAAGGAGTTGAGAAGCAATGGTTTAGGTACATTCTTGTATTTTTTATATCTTTTTTATCGCTTTACGCTGTGCGTCGGTTCAATTCATTCGAAGCTTGTGAGAACCGTTACCTCTGTGTTATCTGACCAACGACAAACCAATATAGAATTTGTTCTATCTTATTGATAGTCACTTTCTCCCTGGCGCAAAACATTGTGAAAAAGTTGTCAACATTAATTTTATAGAAAATGGGATCTTTTACAAATTCTAATTGTCTTAAAACCACGCCTACACCCAAGCCAATATGACGATCGTAGTTGTTAATCAAACCAAAATATGGCATACAATTAAACAAATAACCACCATTCGAACACAAGCACCAAATCTTGTACCCAAAACGAATTGGCTTATTCCATGACTGACAACCAAAGAAGCATATTCTCCAAATAGCAGCCAGTGTTCGCGCTTGCGAACAGTGAAACAAAGAGCTATAATTTAGTAGGAATATTATTTTTTTAGGGTTTTTATTTGTTTTTGGTCATTTAAATTATTTATACAAATTCCCTTTATATAGTTTGATAATTTTTTAACAATTTATGTTTTTTGCAGTTATATAAAAATCTTCCTAAAAAGCGCCCCTAAAAATACCCCTGCAGGCAAAACATAAAACATGTTTTTAATTTTTTTTATAACGGCTAATTAAAATTAAGACTTTATATTATTTATATTATATGTCAAGAATCGTATGAGATTCATGTAGATATTCTCTTACAACTCGTGAAATGCTTGCCGTATAACTGCTAAAAATTTGATTTATATAGAGAGCCGTAAATAATTCATTCGTTGATGGTTTGTCGAAAGATAAATAAAGTGAAACGTTGTTGTTTTTGTACTCAAAAAAATCAAAGATTTTCTTAAGACTTGCATATGACAGCCGTACATAAAAAAGCGGCACGCGTTTTCTAGATTTTCAATAGAGCGGCCTGAATGCTTTTCAATTGGAAAAAACTATTTTTACAGCTCGTTTGGTAGTGAAGTACGCTGCTATTGTTAATTAATAATCTTATTTTGTGTTTTATTCAAACTTAAATGTATTAGTTAAAGAAATTTTTTTCTTTTGAGCTCGAGGTCCTGGTTTTATTGTATATTATTCTAATTTTTCAATATTTAGTTTGCCAATATTTCGTTTTTCATTGAAAAACATTTTTTGAGCTTTAATAATAATCTGAAAAAATTAATTCTTATTATGTTGTGTCAACAGCGTCTAATTATGAACAGTTCAAAAACGAAATATTGGCAAAATAAATATTGAAAAATTAGAATAATTAACAATAAAACCAGGACGTCGAGCTCAAAATAAAAAAGTTCTTTTAATAAGTTAATTAATACTTTTGAGCTGATGGCCTATGCTGCCAACGCTCATTCCCATATTTAGTCTCAGACTTTATTCTGTTGATTAACTAAATAAATAATTTTAATTAAGATATTTTTTGGTCAATTATCACTACTGTCCGTGACACAACGTTGACGCTCTTGCTTTGGTATGGTACATCAGCGTAAAAGCTAAGCGAAAGATAACGTTCCGCCTTCCGCTCTTGTTTAGATACGGCTGTTAATCTTTCCAAGATTAAAAAACGAAATTGTCAGGAAAAGTAATGTTTTATTCAGAATTTGAAGACTGAAAAATCGCCACTTTTTAGAAAAAAATCAGCTAATAGGCACTTTGCTAATTTCGAAACAAAAAATCGTCAAAATGACGATAAATCTGGCAGCCCTGATTGTATGATATTGTAAGCCTTTTCCCTTCTCCTGCATTCATTTGAATATATACTCGCGGATAACAAAGAAATATGTGAAGGAAGTTTATTTATGCATTACACTAATAATTTACAAATGCTAATATTGCTCATGTGCTTTATACGTTCATAACTCAAAATGATGTTAACATGTAAAAAAAGGATAATTAAAATCGTGTTCAGTTTAGGAAAAAATATTTCGAAATTAGAACTAATGGCTTTTGTAATTATTAAAAACATAGAAATTAAATCAATATTTTAACAAATCAGAATGAAGAAAAAAATATAAATGATTTAAGAGCTTAATAATATAGTTTATAAAAAGTTTTCTGAAAAAGTTTTAATTGGAAAATATTGTTTAAGAATTTAAAAAATAGTATATAAAATGTGTATACATATAAAAAGATTAGATTAGATTTTACCAAGATGCACTTCGCATTGTATTTATCGCGCATTATTGTGAGCAGTAATCAGTAAATTTTACTGCTTACCGAAAAATTTATCAGTAACCAAAAAATTTTTATTGCTTACGGAAATAACTTGCAGTAAATCAGTAACAAATTACTTAATTTAAAAAAATACTTTTATTTTTTTAAACTTATTAATATGTTTAATATAAAACCTAGAAAAACTTAAACCCTGGTTGATTTAGTTCCCTCAATTCAATTAATCTTTTGTTTGTCTTAAGTTGCTTTTTTAGGCAATATTGTCTGTAAAAGAACAACACGCCATGCAATAACCCAGCTAGTAATCCATTTCACTAACTAGCTAGTTTCACCAGTTTACGGAAAAACAAGAACATTTTAACTGTAAATGCTGATAAGGAAAATATTACGGTGGCAATGGAAAAAGATGACTCCTCCGACGCAAAGATGAAGAGTAGAATAGGTGACATGATGACATATCAAAGATGTAATAAAGAGCCTAATCCTGTTCTTTAAAGGAAGAACCATGAATTGGGTGAAGAACTTTTTAGTAACAAAGTGATTTCAGAAATTAAGAGAAGGAAACTAAAAACCGTAGCGCCGATCATATATGAACTTCCTAGAATCCATAAGGAATATAATCCATTAAGACCGATATGCTCCAAAGTTAAAGCCCCATCGAGTGAACTTTGAAAATATTTTACAGCAATTTTAAAGAGTATTACGGAGAACTCGATATACAATGTTAAAGATTCAGTGCAATTTAGAAAAAGGGTAAAAGACTTGACCATAAGCGACGATGAAAGATTGATCTTGTTTGATGAAGTGTCTTTGTTTCCGAGCGTACCTGTTGATTTAGCATTGAGAATTATAGATGATAGCTAGGAAGACATTGCAATGCACACCAACACGATAAAGGACTTATTTTTGAGAATATTAGTATTCTGCATTAAGGACAACCGCTATTTTAAATTCAGGGACAAAATATATACACAGAAAAGGGGACCACCCATGGGTTCACCTGCATCCCCAATTGTGGCGGATAATGTTATGGAAAAACTACTTGACACCTCTATTGGAAAATTAAAATTCAAACTAAGTTCCTGTCGAAATATGCAGATGATCTTTTTGGAATAGTGAGGGAGAGTGCAATACAAGGAATTGTGACGAGTATGAACGATTTTCCCCTTAGAATTAAGTTTACTATGGAGGAGGAGTGCAATAAAAAGTTACCATATCTGGATACTATTTTGATACGAAGAAATGATATACTCAAAATTGACTGATATCAAAAACCAACTGCCTTAAGTTGAATTTTTAATTTATACTTCAAAAACCCTATGCGCATTTCACTGGTTGCTTAGGCCAGATCGTCAGGAAGATTTTAGTAAAGCTAAAGATTTTACCCAATAAAAAATGGAGCTCCCAACGAAGCAGGTTTGTAAGGGAGAAACATTAACGTTTCGCTTACCATTGCGCTGACGGAAGACATGAATTTTATATGGCGAGTTCCCACTTTGAAGCAATACAGTTTTGATACATAAAGCGAATTATTCAGCGCATATTAAAATTTTTGTATGTAACGATCGGCCTTAAACACTGAATGTTTTGATACAGTTATTTTTTAGTATTCTCCCTTACAAACCTACTTCGTAGTAAGGGAATGCCGTAGCACTTGGAATTTTATTTTTTTTTATAAAAGTTGTTGAGAGTTCTTTCACTTACTTTACTGCATTTATGTATGTCTTATTGCGTAGCGCATAATTGTGCGCTTATTTTTTTAAATGTACCATTAGTGCTTCGCAAAATTATGAAATTTTTTATTGGGTACACAAATATTTTTTGATTATGACAAATACAAAACAGAGAATCTGGATGGTGAAAAACAACCAAAAATATATATGTAAATCCCTTATATATGTTCCAGTATTACCTGATAGATTTGAAAAAAATGGCCCATAAATCTAGTAACACATGTTCGGCTCAAGCTGGTTAGAATTGCTATAAATAAAACTTTCTGATGTTCGGTCAATGATTGACTACAGGTCTAAACCGCAACCAATTTAATGCTGACGTCTGTTTTTATCAAGAAAAAATAATTGTAATAAAAAAAATATACCTACTCAATAAACACACACAAAACAGCTAATTATGTACAGAAAACACTTAAAACTACCAATGTGACATAATTTTATTCAAATACAGCGTAAATTGTATTTTTGACGATTTTTTAAATTTCGGCTGGGATGCATGATCCCCATGGTAGTGAAAGGGTTAAAGTATTAAAAATTAAAAATCGTGTAAATTGAGGTAATTTCTAAGTCCCTCGATGTAAACGAAAACCATAAAATAGTGTAAAAGTAAAAACCGAGCAAAAAATGTATCGTTTAAATCGAGGGACAGGTCTTTTAACGTTCATGAATGGTTTTGTAAGGGAAAGTATGAAAGACTGTGTTTTAAGTTATATACTCTTTTGTTGCCTTATATCCAGCTAACGACTAAATTTTGTATCCTTTGGGTGCACATTTACACATAAGATCAAAGTACAATGAAACATATCAATATGTACATGCAGGTTTTTTTCTAATACACGCTCTATAACACACTCTCCAACGAAAACTGTAAGTTTTTGTGTTAAAGAACAAACTTTAACTAGACCTTAAAAAATTTGTAGTTTTATTACAAGAGTTGCGTTCACACCAACTCCGTAATTTTTAATATTGTTAATGGAAACGCCTTTTAAATTTTTTTTGTTAAATAAAATATTTGTTGGATGTGTATTTCCAATATAATAACCTCAAATTGGAAATCAAAATTAATATATTCAGCTTAACATATTCTTAGTAGTCAATTATAAAATTATTTAAATTTATCCACTTCTGTTAGTCACGAACTCAACCGATTATTGACTCAAATAAAACTAAATGTCAATATATTAATAAGCCTATCAATGAATTTAAAAAAACAAAATCGAAAAACATCTGATTCCGTACACTTATAAAATGATTACAGTAACTAAATGTGGGTTATTAAACTCGTTTTCCGTACTGTTAAAATTGAATAAAAATATAGTTATTTTGCGAATAATTTTATTTTTCAACACTTGTGTTTGTTATTCAAAAAACAAACTACCAAAAATTAATGTTTTACCGTATTTATTTTGTTATGTAGTTTGATTTTTTTCGGTTAAAATATAATTTTTAAAACCAAAAACTATTCAATTTTACGGAATATGCTGTTTAATATATAAAAAAAATTAATATGAATATAAAAATCATTTGTTTTAAATGAAATCCCAGTAAAAAATGTGCTCCAAAAGGAGCACGTTTTGTGTATGAATGCATACCTCAAATCGCTTCAAACCTACTGATAAGATGCCTGATTTTTGTATGGAGTGTTCCCGGTTTGGAGGACTATTTACTGCTGACAATAAGCGATTTTTTTATCATGCAAACAAAGCACTCCTAAAGCGCTTTTTTAAGGGATAACTATATTTCCATATTCATTGATTTTTTGCTTTTATTGCTTAAATGCATTGTTTCAATAATTTTCGTAAACCATTATATATTTGTATTTTTTTCGCTTTAAAACCTCATCGTTGCAGCACTAAAATAGCAGCTTTTTCTATATTTTATTCTTTATCATTTACTGCTATATAAAAGCTCTCTTATTGAAGCGCTCGATTATGCGCTTTTTCTCTAAAGTGCTTCAAAAAACCCAAATTTTTTTTACTGGGATGTAAATGATCCGTTTTTTAAATGAATTTTAAGTTGTTTCAAATAAATTTTCGTTTGAATTTCACTACATAAGTTTTTGAGTGAACGGAATGTGCGATCGGTTTTGCACTTTGCTTTAGCAAATGACAGATTCGAAAAATTTTTTTTTAGTTCAATATTGTTTGACATAAATGATTTAGCAACATATATTCGCAAAATTGCTTAAGGAAGCCTATTGCATATTACAGTTGGTCCAATAGACAGATATATAGTCTTCTTCGGTTTGGCAATTATTTTTTTCCTTAGTTTATAATGATAACGTAGACTACTTATTAAGTAGCAATTCCAAGTTAACGGGTAAAAGTATGCTTAAATTTACAATTCAGTGGCCGTATGAAAAATAAACTAACTCCATTTTTTTTTAAACACGAGAAAAACACACTTAAAGTTTTAAACATATTTCGCTAATTATTAAATATGAATTTATGTTACTATGCGTGCACATTAAACAAACCATAATTTTAACCCATTAGAGGTCAAACAAAAACTGGACACTTTTTTTACGTTCAACTTTATTTATTGATTAAAATAAGTATTAAAAAAAACATAAAATCGAAAAAATTACTAAAAAAATTTTTTAACTGAGTTTTTTAAGGTTTTATGTATGACAATTTTCAGAACATTGATTTTGAATGCAAAGTATTTTAAGCACTTCTTATACTGCCAACGAGCTCTTATATGGCAAAAAAATTTACCGCAGATGGTTTTGTAGTTTATTAGGATAGTGTCCAGCCACATCTTGAGATTAATCTGCAAACATTGACCAGACGTTACTCTCAATTTCTACGATCAACATAAAGATTTTAACAAAAAAAAGCTTTTAAAAAACACGATAATGTCGTGCAGTTCAGGTCGACTACTCCAAAATTTTGAACAACACGTGAAACAAATGAATCAGATGATTCCACATGCAATATTTTGGAGTACAAATTCTAACGGGCAGCAATAGCCGCTACCCTTATTTGAAGCCGAATCGAACTGGATTTCCTCGAAGGAATTGCTGAGCGCAATGGTAGTCAAAATGTTTAACCATTGACTCGTTTTTAGGAATATTTTGGCGGGGCCATAATGGCTTTATTGCTCAATTGAATGTTAGATAAAGCCATAATGGCCTTTTTGCCCAATCATTGAGAGGTAAGGCCATATCTAAAATTTTGCGAAATGAGAGGTATAGCCATATTTTTTTTTGCAAATGAGAGATAAAGCCATATTTTTGCGAAGCCAGATTCCAATACTTTAGTGTTTATTGTTTCCAGGAAAAGACATTGTTTATTCTTGTGACGCACGCAGGAAAACTTTATTCAGCGAATCCACCTGCCGCGTCCTACTGGAGGAGAAAACCTGTAAGCACGGCCGCAGGCCGCCACGCAGAAAAACTTTAGTATGCGAAGCCAAATTTCAATACTTAAATTTACTGTTTCCGGGAAAAGACATTTTGTATTCTTGTGACGCACGCAGGAAAACTTTACTTAGCACGGCCGCAGGCCGCCACTCAGAACTACTTTAGTATGCGAAGCCAGATTTTAATACTTAACTTTAGTAAAAGGGCAAATCATTACCTCTTAATTAAAAAATAAGAAAACTATTAATCAATGTAAAATGCAAAAGTTCTTCAAAACTGAAATGAGAGATTAAACCATTTTCTAATATTACTAATGTAAGCTAAGGCCATGATGGCTTTATCTCCCATTCGAATGAAAAAAAAAAAATAAAAGACTTTATCTCCCTTTTGAATGAGAGCTAAAGCCATCATGGCCTTATCTCCCATGGTATTAAAGCACCCCCTATTTTGGCCAACATTCCGCTAAGTATTTCTTTCGAAGAAGCCAGGTCGATTCGACTTTTAGTATTGGAGGCTATAAGGTCAAAGACAATGAAATCAAAGATTTTTCAAATATTTTTTCACGTACACTATTCAATCTTTTCAAACTTCAGAGTTCTGCTGAGGGATTGAGCTCTGCGATGAAAAGCATTTCCAAATAGGATTTATTTGCTTTGCGAAGTCTTGCCACGTTTTCTTTTGTGACAACGGTTCATTATCACTATCGTCACTGACGTCGTTGTCAATGATTTCAAGATTAACGAAAACTTCAACAGTACCAAGATTGTCTTTTTGTAGAATTGAAATCGTTATATGTTCCAAAACACCTCCTTCTTCATCACATGATATGCTATCAACAGCTTTTTGAAGGCTTTTGATCACTTTTGGGCCGTACAATGTTCTCCACTCTTAGCTAAAATCTAAAAAAAACTTAATTTTTACCTATGAATGTTGCCAGTGTACTCAAACGAGTACAGACAATTTTATACTATCCTACTTTTATTATTTTTTTATGTAAGTAATATGTTTTAGTCTGTGAGTCATTTTGATAGATTTTAATTATAAAAATTAAAAATTATCAAAAAAAAATATCAATATTTTTTCCAATATTATGAAAATAGTGTTCATACCTTCACACTGTTTTCGAGACACAAATTAGAATTATGGTGTTCTCTTTTCTACCAAAAAAAATACCACATTTTAAAAGGTGCATGTATAAAATGTCTTACCGAACATGTAAAACTGCAATTTTTTATATGACGAGAACAAAACACAAAATTGAGTCGCCCTGTTTTTAACAGCTGACTAAAAGTTTTTTTCTTTAAAATAAAAAAAAAAAAACATTAACCCAAATTTGTTAATAGATTGATATTAAATAAATAAATAAATGAACAAAATGAATGACGAAATTCCAATTTCTTTAGTTCGTTTCTCATAAAGTATGTTAACAAGAAAATACCTTTGCCAGATTGCCGATTTATAAACACCAAGTTTTCACGATTTCTTGATTTGACGTTTTTTTTCAAAAATAATTTTATAACACCGAATTCATTATAAGTATTAAACATTTTTTTAATCTCTTTAAGTTCTGGAGATAAAAGGTTACCGAATTTACCCGTTTTTACCTTTTCTTTTCCCTAAAAAATCGAATATCAAAAAATTATTACGGATTTTCTTGAATCAAGTACAGAAAGATTGATTCAAGTACGGATTTTTAATTGCAAAATACTTAAATTATCCATATTCAATCCCGATTTCGTACTTCAAATAACCCGAAAATGAGATTGATTAAAGTAAAACTAAGATTATATATATCAATCTCAAAATCTGCTTGATTCAAGAATTATAAAATTATTTAAATCCGAATTCGTACTTGAAAAAATCCGAAACTGAGATTGATTTAAGTAAAACTGAAATTAAATCAATATCTAAATGCGCTTGGTTCAAGTATTATAAATTTTATTTTATTCTAAATTTATTCTAAATTCGTGCTTGAAAAAAACCAAAAAAGAAATTAGAAAGTAAAAGTTATTATGGTTATTTACTTACCCGCATTACACAATACAGAATGATAAAACACCAACTTCATGCCCGATATGGTTTTGACTTTAGAAATCTTATGTACATATTTAACCAAAAATATAAACTTAATGAGAAGCAAGAGTTCAAATTAACTTTTTAAACCTTTTTGGTACACATGAGTCTGGCCTACCTTTTTTTCAATTTGTATAGAAAATCAAAACATGCGTAAGCCGAAAGGCTAAACACAACGAAAAGTTTAATCTTTTATTTACTTGATTTAAGAACTTTATACTTATTTCAATAAATTACAAGATTGATTTTCGAAAGTAATCCATTTAGGATTGTTTTGAGTACGTTCAAGTGTTATTCGTACTTGAATTTTTGAGTACGACTCGTACTTAAAGTAATAACATACAACTTGATTTTTCCCGAGTTATTTTCTTTCCGCGTATGTATAGATAACCCGAGTTTTTGTCTATTTGTATGCAATGCATAAACTTAATTCAAAGGTTTACGTATTATAATACACAATGCCACGATATTTTTCCAGCGGGTAGATATAAATATATCGTGTAGATTTCTTCAAAAAAGTGAAAACAATAAATATTTTGAGTTAATAACCTCTTTACGATCAAGGGCGATATGTTACAAAGACAATAACAAATTATATTTAATTAAAATTACCGAGCAGACCTTCAGTCTGTTGTACTTGAGAAGAAATTCAAGTCATGAAAATCGTTCTAGAAAGAGCACGTCTTGTCTGTCTATCTATATGTTAAAAAGAAAAGTAACGATACATCTTTTTGCCGATACCGATACTCAAATAGAAATATCGGCGATACCGATAATGATACAAAACCTATTAAATTTAAATTCAAGATTAAAAAAATTAACAAGGAATTTTTTTATTATACAAAATTACAGTGTTACCCCCGTGTTCAGTAACGATTTTTAAATTTAACATACGTTTATTAAGGACCATTTCCAAAAAATTTGTTCTTTAAACCTTTATTAAATTTAAAAATTTTTATGAATACAGACATAAGAGATATTTAATATATAAAATTGATGATTATAAAATAAACAAAAATTTAATTATATTTTACTCTATTTACTCAAAAATATTTACCGAAAAAAGAAAGCATGCACCATGTTGCCACGTTCACACTGCTGAACAAACAAACCATTAAATAGTACTAGTAATATTTCTTCTTTTTATGTTCTCGGCAGCAAATATTGCCCAAAATAAAATCACAGGCAATGCGTACAAATATCATCTGTTATGGCATCGTTATGAGAGAATTACAAAGTCAGGTGTTAAAGTGCTTTACTTAAGCAACTTCAATATATATGTATACACACTTCCATACACACACATTTTTTAAAATTGTAAACAGTTGTCACTTTACTTTAATTCTCTACCTTGTGTTTGCCACACCGGAAAGGAAGTCAGAATAATAATGTGGTAAATTATGTGAATTTATGCAATAAAATTTCAAATTTATGTTTTATCCTTTAGAAATAACATGGGGAAGTACTAAAGAAAAGTTTTTCTGGGTAAAAATACAACACCAACACATGTGCAGCTTCCTTGTAAATTTGTGTATGTGTAAAGTACACATACTTTTCTATTAACATTTTTGCAAAATGTCTAAGGAAATTCAGAAGTTAACAGAAAGCAAGGAAATACAGTTTATTTTAGTATAAGTCGCAAAGCAGTTGTACATAGTAGCTTTTGTTGACGGCAAAGGTTGTGTTGCAAAAATCACTTTTTCTAAAATACTTCAAATTCGTTCTATGTTAATCTTTTAACCAATAAAACCAAAAACAGACGTGCTAAAAAAAGTTTGTAGCGAAATGTGTGTACAAGTGACTTTTGATTAGATTAAATATTTTACAATATTTTAGTGTTTTTTTCTCTTCTACTTTTTTTTTGCTTCGTTAAAGTTCCTTTTTTCCAGTTGGAATAATAAAAAACCATAAATACTTTTTGCTAGAAGGCAGGCTTAATTTAATAAGGTTCCTTAGCATGTGTATTTTCGAGTGAAGAAAAATAACAATCCAAGTTTGGATTACTGAACGAATAAAAATGTAAAAAATAAACAAAATTTTATTGCAAAGTTCTTTGAGCAATTTAATAAGCCTTAAGAATTTGTATTTAAAGAATATATTATGGATTCCAAAAATAAATTTCACAAAAATATAAAAAATGCTTATTGATTAAAATAATATACAGTCCGCCTAAAAGAGGACACTAAGCCGAATTTCACAAGGCATTTATATCCGCAACTTCGGTTAAACTAGAAAACTAGTGCAAGAGGCTTTTGGTTTGCATGCCAGAGTCTGTGGTGCTCTGGTAGGATTACTTGCAATATTTATTTCTGGTATCTGCACATTTTTGATGTAACTTTTTTATATATTAGTATTATTACCAACGTTTGGGAGCTTCAGTAGCCACGTATACGATTATTTTATTCTTTTGCAAGTCAAAATTAAGTAATTCAAACCCATAGAAAATTTCGAAAATTTAATGACCGATGAAGCGCATTTAAAGTCTGGGGCACTGAAAACCCAAGAGTGATTCAACGCATCCTTTGCATGCACTTAGCGTCACAGTTGGTTTGGAGTGTCAGCAAATAAGATCTACGGCCAGTACTTCTTCCAAGACAAAGATGGCAATACATTGACAGAAAATGGTGAGCGTTATGTTAGACAATATTTTGTCTCCTGAACTTTATAATACTTAAGAAATGTGATTTCAACAAGACCAATCTACCCCAAATTTTCTTTACCACATAATCTAGAATTTTCTGCGATCGTTTTTTGGTAACCGTATCGTTTCATGATTTGGAGATGTCAATTGGCCACGGGGGTCGCCCCACTTAGCACCACCTGATTTCTTTTTCTGGGGATATTTAAAGATCAAGTATACGCCAAAAAACCGCAAGGACTTCAACAACTAAAAGACAACATAACAAATTTAATTACTGCAATTGATCAACCAGTTTTGTCTTCAGCTATGGACCAGGTACAGCAAAGAGCGGCAGCTTGCGAAGAGGATGGTGGCAGGCATCTAAAGGACATTATTTTTAAAATTGTGATTTTTATTTACATTTTCAAATTATTCAATTGTGTATTCTTAGTCAAATTGCAATTTTAGAAGCTTTTATACTCCTATTCCATAAATATTTTCCAGGAATATTTTCTATGCACTATCAGAATTTTAAAAAGTAAGCGCCCATTTATGCGCTACACAATAAGATATACAAAGATGCAGTAAGGTCAGAGAATGAATTCTTAACCAATTTAGATAAAACAAGTAAACGTGCTATATTCGGCTATGCCGAATCTTATATACCCTTCACCATGGTTAGGCAAGAACAGAAGTTTATATATGCGTAAATCTAAATACAAAATCTAAATCTAAATAAAAAGGCTAATTTTTCGGATTTCAGTATTTTGATTAAAACTCAACCATTTTTTAACCGATTTGACCGACGTTTTAAAGAAGCAACTTTCCAGTTAGTTGGGTTATTATACTTGGACTCGGGAAGATCTATGATTCCCGAAAATCGGTATTTTAAATGGGGGCTTCGAAAAAACATAAAACTGACAGACGGACAACCGGATTTGAAGTTTCCTTCTCATAAGGATCCAGAATAAATATACTTTATAGGGTCTAAGATTAATATTGTAGAAATTACAAACGGTGAAGGGTATACCAATTTAACATTTGAAGAGCCAAGACATTTTACTTTCTACGAAGGGAGCACATTAAAGAATAACAGTAACAACAAAGACTTCAGATTGTAAAGCTAATCGTTACATTTACCAATTTTTATATGCGCTGTATTAAGCTTTTTCTGTGACAAAAATGTATTGCTTCAAAATTGGAACTCGCCATTTAAAGTTCAAGCCTTCCGTAAGGGATATGGTAAGCAAAACTTTTTCGTTTTTCCCTTCTAAACCTGCTTCGTTGGAAGTTTCATTTTATTATTATTTTGCAATTTTGCCTTGTATAAGTTTCGTTAATCGTTTTTTCCTCCACATAAGTAGTTTTTGGTGTGGTCCTAGGATAATGGGGCTTCCATGGGCTTCCATCTGTCGTTGCATAGAAACAACGCACTGACATTTTTAAGAACACTATTGATTATATGAACAATATTTTCAAAGAACAATTAATTAAAATAAAACGAAGCAATTACATAATTTTTATTAAAGTTTAAGATAATTTTCTTGTTGCATATCATTTAACCTATTCTTTTTACTCTTTGAAATTTATTGGAGTTTTTCTTAAAAACCATTGATATACAATAGAAACTATCCCTCGACTTTCCTTAAATTAAACTGAATAATTTAATGTTAAACAATTGATTTAATGTGCTTATTTAATTTTTACTGTTGTCCTTGAAGTTCTTGCAATTCAATTCTTCTTTCGGGCTCAATTTATTCATAATTTACTTCTATATTGTTTCATTTTATTCCTGCTACTTTAAGAACATTTTTCATTGTTGTACCAGCTCTACCACTGGATGTGAATATGCGTGTCATCTGCAATGCAGCTGCCTGTGGAAAAAAAGAAATAGAAAAAACAAATTCTGTCATGTTACAGCATCACTAATGATAGCGTTACTCTTTAATAGGTTATCAACTGTACACGTTTGAATGTTTGCCTAGATGTTACTAAGTATATGATCCTTAGGGCAACCCTAATCAGATACTTATATATTTTAAAAATTCATTCTAGCAAATCCTAAAACTTTTACATACTTCTGTAGTGCATAGCTACATATTTTGCCATAAATCCCCAATCAAGAGGTTATTCTTTTTATTTTTTTTTTAATTTCTCATGGTTCATCCTAAGGAGTATTATTCACTAACTTCCGTTGTGCAATTGTATTTTTGTTTGTTATTCTTTGTATGTATGTATATGTGTGAACTGGATTTGGTATAAAGTGTGTGGTAAGTGTAGTAAGACTCGCAACATAAACATGAATGATAATAAACATAAGCAAGCAACAAATATTGCTGACATTAGCACAAGAAATTATTATGCTCTTATCAAGCAGTTGTGGATGCAGGATGTGAAAAACTCACACACACAGCCTTAAATAAAGCAAAAAAATGGTAAATGTGTTTGGATAGAAGCACAAAATTTAAAACGATGATACTAAAATAATTTCAAAGAAAATCTTAGCTTCAATACCAATAAAATTAATGTTGCAATATAAAAACTAGCTGTAGTTTGCGCTAATCCATTTTTTTAGGATTAAACCTTGAAGGTTACTCTTCATTTTAATACATTAAGGTTACTCTTTGTTGAATCGAAGAACTTACTCAGCCTTAAAGATAATCAGTCATATTTAGCTATAAGCCATATTTTAGGCAATAAACACAGAGTTCAATTTTATGTTCACAACAGGTGCTTTTCTTGCATATATTACATGTACTTTTCGTCCCCCTGAGTTTGCTATAGATGCAAGGGTGACAATTGTTAGGCTCCTTTGGTCCTTTGGCATTATTTCCAACGGATTCTTTTCGATAAGGTATTTTATTTTGAATTTTTTCCTTAATTAAGGTCTGCAAGGAAGGTGTCTCGAATCTGCCTCTTAAATAGAGAGCTTCGAGAAATTGATGAAGATTTTTCAGGTACAGTCGTCGGTTTTTGGGGTCTCGATCTTTATTGAACATATTGTGAGTGTATATCGAGACCTATCCGCGAAAATAGTGTAAGCGCCAAAAATCAAATTCTTCAGGAGAGAGCCTTTTTATTTTATTTCATATAAATTTTGTATGAAATTTGTCGCTTACAATAAAATTGTTCTTGCTATAAAATCGCAACGGTACCTTATTTGACAATGACATTTTAGGAGATGATGCAAGTGTTGCCAATAAAGTCATTTATTAAAAAAAAACGAAAACTAAAATTTATGTCGCTTACACTATTTTCGCGGTTAGGGCTCGATATTACGGAGCTGTTGACAAAAGTAATATTTTAAATTTCACAAAACTTCGTCGTTGCGACGAGTACACACCTCTGAATTTCAACTTAAAATAAAATGAGGACCCAGCGAACGTCCACTCACTGCAAGCTTTCGGCATCAGCTAAAAAGGGTGTTATTTGAACACTCATTACAAAGTTATATAATAATAAAAAGTAAATGAGCTTCGTCGGTTCGACGAACAGTGACCATCTAGGGTTAAATCCACTGTTGCCAGAAAATTTATCTAAGAAGTCTGCAAAATTGGGTTAAAAAATCTCGAAAATCTGCAAAAAAAATGTAAAAATCTGCAAAAAATCTGGGAAATTAAAATCCTTTATTTTGGGATTTTTTTATTTTCGAATTCATACAACAAACTAAAAGGTGTATTTAACATTTTGGTACATTAAAATAAAAATTTGGTATATTCAAAAGAAAAACATTATAAATCGAGCCGTAACCGCGAAAATAGTGTAAGCGACATAAATTTCAGTTTTCGTTTTTTTAATAAATGACTTTATTGGCAACACTTGCATCATCTCCTAAAATGTCATGGTCACATAAGGTACCGTTACGATTTTATAGCAACAACAATTTTATTGTAAGCGACAAATTTCATAAAAAATTTATATGAAATAAAATAAAAAAGCTCTCTCCTGTAAAATTCGATTTTTGGCGCTTACACTATTTTCGCGGTTAGGGCTCGATATGTATATTAGACTGGCCATAGCGTTATATAGAAAAAATTAAAAATGTTAAATCCAAAAGTTTTCGCCCTGAAAAATATAAGGTTGGGGATAACAATAATTATACATTGTATATAAACGATCAGGTATTTGATGGAAAACTATTTTTAAAATGAAACGATTTAAATCCGATAACATCGTTTTCTGTATCTTTTAAAAATTATTTATAATACATTTTTCTCTTACTTTCTTTGTGTATTCTTGTTAGATCAATTTTTGAACAAAAAATACAGACTTATTCAGAAATGAAATTAAAAATTGCTCGAAATTCAACACAACTTTTAAAAACGATCGTTTTGAAATCGATCAATTTTAATCACATACCTGAATATTTATAATTTTTTACATAAAACATAAAAATGTACATCCAAATACATTGTTCATATATCGTATTTAAAATAATTTATGCATTTATTTATTGTAAATTTCAGAAGTCACAATTAATTTAAAAAACCTGCAATTTGACAACAAAAATCTGCAAATCTCACTTTGCTATTTTGGCAACGAAAAAATCTGCAAAATGCAGAGAAATCTGCACTTCTGGCAACAGTGGTTAAATCACAAACGAAATTTCTGATAAAATCTTGATTTATTTGAGTGTATGTGTTTGTTGAACATACACAATATAAGCTAACAGACATCAGTCTCTAAATTTAAGAATTAAATATTTAAAAAGAAAATACTTGCTTACTTACTTAGATGGCACTACAAGCAGTTTTTATTTTGGCCTGCTTAAGTAAGGTTTCCCACGTGCGTTGATCTTTTATGCGTTGCCTCCAATTTGATTTACAAAGGATTTGTAAGTCTTTTTTAACTTGGTGTTTCCACCGGATTCTTTTTATTTTGATGCGTGTCACTATTTTCAAGCCACAGCTCATGTTTAATTTCTCGTCGGTAGCTCAGCCAGCGGACATGGGCCCATACATTTTACGAAGTGTTTTCTCTCGAAAAAGCCTAACACATCTTCATCTGTTTATTTAGTTCCCATGGCAATGTTTTAAAAGCCAATTATTTATGTAGGAAATTTTGGTTAACCTGCTTGAATGTAAAGTGTATTCCAGTGTGAGCGTTATGATTCGTTCAAAACAAATGGTAGTCGGACGGGGAAAATGGTAATGTAGACTTTAACGCGGGAAAGTCAAAACTTTCTTATCAGTATATTCCAAATATTTATACCCAAACCACAATAAGGAATAGATTATAGATTATGCGATTGTGCTGATATGAGTTACACATTCAAATATTTTTTCTAGACCTTTAAGCATACCGATCGACTCAGAATCACTTTCAAAGTACACAGTATAGTATGAGACTCGGCTTTAATAGTTTCGCTTTGTTATTTTTTCTTTATTATTATAATTTTTCTTTGGTTTTTTCCATTTCAAGTATTTTTGTCTCTAATTTTACTTGATTTTCGCAATTTTTTGTCTATTTTTTCATATATAAATAATTTTTTTAATTTGGTCTGTCTTTTATTTATGCATTTTGAGTACAACAATTTTAATTTTCTCCAAAAATAAAACATATAATTTTTAACCAGAGGCAATAAAACACACCCCGTCACTAACACTCAATTCACACGGGGCTTTTGCGACGTCTCTTTTTGTTTGATGGCGAACATTGTAGAGAAGAAAGAGGGGCAAACAAAAATACTCGGTTTGTGTTTTTCAAGTCTTTTTTTATATTTCTCTTTTAACTTCCTTTTGTTACGTTTTATTCATTTTATACTTTGAAGTGTCAGGTTGAAAATTCAGTGGAACATCAATTATCGATAACAGACCGGACCGGACCGGAACGGCAGCATTCTGTATTATAAATTTTTTCTTGTGTTTCTTATATTACTTATGAAAATATATAATGTGTTATTATGTAAATATTTATTTATGAGAAAAAAAGTAATTTTGATTGTTCATAAGTAAACGAAGGATAACTTGTTTATAACTTCAGATTACAGAGGTATTGCCGGATAAAAATGGTAATCGTTGCAAAACAAAATTTTTATTAATGCAAAAAAATTGTTTTTATTTTCAGGTTAATTGATGCTGCCGGTTAATCGAGTTACGGACAATCAAGGCCCTGCTAAAAATATAGAACAGATTGGTTTTTTGAGTTTTATTTGAAAAGTCTTATTTAATTAAGATAAAAGTATGGTAGCACAAATAAACACAAAAAAAAATATAAAAAAGTGTACTTATTTACAAGGTGGTCTGAAAAAACAGCTGACTGTTAGTGCTTTGCCTGTTGTTGTTGCATTGTTGTGATATTGAGGCCACCTTGCTAAAATATTACAATGGAAACTTAAGTTGAAATTAAGCGTACAACATCGGTGACTTAAGTTCCACTTAAGTTTTTAGTGGAAAAGAGAATTTTGTATTTAAAACGATTTTAAACATAAATGTGTTTTAATATCAATCCTGAAAATTGGGCATTACTCTTTTAAAGCAAACAGATGAGAATACAATACATTATTGCGTTAATGTGTATAAAGGTTTTTAATAGAAATTAATTTTTTTAGTTGTTTAATTCACTCCAATTAATATTAATTACAATGTGCTTGTGATAGCCGTTTTCCAAAGTAAGCGCTCATGCTTGCAATTACAAATTTAAATTTTAATGTACAATAAATCTTTTTTTTATACTTTTGGGATCATTATTCAATTTAAATCAATTCAACTCCTTTAAATGCAATTTGTAGTTCCGTGTCTTAGGGATTGACACAGAAGGGCTAAATAACCTTCCTTGGAGCCTAGAACTGCTGGGCAATAAACTTTTGTTTATTAACTTTGGAAGGTTATAATTACAATCACTCATAAGAGTGATTATAATTGTGGGGTAAGGGAAAAAATAAATAAATGTTAATTAGTGAGGGATCTCTTTATTTGAAAAATGGGGATGTATCTATCTACCTTTTTATTTTCCTATTTTTTTAAGAACAGGTGCTTGTAGATGGGAATATCCGCGCTGGGAAACTGGCAGATATTGATCTCCTATGTAGGGTTGGGTTAGGTAAGTATTTAGACTACTTTTAGATTAACACCAATAGATTTAAGTTTACACTTTAATTTTAATAATGTAGGTAGGTATTTCTTTATTTAAATTTTAGTTTAAGTTTATACAAGTTTAGGACGGTTTTAATTTCAACTTATTAAAGCTGTTGCTAAGGCCCAAGTGACCGATACAAAAATTTATTTTTAGATCTTAACATATCTTCGACCCGTAGATAGCCGAAGCTGTTTGGAATAATTCCGTAAGTACTAAGAAATTGTAAATTCATTTACATTAGTACAAGAACAATGGCTTTTAAACTGTAATTATAATATTATTTTAGAAATTACAACTCATATCTTTTATCGTTACAATTCATTCTAAATACTTATTTTTAATAACAATTTAGATTAAAGTATTTTAAATTCAGTTTACATATTATTAATTAAATATTTGCAAATTCATTTTGTTTTTTATTTATATATATTATAATTATTGTTTAAATCTAGTTTGAACACAATTTTTCGTTATATTTTTTTCAAGAAAAATTTTTTTATTTGCGATTTTTGAGAAATGTTTTTTTCTTTCTTAACTCTTTTGAATAATTTTCTAAACCCTATTTAATTTATATATTAAACAACATAACTCTTGCTTTTATTATATTTTTTATTGATGTTGAATTAATTGCAAAGTCGAAACAAAAAATTTGGCGAAAGAAATGCATAGGAAATAGGTTATCCTCCAACAATAAATTTCCGGGTTTTTATCAATAAAATTGTGAATTAAGTACAAAAAACTAAATCTTATATATTAAAAATTATGTATTCCCAATATTAATTTGATAAAATTACAATTTTTATTAAACAAAACTTGAAGATTCTTTAAAATTTGTAATCACGAAAACTAACACATTATATGCAAAAGAGTTAAGAAAACAATTAAAAAAAACAAAATCGGGAAAAAAATTCCGCGACAAAAAAAATTAAAAATTGTATTTAAAAGAATGGGATTGATTTAAATTGAACAATCATCCCTGAAGTATAAAAATATTGTTTAATCTAACATGGGCATTATTATTTTTAATAGCGGTTACGAGCGCTAACTTCAAAAAATTACTTGCACTATTGAATTCAGCAGACTCAAAAAGTATTTACTGGAAGGTTGTTCAGCTTGTTAAAAAAAAGAGTCAAATCCGTTCACATTGTTATTATTTTTTCTTATTTTATTATATCATTAATTTTCATTAAGCACATTCCAAATCAAGAGCGTAAACTTTTCGCAGATGACGCTTCCACATCTCTAAATGAACTACTAAACTTTTTTTATTCGTCCTCTACAAATAGACTCCCACTCTTGTCGGTTTTAATGAGTCTGTGTGTGGTTATAAGTAACAATGACACGTCTGTGCTTGTTTGTACTTTTAAGCAATTAAAGACTCACGTACCCTCTAAATCTGGAGTTGTGAACACTGTCTAATAACAATGTCGCATGCATGAGTATATAAACACTCTCACACACGAGCACACAACAGCGGCTTTCAGCTTAGTTTGTTTAAAAATTAAAATTACGGCCCACAAAATACAAAGCAGCAATTTGGGGGTCTGTTTGTACAAACGAAACTAAATTTGTTTAATTGATTCATTTAGACTGAGCGTGATTTTCATATACAAATATTTAGACTGAAGGTAACGGATTATGCATTTTTCGGTTTCGAAAGAAAAGTTAAATAAAACAGACATAAATCTATGATTTCGAAAAAAATATTTCTTCATTATATTGCTCGAACCTTGGCATTACTTACGAAATACAATGTTATTAAAGTAACTGGTTCGGATTGATTGCAGCTATCGAACCTTTTGAGGTAGTTTTCGAGGAATTTCTTGTAGATTTCGTGCGGTATTCCTCGACAATAACTTTAGAAATGTTGGTTTTCCGATGCTTCAAAATTTCAAATGTTTAAATATTCTCACCTCCAACAAAATAATTTTAAACAGTTTAAGTGAAGAAACCTCGTCAGATTTTGGTTTGCCACAAGGCTCCAAATTAAGTCCCATTCTTTACATTATATACTCCAACGAGCTTATTAACTCATTAAAAATGTGTAAGACCTATGCTTACGCGTATGATACTGCTATAGTAGTAGCCCACAAAAATGCAGATTCCGCAGCAATAATAATGCAACACCAGCTCGATATTGCGGTAAGATGGTGCCACGACCATGGTTTAATAATTAATGCGTCTAAGACAAAACTTATGCATATTAAACCACCACATTTGCTTTATAGGGAAATAAACCTAAAATTTTATTCCACAGAGCTCGACTACTACGGAGATCAAAGTTCCATTATATTTGAAATTGTTAACACTTACAAATATCTTGGCGTGAATGTAGATCATAATTTTAAATGGATTATATATATGGCAGAAGTTCGTAAAAAATTAAGAAAAGCTGCGTTTATTTTACGTCATTTAAGTTACAGATCCAGCAACACACTTGTAAGACAAGTATATTTTTCTTTAGTCGAATCGCATCTTCGTCATGGTATAACAGCATGGGGCAGCTCAACACATTGTGAGAAAACGCAAAACCAACTGCTAAAAATACTAAAAACTACACTACCTTTAAACAACATAGCAAACACTCCAATAAACAACATGACTTTAACCAATGGCAACAATATAGTGAGTAATGTTGACAACAATTACAACACAAACTAGTTACATAACTTCATCAACAACATAGCAACAACATCATCAACAACGTATAACAACTCAAATGCTTTTAGTACAACAGATAACAACAATCTGTTAACTAATAATATAGCAAAAGAACTACAAATACTAAACGTTAAAAGCATATACTTCACTACATTATCTATCGAATTCTACAATGATTCAAGACTCCTTACAGGAATAGATCACAACCACCAGACCCGGCTAAACGCTGAAGGAACAACAATACTCAACAAAATGCCTACTGAAATATTGGAAACAACAATAAATATTAACAAGAGAAAAAAAATATTTAAAAACTTTTTTATAAATACTCAATGAACCAAAAATTAACTTGTATTTAAAAACTTTTTAAACACATTTTTTCATTATTTTTTTTATATTATATTTTTTCAATCCAGCAACGAATGCTCTATAAGTAATAGTAAATTTAGAATTGAAATTTGTACCTGCAGACAAGCCCTAGCGGCTTTGCAAGGTCATTAAACAGAAAAAACTATTAGTAGTTTTTTATCAATTAGAAAAATTATTTAACAAGTATTTAAACTTAATTATTGTAATAATTGAATCAATTATTTTTTTTGTTGAAAGAAATTAAAAATATAATTTTTAATTTATTTACATTTTAGTTGTTTTGAAATAAATTTTGAATTAAAATAATAATCAAATACCAAAAAATTATTTCGGTTAAAATAAAATAATTTAAACTTGTGAAATTATTGTTGGACATTATCAAAATCAATTCACACATTGTTTGCAACGGCAACGTTTTTTGATCATATTTTTTATTAAAATTAAAAATATTGTTTATTGAAAAAAAAAATATTCAAAATATTAAATTTTTACAATTTTTAGTAATCAATATAATCATTTTGGTAATAGGAGCAAAATGAACAAATGGGTTGCTTGATTCTATGAATTTGGTATAAAATTGGAGATGAGAGAAAATTTTTAATTTTTTCTGTGTAATGTAAATGAATAATTAACTTAAATAAAACTTAAATAAAATAAATAAAAAAATAAATAAATAATATTAACATATTAAGTCACCGATAACCATATTATTGTTAAATTGGTCAACCTTCAAGAAACCGCAACCATATTATGGTTGCCTCCTTACATGTTATGGTTAAATATGACAATAATTTGTTTTTTTGAAATTAACAATAGTATTTTCCACTTTTCTAAGATCAACATGTCATGGATGACAAACAATTATGCTATTATAAGACTTAAACATATTTTAGTTATTATTGACCGAACATGATCGTAGGCAACCATTGTATGATTGTGGCTTCTTGCAGGAGGACTTATTTATCCATAATATGGTTGTCAGTGAGAATAATATGGTTAAATTTAACTTAATATGTTTAAAATTTTCTTTAAAAATAGTTTTGTTGGAGGTAACCCTATTTTAAAATGTTTTTTCTCTAAGTGTGTCTTCCTGCTATTGAAAATTTCTTCTTATAATTCTTTGTGGAAAAAATATGACGACTATGACAATTATTTGCTTGTGTACATATTCCATATTTAGCAAAGCCATACGTTTCTTCTCTAGTTTTTGTGCCTTATTTTATCTACTTTTATTTCATATTTTTTTAGCCTAAATTTTTGTTATTATTTCGTCGGTATGCGGAAAAAGTGCTTAAGTCATATAATTCTGTTTCTGAGTTATTGAAGATTGAATGTTTCGCTTAAAAAAATCATTAAAAAGTTTTGATTTGAAAATCGAATAGTTAAAGCATTTATAAATAAGATGAAACAAAAGCAAATAATTTAATTTAAATTACTAATATTTTTATAAAAAAATAAAATTAATATTTTTTGCATTAAAAATTATTTTTTTATGGACATGGATTTTTTATACCCTCCACCGCAATTAGTTGTGATGAGGGTATGCTCAGTTTGTCACTCCGTGTGAAACTTTTTTATTATTCATCTCAGACCCCATAAAGTATATATATTCTGGCTCTTTGAGTAATTCTAAGCCGATTATGCCATGTCCGCCTGTCTGTCCGTCTGTTGAAAACACACTCACTTTCGAAAAACTCAAACGAAACGAATAAACTTGGTTTCAAATTGCTTGTAGTTATCCTAAGCAGTTTGGGATTGAAATCCAGCAAACTCGGCTCAGTAGGATCAGAGCTATGAGTCAAAATGTGGAACTACCACCTTTAAAAATTGATAATTTTGTTACAAAAACTAACATAAATCAGGAAACAATATACGAAATGATATAAGATTTTGCAAGAGTTCGTTTTATTCGACCGGAAATCACGCTGCAAAATTTCGTAAGCCCTATATAAAACCGTAATAAATAATACCATCATTAAAAAATTTGGCACGTCAGAGTTTTTAAGGACTAGAATGACACCAATAAATTTCGTGATGATCGGTCCATAATTTAGTATAGGCCCCATATAAATGGGGTTAATTTAATTAAAATGCCTAAAACCATAGCAGATATATTTATTGTGGTAACATTTCATCCAACTTAGTTTTACCAGAAAAAATGTCATGAAATTTTGTGATATACCTCTGATTCCATATTTAGCAGCCTTCTGAAATTCACTGTAAACGCTAAAACTTATTTCACCACTGTATGGACATTTATGTTTTTTAATACCAGATATCACTCTGCAGAATTTGGGTTCATAACTAACCATGGCTCCAATATAAATTCCCCTCCTGAAAATCATTTAAGTTCGGCTCAAGCTAGTTAGAATTACTGTAAATAGCATAAAACTTTCTGATGGTCGGTCAATAATTGAATACAGGTTTTAATGCTGACATCTGTTTTTATAAAGAAAAACTAATAATAAATAGATATCACTTCTGAAATATTCGAACTGTCGGTGGAGGGTACCGAATATAGCACTCTAACTTGTTTTTATTAAAATGTTTTGTTTGTAATTTTAAATTTCTTTATCTCGCGCTTTGGATCCTCATTACAGCTGTTTTTGCTTGTTTTTCAGCTTTTGTCCTAACTTGTAAAGATGATGTAAACCTTTTTGCTTCTCGGTACATTTCGAAATTGAGTTTTTTTTGTGTGTGTTTTCTTTGAATATGAGGACTTGAGCTTTTTTTGCAGCAAAAAAAGAGAAAAAAAGTTTTTGTAAAAAACTTGGATTTGGGTATTTTGGACAAAAAATGCAATAAAAAACTACTTTAAATAGATTTAAAACTTTTTACAGGGCATACACTTTGACTTTTAGAACACCTTTGAATCTTTAAATTCATTTTACAAAAAGTCCATTTGAGTTCTTTTTGCAGCATGCCGACGATTTGCTGGTTATGTATGCAAATGGAAATCATACAGAAATATAAACCAAATATTTTTTGTGAATTTTTGAAAAAAGAAGACGAAATATTTCGTAGCTTATATGAAAAATAGCAAAAAGACATCTCACATTTTTCTTAGCATGCCAAAGCAATAGAAAATAATTTTATAAAGAATGTTGGGATTTAAACACACGCAAACAATATTTTACGTGGTATTGTCAACAAAAATAAAATTTTTTTTTCTTTTCTATACTTTTGCAGAGAAGCTTTCTCGTCATTGTTGTGCATATGTGTGTAAATTGCGACAGAGTTTACGTTCCAGTTTCTATTTGTATGTATGACAACACCATGTATGCATTTCATTAACACTCTGGCTGTCATATATATTTTGACATTTGATGACTTAAGGGCAAAATAAACGGCACAAATGGCTTGGCAAACACACTTTTTGTTTTCATTCTTTGTGCTCGCCAATTATCAACACAAACATATATCGTTGAAACATTAAGCTTGCATTTTTGTTTAGTTTTCAGTGAATACAGACGATAATAGTGCTGCGCCAGTTTTTCTGGCTATTTTTTTAAAAAACGGAGGAGAAATATAAAATAAGGGAAACGAATTTGGAGTATAGACTGGTTTGAACACGGAGCTATTTTGTAGCGAACAGTGCTGCTTAAAAAATAAAAACTTACGACTGAAAATGATTTTCTTCTTTTTCCACATCTTTTCTCTGAAGAGTCTTCGCTGAAATGAGCACTAGACACCACAAAAAGTTTGACAAATATACAATATGTCTGCCAAATATTAACAATTTTTAATATTTCCCGAAACATATATTTGTCTAAACAGCAAACACTCTAACTAACAACACAAAATATTTGTGCTAACGTAAAATTTTTACATGTTTGCCAAACAAATTTGTGTGGTTTATTTTGTCCTTTACGTAGCTTTTTTGTGTATAAAACTTAAAATTTTATGCTTATAAAAAAAATGTACTAAAGTAATAACAGCTAATAACAAAAATTGCTATAAAATTAAAAAAGTTTTTTTTTTGTTTTTATTTTTAAGGCTGACAGTTACAGAAGTCATAAGGCCCAGTAGATTTTGTTCTTTTTAGATCTAAAATTGCACTATTCAAAAAGGGTGACGTAGTGATTTCAGCGTTTGGAAAAAGCGCACGTAGATCGTTTACCAATCAACTCCAAATCACTATCTGACTTAATTGGTGCATATCCACCCCTTTCTCTGTGTGTGCTTATATAAAGTTTTTGATCAGGATACACATAGAAATTCGGATACTTATATTTAAGCTTTAAGAAAAACAGTAGCTCCCAAATAATTGCTTCTGCCTACTGCCACAAATCTTGAGATTATATAGTTATGAGGATAACAAAAATACCAGTCAATATTTCTTACTACTAGGGATTAAGTGAGCAATACATTTCATGCATACAATGTTGTTTAAAGTTACTAAAAGAATCATAGCAAATTCAATTCATCTAAAAATGCTTAAGTAATGTTGGTAGTATTATGGTCAGACTTCCAAGTTTTCTCTACTGCAACTCGCATGAAATCAAAAAACATTTAAAATATCTTTTGAATAATGCAA
The DNA here is from genome assembly GCA_949318255.1 of Pollenia labialis. Classification (NCBI taxonomy): domain Eukaryota; kingdom Metazoa; phylum Arthropoda; class Insecta; order Diptera; family Polleniidae; genus Pollenia; species Pollenia labialis. The sequence continues at coordinate 161,744,302 of OX439140.1, forward strand.
AGTTTAATAATTTTTTTTTCATAACAGTCAACACTTTAAACCTCATTATATCGTTCAATTAAAATTTAATTAAAACACTAAAGTTTTTACATTATAAACAAAAAACATTTTTTAATATATAATTAAATATTAAATGAAATGTCATTATTTTAATTAAAATAAACATATTTTAATATTTAATACATTTTTTACAGACTTTAATAATTTTGTAGTAATAAAGTACAGTGGAGTGGAGCTATAGTGAACTTCTTTAAAATGATGGTCTCCCCTCTAGTAATTGATTTTATAAACGCAGCTTTTCATTCTTATTTTAGTTTATTTTGTTCTCCTTGTGAATTTTTCTTTACAATGGAAAAATTATTTAAATAGATTTTTGACTCGTATACAAAATTTTCTCCATATAAAGAATAATTTAAAAAGAAATTCTGTTGCACATTTAGCATCCTAAAAAAATAAAATTCGTATTTAATAAAACCGAAGAAAGGTTAACACAAAATATAGCTTAACCTTAAGTTACTAACCCTGTTTTTTCGTACATAACTTCAGACGTTAGGACACGGTGACTCCACTTTTAGCGACGTACTTTTAAGAGAATCTGTGTTAAAAATTGTTTAAATTATACATAATCTGACTAATTAATTACAGAAAATTGGAATGTATTAAAAAAAAACACAAATTTTTGTTCGTTAATTGATAACGTTTTTATCGGCCTTACGTCACGGTGACACCAAAGGAATGATTGCGAGAAAACCTGTGAACGTGCTGAATGTTCACTGCAGACTAACGAAAGAAGAAGTTATCAAAGCTTTTATTGGGATTTAAAAATTAATTAACAAGGTTTCTTTCAAATGTGAAGTAAAAACAAGCAGCTACTGAAAAATACAGGTTTTTGAAATATTAATGCTTCAATTCGCGCCGTGTCAAGGACACCACCTCGTCAATTAAAGGTTAAAGCCGTTGTACACTATCCCACAAAGTCTTATGTATTTTACAAAAATGCTTCTCTGATCTAATTAATGTTTAAAAAATATTCAAAAAACAATGACAACTTATCATGACTGTGTTGCATTTTCGTAAACTACTTAAGACTTTGTGGGATAGTGTATAACGGCCTTTACCAGTTTATTTTTTGGCACTTTATAAAAAATTAATTTTTTTTAGCTGGCTTTTAGAGCATATTGATGAAGGCCTACTTGGAAGAATGCAATACAAACAAAACTAATTTTAAATGAACGTGGAAAAATGTTATTATTTCTGTATACTAAAGTGATTTCCTGGGCCAAAGCAGATTCATTATAGGGAAGTTCGTCTGTAATTTTGTCACATCTAATAGACATATTAATAAAATATTTACCATAATTTATTCAACAGACATCATAAAATACAAAAACCTAAGCCAGACTGATGGACGGATCGACAAACAGACACAAACAAAAGTCTTTTTGTTCTCTAAGAGGAATTTATTTAGGACTTATTTTATTGTTGCTGCAAAATACGTAATTTAACCTTAAAAATATTCTCAGACATTAGACAATTTAATATTATTATTAAATAAATTTCATCTCTACACCCGCACACACACACACACACACAATTTGACAAACAATTGTTTTTTTTAGACTCGTGCGAGACAACAGCAGTAACGATATTGCTGCTACTGTCAGTTATCGATTAATTTATACATAAGCACAGTTGGTCAGCATTAGGCGGCAGCAACAGCAGTCATATATAATCAAATATTATTGCTTCTATTATTTCAATTATTTATCTGCTGGGTCCATTTGATATAAAAAAAGAAGATAATTAATCACATTAAATGCCTGTCTGCATAAAAAAATATATAAACTGTTAAGTATTTAATATTATTAACAATAATAATGTCTATTGACAAATGGTATAAAGACGACAAATAAAATAACAAATGTGTTAAAACTAGTACATTATTTTCAAACATTTGCTGTAAATCATTCATACAGTGAGTTCCATAATTATTTTGCATATATGAAAAATAAACTTTTTAGAAAAAACTTGATTGACATCCATATACTTATTCTATTAAACTTGAACTCCTTTTTATTAACGTGTGAGTAGAAAGACAAAGAATTAAATTATAAAAACAAATTTAGAATATCTTAATTATTATACTCTCAAGGTCACAAAAATTTTTGCTTTTAAAAAATATCACGTATTTCCATGGATATGTCACAGTTAATACTCTGTGGCACATTCGTTGTTTTTAGAAACTGCAGCTAATCCTCGTGGTATTGATTTCACCAAATTTTGAAACTTTTCTGTAGGTATTTTCCCCATTCTAGTAGCAAAACTTGTTTCAAATTAGTTTTCGAAGATATGTGGTGTTCACAAAAATTTTTCTACAAATACGTCTACAAAATTTTCTATTGGGTTCAAGTCCGGACTTTGAGGAGGCGTTTGCAAATGTTTGGTGTCATAAAGAATCCACAGTATAAAATCTAAGACTGTATGTTTCGGGTCGTTTGCCTGTTGAAAATAAAAACCTCATGCTGGAAGTCCCATTTTCACTCGCATTAAGGGTTAATGGTTTCTTTAAGAATCGACAGACACACATGTCTGTCCATAATACGATATATAAAGACTATATTTCCAACTCTTAAGGATGGCATACAGCCCCAAACCATAACAGAACCTCCTCCATGTTTTATATTAAGGGACTCATTCGGCTTTCTCCAAAAAATGCTTCGTCCATCAGACCAACAAATATTATATTTGGTTTAATCGCTAAATATTACGGATTTCCAAAAGTCAAAACCTTTAGTTATATGTTGATTAGCAAAGGATAATCGCTTATTTCTATTTATTTCAGAAATCTGCGGTTTTTTTTAGCTATTCAACCATTACAGTTGTTGGATCGTAGAGCTCTACGAAGTGTTTCGTTGCTAACATTGTTGCATACAGTTCCTCTCAGCTTATCATTCAGTTTTGGAGCAGACAAATTCGAGTTTTCTCGAATTTCTTTAAGTAGTTTCCTTTCGTTTCTGACTTTAACAATTTTGGACGGTCATGTCGTGCCAAATTTTTAATATTTCCATGTTCTTTTGCATGCTTAATTATATTTTATATTGTTTGACGACACCTCTCAAACATTTGCGACATAAAATAAACTGTTTTACATTGGTCAAGAAGGTGCAAGATGATTTTCCTGTCGGTAAAACCTAGTTTCTTTCCTTTCGGCATGTTAATAGATAATAGATAAATAATAGCAAAACACTTTGAAAATGGTATCGTATTCGAACGAAAATATGATTGAAACGTATAAACGAAGCAATCCCATATAAAATGTTAATATTTATATCAATATTTGCAAGGATAAGACGATTTTTTTAAAAAGGCGAAATACTTTTGTGAGGTTTAATTATAGGGTCAAAAAAGTGTTAATGTCAGAAAAATGCCATGAAATTATAAGTTTTTGTAATTTTATTATCATATCTACGTTGTTACACATATCTCATTTGCTGCAAGACCGGCATAAATCAAAAAATAAAATTTTGGAGTTAGTGATGCAGAATGGTTCGCTATGTTTTTCATTAATTGTGTATAAAATTCATCTTTATATCTTTTATACTTTTCCCATTTGAAGAGAATGTATCGTTATTTTTTCTAAGTGATTAGAGCAAATCAAAAACTTTAAACGCGTTTATCTCGAAATGTTTTTTTTTGACTTATGCCGGTCTTCTAGCAAATGAGCGATATCACCTACGTAATAATTTTACTATTTTCTCAAAAACTAAAAAACTTTTACTTCATTTTGAGGAATGTTTTTAATCTTTATGGAGTAAAAAAATATAAAAAATATTTATGAGACTCACTGCACATATCGTCACCTAAAACGCAAAAGGCCCTATCTAAGCTTTTGAAAATTTTACAGGAAAGGCAAAAACTATTTAAAATAATAAATTTATTTATTTTATTTATTTATTTATTTAATTAGAAAAATTACAGTACAACAAGACTTTCAATCTTATATAATAGTACTGCTGATACCTCAAACTGTTTTTAATATATTTTTTTTTTCTATTTTTCTTGTAAATCCTACCAGTTGTTTTGACAATTGACAATGCTAGTTTGGTATTTAAGCTCTTACAATAAGGAAAGAAACGTGCTAAAATCAAGATTTTACGTTCAGAATCCAATCTTTTCAATCTTAATAGTCAGTTAAATGCAAAAATTCTTAATTCAAGAACAAAATCCTAATTTTTTAAGATCGCATTTAACATTGTTATCTAGAATAAATTCTCATTTTAAGATCGAAATTTAAGTTTTTTTCTTATTAAAAATCTTAAATCAATGATTAATTCTTAATGAAATTCTTCTTTTAAGATTGATTTTAAGAATGTATTCTTGAAATTATCCGAATTCAAATGTTGAAATAAATCACAGGAAACCGCAATGATAATGTAATATTTACAAGTTCATAAATACTTATACATATATGTATGTAATATAATATATTAACTTAGGTCTCACATATGTATTTCCATTATTAATTGGATATAAATGTAAATGAGGGATAGTAAAATCCCAATGTTCAATTATATCTATTTTATTTAGTAAAGAACCAGTTTCATAATAACTTTTAGCTCCAGAGGAGGAATCGTTTCTTTTATGACTTCCTTCTTCATGTACTGCAAACTTAAAAAAGTCACTTTTGAGTCTGAAACAAATAAATTTAATGTCAAATAACAGGTGGTGAAATAAATCTATGAATTAAAGCAATTTTTTTTATTTATTTTACATATAAATAAGAAGAAGTATTTCCCCTTGAGATAATTGAAAACAGACTCCATTTGAAACTCTTGAAGAAAGTTTTTTAACAATGCGTAGTCTAAAACCTCCTATGCAATTTCCAACGGTATGCTGATAACATTATATTATACATTGGCCAGCGGATATACATCGTCACTCAATGGTGTGGCGAAATCGTCAATTTCCTGATAAAAAAATAAAAAAATCGTCTTTTACGTTTCGAAAAATCGTTAAAAAAAATCGGATTACTTAAAATTTAGTTTTTTCAACAATATTTGTTCGATATTTATAAAAAGAACATTCAAACAAAAACTTAATTACTTAATACCCAGCTAACATTTTCGGCGATGCACAAAATTTTGGGCAATTTTTTTGGGGTTTCGGGGTTATTTTATGTGGAATGAAAATTAGCCCCAATATCAAGGAATGAAAAATGGCAACAAATAAACTCACAATTTTTACTTTGGGGTTATTTTTGGTTTACTAATAAGGAATGCAAATTTTAAGAAATTAAAAATCACCCCAATAATTTTTACACAAATTGTATAAAATGTTCTATGGATAGTATAAAAAACCCGAATTCTTATACCAAAGTGGAGAAAATCCTTGCAGGTTATACAGAGATGCTTTAGTTAGCGAAGCCGGTGTTTGCTATAACATACAGGAAAAAATCCTTGCGCCCGGCCGAAGGCCTGCTATTTATAGAAACTTTACTAAGCGAAGCTAGTGTTCGTTAAACCATAGAAAAAAAATTCTTGCGCCCGTCCGAAGGCCGGCTATGTAGTGAAGCTTTAGTGAGCGAAGCCAGTGTTCGTTATAACATAGAGAAGAAAATTCCCGGCGCATGGCCGAAATCCCAATCATGCTATCAATCGTACGATTTTTAAAACCAAAACTGTTTAATCATTCGGATTTTGAAATCGGGATTTTTAGTTTCGGGCATATGAACTCCACCCAAAATTTTTAATATAACTTTCTTTGTGTTCTTTTTTGGGGGTTAAATTCATTATACATTTTGAGGTGATTTTTCATAATGAAGAATAACCCCAAATTTGGCGTCATATTTCATTTTAATTTTAGGGTTTTTTTTCATTTTTTGGAGTTTTTTTTTTTTATTAAAAAAATGGGGTCATATTGCATTATGAAAAATAGACCCAAATTTGGGGTACATTTTCATTTATTTCCTGGGGCCATAATGCCCTGCTCCAATATTACAACATAACTTATCTTTTTACAACATAATAGATTTTTCTAAGCTTACCATCCAACATAAGAACATACCTTATACCTTCTCGAATGAATGCTTCTTTGAAGTAAAAATTACAGAAAGTAATATTTATAAAATGTATATTTTTAGAAGGGCACTCAAAAAAGGTACATTTTGAAAATAAAGATATTTATTTTTAAAAACCAAAACCAAAATAATGAGAGGATAAATTTCTTAAACAAATAACTTTATTTAAACTGTTTTTGATGTATTGGAAATGGTACAAAAAACTCACATTTAATCATGAAATGATTGCGATAATCATTAGAACTGTATAGTTAATTACACTGTGCTCGAAATTTACCCTATTTGTTTAGACAAGCCGGGCACATGGCGTTTTAACATAATTCGGGTACGCTGAATCCAATGGTGCCCACCGCTTTCTAAAGGTTGGCTCTTGTTTTCAAGATATACCGTTATTTCCAAAATATAGGAGGTTGCACAACATATATTCGCGTAACTCAAAGACGGTTTGCTTATTGAAATATCTAAAAAAACCGGAATTCCGCAATAGAATTTCGTTTAAGAATTTCTTTAATATGAGCTCTCGTTTAAGAAACATAATTTGTTTTTGGAAAATAAACAATCGTTTTTATCAAAATTTCGAAATTTTTGTTTTTTAAAAATTCATAAAAAATTTTAAATTGCAGCTAGGCTTCTAACTATTTGCAGACATATAAAAAACGAAGCTGCAAACAAAACCAGCCATATTTTTATTCACAAAAGTCGACAAATTTTAATTAATTTAAGAATTTCATATATCACAATATTTTGATGGGAGCCCCCCTAAGAAGTTAGGATAAGGGGAAATTATGGCTCGAGAAAATGTGAAAGACAAAAAACTAAATGAGGTCAGTAATACATTTGATCCCACAAGGGGCAACTCCTGGGCATTTATGGGAATTTTTCTTCAATATATATCTAGTCTGCATTGAATATTTTGTATGGGAGAGCCCTTAAGGAATGGAGATAGCGCGTAGGTATGTTCAAAATAACTGATTAAGATGAAAAATAAAGTGGGGTTAGCCATACATTTGACCCATCTAGGGGCATCCGCCATATGCGTATGGTTGAAATTCTTAAATTTGGCTACTGCCTAGCTGAATTTTCCAATTTTTTTAATAAATTTTTTACAAACAAAAATTTCGAAATTTTGATAAAAAAAATAATTTTTTTCCAAAAAAAAAATCTTGTTTCTAAAGCGAATGCGCATATTAGAAAAAAGTTTTTTTTAGTAATTTTTGCTGTTTTTGGGTTACGCAAATATATGTATGTTCTGCAACCTCCTCCATTTTCGAAGTAACGGTATATCTCAAAAACAAGAGCTAATATAAAAAACGGTTAGCACAATTGGATTCAGCGTACCCGTGTTATGTTAAAACGACATGTGCCCGGCTTGTCTAGTTTCGCAACTAGCACAGTATTATTAGTAAAGTGCTAAGGCACAAGCTCTATGTTACCATTTCGTCGTGCCGATGTTATCTTGCCGTATATCACCAACATTTTTTTGGGAAATCGAATGAATTTTGTGTTTCGTCCGATAAATTTTTTAAATTTTGTCGTATACGTCACTTCTTGCGAAATATTTTTTAATTTGTGGGATATACGTCAAAATAAACTGCATTAATCGGGTGTGTTCTAGAATCCGAATCCACTCGAAAGTGGATTATTTTAGCATTTTTGGTGTTCTGCATTTCACATCCACATGTTTTTATTCGTTTTCAATTAGAGTAGATATGGGTTGGTGAAAGCAAACCGAATCGACTTTTATTGTAATATGTGATAACATTTTTAACAAAAAAAATAATATTGCTTTTAGCTTAAAATATTCTTAATCCAATTTAATCAAAAATATATCGTTATCTAAAACGCAAAAGGCCCTTACTAACCCTAAATTTAAAGTTGACTTTTTCATTGATTTTGATGTAATTATACCAAATTTTTTTTTAACGATTTTTATGTTATTTTCAGACAATTTGTTTCTTTAATCGATTTAGCGATCTCTTAGTTTTTGGGTTTGTTTAAAATTTTGCAATTTTTCGCGAATTTTTGCCATGTTCGCGATATAAGCGATTTGGTCGTGTAAGTTTTCTGATTCTTTACAGCTTTAACGATTTGTAATAAATAGTTGACTTTGCTATCATGCCGCTGTTAGCAAATTTTTGCGAATTTCCTTGAATTTAGCAATTTTTACCGATTTTTTGCCATTCCTTATAGTTTTAGGGACTTTAAATCAATTTTATGGCTGGTTTGAAATATTAAAAATTTTCGCGAATTTTCGCTATTTTTGCAATTTTTTTGTTATTTTCCGACCTTTTGTTTTTTTAACCCATTTAGAGATTTCAAATAAATTTAAGTGTTTGTTTAAAAGATTGCAATTTTTCGAGATTTTTAGCCATGTTAGCGATTTTTTTTGTGATTCTTTACAGCTTTCATGATTTTTAGAAAATATTAGACATTGCTATCATGCTTCGGTTAGCAAATTAGCGATCTTTAGTTCAACAAAAGTTCTTTCGAACAAAAACTTCGAATACACAAAAACATGCGGATTTCAGAACACCAATTTATGACTTATGCGGATTCAAAAAATTTTTCGTTTTCAATTCGAGTCTAAACCTAGAACATACCTGAATAATATGTTTTACCAATATTTAAATTTTAATTATAATAATTTTCAAAACGATAATGTTGTAGTTTTTACATTATATTATCAAATTTTCTTATTTATGAATAATACTATTTAGGTTTATTTTTACTAAAGGGTGGTCCAACCATATGTTAACTGTGTGTCATACCTTAACGTAAACTTTTTTGCCCAACTTAATTTGAAATTTCCTTGCATCAGTGTCAAATTCAACCATGTAGAGCTACCGAATTAAGCAGCGCGTTAAGATTGTTAAAGTCTTTTCTGAAAATGGGTATGCAAATAAAATAAAAAAAAAAAAAAAAATTTCGTGCACTTTGTGTTTTTTGGTCAGCATAATCAATCAAATGTGTCTACAATCGGGAGAATTGTGTGCAAGTTGCAGAAAACCGGCTCTGTAGTAAAAGTGAAAACGCCCGTGCATGCATGTTTGGTGCGGTACTCGCCCAGGCAGCATTATCGGGCCGTAAATCTTCGTAAATAAAGTCGGCCAAGCAGTTACCGTGAATGGTGTTCGCAATCGCGTGTTGATAAAGGACTTCTTGTGGCCAGAAATTGAAGATATAAACCTGGACGATAAGTAGTTTCAACAGAAGGTACCACACAGTCAACGAAAGAATGTCTCTTTTGCGCGAGAAATTCCATGGTCATGTTAGTTGGCCGTCACGATCATGTGATTTGATACCGTTGGCCTTCTTTCTTTGGGGATATTTTAAATAAAAAGTGTACGTCAATATGCCAAGAACAGTTCAAGGATTCAAGACTAAAGAATTAGATAATTCGGCACATTACTGAAATTGAACCTCAATTATGTCTCAGAGTAATTGAAAGTATGGACCATTGAATAGAGGTATGCCACCGAAGCCGTGGCAAGCATTTGGCCGCTATATCATTTCACACAAAATTCTCCTAGAGCCTTCTGTAATAATAAAAAATATTAAGATAATTCTCTGAAAACTTTTAGTTTTATTCAAAATAATTGCTTTACAATAATATGAATTTAAGTAATATAGCAATAATTCCGTCAATATAAATAACCGTTGTGTACTACATCCGAAAAAACTCTTTACATGTTAAACGAAAAATGTTGAAATAACAGTAATATTAATGAAATAGTCTCTTTTTTGTAACATGTCTGATATACTTTGTTTACATACAGCAAGTTAACGCAAGATATTTTAAGTTGCAAATTTGCATAAGCATTTTGTTGTACATATATCCACAATTATGGTACATACGATATTATAACGCATTAAATTTTCCGCAAAAGTGGTATACAACAAAATTGCTGCGTTATATCTCATTAACCATAAGAGATAGAGATATGAGAATTGCGGTGATCGATAGACCTTTGATTTGATTTGATTTGATTTTGTAATATGCATACGAAAAGATAACTCTTTCAATTTGTGCTGAAAAGGTCAACAGAAAAAAACAAAAAAAAATTTTTTTAATCTGTGATTCGTAATAATACTTTACTATAAAACGGCCGGTATGAATAATTTTGTATACCAGTCAAAAAATTATTAACTATAAAACAGTTCATCACTGCTTACTTTAGTTTTACTAGAAATCTTCTTCGGCTTTTGAATGTTTAATGTTTGTCATTTATATATTTTGTTAAATGAAAGTTTGCTTTAACAATTTTTATCTTTAATAACCCTTAAAGGTATTATAACTTTTAATTACAAATTTGCTATTTATCTCTAAAATACTTGAATGTTAGTCAATAGAGCTATTAAAGCCTTAAATATTTTTGATATTTAACAGCAAATTTTAAGAGAAAAAAGCTTAACAAAAGGGGGGTTTCCATCATTATGGTTATTATAATCAACAAAAGCAACGAATATATAAAAAAATTCATTTTTATTATGTTTCAAATTGAAATTATGTCTATTGACGAATTCTTTGCATTAAATAACAACGACCCCTTAAAATGTGGCTTGAGTCTGAACGCACATACAGGCTGAGAAGACACACTTCAAAAGACAACTGTTGCATTAACTTGTAGTGTACTCATCATTCATGTTTCTGATTTTTGAAGGACATTGCTATTTGCCTAAATTAATGTCCTCTTTATGCCCACTTACATAAGTGAAGAATATGAAGAGACACATTTTAAGGAAGGAGTGCTACTGCACGAGACGGCATAAACTCTATCATTAATAGGTTAAAAATGGAATAACTGAGCTAGATCAAAGCTACGTGTAAGCAAGTTTGTGCAGAAACAACTACAGCTACAACTTTTCTCAAAACATTTGGATACATTTACGCTGAAAGAACACTTGATGTTTGCATACTTTTTTCAAATTTTTGCCTCTTTCGCTTTCCTCCTTTCCTCCTTTCCACCTTTCTTAACTTATTTTTTTTCTATTTTTGTGTTCTGTTTGTAAATTTTAACAAACTCTTGATGCTTAACAACAACAGCACTAGCAGCTCTTCAGCAATTAATGAGATTTATTTAAGAGATACTCTTGTAATTAAAATACATTTTGTACAATGCAAATGAAAGTGCTCTAGAAGAAATGCTTTATAGAAAATTTACTTTTTAAATAATAAAAGTTAATAATGATGGCGATAATGATGATGACAATCAAGTGGTTGAAATAGCTGAGTTTCATTCCATTAAGCTTAATTAGTTAAAAACATTGCGTATCTACTTTATTAAACAAGATAAATCCAAATGCTATTTATTTAATATAATTTTCTAATTTCTATTTTTTGTTAATGTCAATTACTATACGACCTTATTTTATTTTGAAAAGTTTACTAAAGACTTTAGAAATCTCATGAAATCAATTTATTTCTTTCGGCTTTCACATCTTAATAAGATTTATTTAATTTCGTTTTGTCTGGGTGCCTACTTTTAATAACAAAACAACATACTGTCAAAACGACAACAAAACGCCTCAGTGAATGCTAAGGACCTTCAAGGCTTTAGGTTTAAAAAACTGTATTTATGTATGAGTTTGTTCATTATAACGATTTTTGCTAAATGAAATTAATCATGTTTAGACAAAATAATTAATGGAAGTAGATTAGAACTTTAAACTTTAATATGAACTTTGACTCTAACTTAACCGTAGAGAATATAACCATACAATATTATGCAAACACATAATTTTCAGCTTCGTAGGAAACAATTTTTTATTTTAAACCCGATAATTTAATCGTTTAATAGTTTGATAATCAAATATTATGCTAATAAATTTACAAAGGCGTTTGACACCCTGCCTCGACGCAATATGGAACTCACTTGCCTGTAAAAATACAATCTTTGAAAAAGATGAGGCTGAAGTGCACATTACGGGGCGTACGAAACAAATAAGCCACCAGATTCAGAATAAAAAATGAAAAAATCAAAATTAAAATTTAAGGAGTCTGAGGCCCGTGGGCCCACTGGAACCAAAAAGTTCATGCCCACTTAGTGATATGTGTGGGTACTCAAATTAAAGGTAATTTGCTCACGATTGCAAATGTGTATTTTGTTTTTGTATTCTCATGTTATTATTCTCTCTAGGTTAATTAAAGTATCTTTTAGGTGAAGTAAAGCTTTAGTTAGCGAACGCGGTGTTTGTTATACCATAGAGGAGAAAACCCTTGCGCCCGGCCGAGGGACGGCTATGCAGAGAATCTTTAGTTAGCGAAGCCGGTCGTTGTTATATCATAGAGCAGAAAATCCTTGCACCCGGCAGAAGGACGGATATGCAGAGAAACTTTAGTTAGCGAAACAGAAATAGAAGAACAGAATTTAAAAAAAAAAAATTAAAAAATTAAAAATAAATCGAGCATAAAACATTAAAAAATACAAAATATTTACAATCGTGAGCAAACTACCTTTTATTTGAGTACCTACACATAGATGTGAGGGGTACGGGCACTTTTTTTTGACCCCGAGGGCCCCAAAAATCCGGCCCGCCCTAAATTTTATTATTTACGTTTTTCTTGTACAGTTACACAGAAAAAAATATCAAAAGTTATTTAGTAATTAAAGAAAATTTGTTAAAACTTTTCATATATTTTTAACAATTTTCTTAATTAACATGTTTGTAAATTGTCATATTAACAATTTCTTTCATATGTAGAAAATTAATAAGAAAAAAAATAATTTTGTGTCAAAAAATTAAAAATAAAAAATAAAAAAAATCTGGAATTTCGATCTAAAATCTTTAAAAGATTCAACGATATGATGATTATTGTGAAATTTAATCAATCTATACGGTAAGTAACGTTATAATCTAATGATTTATAAATAAATTTTAACCATTCTTTTATAAATTATAGATTCTGGAATATTACTGATAATGGTGCCAAGATTTCGTTTTGTGATGATGTATGATCCTCCCAGTGCAGTTGTGACTTAAATCGATTATAATGTTGTCAGTGATGTTATTTAATATGCATATGTATTTTACTAAAAAAAATAATTAAAACAAATTTTAATTGCATCTTTTTTTTACTTAGTTAGCAACAAATTATTTTGTTAATATGACAAACTCACAATAAAAAATTATATTTAACTGTTAACAAATATTTCATTCAATATTACAAACGCATTGTTAAAAATATTTGTTGAGTTTTAACATTTTTAATTAACAAAATAATTTTTTGTATTCACAAATTTAGTTGTTGGTGCCTTTTCAATTAAAAAGTTAATTGTATTGAAGAATATGGCATTTAATATGACAATTGATTTGTCGTAATTTTTTTCTGTGTACCTTTAATTTGAGTACCCACACATTCCACTTAGTAAGCGGGGCGGTTTTTTAAATCCAGGGGGCCCACGCGCCTCAGCGCCCATAAATTTTTTTTGTTTTTAATTTCAGAGGGTGTTTAAATTTTTTTAAAATTTTTTTTTGCACTTTTTTCCAAAGATGAAAAGCAACTATTGGTAACTGGTGTGCGACATTAATGTGTACCTTTTATTTAATATCATACTTGACATCATCATATGTTATGCTACTTCAGCGAGTAGCGGTATAAAAAGGGGGTACATTTAATATTGTTATGATATCTGCCTAATGTCTAACAGTTGTCGAACTATAGCAGCTAAACTTCGCCTTGAAAGCGAAGCTTTAAACGGCTGGTTTATTAAAAATATTGAAGAGTAACCTAATGCGCTAAAATATGACATCGCTATTATATTGAGGCTATTCAAGTATTCATCAAATGCTGTCTTCGAAATATATTAATAATATTCTAGTCTCACACCATTTCTGTTGTAAATTGTCATAAAGGGCGCTGGATTGGTCACACTCCGGAGCGTGCAACCACATGACGATACAACCTAAACTGCATTAGATTGGAATATAATCAATTAGAGTTGGGCGCCTTTCGCACACCCGGAGTTGCAAACTTGATTCAGAAATAAGTCGAAACAACAATAGCTGGAGAGAACTCAAACTCTTTGAATCAAATAGGACCGAGTAAAGGGATTTCGGTTGATACACTGTAATGGACAAATTCAGTGCCACAAATATTTAAATTTCGCTATCTCATAGCGGTCTAAGATAGAAGAAAAGTGTTCTCAGATTAAAACTTACAACCCTGTAAAATAGTAAAGCCAGGTATGGTTAAATGTATCTGCATTGGAATTAAATGTCAGGAATGTTATTACCATCTGTTGCTAGGGCAATTTTCAGAGAATTAAGGTAGTAAGGTAAACAGGAAACAGCCTTTCTTTCTGTTTTTGAACTCGAAAGTTCTATGGTAATTTGCCCGTTTGGGCAAGAGTATAAATAAAACGCATCACGCGGACAAAATTTTGAATATTGAGTGTTGTATTTATTTTATTTGAATTGCAATTAACGAACTCAAACGATTTGTTATAAAGGAAATAAACCAAAACGTTATTGAAAGGCAGTTACGAAACAGTATTAAAGTATTTGCTATAAGTTTCTGTTTTTTAATTCGTTTATAAATAAATATTTTATTAGAATATAATTTGCACTTTGTTTAAACCAGTAGCGGAAAAATAAAAATATGAGTGCATAGAAAATTCTGTAAGCTTTTCCTTGCGTGGTAGAAAAGCTTTATTTTTGGCACAAAAAGGAACCAAGGGTTGAGAGCCTAGGGGCAAACGATCATCCCTGGGAATATCGATGGTATTAACGTAAGTTTCAATATAATAGGGAAATACTTATGGGGAGCAACAAAAGTGTAACATAACTATCCATTTCCATTCTTATTAGCATTTTATTTTTTTGTCGGGACTCTAAAATAGAGTAAGGGAGCGCTTAGGTTGTTTGAATAGTGTCAAGAACATCCCCGGCAACTGTTCAACGTCCTGGAAGTAAATGGCTACGGGTTCCGTAATTGATTTTATTTAGTTTTGCTTTTAAAACTTTCTCACGCGTTTATCACGGTTTAACACCCAAAACTTTAATTATACCCTGTGTCATTCCGATTGTAATATCTACAATATTGATGTTAGACCTTTTAGAGTACATATATTTTGGGTGCTTATAAGTAGCGAAGTTGATTTAAAGATGTTCGCCTGATCTTTGAAATGGGGTTCTCGACCTCCCCAGATATGATGGGGGCTATATTGTTATACATTTATGTCACATTCATTCCAGGATTGTGTGCTATTGAAATTCAGCTTGGATGGTCTTTCCCATAAATTACAGTTTTTATTTTTTTTTATGTTCATGTTCATCCGTCTGTTTTTCTGTATATCTGTTTTTTTATTATTATTATTTTTTTTTAACTTTTTAAACATAAAAAGTACATACATGTTAAGCTAAAATACCATATTTCTGCCTATTTTTCTATAATATGGAGGACGTAAAGACTAAATTTTGCCAAATTAGATACGCAAAATCTTATTTATCTTTTTTATTACGGTATTTACACAAATTTCTGGTCTTCGTGCACCATGGTAAACGGTATATAAAATTCGGCACTGCCGAATTTAGCACTTTGCATTTAGTCTACAACCAAAAGATTTCCGTTAAATATACAACTATCATACCTTGGTAAGTCGTCTAGTTTGGAAGGGAATTTGGTCATGGTTACCTACAGTTTTGTGTTTTTATCACGCTTCAGGTATGGTAGGAGGATATCTACAATAAACGCCTGCAGAAAGTACCTAAAATCGGTTTGTGTGCAGCAACACTCGCAGAAAATAGCATTTAGCCAAATGTAAAATGAAAAACAAACCCAGGTAGGTGGTTGTTGACATACAGGTTAATAATCTATCAGCATTTGTTTTTGGGCTACACATATCTAAAAGCAAATGGGTATACGGGCACGAATTGTAGGTTTAAGCGGAGATATTTTTTAACTTAAAAAAAAACCATATCTTTATTTACTTTGGTTTTTTAATTTTAAAGTGATTCACTGAATTTCTTACTTAAATTTTAATAAGTAAAATAATCTTTTCAGCAATATACATTTACTTTATTGCAAATATATATTTTGCCACAAAAAAAAAAGATCGTCAAGAATTTGCGTGTTTGAATCCAATTGCCGCTGAAAGTAAAACTATGTCTGTACTGTAAGCCACATGCATACAATATATGTGTAAAATATTTTTGTCTCTGTTTGTTGCTATGCTTATACCTGTAACTTCTCAAATATTCTTGCTATTTTTGTATAAAATGAAATTCAAATAACAGAAATGTATAAATAAAATTTATACATATCATATGAAAATTCTTAAGAAAATATTTGCATACGATGTAGAATTGGTATCTAAGTATTATGCGGGAATTTCTTTTAATATTCACCGAAAAGCAATGGCCAATAAAATATATTTCTATTATCTTCTAAAAAGGTTTATTGGAAATTATTTACTCTTTGGCATGAGTAATTTATTGAGATATTTTCTTTGAAATTTAATTTCGAAATTTTTGTTGGGGCGCATATTAAAAATGAAATTTATGAAATTTTGGTAAAAAAAAGAAGTTATACTCCAAAAATTGTGCAACATTTGAAATATTTAACAATATGTACTTTATTCTGTATGGTTCCTGTGTGTTATTGGGCGTATGATTTAAATCAATAAATATAAATAATACGCATACGAGTATATGTATAGTAGGGCGTAACTCAAAGGTCAAATATTGAAAAATCCCACTTTGACCCATTTAAAGTGCCCAAATCGAGACTAAATGTAGGACCGACCCCACATTCAGGCAAAAAGGAATTTGGAAAACCCAATGTGGTTAAATTGTGTTGTTAAATCAACGTAAATGTAAAGAAGTGAAGTGCAAAAAAAAAGAAACAATAAAGAAAACGAAAGAATTTTAAAAGAAGAAAGTTTAAAAGAAAGTGAAAAAAAATTTAAAAAATTTTCAAGGTGAGTGCCAGCAAAAAAATTCTTAAAACTCTTGGTTATGGTCATTGTTTTAAGCTACATTTAATTTAAGTATTGTTTTTTTTATCAACGAAATAAATCCATCATCCTCTACACCGCAGGATGAAGCAACAACAACATCAACAACTATCGAAAAACCAATGAGTCATATACCCTAGCATTATGTTACTCTTTTTGGAGCGTGTTCTGATTTGACTGATCTTTATTTACAAACGAGCTGGATATCTTGAGATATTATTTTTACTTGATCTAACGTGCTAAAAACAAACAAAAAAAGTTTTCTAATAAATCATTCACTACTGAAGTAGCAAATAAGTTGATTGAAATTTGGGAAAAAATGGTTTGGAATTAAATTGCTTAACAAATATAAAGCCGAAGGCAAGCAAAGACTCTATAACCCATTTCCAGAGTTTGAAAAATCTCTGAAAAAAAATATTTTATTTATTTAAATTTGTATTGCTGGCACGAAGTAAAAATATTTTAATTTGGAAAATGTAAATGCGATTTGAAGGCATCTGTTTGTACATGCGGATTGGTTCCAGAACACCTCAATGTGTTTATGCACGATCAACATAATCAGAGAAGACTAAAAGTCGATGCATTTGTGATGGAAAATTAAGAGCAAGGACGAACGGTAATGTCAACAATGCATCCCGATAATTCGCACAGTGTGTTAGTTTAAAATTTCTTTTTCATAAACATACCTTTAAAATAAGATTAAAAATTGTTTTGCTTCTACTGAAAATTTGTAAATTTTGAGTTAACATGGGGCCATATTTGGAGACATAAAATGGAGTTTGTTGAAATTTACAAGAAATTTACGCTACAAATTTATGTTAGTTTTTAGGGAGGTAGCTTCACATTTAGGAGCATAACAATTTTCCTAATATAAACATCTTTGACGAACTAGAAACAATTTGAAACCCTAACGGCCAAATCGACTTAGAATAACTAAAGACCCAGAATATACATATGGGGGATTTCGTGTCAAGTGAACCAACTTTTAAATCGATGTCGTCCGAATTGGATGAAATTTGGACAAGGTTAGTCCTATTGGATAGTAGTTTAGACACAAATTTTCAACCAGATCGGTCAAAACGTTTCTGAGTTAGAGGGGGACAAAGTTTGACATTTTGGCCATACAGGAGTTCTTTCTCATCCATGTAACAAATTACCTATTGGTGTTAGCAAAATTTGTCCCAAGTAGCTTCGATAGCTATTTGATCATTTTTTTTTTAAATTTAAAACATTTTTTTTATTTTTTTTTAGCGGGAATGTTTTTTTTTGTCAACAGAAAGCTTATGTCTTTTCTTTTATGGAAAAAAAGATTTAAATAGAATGATAAACCTAGTATCCCTTCATACACCACGGCTGATTAAGGGTATACAACTGTAAAAAATGTTATTTATTATGATAAATTTAAATTCTCCTTAATGCACAATTTGTTAAATAACGAAATTGTTTCAGAAATATTACTTTATATTGTTTAGTTTTCTGTTCCTATTCGCCCTTCCAGAAATAACATTCCCCTGAAACTACAATATTTTCATTCTCATTTTGCAAACGAGCTATGAATTTGACAATGTTTATACGTATGTATATTGATTTCTATGATACTATTATCATCAAATAAAACCCCTTTAATATCTTGAAATAGCTTTAGTCTTAATTTTGTTTTCGTTTTTGTTTTATATGTACGATGTATTTATTAAACGTGTCACATTGCCCTAAGGTTTAGCCTACCATCCGACTAAGCGAAAATTATCCGACGAAATTTTGTCGCAAAAGACAAACAATGGCAACGTTGTTGCACACAATTTTTGACAGCACGGAGTTTATTACACAAACAAATTCACCTGTTTTTGTTGTATTGTTGTACAACAACACCTAGCGCTGCCACCTGTAGTAATTTCACAATGATCTTAAGTATTTATTGTCTTCAGTCGAATTATATACGGGTTTGTGGATTTTTAAAAATATAAAGTATTGCAAAATACCATAAATTAACAGTTTTTTGTCATCGAAGGTAACTATTTATCGTATCTGGGAAACCATTGTTAATCATAAATTTTGTTAAATATTTGCCATGGCCTCTGCTGAGAAAAATATATACAATTGTTACGATTATGAAATTGAATCGGATGATGGAGTTAAAGGTCTGGTTCCCTATGGATTTAGCAGTGATTCCGATGATTCATATGAGTTACCATCTACATCGAAAAACGCAAGTGGAGAGGTCGTGTAGTAAACCTGCTTGGTTTGGGCCAAGAAATAAAAAAACGGGTAGAAAGAGGTAAAGGTTATTTGGGAAGACAAAAAGGAAGCAATAGATGGACTTACGATAAGAGAAAATAACGACGTGCGATAAGAAATAGATGCAAATGTAAAGGAAATGTTACTATAATGTGCGTAAGTTATGTTTATTACATTAATTTTTATTATTTTATAACTAAAAACTTGAATCTTGCCAAGTAATTAAAATATTTTAAATTATTAAATTCGTTGTCCAAGCTTTAAATTTAGACAAGTTCATATGTACGTTTCAACCCATCTTTATCTTTTTATTGATTTGTTGCAATTCTGTTGCATTCAAACCTAATGATATTATAAATTTTCAATTTATTCTTCAATTAACTGCATTATTTTTCTGCGCAAAAAAAATTCTTTAGACTTTTTCGAAAAAATCGTTAAATGAAAAATTTTGTTATTGACACATGACTGACAACCGATGCAATTACTTTTGACAGACACTCTTGTTAAACTACCATTAAACTGTGATTTTTTTCAAATGGATATTTTGTTTTGTTGTGTTGAATTCTGTTTTTTTTTCTTTTTTTTGTTTGGCACATATTCAAAACGTATATGGAAAATAAAAATAGAACAACATGCTAATCTATGTATGTATTTGTCTGTTTCCCCTTTTTTCAATTTTATGAATGTATTGTCTCCAATATATTTGAATCATTTCAATTAAAGTTAATTTGAAATTCTATTCATATCACGTAAATTAAGACAAATTTAAACATAAATGAGCCAATCTTAAAGTCCCCTTCCAGATTATGAAAAGTATGTAGAAAACTTTTTTTTATTCTCTCATATAATGTAACTTTCGTTTCACAGCTTCTTAAGTTTTTTGGAATGCCTTCTTCTTTCTCTTTCTCCTCTTTTAATTTACAAAATTTTCAAAACTGCATGTACATAAAACAAAGAATACTTTCGACTCGTCCTTTCTCTAACATCATCAAACGGAAAAGTATCATAGTCTGGACGGAAACTAAGTGCGTAACTAGAAGTTTGTTAATGTTTATAAGTGTGCTGTGCGCTCTGCTAGTGTACATTAAACATTTGCAACAAGCACTACTACTACTATGTACTTAAGTATCTCATTATTAGAACCAATTTTGGCACAAATAAAGCGGACCGACAAAAAGTGTTTGTAAGCTTGTGTGTAGGTCGTTTGTCACGCAATCGGTCTGACTAGATCTTTATTTTTGTGTTTGTCTTTCGTACTTTGTTGTTCCTGTTTTTACTTTCGTTCCATGTGTCACTTGATCATCGTTCTTACGTACATATAATATCCTGGCAGTGACATACTTTCGCCGTTTTTGGTAGTTGTTTACCAGCCGCCGCAGCGACGCTGAAATTTGTAGGTGCATTTACAAGTAGAAAGATTTTTTTTTTCAGTTATTGCCGCCCCCTCGTGCCATGATTTTTTTTTATTTATAAAAATTTCGAGCACTCTAATGTTTATACCTAAACATATGTATACTTATGTATATTTATTTTTTTTAAAGCAAAAATATTATTTTACAAGGCCTTGTACATTTTTTTCCGTTGTTTTGCTTTATTGTTCTAGTTATTTTAATTGTTGCTGGGCAAGGAATTAAGTATGTTTTTTTTGTCTTCTGTTGTGTTAAAGTTGCTTACCTTGTGGTATTGTTATTTACAGACAGATATTCAAAAGTAAATACTGAGCATAGAAAAAAAATATAAGAAGGTTGTAATGTTTCATTTGTATATCCCCAGGGTCAGTTTCTATTATAACGGGGGGAAATTAAATTTTTTTTAAAAGTTCTAATAACCAATAGGTAAAGATTCCTTTTCAGAATGTGATTACACATTTGGTTATTAAAATATGATTTTAAGTTCTAGGGATTTAGAAAACAATTCTCACCTTTTTCCTTCCTATTTGTTAATATTTATTTTAATAAGATATTTTTGTAAAAACTTTTAAGAGATCAAAATATTCGTAAATTGTTAATATCAACGACTTGAGTTACCAATGTTCAAACTCTTATAATCCCTATCGCTTACTGCAATATAAAATACCTCAATACCACTTTAAGTTAAAGTTATGGAATAAAAAATGTGGCAATAAAGTTTTATTAATATTTTATTAAGGCAGTGGTGGCTGGAAACATTAAATTCTATTCTACGTTTTTTTTTATTTTCTTTGTCTAGTTATTAAAATATATAAAAACTAAAACAAAAACAACTTCACTGTTACATCCGTTAGAATTCAAATTTAAATCCTTCCGAATAAGCCTCAAATTAAAACTTTTAATAACCCACTTTAAAACCAAACCATATTAATTTAAAGATCATTAAAACAAATAATCATTATTTAAAGAAGCAAGAATTAAAAAGAAATATCATAACCGCTAAGAAAATAAATATCAGTATTCAGTAAATTTTTCTGATTGATGAAAAAAAAAATTCAGTAATCAGTAAAGTTTACTGAATACTGAAATTTTTTTTCAATATACTGATTTTTTTTTTCAGTAATTAGTAAAATTTACTGAGTACTGATTTTTTTTCAGTAATCAGTAAAAATATACTGGTAATGAAAATTCAAGTGCAGTACCAGTAAAAAAAATACTGAAGAATTACTGGTACTGCAAAGTGCCCATCTTTGATAAATATTTAATTTCGTTAGAGGCTTGTATATTTAAAAAAAAAATAAATATCGTAAATATTTATGATGAGTTAATTTCGCTATTGTGTTTGTATAACAATAACAATGGTTTAACCAATAAAATATGATTCTTTTCAGCTTTTTGATAGCCATTAGTTAAATCACCAAATGTTTTTGGTAAACAACTAGTAAGACAACAGCTATTGCGTTGTTATTCACATTAGTTTTTTTTCTGTGTAAAACGACTATTAGAAATTGAACACAGACGCTGCCACTCATCTTTTTTCTGTGTGGCAGTGACACAGTAATTTTTTGATTTTTGTTTTATAATATTTCGGTATTTCTTAATTTTTATAAATTATAAAAATGTAAGCAGAAATACCAACCGTCTACAATTTTGAGCGTTGTGTAGGCCTAGTCATAGCCACAGCCAAGAAGTGCATTCCCAGTTTTTTCCGCAAAGAATACATTCAGCGGTAGACTTTATGAAGAGTTTCGATCCAACCAAAACCCAAAAACTGCTGATGAACTTATACCTAGCCTTGATAAAGCAAGAAAATCTGAGTGGTCCATCGCCTTACCCAACATGGACTTCAAACATTCCAGTCGCAAAGCTTGGAGTCTGCTCAGAAAACTAGGAGCAGCCAACTCTTCCATCCATCGCAGACGTCACATTGACCCAAACATCATCGTCCGTCACAAGATAAGCGTATCTGAGGCAGATCCTGACAAACCATTTACAGGAATGATCAACTTGGAACTTAAGGTACTAAGAAGCAACACATTTCTTATCTCTTACTCCTTTCCATTCTCGAATAGGGAAGTTTCCGATGGGCTATTCAAACTTAAAAATGGGACAGCAGCAGGAGTAGATTGCATCTACCCCTAAAGGCAGTTATCGTCCCATCACCCTCCTTTCAGCTTGCCTTAGACTCTTTGAACGTTTAATATTAAGACGCCTAGAAGAGCACATTGAAAGAGTAATTCCACCTGAGCAGGCATGTTTTAGAGAGGGTCGTAGTTGTACTGACCAAACCCTAGCCCTAACGAATTTCATTGAAAATGGGTTTGACCAGAGTAAAAACAGCAGTATGGAAATGTGCCTCATCCTCAAACTGTCCAAAGTTATCGCTTGCCTAAACGCCCCGGTTCTCTTTAACCTCAACAACAGCGATCTTCCGAATTCTATGTCCCGCAAAATTAATTATGCCGACGATCGGGCTTTTGCTTATCAAGATGAGAGCTTTGAGCTAGAGAGAGTACTAGAAACCGACCTACTCAAATGGAGACTTAAGCCAAGCCCTAATAATACCAAAGTATGCTGCTTTCACTTTACCCACAGAGATACTGATAGGAAGCTATCAATACGTTTTAATGGTACCACCCTCTCACACAATTTTTATCCGAAATATCTTGGCATAACCCTAGACAGAACGGTAACGTATAGAAGTCACCTAGATAAAACCGCGCAGAAAATAAAATCCAGAAATAACATCATACAGAAACTCACAGGAACGAGATTGAGTGCTTCCGCAAACTGCCTACGTACTTCTGCAATAGCATTAATCTACTCACTCGACTGCCGAATACGGCGCTACAGTATGTTTTATCTGGTACATTAAAATCTACACCTGTCGAATGGCTCCCAATGTAAGCAAACCCCTGCCCCCTGACCTAAGACGAAGGCAAGCACTCCTTCGGGAGTACATTAAGATCAGCACAAACCCGCAGATCTCACTCAACTCTGATCTTTCCACTCAATGCGATGCAAGATTAATATCTAGAAACCCACCCCTGCTCTTGGCTAAAAACTACGTGACGATAATTTTGATTTGCACTCCGCATGATCATCGCAATGGAACGACTCGAGTCGAAGCAGTTCCTTATTCAACCCAGACGATAGGAAGAGAGATCTTGATCTTCCACGCATAATCTGGTGTAATTTAAACCGCTTTTGCACATCTACTGTCAGAACTATGGATTCCCTAACCAAGTGGGGACTTGCTAATGACGCCAGCTGTCTGTGCTGTCATCCTTTACAAGCAATTGACCACATAATTCATACTTGCATACTCCTGTCATTTCCAGCAAACACTGTAGGAATCAAAAACTTAACACCCGAAGTCATATCCTGGCTAAATTCTTTAAACTTGTAGACGAAATTTATTATCTATATGACAACAACAAAAAAAAAAAATAGATGCATTAATATATATGAGCAACTTCAAAAATTTTCGACACCTAGACATTTTTTTTAAAATTTATTTTTTTTGTCTAACATCAATGTTGATTTGCGTGTGTATAAACCGATATTTGAGCATGTGAAATCCGTTTGCGTTAATCATTTTTATTACACGGCGCAAATTTTATATTTCATACAAGGATGCTTATTGAGGTTAGAAACATTTTGTTTCCTTCATAAAATTTTAAATCCTTAAAATTTTTTGGTGCGTTTTCAATTTTAGTTTTAAGGTTAGTAAAGTCTTCTATTCGATGTACGTTTGAGCGGAATTGATACAGCGCTTCAGTTGTCACAAAGCGAAATGTGTTTGGAAAAAACTGCCGCTGCACGCGCCAGGGTTGAAAAAATTATTTTTTTTTGCACTTAAAAAAAAGCTTAAAAATAAATTGTTTTTTTGCAAAAATTTTCAAAAGTTCATAAAATTTTTGCGTTTAAAAATTTTAAAGTGCGTTTTCGCCTCGGAGGTGCCCTTTACGAAGTTACTCACATCACGCAATACACTAGCCAACTTAAAAGGCAATTCAGATTGTCACACGCAAAAAAGATACATTTTTAAAAAATTTACGCTAATTTCTTTTAAGTTTGTGATGTCCGTGATACGTTATTGGTGCGCTGACACCAACTTGATACACCTCAAACTTTATTAAATTACGCAGTTTTTTTAATTCTGCGCATAAAACTCATTTTTATTAAATGGCGCAAAAACTCTATGTAAAATCTTCAAAAATTTCAAAATTCGAAAAATTTTGGTTTCACTTTAAAACACCATGCAACAAGAAAAAATTTTGATATCGCTGCTGGGTGAAAAGCAGCGATATCAAAATTTTTTTTTTAGTGGATATATCCTCCAAGTCTAGTGACTATATTTTGTATGGGTGTGGATTTGAAAGCTTAAAACTATTACAAAGAAAACGGAATGAATGAAAAAACTCTTGCAAGTTTCAAGTCGTTTTTTTAATTTTTTCGAATTTTAGATGACCACCAATTCTTAAGGTGAGGACTTTTCAACGTAAAAATTTGCACGTCATATCCTTCAAGTATAGTCATCCAAACCCTGTACAACGTTTTTTTCAATTCATAAAACTTAACGAAATAAGAGCCATAGTATGTCGGTTTCAGCAGGTACTCAAAAAATTTGAAGTAGCCCATATGTATATAATAATTAACTAATGTCTGTTAGTTTGAGCCTAAATCAAAATATACATGTGTTTTGTGAGGAAAATCTAATAAATTGCTTGAACAATCCTTACTAACGAAAACAATCCTTCTACTCTATTCTAATCTGCCTGACATTTTATTTATATATAATTTAAAAGCTGTAGTCACACTTAATTAGACAAAAATATTAGACCAAATAAGCGCATCCACAAATATGGTCGTTTAATGAAATTCTTAAATTTGGCCCCTTCAGCGCCTAGGATGCCCCTAGATGGATCAATTGTATGACCAACCCCACTTTATTTCTAACATACCTACCCGCTATCTCCATTCTTTAAGGGGGCTCCCATACAAAATTTTCAATGCAGACTAGAAATACATATATTGAAAAAAGTCGCATAAATGCCCAGGAGTCGCCCCTAGTAAAATAACATGTATAACCGACTTCAATTAATTTCTTGTCATTAACATTTTGTCGAGACATACTTGTCCCTTATCACCACTTTTAGGGCGGGCTCCCATACAAATATTGCGTTTTATGAAATTCTTAAATTAATCAACATTTTTTTTCGACTTTTGTGAATAAAATCAAAAGTTGGTAACAGATTATAATAATTTATGGCTTGTTTTGCTTGCAGCTTCGTTTTTTCTAGTTTTTTTTTTGCATTTTTATAAAACAAAAATTTCGAAATTTTGAAAAAAAATCATTTTTTTTTTAATTATATTGCAAAAACGACTGCTCGTATTAAAAAAAAATTTCGGTTTTTTATCGTAATTTCAATAAACTAAACCGTTTTTCAGTTACGCTAATATATGTTGTGCAACCTCCTCCATTTTCGAAATAACGGTATATGTATCTCGAAAATCAGAGCCAATCTAAAAAAACCGCTAGCACCACTGGATTCAGCGTATCCGAACTATGTAAAAACGCGATGTGCCCGGCTTGTCTCAAAAAAAAAGTATAAATTTCTTGCACAGTGTAATTAGTGTGATTAAACACGGTATTAATTTCACAAAATAAAACTTATAATACTGCAAAACGTATTTGAATTTTTGTAAGATGTGCTATCAGTATCAAAATTTAAATTTAAGAAATTATATTTTACTTTTTCTATTGGTCGTTTGAATACTCTCGTACTATTTACTTATTCACTTTTAAGTTTGTTTAACAAGACCACTCGCTTTTATCACCGATTTACATCGTGCATTATGATTTTTAACTTTTGTTATAATTTGCTTTGGCAGTCTTCATTAAAAGTTTAAGGTTGCCCAATATTACAATAAATTAAAATACTTCAATTACGGGTACATTTACAACAAAAGTAAGAAAAATGTAAACAAAATAACACATTTAAAAAAAAACGGTTTTTATAATCAATTTACGGACTTCTGCGATATTCGTAAAATGGACATTTAAAAATAACTGGCTTGAGAAAAACTAAAAAACCGATACTAACCGGTCGAATAATAACAGTGCGATCTCCCAAGTTAAGACTCTAATAACACTCATTTTAAGTTTATTTGATTTTAAATTATTGGGTATTTTTAAATTTACTAAAGCTTTTTTCAGTTATTTAATTAAACTAGTTTCATTAAGTATACAAACAGTTTTAAGGAAAATCTTTTCCTTTTACTTTCCCGTAATAGAAAAAAGTATCCCTTTGTAAGAATATTTAAAGCAAAGTTTTGTTTATTATTTCAAAAAATATAATTTTTCTTATAAAAGACTTTTTCTGTTCTTGATTTTTCAAAGGATGCATCATCATCATAATCGTTAAAATGTAGAAGTGATATAGAGAAAGACCTTAAAAAGGCTACAAAGAAAAACCACTGATGCGTAGACCACCTAGACACAATTGACCTTAAGAATCCTTTATTGCGCTTTTTAAACTTCTCGTTGAACATTTTTTGCTGGCCAAGCAAATATAATTTATTTAATTAGAAATGAAAAAAAAACTTTTTTTTATAAGGAAAAGAGAACAAAGCTCTTCTTTTTTTTTATTATTATATTTTTCTTTTTAACAAGATGGTAATTTGAGAAATACGCTTTGCAAGAGATTTAACTAATTTGCATTTTAAAAAAGTCTGTCCTAATGGAAAAATATGTTGCTGTGTTTTTTAATTCATATTTTTGTCTATCAAAATCTTTCTAAAACACCTTTTTAATTAATTTAATTATATACAAGTTTAGTTTTTATTTAAACAAAATCTTCAATTCTTAACTTAGATAAGAAAGTTATTAACATACATATTTATTAATATACTTTATAAAAAATACACTGCATGCAGTTCGCGGCCCTATGCTCCCCAGAGGAGTAAAAGGAACATATATATATATATATGCAGTTCGCAACAATAAAAAAAATATCCACACTTGGCGACAGCAAATATTGTCTCTAGTGTAAATTACATAGAAACTACAAATGTGTGGAAGACCACACACGAGGGTAATTTACGTAAGTTATTAATTATTTCCTTAGCAAAAAATAATTTTTTTTATTAAAAAATTTGTTTTGAGTACTTTATTGATATTGCTAACAATGAACTTAAATTATGATTGCAAATAAAATAAACCAAGGTGAAGTTTAAATGAGAGAAATAAGAGGGAAATACTTATATCCTCTCAAACTCAATACAAGCACAACCTGCTATCTATTTTAACTGTATCCTAGATAGCCCTATCTTTATCTATTTACAAAATCCTAAACTTTTCGGGGAAAAATTGCTTGTCTTAAGAACTCATATTACGAAAATTCGTTTATTTAAATAAAACTGTTTCTAAATTTATTAATATCAACATTTTCAAATTATTTGTTAAGATATGTTTATGAACACAAAATTAAAATCAAATAAGTAATATTAATATTATTGTTATTATATGTATGTATATTTATTTTTTAAAGAATTAAAATATTAAAAAAAGACTAACACCAAATTGAATTAACAAAAAAAAATTGGATATAAAAATGTACGTTTTGAGGTTTGAATTAAAGTTTAACTTATTAAAATTTTATTGTTCATAAAAAAAAATGTGTTCCACAACTTGAAAGTTCAGAATATATTTTTATAAATTATGTACATATGTATCTTTAAACTCACCAAAGAAAGTTTTCCAGCGATGACATAAGGCCTTTTGTCTGCTGTCCTGTGAATTCTGATTAGTTTATATTCCAAATTTCCATTTGTTACATTTTATAAATCAAGTTTGTAGTATTTTGTGAGTCAATTTTGATACCCAAATTTGTTTGTCTTAATAAAAAGAAAAAATTAGATCAAAATTAATATTTTTATAAAATTTGCCAAAGTTTCACTTAATTTGAATACTCAAAATTTGTTTATCACAATATCAGGACTCGTCAGGGATAATATTTCAGACTTGATCATTCACAAAGATAAATTAAGTTTCAGTTCATAAACGCTTCCCATATTCCACCAAATCTCCAGTTAAAATATATTTAAATTTCAATAGGCACATATTATTGCAAAATTTTAGCTTTCTCCGATAAATAGCACCAATATCTGGATTTTTAACCAGATTTCTCAAATTGCAAAATAACTTATAATTTTAAGTAAATCTGAACAAGTTTTGATACCACGTGCCGAGAGTTTGAGATTAATTTGCAAAATAAATTTAATTGAAGAGGTTGTTAAAGGAGATATTTTTAGTTGAATCGAACGTCCATTTGAAATTATCCAAAGTATGAAAATCGATATAAAGATGGTAATACTCTTCCTTGCGATTTTTTTTTATTTAAATTTAAAATCATTTTTATAAAATTTAAAAAATAATCGTACGTCTTTCAACAATCCCTTTTTTCAATGAAAATTTTCTGACATCATTTTCCTAGCATAACTTTTTATATTTTTTTTTTTTTTTAATATCAAAAAAAAAAATGTTTTTTATTTTAAATATGTATACAGTTTTGATAGAAATAACAGCACGACCTCGGCTAAAAGCCGATAATAGATAATAGCTAAAAAGAAAGCTTAAGAAATTTACTATAATAGATCGCAGTTTTAAGATATGTAATGTGTAAATTTATCCATTTTTGCTCTTTCTCTTCCCCCCTCTTGAAAAATAAATTAAACTACTAAATAAAATTGTCTTAAGGTAACGTGAAGGTGAAGGTCTTTAAAATCTCTTTTACGGCAAATATCTTAAATAAAAAAATTTATACTGAAGATGTATGTTAGAAAGTACTTTACATACATCAAGACTTTAATTGAAGAAGAACTACATGCTATTCAACGGGCTGTATCTTTCTCTATCACATGGCATCAAAATCTCAATTTACTTAAAAGTGGATACATTCAGCTTCGGTCAAAAAAATACCACCAGGATATGAAAAAAATTCCTTGTGTTTGGGAATTTTGAGCAAATTTTATTGCATTAACTATCATTTTATTCTAGCAAATTGTGATTTGTACTCAGAAATCATTTTTTTATAACAGCACGTTTTTCAGGTGTACAATGCTTTCTCGTCCCATTTCTATGATTATAAATAATGAAATATGCGATGAGTTAACTCATTAAAAAATATATGTATCTTACCTTCAGAATTCCTTTGACAGTTCCAAAAATAATGGCTCAGACCAAGGAAATTACTTTCATACTTATGAAATTAAAAACTTTGAGATACATGTAAGAAAAGGTCTTAAGTGCCTGTAATAGATTGGTTTTTCTTCAAATGCAACAATTTTGTTAGCCCGTAAATTAAAATAAAGAAGTTGCGCGAATTGATAAGTAACTTTTAAAGTATATTTCAATAAGTTTGTAGCGTTAAGAATAGACTCTTAATTATATTTCAGATTATACTGATTATAAATGTCTAAAATTCAGCGCTCGAAAACACCATTTATATATTTAAGAATAATTGTGTTCAGGTTACCGTTATATTGACGTGACGTTACGTACTTAAATTATGTCTTCATATTTCAATTTAATTTATACAAGATAAGTATTATATTTGCATACACATTTTTTAAGAGATTCATGACCAAGCAAATACTGTTTTCACAACAGTGGTATTAGCTATGGTTAACACGATGTAATAGTTTTTTTTTATCCTAAAGATCTCGTTGAATTTAACATTATTTCGGCAAAAATCTTTAATTAAAAGCAAAGTTTATACTCGTATCAAAATTAAACAGTTAAATATATGTTGATTTAAAAATTTAACGAATACATTGTGCCGAATCGAAACGCAATATTTTTGAATATGTATGTTGTATAAGAAACTAAATAGCTTAACAAGCTTAACTTATAATTTAAGTAGTTCCTAGAAAATAATCTAACTACAACAAATACTTAGAAAAATATTTGTACTCTTGGACTGCTGGAGTCATACTATTTGTTAAAAATTCTTTAATATTCTTCACTATATTAAATGACTTACAAAAACAAACAAAGTGCTAATTAATAACTATAACGAAAAAATCCCTTCTTAACATCCTTAGTCTACTTAAAATTCATTATGCTTTTGTAAATATTTTATTTATAAGTTTTATTAAAAAGTAGTCATAAGTAAAAATCAGAAAGAAAACAAGCACCAACCAACCAAAGAACCATCAAGCATCAACCATCAAAAACCTAGAACGAAAGGAGAATCATGTTAATTCTTGAGATGTTAATTTTAATTTCAAACTATTTACAATGACCATTTACTGGTATAGAAACTACATTTTGCACTAAATTTAAATTTTAGTTTTTAATATTACCCAGTAGTAAAGAAAAATTAAAATGTTAGCCCAGCGTCTGCCATTTGAGCAGGTGTCCCTACTCTCCTTCTATCTAAAACTGTATACCCAGAGGAAAATATGCTGAGTATGTGTGAAGTAATAAAGTAAAAAAATCATCAAGGGGAGGAGAGAGTGCGAAAATTTACACCATCTACTTTTATTTTGTACTTAAATTAGCAAAACTCAAGAAAAACGGAAATAATTTTCTGGCTTTTAGTATAAAGACTATCAAGTAGAAAAAAACGAGAGATATGTATAGCATAACACATACACAACTAGACTCATACACTTAAAAAGTTAAGCAGAGTTTGGCTTAGTGAGGTTGTTCTTTTTGATGCATAAATGATTGTTGTTGTAGTAATGTGAGTGGGAAGAATGCACTTAAACCAATGTGGTAAGGTAGCATGTTACTTGATATTTTTACATCACTGATAGAAAAATGCATCTTCATATTGATGATGCCCTAACATCAGAATTGTGACATCAATGTTACTACAAATGGCATCAATGATGCAAAAAGTAACATTAATCCAATGACTAACGTCTTCGTACAATTTTGTCATTTTTTACGTGTCATCTATTTTATGACTATAGTGACATCAATTCGATGCCACATTTTGTGTATTATTAACATTATTTTCATGATTACAATGTATAATAAGAAGCAAAAATTCCTATATTCTATTTTTTTAAATTATTTAGTTAAATACAACAAATTTTTAAAGTATAATGATTACTAAAACCACATGGGGAATGGTGCTGGTGTCTTATTATTGTGAGTTCTGCTGTAAACAAAGGTCGTAATTCAACAAACGTGAAACACACATATGTAACGGGTAAGTAAATAATAATATTCTCTCACTTTCAGTTAAGTCAATTCCAATGACTTTGACTTAATGACAAACTGTCATTAAATTGATGCAAATGTGTCCTTTCTCCGATGTTACTTCGTCATCGCACTGCACAGAAAAAATTATTTTTCAAATTCAAACAAAAAATTTGTAGAATCAAAACATTTTTTGTCTGAAATCGGCCCTATAAACAAATTTGCATATTCAAACAATTTATTTATTTTTGTTTATTGAAAAAAAACACTGATATCAAACAAATCATTTTGCTGAAGCAAACAAAAGGTTTTTGCACAAGCAAAGATGCACCCAAGCTATCACTGAAGCAAAGGTGAAGGCAGAAGCAGAGCGGCGGCTGGCTTTGAGACACTTTTTTGTTGGAATCATTTTTGAACGAAGTCTTTTTAAGCACACAATGTTTTTCTTCATCACTCACTGTTTCGGGATCCTTTCCTTGGCTAGAGAAGAAGAAATGTAATCAAAAACGGCAGCAGGCCGACTCGATATGTTTTTCGTTATCATTAAATTTTTGTATTACAATTCCTTTAATCTGTTCATACAACGTTTTGCTACATAAGCAACAGTTTCGCAGTTATAAATAAATGTATGAAAAAAAAAAATTTTTTGGCCAACAAATTTAAATTTTTATTTTTAATTCATAAAAAATCCAAAACGGTAAAAAAAAGTTTCAAGTCCTATTACTTTCATGTAAAGTCGCATAACCTATGAACAAAATGACAGCTAAATCATGAAAATCGATGAACGCAATTTGCTTTTATTCACAATTAATTAAAGGTATGAATTTCAAAAGTTTGCTTGAGATATCCACAAAATTCTTTGAAAAAACATTGAGGACTTTTTTAATGATTCTCAGAATTAAAAAAAAAGTAATAAACAGAAGATTATTTGATTAATAAATGTGAGTGGACAAATAAAAGGAAAAAAGGAAAGTGCCATTTTTTAATTATTTGGGGTTTTCCGTTAGTTACCTGCATTATTTTTTTAACCGAAATTGCACCCACATTTATTAGTGCTCATGCTTTGGAACGTTTCGTAAACATATTTCATAAGTAAATGCCAGTAAAATATTGAAATATTTGTAGTATTCATAGGTGTTATTATGTAGCGAAACGTTGTATGAACAAATTAAAGGAATTGTAATTCTTAATTTTTTTAAATTTTTTCAGCTTATTCGGACTAGTGGTTCTCGATTTATGACAACAAAAGAGCTTTAAACGTGACAAATTCCCCTATACGATACTTACTCACTTCAAATTAATTTTTAAATTATTTATTGAGGTACCATTACCAAACTAATCATGCAGAAGTTCTTATTTTTGGTCTACTTTCATAAGCAATTATCAGAATTGAGTCCCGAATCAATCACCTGCAAAATGTTGTACTGTGTTATGCTACGGTATTTATAGAAATTCAAAGAAATTGAAATTTAAAGATTGCAATATTATTTATTAAAACAACTTGTTTAAAAAAAGGACCAAATGTACAAATTTTAATTTTAAACTATCCTCGGATTATTTCAAACCATTAACAACGCACATCGTTTAATTTTTGTATATATAAAATTCACATTTTTGTTTATATATTTTTCCTAAGCCAAACTGAAAAAAAACATACTCACAACTACTCCACATTTTAAGCATACCCAGCGGTAAAAAGAATGACTAAATAGGCCTAATAGAAGGCCTTATTTAGCAGACACAAGCTCTTCACTTCGCATTCCATACTCATATATTTTTTATACAGGTTGTCATTGGGAGCAAGCCCTTCCACACTCCCTTCTTCTTACAGTAATTATGAAAGGCTTTCAAAAGAAGCTCTTTTGTTAGCCCTTCTGATGCATGTCTTTAAGAACGCCTTTTAATAAAGGACTGTTAAAAGGCATTACAAAGGTGTACGGAAAAAAGGGCTTCTATTTAAGTACCCTATGAATACATACAAAAGAAGTACATATTGAATACCTATAAAAAAAGGTTTTTTAAAAGGACTTCTGAAAATTTTAGTTTTACATTCATAGACATTTTCTATATAAAAATGCAATTTTTGGTGATTATTTTTTTATACGATTATTTTGTGTGATCATAAAATAATCTTTTGTTTTCGATCAAACGATTTTCTTAACAAAAAACTATTTTTGCTTAAAAATACGATTAATCACAATCTTTATATATAAAGTATATGAAATAAAAAAAATTAATCAAATCTTTTACGACCTGACGGGTCTTTTCCATAAAGGCGTTTAAAAACTTAAGTGCATGAAAAATAGCAAGTTACACAACTCGCGTTATGAAAGCCTTTTTTCAGCGGTTTTTTATTTCTTTAAAACTTTTTTAATAGAATTCTAAGCTTCAGCTCTTTATGTAATATAATACTGTATGTTTTATAAACTTTTCAATCAGTTTGCCTCCATTAATTTAAAAATTTGTTAAATTATTCTTTTTTATTGTCAGATAAAATTCTTTCACAGCTCTTACGTTAATACGGGGAAAAATTTTAATTTTATCAGTTTCTTCCGCAACGCAACATTATGTTTACGTAGAATTTATTATAACTTATTATAAAAAAACTTTGTAGGGAAAACGAAACAGCTGATTCGCAACGTATACGTTTACATAAGACAAACGACGCGTTTGGGGACTACGTGCAAAAATAAATGTATAAAATTGTTTTTAAAATGTTAGAGACCAAAAAATAAAAAAGATACAAATTGAACAACAAAGGGAAAGACCCTTCCCTAAGGGAGTACAGAATGTCACAAAAAAACAAAAAAAAAAAAAAAACAAAATCAAAATTGAACAATTTCCTTTCTCCCTTCTTAAAGAAGGGAGTAGCGAATGTGTAATGGATATTTTGGAAGGTCTTTCTAAAAGCAATTTATACCTTCTAGAAGGCATATTTCTGAAGGCAGGATATCATACGAAGCGAATCTTTTAGAAAGAAGTGCAGAGGCATTCAAACAGGCTTTCCACTTTCAGTCCTTTCCCGCTGGTATATCTACATACATACATATATACATTTACATATACATATATATTGGGGAGATTGAACTGATAGTATTCGACCGGTTTTAACCTGTTATTTTAGTTTTGCCCAAATCGAATATTTTAATATTACCATTTTTCGAATATCGAAAAAACCGGTTATTTTGGTAACATAAACCGGATATTTTTGTTATGTGTACGTTTTCCTCACTTTTTTTATAAATGTACCCGTCGTAATTTGGTTATGTTTATAATTGAATATTGGGCAAACTGACCAATTTTTCGAAGAATGTCAAAACAAAATGTAACAAAAGTCAAAAAACATTATGAGCAATGTATATACAAATCGCTTATAGAAGTGCGTGTTCTTGTAACAAAAACCTAAAACAATCCAAAATACCACACAAAAAACTGTTTAGCTTTAAAAGTAATTAGCAAGTGAACAGTATTCTAAATATTATATATATTTTTATTAAGGTGTCATCATTAATGATATCTCGAACTGATTTAAAAGACAATGGTGCTTCAAAGGCCCTAAAATGATAAGTTGCAAAGGCTCTTCAACGTCAGGACTTATCAATCACATTTAATTAATCCACAAGCTTGACATAAATATACGCTAAGTAAAACTTGACTCAGTTCCACGTAGTTCTTAAAAGACTACAAATAATACTTGTCTTAAATATGCTGCCAAAAATGACTAAAAAACTTTTAAGTAGTTCCAGCATATCTTCATGCTTAAAACTACAACATACCGTCAGAATCAACGATATGGGAAAATTCATCAGGTTTATTTATCAAAACACCAAGAACTTAAAACACAATTGAAGGAATCAAACACTGTCATGGAAGGTTTTTAATTGTTATCGATGAATTGACAGATATTTCATACAAAAATCATGTTCATATTACTATTCGTTTCTATAATGCTGAAACTAGGGTAATCGATTATTCGACTTTTTTCAATAACCGGTTTTCGAATATTCCGAATAGTTGCTATTTTAAAAAAACCGGTTTTCGGTTAAGCATTTTAAAAATAAACAGTTAACCGGTTTTAATTCGAAGACATAAAAATACAAAAATCGACTTAGTATTTGTAATAAAAAGTTAATTAGAATAAAAACAAAACAATTCACGATGGTAAGGAACCAACAAAATACATATGTATGTATATGTTCCCTTCGATCCTATAAGGACCATAGGGCCTCAATATAGATATGACATAAGGTATATCCAGACCACAAATATTTAACGATAAAATAAAAAAAAAGCGTAACCAGTAAATTGATTAAACTTAAGCATTATTTTTGTGGTCCTTTGTTCCTTGTTTTTGTTCTGGCGTGCCCTGTACTCCTCAAAGGTTATGGGCTGTGGTCCCTCTTTCATTGAAGAAAAATAAAATTCCTATGTCCGAATTGCTTTTTGGCCAGGCGGTACTTCTTTGACGCAGCTGACGGATCTTTTTGGCTGATCCGTCAGGCCAAAATTAAAATATATATTATTATTATTTTTTTTTTTTTATTTAATATTTTTGTTTACTTTGGGTGCTCTACAAGGAAGCACTCCAAATAACTGGCAGGATTATTTATTATTTTTGTTTATTTTTGGGTGCTCTACAAGAAAGCACTCCAAAGAACTGGCAGG
The DNA here is from genome assembly GCA_949318255.1 of Pollenia labialis. Taxonomy (NCBI): domain Eukaryota; kingdom Metazoa; phylum Arthropoda; class Insecta; order Diptera; family Polleniidae; genus Pollenia; species Pollenia labialis. Next base: position 161,780,860 of record OX439140.1, read on the forward strand.
ATCGCCATGTAATTAAATTAGATTAAAAGTCTTTTTTTTATTCTTTATTAAGTTTATTCTTTATTTACTGCGGCTAGTACGCACTGTTTGTACTTGGTATAAGAATTGATTCCGTTCAATAATTGTGGCGAGTTTTATACACCATAAATGCTTATTAAGCATTTTCATTACAGTGGAAGGTATAGCGGTTTGCTTAGCATTTTCTTACAATCTCGCAGACACTTGTCCAATAGCAAGAATGGTGATAGTATTACCATTGACGACCGTGTGTACTGCTAGTGTATTCATACGCACACACACAGCGCACAACACTCAAGTGGCTTATTCGTATTACATTAAACATGCGCCTGGTTCATTGCATGTAACGTATACTGAAATTATGTGTGCAAGCAATGTTAATATAAAAGACACGCTACACTTATAGGAACCTACACGTAACCACTAGAATTCTTAAAGAATTGTTTGCTTTTGCAAAACGTTTGACTAAAGCAAATATTTTTTTACAGTTTCTAAATAACATTATACAATTATCATCTTAGAAATATAGTTTAGTAAATAATTAAAAATTGTTAAAAATAAAGCTTAAGTTTGATAAATTTAATGGTTTTTTTATGAATTTTATCGTCAAATATTTGTTAGATCCGAATATAAGTACCTTCAGTCATATCAATGTATTTTTTGGTTCCTTACCTTAGTGAATTGTTTTGTTGTTATTTTAATTAACTTTTTATTACAAAAACTAAATAGATTTTTGTATTTTTATGTTTTAGAGTTTAAGCCGGTTTACCGGTTATTTTAAAAATGCGTAACCGAAAACCGGGGTTTTTAAAATAGTAGCTGTTCGGAATATACGAAAAACTGTTTTTGAAAAAAATCGAAAAATCGATCTCCCTAATATATATATATAAACGAAAAATAAAATAAGCTTTTAAGCAATTATCATTTTAAAGTTCTGAATAGTTGACTGACCTGAGATTCGAACCCAGGAGATCGAGTGGTTGCGATCGAAACATGTCATGGTTACCAGCCGCCTGGGTTCGAATCTCAGGTCAGTCAAGAATGAATGATTATCAATAACAATTTTAATTAATTTTCATGTTGTAAAATTCCTTTCTTCATAAAAATAATTTAATGAAAATGATTAAAAATATTAAAAATTTGGATTAAAAACCATAAATAGTTGAAAAAAAAATAACCACAATTCTAATTATTGTTAAAGCTAAGGCACGAGCTCTATGTGTACATTTGTCCTTCAAGTTGTGCTGAAAAAGGTCAACAAGAAAAAGAAAGACAAAATGAAAAAAAACAAAAAAATGTACTTTGGACTTCAAGAAGAATTCTTGACATAAGTACGGAAAAAACAGAAGTTAGGAAAAACATGTAAAATCAATTAAAAAAATGGATAATCATTCAAAAAAGCAAATTTCGATCTACCAAAGGTTTAAAATACAATTTGGTTTAAGGATTGATATTTGACTATTGACGTCAGCAGTCATCGATGGCTGCGAGTGTAAGACGGCAAATCCATCTGAGAAGATCGAGTGGTTGCGATCGAAACATGTCATGGTAACCAGCCGCCTGGGTTCGAATCTCAGGTCAGTAAAGAATGAATGATTATCAATAACAATTTTAATTAATTTTCATGTTGTAAAATTCCTTTCTTCATAAAAATAATTTAATGAAAATTAAATTTTATGAACTTAAGCCTGATTAAAAATATTAAAAATTTGGATTAAAAACCATAAATAGTTAAAAAAAAAAAAAAAAACCACAATTCTAATTATTGTTCTGAATAGTTTTTACACTTTTAATAGTTTTAACCCTTTTGACAGTCCTGACCCGTGAGTTTGTGTCATACACGAAAAATCATGCAAATACTTAAATGGTAGTTATGTACATATACAGAGTAGCCCAAGAGAGCACTTTTTTGCTACTGCTTTTATATGTTTAATTACTGCATTCGATATCTTTCGAAATACATATTTCATATAAATAAGAATTTCGATTGCTATTGAATGCCGAAATTTTTGCTATGGGTTCACACTATGAAAGTTTTCTTCCAGAAAGTCGAAGTTTATTGGTGAGAGGTGAGTGAAGAATAGCGTGTTCTCTTCCCCCTTTCCACATAAATATCTGAAAGAAAACTTCCATAGTATCAACCCACAATTGTATCAAAAATCTCAGATGAAATCATAGAAAACCCGTAACGTTTTGCGTACAAAAATTCTTTGTTGGATTACTCTAAAGTAGCTACATCTGTAGTATTTAGTTTCCAAAACCAAGTAATGTATTCATATTTTGCTACATACAATTAAACCATACAATTGCAGTTGTTATTAAAGAAGAAGTATTTAACAATTATATGTGGAATAATAACGTACATATGTAAGATGCTAAAGTATGAGCTTAATACCTTACTATAATTTTGAAATAATAAAACTTTATAACGTAAAATTTTATTTTGAAATAAGTTTTTTAAGAACGTTAGCAGTTTTACCAGGCATCGAAAAAATAATTTCCATATGATTCTAGATTCATCGGAAGGGCACGATTTTCCCACAACGAGAGTATGCACCTTATAGGATCGATTGGAACATATACATATAAAGAGTATAATGAAGCTGATTTCTTAAAGATTAAGTTTTAATACAATACGCTAGCTGGGTAATTGCTTTGAATGTTTTTATGTTTTTATTAAAATAAATTTTTTAAAAAAATTTTTTTTTTTTTAGTTTTAATATTCGGGCATGTTATACAAATCGAAATAAAGTGAAGTTGAAATCTAACAAGATTTTGATTTCAATTATTGACAAAATTACTGCATTTTTCCTGTTGTTAAGAGCTGTTTTTGTAAATATAATTGAACTTTCGTTACAGGCTCGCTTTAAAAATTTGATCGGTTTTAAATCCACTTCATTTCGATTTACAGAACATACCTGTATATGGCAAATAATTTATAATTTTCCGACAAAATAATCCAATTTTATTTCAAATGAAGTTTGATGACTTGAATTTGATGTTCGGCTGTGCTACGTTAAACAAACTATTACCAACACATACGTAAATTGTACAAATCAGTTTAGACGTGGAGCCATGCCGCACAATGGTTAAAGAGCGGCATTAATTACTTTTTTTCATGTTCGCGGATTTGGATAATTTTTTGGTATTTTGTTGTCAGATATCTGAATAATATGGCTGATATATTTATTATTTTTTTGGAAGGACACGCTCAAAGTTCATATTTGTTCGCTTGTTTAAAATGGCAAGCAAATTTACTGTATATTCAATCTTTTGGTACAATCACAGTAACCTTATCATTTCACTTTGCTGTATATTTTCGTAAATAACAATTGTTGTAGATAAGATTTACATTAAAAAAGTTGGAAAAAGTGCCATATAAGATATAAACAACATCAAAATTTCAATGTTCATCAATTTCAGTGAACTGCATCTGCTGTTTAACGAAAGCTGTCAAATTACAGCTTGAAGTCTCAGCGAAAAAATGCTCCTACCTGCTACTTTCAAAAAAAAAAAAAAACAGTAAAAACTATAAAATGATTACGTAACAAAACATGAATTTTCATTCATGCTTGTTGTTTTTGCCATAATTCTTTACTGTTTAAAATTATAACATAATAAGGGTCCTCATGATATCGTTTATAAGTCTCGTAATCTGTGCAAACTGTGCATTTTTACGCCCTCGTAAATGAACTGTCAAAAATTGTATGAGAATTCATTTACACAAACTTGGTAAATTTGCCCAACAATTTTGTCTCGTAAACTTGCGCTGTTCAATTGTGCATTTATACAAACAGATCTTTTAATGATTTTAACGTCGTTTTCAATGAAAAATCCAAGTGTCTATAAATCACAAACAATAAATTCTAGCAATAATTTCAGTAAATTGGTCTTTTGGCTTTCTTTGAGCATTTTTAAAAGCAAATTTCTCATACATATAAATCACAAATTTAAACACAAATTTGTATATTTTTGAATTTTAATTTTTAATTTATTTTTGTATTGACGTTTCTTACAAACTGACATTAATTGTTTAAAATTACACAAAAGTAAAAAAGGGGCTTCATGAAACAAGACTCGTAAGTTTGCGCATTTGCACAAATGGCAATTTTAAGCGACATCATGAGGACCCTTAATGTAATTTATATACTAGTCCATAGTGTTAATTTTTATATATTTCATTGTTGAAAAAATTTTATTTTTATTTATTTCATTTTAATTGATTATTTGTATCAAGTATACTGTCCGAGGAAGCTCAGAAAGCGAGGAATAAAGACTATTAACCATATAGATTACATCATTCGCGAAGAATTTATAAATAGATTTCCCTCAAAGCTGCAAATCCAAAAATTTTAGTACGATAATGATGTTAAAAAATTATTAAAAGACTATGTTTAAATTACGTATTCATGTTTTATCTATTTGTTTTTTCTATGAGAGGTGGGCGTAAAAGTGGGCGGATTAGGTATATATTTTCAGGAGCCCATTCTATAATTATAATATTTATTTTTTGTGAAGATTGAGTTGATGCATTAAAAATCAAGGGAGTTATGCCACTTTTTCAATACAAGTTTTATGGGAAGTGGGCGGATATATTTAAAATTTCACACAAATAGTTATGAGTGCTTAGAAATGTCATGTGCAAAAAAACAATGCCGTAGATCAAAATTTAATTTTTATTTTGTATGGGAAGTGGGCGTAAAAGTGGGCGGATCATTTTGATTTTCCATTTTTTCTTGATCCAAACAAAAAATGCCTGTGTGCTTCTTCTATTTTTCGCCGCTCGTTATATGAACTTCAACCAATGTGTGCCGCTAAGCATTATGTTATTTTGTAATTTTTTTTATTAACTTTCTACATTTGTGTATTTTTTTTTTTGTTTTTTAAGAATTCAAAAACAAAATTTGAGGTTGGATTGTAAAGACTTATCGACGTTATGATTAATATACATACATACATATGTATATATTTGCAAATAAGTCTAATATATCGGTGGCGTATGCGCAATATTTAATGAATAAATGTTTAAAATATTACGTTTTCGGATTGTTTTAGCTTAAAGGTCGTGATACACTATCCTACACAATCGTACGATTCATTCACTGGAAAATCTGACAGATTTCTAACACACTCAAAAAAAATCGCAACAAAAGTCTGTGTAAATATACCTTGGGTGCCACACTATTACACAAAAAAGATGCTTTAAATCAATGAAGCCGACATTGTTGTTTTCTTATCAGCTGTATTAGAAAATACAACTCTGATCGCATAGAAACTATCATTTTATGAAAATTTTTAAAAACTTTTGCAAGTCGGTCAGACTTGTCAAAGAAATCTGTCATTTAGTTAAATTTTTAGGCCACACTATCATACTTTATGAACACACACGATTTTTTTGACATATCGTACGACTAAATAGGATAGTGTGTAGTGACCTTAAAGAAGATTTTATGCAGCGTTTACAAAAACTGCAGTCAAAGTAGAAAAACTTCTTCCACTTCTTCATTTCGCGTTGGCCAAAAATAAGCTGTTGCTTTTTCTTCTGATTCATTAAATGTAAACAGTCGCTGTCAAACCAACACGAAAATCGATAAGTTTTACACAAATATTCGTTTTTTGTTCGACAGTTTTTGGTTACGGCTGCAGTTGTTTAAACTCTGATTTTATAAAACAAAAAAGTTCATGTAAACTATTTAAACATATTTAAGTTTTTTGCAACATGTATTATTAATATAATTTGTTGTTATTTATATGTGTTAAATATAAAATTATACTAAAATGTTCTGTAATGTATTTTAGACTCTATAAATTTATCAAACTACCCTTTTTGTATGCAACAAAAAAAAAATTAAACTTTATTTCATTTAGTTTTTCTTTTTCCCTAAAATTATTAAAACAACTTGAATTCAACTAGAAGTACTAAACTAAAAGTTACTATGTATAAGTACGTACGTATGTGTATAGTTATTGCACTAAAACTTTTACTTGCACACTTTCAAATGCATGCAACATACAGACAGACTTATACAGGGTGGCATAAAATTAACGAAGGAGTTTGAATTTCTTATAGCTTTTTAATTAAACTTTGTTTTTCTTTTCGTTTCAGTATTTTGAAAAGAAGACTTGGGGAATTTAAAATGGAGCATTACTCAATTGAACAACGTGCCCAAGTTGTTGAGCTTTATTTTTCAAATGTGATTTTAATTGGCATTCGAGTTCACAGCCCCAGACTGTTTTCTTTGCGGTCATTTGAAAGGAAAAGTCTTCATTAATAAACCTAGAACCATCCAGCAATTAAATAATAATAATTAACGTGACGAAATAACATAACACCTGAAGTTTTGCGAAAGGTTATGGAAAATGTGTTGGAAAGAGCACGAATTTGCGAAGCAGAAAATAGCTACCACTTGCGAGATATTATTTTTCATAACTAAACTAAAAATATTCCCTATTAAAATACAGTATTAAAAGAAATTAATAATTCTTTCTTAAATAAAAAGTTATAACGAATTCAAACCCTTTCGTTAATTTTGGGCCACCCTGTACATGCATGCAAGTTTTGTATTACAGAATGTAACACGTTAATATAAATAAAGAGGACATTAAGTTTTGAATATTACAACACTATTCTCTGCTCATATTATTTATATGTGCAGTTTTTTGTAAAACTTAAAGTTAAAAAACAATTTGATACGTGACTTGGATAAATTTCTCATTATAGTAAGATTTCTATATAATATTTTTTTTACTAAAATGTATGATTGTTTAATAAACTAATTTATTTTTCATCAGGTGTTTAAAAGTGTTGTTAAATTACATATTAATTATAAACAAACTTAAGTTTATTTAAGCAAACGAACATAATATTTTGGATAGAGTTTTTAAAGCAACGACTCTGTTAAGTGAGTATGTATTTTTTTTAGAAGATAATTATGTACTACATTGTTTAAATTCTGTTAATATTTTTAATCACAAATAAAACTTTATATATTTTTGTAACTTAATATAATTATCAAATAGAATCTGGGAATTTATTTCTCATGTTGAGTAACATTTAATGTGTATTCGAATATTTATGTTTAAATATCTAAAAACACATTTTCATTAACCAGTAACCAAAACATATCGTCTACTTCCTCTTATGCAATATAAGAAAATAAAACCGGTTAACAGAGACTTTTAAAAAATAAACATGATTATCTGAAAAATATTTTCAGAGCGTTTTATTTTTGAAAAATACCATTGTTTACCCTTTTTTTGACGTGGTTTAGCTCATGGGAGATTATCGCAAGAGCCAAAATTTATTTATTTATTTGGTCTTTAGATTATAAATCCTTACAGACTAAAATGCAATACAGGTGTGAATACATTTACTTGCATTTAAATACAATATTAGTTTTCTTTTTAAAATATCAATAATATGATACAATTTATTAAAATTTTCACAAATGCGACGAAAGGAGTCATCATACGATGGCAGAACATACGAATTCTAACCAAGGCCACGCAAACAAAAAATCAAAAATTGCTTTCGTTCCAATTCAATAATATTTATATGAATGGAATAGTAAGGATCCCATACAATGGATCCATATTCAAGAATTGGCCGAACCAAAGATATATAAAGTTGTTTCGTGGCATAGGGGTCAGAAAATTGTTTAGACAACAAATTTGTTGATTAGAGTCATTTAAGCTCTTGAATATTTTGACATCATCTACCTACATGAGTACAAGTTAACATATGGGAGGTCATTTATAAATAACGTAAACAGTGTAGGACCAAGATGAATTCCTTGGGGAACACCAGAAGTGACGTATATTTGAGTTGAGGTAACATTTCTAAACTTTACTTATTGAGTTCTATCGAATAAATAAGAACGCAGCTACTTTAAGGCTGTACAACTAAGTCCCATTAGTTATTCTTTTCATAATAACTTATCATGGTTCACTTTGTCAAAGGCCTTACTGAAATCCGTGTAATAACATCCGTTAGATTTAAAAAAAAATGGGAATATTTAAATTTATCTATATCAAAATTAAAAGACCTCACTTCGCAAGTCACAAAATCGGACTCTTGATGTTTTTGTACCTCTAAAAAATTCTCCTTATTCAGTGCACAGAACGAAAATCACTCGCGATCAATTAAGTTCTTTTTTTAACTTACTTTAAGTACGAATCGTTCTCAAAAACTCAAGTACGAATAACACTTAAACGTACCCAAAACAATCCTAAACCACTTTGTAAAATAAATCCCGGAATTTCTTAAAATAAGTACAAAATTCTTAAACCAAGTAAAAACAAGAAAGAGTGCTTTATTCGAATCTTATATACCCTTCACCATAGTGCGAGCAGAATACATAGCAACTAGACAAAAACTAAATAAGTTTTACATATACATACATATTTACAATACTAAAAACTTCATTATAAATTAAATTTAAAAAGCGAAAACTGGTAAATATTTCTTTAAAACGTTTTTAGAACATAAACAAATTAAAAAAAACTATTTTCTTTTTAAAAAACCAAGATTCGAACCAGAAGACTCTCTGTTTCGAACCTTCACAAACCCCCTAGACAACTGAAATATGAAGGAACGTTGTTTGAATATCATTAACGGTTCACAACTCAACACAGTCCCAAAATTCAGGTTTTTATACAATTTTTGATATATTTTTTACGGGAGGTACCACGCCGATTTCTCCAATCCCGCCCACATTTTGTGGGATGGTGTGCATTGATAACCTAAATGTTTGTACCTAATAAAACTACAACAACAACTAGGGATTATTGGAAAAAATTAAAGGTAATCGTGCTTTTTTGCTCATATCTCAGCCATTTTTAAACTGATCTGGCTGAATTTCAATTGCAAAATTATAATAAGAATACAAAAAATAACAAAAATATACACCATAACACACATTGGGTATACAAATATTTTCTATGAATTGTTTTACTAAATTATTAAAAAAAAAATATAAATACCGATACCTATGTTTCAATCCACTGTAAGTTGCTGAGTGCTTGAAGCTGCTTTAAAGAAGTAGCATATTTAGTTTTTGTACATTGCTCTTTTAAATTAATTGTCAATAATCTCTAATAACTATTTTAAATATTAAAGAAAAGGTTGTTTTCAATTTTATTTATTTAAGATTTTCAATTATTTTGATTTACAAAGTATATTTCTATTAAGCTTAAACAACTTAAATAAAAAAGTTATTTTCCTACTTTCTAGTTCAAATAATTGCAAATTTTGTATTCAATTATTTTATTGTTTCGTAAAACTGTAGAGCATTCTTTCAACATTTTGTGTACATTCAAGTCAATATAATAAAACCAATATACAATACTAGACAATAGAAATTTATACGAGTAACATTTTTCTAAAAAATATTTAAAGAATACAATTTTACTTTTTATAGAGAACAAGGACACAAAACAATAGAAAGACATTTTTTGTTTTTTTTCTTGTTTAACACAGGTGTACGAGTATAATAGAAAATTTTTAAAGTCAGAAGTCACAGTAAATTGGTAAAATTTTAATTTATTTTGTCTTATTGACTATGAATGATTTATTGTTAGCTGTATGTTTATTACGAGTCTAAATATCGCATTTATGCTTCAGAAAGAATAAGTAAGAAATTATCTATATCATAAAATTTATTATCAAAAAAAAAAAAAAAAAAAAAAAAAACTTAATCAAGGACAAACGTACATATGTGCACTATTAGGTAAAGGATTGACTAATTTTCTCTAAAGACGTATCTTTTATAAAAAATGACACTGCACGGAAATTAACCTTCATAAGGTCTTCAAATTTACTGACGTTAACGATCTTCGGGTCAAATTTGACCCAAATAGAAAATTTTATATAAAAACTATTGTTTTTCAATCAAGTATGATTTTAAAGTTGATATTTTATTGAAGCAGCATTTAATATTAACATTTATTGTGAATACACAAGTTTATTTATTATAAAGAGCAAATTTAAGTAATTAAAGAATGTATACACCCAGTAAAAACGTGGCCTACAAAATAATGTGTTAAGTAATCAGAAAAACATAAGAGCACTACTTACAATTCTACTGAAAGAACCACTGAATTTTATATGGGATGTCCCAAAAATAAGGCGTTCAAAAGTAAGTCATTATTTTTTTACATTTATACATCCAGAAGAAAGTAAGTAGTTATAGAAGTTGTTATAGATGTAGTTGTAGAAGAAAGCTACTAAATAATGAGTTAAAGAAGCTATTCATTTTGAAAAAGTAAGCGAAGTTTTTAATGGGCAATGAATAAAGTTTTATAAATACATATATAAATTTTATTATGGCATTGGGTACACAAAGTTATTGTATTAGAGTGCTATTTACATATCAATTTCTTACAAGTGCAACATACAAGTGATGTTTTATTATCTGATTTGGGACATAATTGGCAACGACTTCTTTTGTACGAATTTTTGACTGGTTCACATTCTTTCCCTGTTTAAAGATGACGGTTGCTGTTTCTGCTCAGTAACTGCCCGCAGTTTATTTGCAATTTCCCGCGAAAATTCGGCTCTGGGAAATGTTTTTCGCTGCTTTATATAGGGCGTGGCAAGTTGAAAACCTAAATTTTCTAAAAAATCTCGACGTTTGGCAAAACATTTTTCGTTCTAGCCATGGTTAGCTGATGTGAATAATATAAAAGCGTTGTCTGCTGATATATCTAGTATGTAACGAAATACAACTTGAGGCCATCAATTGGTTTTCCTTTTGCAAGAATAACATGACACAACCTTATACAGCATATCTACCCCTCCTTTACATTTATTATAATCTAATATGATTTGCGGTTTTTTGTCCTCGCGATTACTAATTTCTGACCTATGATGCAAAGTGCTGAGAAGATTCACAGAATTATGTTTTTGGGAATATATGAAAGGAGGGTAGTATTCTTGGTGAAACAAAAAAATTATGAGAATACAGCACTGCCTTTAGAGGCCAAAAGCTCTGGTGGCAATTCGATCTTGTTTTTACGTATAGTTCCTACTAAAGTAATTTGCTTGTCTAGCAATTTTTGTCCCAATTGGTAGGATGTAAAAAAATTATCTGCAGTCACATTTTGACCTTTCAGACCAACTGTCAAGTCAAGAACTACACTCATTCCTTGGTTTCTTTCAGGCATAGCTCCAATTTCCTTACCTGGTTGTATATTCCAGGCATAGCTAGTGGACGAATCGCAAAGATCCCAAAATTGTATACCATACTTCGCTGGTTTTGATGGTATATACTGCCGGAACGGGCATCTTCCTCTGAATGCTTCAATTGTTACGTCTTGAGATGGATTGTAAAGTTTGGGCAGAATTTCAACCCACATATTCCAAAGCTTGCGTATCGGCACAAACTTGTCTAAAATTCGATGTTCACTGCGGGTATCCTTGTTATCAAATCTTATTACTTTCGAAAGATTTTTGAATCTTTTTAACGGCATGATTGCTCTAAAAATAGGTCTTCCTTTCTCAGAATCCCACAAACTTTCCGTACTTTCATTGTTTGATCTATACACTCCAGCTAACAAAAGTGAACCAATAAATGCGAACATTTCGTTGTCGTCAACTTCTATCCAATCAACACTTCAAATACTTCAAAATAATGTTCATCACAGGAGGTGGAAAAAACAATTGAAAACTGGAAATCTCTTCCGTTGTAATTCTTGAACAAGAATAGCGGGTCAAGCCTGGCGTCATGCTAATAATATTCTCCGTTCGGAATCTTTCATGGCTATTTGCAAGAGGTTCCTTGAAATATCTTATTTCACCACTTTTTGATGAGCTCTGAAAAAATTTAACATAATTGTGCGTAACAAAAATTCAAGATTTTTGCTCCAGGTCAAATATGACCCAAAGACCTTAAGTGTAAAAAATTTTATAAGTATTTTTTTTTGCCAATATCTTTTTCTAAAAACTTAACGTATTTGTTGACATTTTAAATGAAATAAAAGTCATAAAAAATCAAAAATCAATTGTAATTTCAAAATGGGTCAAATTTGACCCGAAGACCTTATGCAGGTTAATATTAATTTTAACTACCCAGTGTGTAACGTAAGTGACCAGTAGTGTCCAACGGACACACTAAAAAAAAATAAATACAGTATACATTAGAAAAATGTTTTATAGACATTATTTATTAGGTACACTCAAAAGGAAAATCAATCCATCCGTGCTCAAATAAATCCGAAGCGGTATTAATAGTACGATGAGTACGAACTTTTGCGCTTCATTCAGGAATTGTAGAATTATTTTAATCCGAACTTAAAATAACCCGAAAATGAGATTGATTTAAGTAAAACTATTGGCGTTTTCTTTTTTAAAAAAATTGAATGCATTTTAATTGCGAATATATATATGAGGTTGCATGCACCCTAATACCCTTTGAACACTTGCATACATTTCGGGGGAGCGCATGGAAGATGTTGAAAATGTGAAATACGCGTCTAACATCTAACATCAATAAGAAAATGTCATAATTTCTGAAAAAAAACTACTAAATAATTTCCAAAGATTCTTTTTTTATTTGAAAGAACAATCCTTCCGGTTAATAATGAAAAATAATTTCATTCAAATGGCTGCCTCGGCTGGCCATGCAGTAGCCTACACGATTGGTCCAATTTTTAAGCACATTATCGATTGTGTGCAGCTGTATTTCACCAATGGCTTCACGAATATTGTCCTTTAAAGCGTCAATTGTCTCTGGCTAATAATAGCCCAACAGTGTCAAATCGCAGGTCCGAGTTGGCCAAACGACATCAGGTCTGAGGCAAAACATCGAGTGTAACTTCGACTGTGTGGCACAAAGCGCCGTCCTTTTGAAACAAAATGTTGCCAATATCCTCCTCTTCAATTTTTTTGAACACAAATTCGTTTAACATGGCCAGATAATGATCGCCATTGACTGTAACGGAAACTCCTTGTAAATTTTAGAAGAAAAATGGCCCAATTATGCCTCTGGACCAAAATCTGCACCAAACAGTGACTCGTTGTGGGTGAAACGGATTTTCAATGTATGCGTGCGGGTTTTCCGTGCCCAAATGCGACAATTTTGCTTGTTTACATAGCGAAAACGCATATTTCCCAGCGTTGTTATAGCGTATACACAACCATATTCGTTCAGTGGAAGGATAAAACTAATTATCTGTCAAATCAGAATTGAGCTAAGTGTTACCATTCACGAAAAAAGCACTAGTTGGAAAAAAACGTTAGATGGCAGACCCGTCATAAAAAACTTGAGAAATGGTAACGCTGCTTTCAAACAAAACGCCATTTTGTCAGTGATGCTAAATGGAACAAATTTGCCATTTATTTTTGAAACATATTCAGAAAGGAAAACGACAACTCCCACATTTTTGCATATTTTTTTAGAATAGAACAAAAACCCGCGCGAATGGTAGCATACACGCAACATTATTTTCAGAAAAGAAAACACCATAAGATTGAATCAATATCAAAATGCGCTTGATTCAAGTATTATAAAGTTGATTTCATCCCGAATTATAAAGAAAAAATATTATGATTGGTTTACTTACTCATATTACACCTTACAGAATGATGAAGCACCAACATCATGGCCGATATGGTTTTTACTTTCGAAATCTTATGTAAATATTTAACCAAAAATATAAACTAAATGAGTAGCATGAGTTCAAATTTACTTTTTAACCCTTCGTGGTACACATGAGTCTGGCCAGACCTTTTATAAATGTGTATAGAAAATTAAAACATGCGTTAACCGGAGGGTTAACCACAACGAAAAGTTAAAGTTTTTTTTTGCTTAATTTAATAATTTTTTACTCATTTCAAGAAATTTCGGGAATGATTTTCGAAAGTAATTCCATTTAGAATTGTTTCGAGTACGTTTTTGTGTTATTCGTACTTGAATTTTTGAGTACACAGAAAAAAATATTTTTCCAAATCAAACAAAATATTTGTGGAATCAAAACATTTTTTGTCCGAAATCGGTCCTACAAACAAATTTGCATATTCAAACAATTTATTTGCATTTTGTTTATTGAAAAAAAAACACTGATTTTTTCAAACCAATAATTTCCAGAATCAAACAAAAAGTTTACTAAAATTCATATAAATTTCAAACAAATAATTTTGCTGAATCAAACAAAAAATTTTTTGCACAAGCAATGACTCGCACCCAAGGAATCACTGAAGGAGAAGATGTAGTTAGAGAGAGTAGAGCGGCGGCTGGGTTTGAGACACATTTTTTTTTTTGGAATAATTTTTGAAGCCTTGTTTATACACACAATGTTTTTCTTCATCACTCACTGTTGCTGTGTCCTTTCCTTGGCTAAACAAGAAGAAATGTAACCAAAAACGGCAGCAGACCGACTCGATATGTTTTTCGTCATCATTCTATTTGTGTATTTGATGTATTTAACTAAACAGTTTTAAAATTGAATACGGGATTTTGTTTTTCATTTCTTTTTACCAACTTTGAAACCAACCAAAAATTTATTTTGTTTCTTATAATGTTGTTGTTATTTCTGTTGTTTAAAAAGAGCGAAACGTTTTTTTACCTGATGTTGTTTTTTTCCTACAAACCCGTCACGCGCCCACAAATAGAGAGATACATATATGAGAGAGATATATGTGTTTTTTGCTGTTGTTCGTATATTTCACATAAAGAAGTGTTGCTTACGATCTAATAAAAAATGCAAAAAAAACGACAACATTAAAGAGCGTTAAATATTTCATACAAAATTATGAAAACTTGAAACTAATAACGCGTATATTTTATTTGTGAATAGTTGTCAACATTTTTGTTGGTTAAATAAAAATCAAACAAAAAAATTAATTGAATCAGTAAAAAAATTTGTTGAAATTAAAAAAATTTTCAAACAAGCGTATTCGGCAATAATTTTTTCTGTGTACGACTCGTACTTAAGGTAATCATAAAAAACTTGACTCATCCCCAAAGTTTTTCTTTCTGTGTATTTTATTATTTTACTTTAATTAGTAATTTTTTTAACCTTCATAAGGTCTTCAAATTTGCTAACGTTAACGGTCTTCGGGCCAAATTTGACCCAAATAGACAATTTCATATAAAAACTCACTTTTTTCAATTAACACGTTGGCTGCCATTTGACCCACACGTATGCTTTACTTGTTCATCAATTAATTTTCGGCCTGGTGATAATATATATAAGTTTTATGCAGTGGCACCCTGGTAACACTATATTTTTTTTTACTATATAAATTTTTTTTAGGGCTCTGCTCACACAAGTCGAATTTTGAACATTGGTTTTTTTTATTTATTTTTTTTTCATTTTATTTAACTATTTATTATTTTTAACTCATTTTTAATTTAAAATTAAATGCATAAGAATGAAAAAATATAAAACAATGTAAAAAAGTCACAATATTTAATGATTTTTACTGAAGCACTCCAGGTATAAGGAAGGTTCACCATTGCATTGACCACAATATGTTGTCACTTTTTTAGCTTTTTTTACTACGGCGCTTCTTCCTTCTACTTTACTTATTTCCATACAGCAACTGGAACAACGTTTTCTAATTTTTCTATTAGATTTGTCTCGGGTTACGAATTCCTTGAACTCGTGTTTAGCTTTGCTTGTTCCAGGTAATGGACCAACATCGCAAAGAGACAGATCGACTGCCTGAACTGAAGAATTTGAATATTTTTGTTGATTTGCTTGTAAAGCACTAAAGCATTTACCACGGATGTACTCAACAGATATTTAAATGCTACCTTATGATACCATCTAATGGATTTACGCAGAGGTGTGAAATAGCAAGCCATCTGGTCAGAAATATCAATTCCTTGTTCAGCAAAATTGTAGTCGATAATCATTTTTAACTTTTTTATTTCGACGTTATTGAAAAAAAAAAAAAAAAAAAAAAAAAACAGTGGTTCATAAAAATAAATACTTTAGCTTTTATAAGCAATGGAATTAAAAAATGTGTTCGCGAGACACTTGTGGGAAGTTAAGGTTTAAAAAATTACCTCGAAAACAGTTGACTTGTTTGAAAGAAATTTACTAAAAAACTTTGTAAATGCTTATAAAAAATTTTTGAGTTACTTGTAAGTGTTTATCATTCTAATCTTCAAATTGATTGGTTTTATAAAAGTCCGATTTTGGAAAATTTTGCGATTTAAACTTTAGATAATGCCTATGATTTTTGAACATTTTTTCGCTTTAAGTGATCGATTATTTTTTTTTAATTTTTACGATTTCCTTTGTAATTTTTAACCTGTTCCAAGCTTTAGCATCTTTTCCAAATTTTTACGCTTACTTTAATTCTATTGTTAAAGACCATCACAGAAATGAATTCCTATCGAAAGTGGAAGTGATTTCGTTTCTTTCTTTATATAACACTACATCACTTTCCATCGGAACTGACTTCTGTGATAGGCCTGCTTAATGACTTTTTCGCCTTCTTAGCGATGATTTTCTCATTAAACGTTTGAACAATTTTAGTATTTATTTTGGTAAACGCGTTTCCTAAAATTTTGTTGACTTAATTCTTTACAATCACCCTTATCATGAATAAAATTTCACATGTAATTTTCCGAACGTGTGAACAGTTGGTATCATGAATAAAATTTGTTGTGGAAATTTCCGAATGTTTATATTTTTAAACTCCGAAAAAAAATAATTTGTGAATTTATTGTTTTACACACGATTGTTAACAGCTCACATGTGAAATATTTTTACAACTTATAAAGAAAATAATTCACAAAGAGTTGTCTGTCGGAAAAGGAAGAAAATGTTAGTTTTTATTTAAAATTAAAAAAAAACGTTTCAAATGCACATATTTAACTTATTTCATTTAGCGATCCCATATAAGTTTTAGGGTTTGTTTAAAATTTTGCAATTTTTCGCGAATTTTAGAAATGTTCGCGATAGAAGCGATTTGTTACTGTAATTTTTCTGATTATTTACAGCTTTAACCATTTACAATAAATAGAATACTGTGCCGCTGTTTGAAATTTTTTTGCGAATTTCCGCTAATTTTACAATTTTTACTGAATTTTTGCCATTCCATATAGTTTTTTGAACTTTTAATTCGTTTTATGGCTTGTTTAAAATATTAAAACTTTTCGCGAATTTTCGCTATTTTTGAAATTTTTTTTTTTTGTTATTTCCCGACACTCTGTTCTTTTAGCCCGTTTAGCGAATTCAAATAAATTTTAGGGTTTGTTAACAAATTTTTTTTGTTGCTATTTTTCGCGAATTTTATCCATGTTCGCAATTTTTAATAAAAATTAGACTGTGCTATCCTGCCGCTCTTAGCAAATTAGCGATATTTAATCCAAATATGGAAATAATTCCATAAATTTCCAAAAACACAGTTTTCTTAAATACATTAATTGTTTTTTGTTTACAACTCCGAATATAATGACAAAGGTTTTTAAAATCAGGTATGTTATTTTATTCACAGGAAATTCATGATACGAAATTAAAATCCATGTGAATTAAGAATTTCATTCGGAAATTTTCACATGTGGAATTCATGATAAGGGTGAATATGTTTTTAAGTCAAACAAAGGAGCTTTAATTTGAAACGGATTTGGTTATGCTTGTCCTAATAAAAATACTTTGTTAAGTTTAGTGTTAATTTCCCTAATTTCAATGACTTGTTTAAAACAATTCTATATTTAACAAAATCTTGTTCTCTCCTCTTTTTAGCGCTTTTTAGCTGTCAAAAAGCATCCTCTTGAAGTCGGCCTCATCAAATCATTTTTAACTAGGGTTGCCACATATTCACTTAAATCACTTATCCTAAATCGTGTAGACAGCCAAACTATTATACCAACATATCGCCAGCTTAATATGCAAACCTGCTAAATTGAATTTTTAAGTAAATTGTGATTTTAATGCCATGTGGTAGAGAAAGATACGTCACGTTGAATAGCATGTAATTTTTCATCAATTTAAGTCTTGAAGTGTGTTAAACCAACTATATTTTTGGTTTTCCTCTTAAGCTGCAAATAGGAAAAATAAAAAGTTTTTTATTTATCGTGTAAAATGTGCTGAATGTGTTTATACTTAAATACAGTTAATTAATACAGAAAAAACAAAATATTAAAAAAAAATTCCTGGAAGTGTGTTTTTAGAGTTGTACTCGGACGGGTACAGTGGCGTCATGAGTATGCAATTTTTTTTAAGTATAAACATTTTTAAATCATACTTTTTCAACACATAGCGCAAAAATTCATTTTTCACATACCCATCTTATTCTGTTATGACATTCTTTTAGGAAACTGCCAACACCAGCAGCCAGCGAACGTTTGAAAACATTCACTTTCTGGGTATAGTTACGCAAATAAAATCGAGCAATATTACATTGAAATTCAAGCAAGTCCATTTGAGATCTGTTTACAACATGATCTGAAGGGATAGGAACGTTGTCCAAAACATCAAGTTCGACTCGGGATCCAAGAGGGAGTATCGAGTTGGTATAAATTACCGGAGCTGCTCGTTATCATCTAATTTTCCAAACCTTATCTCACTGGTTTACTTCTTATGAATTATTTTGAAGAGTGGCTAGAAAAAAAATTGGTTTAATGCATTTAAAAATCACAAGCTATCTTTGTCCACTTAGTAGCTAATTTGCTTGATTTTGAAGACTTCATAGTCTGTCGTAACTGCTCCAGTGGGATATAAAATCTTCGCTATCACTGCCGAAAAATACTTCGACTTTACCTGGTACATCATTTAGCATACAATCAAAAAGAATATCCTCAGCATTTCCCTCCTCTATGCCTGATTTATACTCAGGATCTGATGTAATAATAGCTTTATTTAAACTTTTGTGATTATCTTCATCAAGCTGTTGAAATTTGCAAAAGCTTTGCCATAAAAACTTGACGGTTTGATGGCTTGAAATTCCAAGAAAAATTCTAAAAAAATTATACATATCAAGCCATTGTACTCGGTTGGGTACAGCGATTTTGCTTCTCACGTTATGTCGAAAAAAAAAACAATTTTTCTTTTAACTTTTTATTAAATGTACACAAAATTTCTCTTCTTCAGAAATCTATAAGAAACTTATTTTTCAAGAAAACAGTGTTTACTCTACGCAGTTCAATTGTTACTGGCCTAGCTAAAAATCATGATAAAGTGCTACACAAATAAAAGAAAATACACAATTACGGTATATTTTTCTTTAAATACTTTATGTGCGTCTTTAAAGCACAATGTGTTGAATGCAAAGGCGCAACAAACTTTGTCTAATTTATTTTGTTAAAAAATTTATGCGTACTTAAATATTGCCTTTTTTCTGTACCCAAGCGAGTACAATGGCGACGATATTTAAATTAAATTTTTTTATTTTGCCGATTGTTTTCAATTTAGAGCTTGTCACAGATTTTGTCGTTTATTTCTTCAACTTTCGTTTTAATTTTAATTTTGGCTATTTTTAATATGAGTTTTTTGCCTGGTTTTAAAATTAACAAAAAAACTCAAATTTGCTAATTTCAAAAACAAGCAGTTAGTTTTTATTTTTGATTTAAGCATTTTTTTAAGTTTTGGTGGAAACAGTTTTGAATTTTAAACATTTTGTTTGGTGTTTCTCTGTTCGATTTTTACCGATATTATAATTTGTCGCTTTTAATTATTCGATATAAAATTCCTTAAGCCCTTATGACACTACATTATTAATGCATTGTTCAAGTTTTGGTGATCAGTGCAAATATAATGTAATAGAAAAATTTACCAAGTGCAAAGAGTTAGCTGTATTAAGATAAATAGCAAACTGTAAAAAATTTTACTAAAGTTATCGATAAAAAATTAAGTTAGATTAAAAAAAAGTAAAATTGTTTAACTTGAAATTGACATATCAAGCTTGAAATATTAAAAGTGTTGCTAAATCATCGGTTTATGGGAAAATTCAGTGATTAAGCGATTCTTGTTTATTTTGTTTTAATGTTTCTCTTAAACAAAATGTTGACAACATTTCATAAAATACACAAAACCATAATATAAGAAACAAAACTTTGTTAACATTTTTTATAGTTTGCTCTTTCTAGCATTGACTGTTTGTTTCTATCAATTCAATGAATAAAAAATGTAGTCTCATAAGGGCTAAAGCCGCAACAAATCAAAAACATGTTTCTACATCTAAGACCCCTTTCACACTCGGCAAGTTACTTGCGCAAGTCTGTTGCGCAACTCTTGGTTTGTAGATGTCAGCGGTAAGGTCGGGGTAAGGAAAAAAAATTTTGTACAGACTTTGTTGTTGTCGGCAAGTAAGTTGCGCAAGTTACTTGCCGAGTGTGAAAGGGGTCTAACTAGCAAACCTGTAAAATGTTTAAAATTTTCTAAAATCTTACTAATTTTATATTGTTATTGTCGAAATTAAATTTTAAGTCTATTCAACTTTTTAATAAAAGAATGTTCTTGAATAAACATTTCATATCATTTCATATCATTACAATTTCCTGTTTTTTTTCAAACCTTCTAAAAACTATTATGTGAATTTATCAAATAGCACATGCATTTACAGTATTTATTTTACTGATACTAGCAACAGCAACAACAACTGCAATAAAAAAAGTTAAAAAAACTTAATGAGGAGTGTAAAAAGTTTGGTAACATAAAAAATGCAAAATAAAATACGAACCAACAAAAAAAAAAGGATAATAAAGACATTTACAGTGTATAACATTTACTAGCTCGGTATTTTTAACATTATTTCGCTTCAGGGGGTAATTACAACTTTCATAAGCTCAAGTTGCAACGAATTTTCTGACAGCAATTCAAAGAGACGATGATGAAAAGTTTGGTTTAATATGAAATAAAAACAACATTGGGGAAAGATAGTGAAAAAACCTTTTAACGTAAATCTACCCAAAATAAGAACTTATACAATTTTATAATTTATATGCAAACACCGGGACAATAAGAGTCGTTTTCAACATTGTGTTTTATGACTATGAAGACTGTTGCTAGTGCTATACGAAATCATCCCCCTCTTCCACTGTTGCTGCCACTCGATCATATTTAAAAAAAAGTGCGAGAAAATATACAAACGGAAATATAAGTGCCTGGCAAGAGGAAGGAAATAAAAATGCAAAGTTTTTTTTTGGCATTTTCTGCACATCACCAAAAAGTTACCAAAAGAAAAATTAAAAAAAAAAAATTATAAGATTGTAATAGTTTTTTAGGTATGCGAGAAAATTTAATAATCACACGGGTCTGCAAAATTTGGAAAAAGTCGAAACAGTGTAACTAAATATCGGTAAACCGTTTACTTTTCATAAAGTTTATGATTAACCTTTGTAATGTCTTATTTATTCTCTGAAATATCTTAACCAATATTTGTAAAATCAGCATTTTCCATGAATATTGGGATATATTTGCCATTTTAATATTTTTTTTTTAACGATGAAGTCGCGAATACCTGATGTTATGGAGAAATTCTGAGTACAAATTCGGATTCCGTGGAACTTAAGACCTGGGTTTTGAGATGTGGATTAAGTTCAAACTTACACGCAGAGAAAAAATATGGTTGGGGTTACGGCAACTACACTACATATGATTAATTTGACAATAAATTGTTGTCGTACACAAAATGTTGTAATTTTTATTAAATGTTAGCAATATTATAGTTACTGTTAACATATAAATGTTTATTGCAATGATAAATTTTAGTATTGTTGACTGCAATATAATTATTTTTCTGACAACTAAATAATGATAACTTTGAAAACATATTATTTTACTCACAACCATTTCATGATATTTTATTGTCATAGCATGATAACTTTCTATAATAATATATATAAATATAATATTAAGTTAGCGCCATTTGTAAAATAATTTTGAATCAGTTGTGTCATTTGTTTAAACCTTTATGTGATTGTGCTCGGAGTTGTAAACTAACGTTGGCGGTCGGAAGTCTACATTTGTAGCAAATATGTATTTGTATGGAAAACTATGCCCAAATACCAAAAAACATTAGTAGGAGAGTGCTATACTTTAATGCATATTTGTAAGATATAATAAGGTCAAATATGCAAGCACACTAGGCTTGCAAGATCGAAATCGGCAAAAAGCTTGGCATTGAAAAGAAAAAAGCTTGATTTCTGTTAAATTGACAAAAAAAGTTTATATTATTGAAAAATTTTAGCAATCAAGCCCGTCTGGCAACCCTTAAGCAAACGCATGCATGCACAAACGTGCACAAGAAAACAAAAGCTAAAAAAAAACAAAATTACATGTTCGACTTGCCCCTTTCAAAAAAATTTGAGCTGAGTTAACGAACGATGTGATTTTCCATACATTTTATTCGGTGTCTACGTTTGCAGACTTCCGGCAAGGAGATGGTTATTTTCGAAATTTCGGTGCTGTAAATTATTTTTGTAACGTGTTAGTAGCCAAAACAGCTTAGAATAGATTTTAAGGAAGCTACTGAAAATATCGGACCCTGTTGCTGTGGAAATTTATTTTTATTCAACTTTTACTGCAAAAATTCTACAAATGTATACTACCGAGCACTTAAGGTTAAATATGCCATAGTATTATTTGTTAGTGTGCGGTTAAACAATTGAAAGAAAATATCCCATATAAAATAAGTTTAAAGAAATTAAAAAATAATGGTATTACAGCAAATGCAAAATATCATAGCCCTTTTGCAAAATCCAACAACAAAACACACAGAGATATCGTTAGATTTCATAAAAATTTAACGATATTTTGCATTTGCTCTTTTGCAAGCCAAATAATGAACTCCGCAATTTTATTTAGATTAAGAAAAATTGTCAAGTGCCACAAAATAAAAAATTGATGCAAGAAAATTTTTTATTAATTTTTAATTGTTATAAAAGTCTTGGAAATTTTTGATCAAGCACAGCTTGAGATTATTTTTATGTCACTTTTAATTAAGTCAATCCTGTTTTGGGATTATTTTAAGTTCAAATTCGGGATTAAATGTAGATAAGTTAAGTATTTCGCACCGTTCTTGAATCAATCTTTCTGTACTTCGTTCAAGAAAATCCGTACTTACTTATATTGCTTCAGATTGATTCAGTGATAAAATAAGTTTTCTGAAGACCGCAGATATGATGAGCACAAGGTTGCAATATAAAGGTGGTAAATTTTAAGGGCCGATGTTGAATGTAAGCCACACCTAAACGTCAAGCTTTTTTCAGCATTTAATTTGACATTTTCAGTTTCAGACTAACTGAATTTGAACAATGCAAAGATACACAATCGAGCAACGTGTTAAAGTTATTCAGGTATTCATGATTTCTTCGGTCAATTTAATCGTCCAAATGTGCGCTGAATCGGAAAAATTGTGCAAAAATTTGAGCAAAACAGTCTGTAGGAGATGTGAAAACACCAGTGCATGCTCGTAAAGCTCGTACTGCAAAAAATATTACTGCTGTTCGCGAAGAGCCTTCCACCACAGCTCGTTGTCATGCCCAACAATTGCACCACTTAAGTCTGTCGTGGATTAACATTATGCATAAAGACTTGCATTTACATGCTTACAAGGTGCAATTGACTCAAGAACTAAAGCCTCTTGACCATTCCCAACGTCGTCAATGGTCAGAATGGTGGCAAGAAATGGCAACAGTGGATGATCAATTTTCGAAGAAAATCATCTTCAGTGATGAGGCACATTTTCACCTCAGTGGATTCGTCAATAAGCAGAATTGGCGCAGTTGGGCGAATGATAATCCAGCAGTGATTGTAGAGAAACCAATGTACCTACAAAGAGTGACTATTTGGTGCGGTTACTGTGAATGGTGTTCGCTACCGTGAGATTATAACGATTTTTTTATGGCCCGAATTGGAAGACATGAATGCGGTCGATATGTGGTTTCAACAGGACGGTGTAATCTCACGTGGTGCCGATGTCAATTGGCCGCCAAGATTATGTGATTTCACACCGTTGGACTCTTTCTTTGGGGTTATTTGAAAGAAAGTTAAACTTCGAGCAGTCATCAACAATTCAAGAGCTAAAGGATAAAAATAATTTGTGTGTTTTTCAAAATCAACATCGGCCCATAAAATTTAACCACCCTTTATCCATGTAGCATATGCTCCGTTAAAATTTACTATTGGAAATTTTAAAACACTGATGGTTAATTTTTATCTTTCGCAAGGCACAAATTCAATATTCTTAACCAATTATTTTTAATATATATCACATACACTTAAAGACGGCTTTTGGAAGTGTCCTCATAGAGTCGTCTTAAAGATCTCATTCTTATCCAAAAATATGCTTGCACGGTGGACTGCAATTTCGAACGGAAGATTTTAATAATAAAAGTTCATGTTTGGAGATTGTTTAAAAAAATACGACTATTTCTTGCGTGGATGAGTGGCATACAAAAATGCAACTCTATTCTGTGAAATAAATATATGCATACAAATTTAAAGTTTTAATATACAATTTGCGATATAAATACTTTTAAGCAGATGAGCACACATGAAACACCATTTGAAATTTATGCAAATATTCAATTGGCTTGTTTCGAAACCCAAAAAATATGCAATAAAAAATTTCACAGCGAATAAATATGCAGGAAAACAAACAATTTTCAAAAAAAACAAATATTATCTAGCCGTATTTGTGTACCACAATTTGTTATTTTATCTTTTTTGATTAAAACAAAAGTGTATAAATTGAAATAGTGATTTAATTGTTTTTTTTTTGTTCTGATCAGTTTCAGCATAAAAACATTTTGGCTTGAGCACTGAACCCAACGAAAAATAATAAAGGTGCTCAATCAATTGTAAGTGAATGATGACATTAATTTTATTCACCAGAAAAAAACGAACTGAATCTGGGAAAAGAAATTAAGAAAACGAATTTTAAAACACATACAGACAAACGGGGAAAAATATAAATAAAAAAAACAATTTTTTTAGATTGAATCGAGAAAAATTGTATGCATTAACTAGTTCATTAAGGGCAAAACAAAACCAGCATGAGCAACAATTTGTAGTTAACTTGAAATACATACGTAACAGACACCCCTCATAAAGCAGGGTTGTGAAATGGTAATCGAAATTTAGATGTAGTAATGCTTATTTTAAATTTACCTATTAATACAAATATTATCAAAATTTTCCTCCGAATAGGAGCTTCTGCTATTGGAAACAAAAAAGTTTGGAAAGATTTGCTTATTATAAATTATTATGGGTTTCGTTTTAAATTGCTTATGCTCTTATTTCGTAACGGTACTTCCCACAGATATGAAATTTTTAGAGATGATGCAAAGGATCAAAAATTATCGATTTTCATCAAAAAACAAAAATCCAAAATGTTGTTGGTTACATTATTTTTGCTATTAGGGCTCGATATATCGCACACTTGAAATTAATAGAAAACTTTTGGCAAGTTTGCTATACATATGTATGTATATAGGAAATTTTGCGTAAATTTTAAATTTATAGGAATTTTTGCTTTAATTTGCTATTAAAGGAAATTTTGCACAAGTTTGCCAATTGCCGAATGCACAAAAGAAGAAAATAATATCCTTGCTATAAGAGGATCTAAATATTTTGTGTAAATAAAAATACTTGTATCTACTAGTCTATAAAAACGACCTGGTTTACCTCTTAACCATCTAAATTTGTTTTTATTTCTTTAATTTTTTATTATTCTATTAAGATGTTTAATTTAACAAATAATACCACATTTGTCTTAAGTAAATGCAAATAAAATATTTTCAAAAAAAAAAATATAGCAAACAAAGAGAAAAACATAAAATAAATAAAACAAATCATTAGTAAACTTTTGTTTGTGTTTTTTATGCGGCTTGTTTAACCGTACATGAAATTCAAAATTAAATTTTTTTTACTCAAACAAAATTTTATAAAATAAAACAATTTTTTAAAATAGTTGGCGCAACAAAATTTAAAATAAGAACACTTTGTTTTCTGTTAAAATATTTATAGAGATGTTGCATTTTAAAACCACCATCATAACACGCTCGCCCCTCAAGAATTTTTGGGATTTCAACAGAAAGTCAGGAACAAAAGAATATAAGTATGTCACACATATGGGACATGATTTTTGCAAAAAAAAAAAAACTGTGTTGCACATATTTGTTAAATGCACTTATAAGTGACATGAGGTTTAAAAAAAGGTGTGATACGCCCAATGGTTTGGATTTTATAAAATTCCAAAAATATTTTCAAAAGATTTTGTTATTCGTGCTTAATTCCCAGTTTTTATTATTGATAAAAACACTTGAAATTTATTGTTGATGGGATAAGCTATTCCTATGCGCGTTTCACTGGTTGCTTAGGCCAGATCATCAGGAAACTTCATCCATAAAGGTTTTAGAAAATCTAATGAAGTTTCCTGATGATCTGGCCTAAGCAACCAGTGAAATGCGCGTAGGAATAGCTTATCCCATCAACAATAAATTTCAAGTGTTTTTATCAATAATAAAAACTGGGAATTAAGCACGAATAACAAAATCTTTTGAAAATTTAAATTTTGTATTCCCAAAAATTGAAATTACTTTTTAATAATTCCAAAAATATATTAAAAATGTTTGCCCTTTATGTATATAGACATTTTATTAGCTGTGACAAATTAAAAAACAGGTTTTAGGACATAATCCAATTAATTTTGCATCTAAGACTGCGCATATACATATGGGCATTTCTCTAATGTCGAATGCGACACTCGTACGCCTTAAAAGTGAAAAAAACAAAAACCAAAACATGATTTTTTTTTGGCAAAAGGCGAAACTTATAGCTCTTGATTAGCACTATAATTTGCCCTAAGGTTGACTTTGAGCAATTGTTCGTTTTCAAGATAATTAAAAAAAACCAAGGCATTTGCATGCGACAAAAACAGAACTCGCCTTTAAGGCAAACAGTTCAAACACTGATTTCAGCGAAACCTGATAAAATATTTAAATGGGACCAATTTTAAAATGTTATGCATTGATGTATCTTAATAATGCTTTTTATTTAAATCTAAAATATTGTGAGTTTATTTTTAATTTAATTTTAATCACTGCCGCACGCTACACGTTGCATGCGACATTTTGTTCCATTATACTTTAATATTTATGTCTTTACTTTTTATGTAATAAGACATGCGTAGGATGATTCTACATTATTTTTAATACGTTCAATATATTTATTTTCCGAACAAAAATTATAAGCTTAAAAAAATATCTTCAATAAAGAAAAATACAAATATGGAACAAAAACTAACTTAACTGAAAATAGTATTGCTAGTCTCAAATAAAGTTTTTTTAATGGAATAAGCTGTCCTTGCTGCTTGTAGTTATTGGTCATCGCAAATAAAGATATTTTAGAAACAATTTTTTTTTTTTTGAATTTATGCATTTTACACTTACGATATCGCACGGTACAAAGTTAAAATAAGTACCAAGAAAAAGCACTGATTATTTTCCAGCAAAATTTTTTTTGTTAAATTTGCAACAAAAATATCTGTTTGTTACTAATATTTGATGCGCATTGTACAAATATCGTCGAAGCACTGAAAACAAATGTTCTTTTTTAATGTCGCACGCTACATCGAAATATAGGGTAAAGCAAAGAAAAAAAATTGCCGTAACTGGCTATCGCATCGTTCCGTTTACATTTTTCTTATATTATTTGAAAATTAGCCGAGATTTAAAAAGCAATTGTGAATGCATAACGTTCCTCATTAGGATCATTTAGCAAAACAAAACGTGCAACAGAAATGTTCAAAACAGAACTTTTGCACTTGTTTGACTTTGCATTTGAATATTTGAAAGTGTGTTATAATTAAATGTAAAATTTGTTTGCATTATTGAAAGTTGATAGATTCCCTATAAAAACATGTTAAAACAACATTCTTTTATAGACTTTGATTTTTTTGGCTGCGGTTGACATTTCTGTGGAAATGCCCATATGCTTATTCCTCCGCAAATAGTTGCAGAAAATAAATTATTGTCATCTTCTTTTCAACATATTTTTTTATTATTATATTTTTATTTTTTTCCTCTCTATTTCTGATAGCGCCGGTGTTGCGGGTTCGATTCCGCCAGGGACTCTGGTTTCTTTCCTGCAGATAAGCAAAGAGCTTCGCGGGATTAGCTTAGGAAATTAAAAAAAAAATTGACACTTTTTCTAATACCGTTATGCAGATCTATATTATCTATATTGTCTTTGTATTGAAAGTTTTCATCTCTTCAATCCAGCCAACTTTCATAGATGTTTTGTTTTGATAGTCAAATCTTGAGTATAAAATTTAATTTGTATTAGCTAAGTAAATGAGGTATCACCCCCACTGCTTTTGTTTCAGTAGTCAAGCTATTTTTACTAAATTTGATTATTTTTACTGTTACCTCTCGCGAAATATTGCATATTGGCTGAAAAAACGCCATAAGTCAATATCGCAAATTTGGATTTAATATCTTAAATGCATTGTAAGTCATTATTTCATATTCATATAAAGATATAGTAAACTTAATTAATACAAGCAATGTGTAATACACCGTTAAAACATGCAATCGGCCATCTACGAGTTTTTCGGCTGCAGTCCTGCACATTTGATTTTATTTGTAAACACCATACTTCGCTCATTATGAAACTCCATAATCTCTGGTTTATGACTTTTCGGACATACCGATTTGCATCCTGGAAAGCATGATCACAATATTCTTCCTTTTTATTTTATACTAAATAAGTGCCTTTTCCTGAACAAAATAAAAAAAGGAAACTTTCAACTTCTCATTTCTTTAAATTAACTTTTTTTTTTTTTGATATTTTACGTTTGATTTGCCGTAACGTACAAACTAATGTCAATTTAAAAGGTTCATTTAATAACAAATTTGTTAGTTTTTTAAATGCGAACCAATTATCCAAGGTAGCCGTGAATAGTTTAGAAAAAATTGAGGTTCTGACCTGCTACCCTGCTCTATGTACCTCTTTGACGGTCAAATCTAATTTTTTTCGTTTCTTTTAAAAATAATCTTATATATTTCGTATTTTCCCTATTTTCACTCAATAATTTAATAACAACTAGTTTTCTTGAATTTTCATTTTTAAATTCTTTACACAGTTTTAAAGATTTAATATTTGATTCAACATTTTTTATTTTTCGAATTTATTCTATGAGCTTAATTTCAGTTATGTATTTTATAAAGCTTTTTTGTAATAGTCATATTTCTTAAATTTTTCAGAAGTGACTTTATACACTATAATGTTGAATATAATATAAAGTAACCTCCGGAAGGAAATAATTCTCAGTTTCTATTTGATTTAATATTTGCATAATTTACACCATTATTTGTATTACTCGCTTAATATTTCACAAATGATCCTAAAAACTTAATCAAATTTTACACAAGGAAACAAATTTAAACTTTGTTGTGCGGTCTGGAATTTTATTGCAAATTTTTACTAATGATTTCAAATTGAATCTCCATTTTTCTCTGTCAGCTCCACTTTTCCGTTGTGTCCAAATTTAAGGCACTTTCTCTACATATATTGGAATAACTTGAAAACGGTTGACCATATTCAGTTAAAAAAAATTCGAAACTCGGCAGCAGTATTATCTTAAAGTTTTTAAGTTTTCGCTGTAGTTTCAGAGATAAAATCAACTTTTTGAAGAAAACAAGTAACATTTAAAAAAAAACAAATATTTTGTTCTTTAAATATTCATAAAAAAAAATCCGACAAAAATCACAGTTTTTGGTATTTATCTCGGCATAATTTCAAATAAAATGAGGTTTACTTCATTGTAATCGGTGCACAACTTTTGATTTTTTTCACAATTAACTGAGAAAACTGTATATCGATTTCCATATAAAAATAACATTTTAACGTTTTGTCTTTTTGTATGGGATACGAATTTTATTCGAAATTATTTTAAGATAAATTTTTTTAAAACAAAGCTGTGGTGCAAGGATGTTAAAAGTTATGTATTTTTAGACATAGTAAGGAGTAGTGCAGCCATTTTGCAGTTTCAACTCACAGTTAGTGATAGTGCAAAAATATTGCAATCCTTTTTTGATGATGAGTGATGAATTGAAAATTTGCAGCCTCACTAAACACGAGTGATAGTGATGTTAAAAAATTTTGCACTAAAAAAAAAGTTTGATTTAAAAAAAGCAATCATCAGTTTATTGCAACTTTTTTTTCTTCACTCATTTTAGTGCAACTAAAACTGTTGCTCTGAGTTTAAAATCAAAAACTTGTTTTTTCCTGATTAAAGCCAATTATTATACCGTTATTGAAAAATTTTCATTTTGTTTAATGTTGTTTGCTTATGCCTTCAAAAAATCAAAAACCATGCACATACAAAGTTTCATATTTTAAATTTTAGTGATACAATATTTTTTTTTATGCAGCTCTTTTGATTGCAAGTCCAAATTTTGCACTATTTGAATTGAGTGCAGATTTCAATCTGCGTTTAGTGATAGTGAAAAAATTTGCAATATCACTTAAATTTTTTAGTGGTAGTTAAAAAATTGCAATTATCACTAAAGCTGGTAAAAAAGAGTGCAAACTAATTTCTTTGCAGTTTTATTTAGTGATAGTGCACTGCTGATTTAAATCAATATTTAGTGGACTACCCCCAAATATGTTTTTAGATTAGTCCTTAAAACTTTGAAAATCCTATTGTTTCTTCTCATTATTCAACGTATGCACAAACTAGATATTCCAACAAACTTATTATAGTCAAACAATTTTAATATTCAATATTCAGAAAATATTTTCACATTTTATCAATAGAGGAATTATAATTTTCTACATGTTTTAAATAGTACAGAAAATAATGAGCTTCAGATTACAGGTCCCGCCAGATCATTGGTGTCCCAAATTTAATAGTGGATCATTTACCGAGTTACCATTGCAGCAAAGACACTTCGCAGTTTTGTCAAACAGTGTTAAGCACCTTTTGTTTATCTTGAATGGAAATTTTATTTTTAAATATTTGATGTATGCATCTTTCCTGAAATCTAAAGGCACTACGATACGTAGCCATTTTGTTATTAATGATCGATTTGACAAAAAAAACCAAACTATTTGTAATGGGGTTAAAAAGGAAAGTTCAAAGTTTTTTTATTTAATGCACAATATCTCTAAAACAAGATGCTATATTAGTAATAAGCGGTCAAAAATACATAATCATCTGTTATTTTTATTGCAGAAAATTTACACACAAAAAATTTTAATTACTTAACAAAAAATACAAAAATTTTAGAAATCCTGCTCAAAAGCAAGGAATTTTTATGTAATTTGAAGTTGTTTGAAAACCCGTTCGCGAAAAACTGACCGAATGAAACAGAAAATTGTTCAAATTATATGTGTTACTGTGTCTTAAAAATCAAAGCTGTTAGGGAAAATTGTTAAAGAAAGACTTTAACAGCTTGCTTTTGTAGGGTGTAATTGAATCATTTATTTCTAAAAGAGCGCACGTACACTCACAATATTATTACAGTAACGGACTGTAGTTTATTTAAGAAATATTCCGTTCAGTCATTTTTAAATAAATAAACATTTAAAATTCCAAGCAAATTTATTTTTAACTGATTCTAACAGTTATTCAAAAAACTAAGTGCATATTAATACGGATTTTCAGTTGCAGTTAATATTGTCCGTTCATTGAGTTAAATTCTTCTTTATGTTAAAGTAAATAAAAATGTAATTTAAAGCAACGAAAAGTTCATTTAATTTTTACTGTCGAAAATTCAACCGCGAATTCCGTAAAATCAAATAAATATTCAGATATTTTGTAAAATTTTACTGTCAAAAATTCAACACCATATTCAGTAAAAACGATTAAATATTCAGTTATTTATTAAAATTTTACTGTCAATTTTTTACTGTCAAATTGACCCCATATTCAGTAAAATCAATTAAGTATTCAGTTATTTTATATAATTTTACTACCAAAAATTAATTTTTACTTATCTATAAAAAATGAATTGCTTGTTTTGTGTAAGCAATACCCATTTTCCATTTGTTAAAATAATTTAGTTAAATACATCAAATTTTAAAAGTAAAATAATTGCGAGGCCATGTCGGTCATGCTGCTGGTGTCTTATAATTGAGAGTTCTTCTGTAAACAACGTGGTCGGTACAACAAAAGTAAAACAAACGTGTGTAACTGGGTAAGTAAATAAAAATATTCTCCCTCTCTCGCTTATAAGAAAAACAAGCGGACAAGTGTCTGTCTGGAATTTTTTAGAAATTCGGCTCTTTTGTGGAGTAAACGAAAATTTAATAAAATAACTGAATATTTAATTGTTTTCACTGAATATGGGGTAAATTTGACAGTAAAAAATTGACAGTCAAATATTAATAAATAACTGAATATTTAATCGTTTTTACTGAATATGGTGTTGAATTTTTGACAGTAAAATTTTACAAAATAACTGAATATTTATTTGATTTTACGGAATATGGTGTTGAATTTTTGACAGTAAAAATTAAATGAACTTTTTGTTAAAAATAAATGAAAAATAGATAGACCGGTTTTTAATTGAACTTTTATTTATTTTATATTACAATTTCAGTTAATTTTACGTACAGAATATTGTGAGTTTACAAGAATACAAAGTGTTCAGGAGACACAAACAACTGATTATCTCTTAAACCATTTGTCTTTTCTGTTCAGATTTTTTAATATGTGATTGCAAAATCAAAAATTATTTTTTATAACAAATTGACCACATGGTAAAAACTAGCCTCTCACTGTAAAAATTTTGAATGCAAATTTTTTTCAATTAGTAACTAAAATACACATATTAAATATTTTAAATAAGTATGGCGATGAGGCCTTTTTGAAACTAATTTTATAAAGCCACCCTCTATGAAATGGGTATATAACCTTTCATTCTCACAGTATATCGGTCTTGATCTGTATCTTCAATAACAGCAAAAAACTCAATTTCCCAACATTTTTACCTGAGCCCTTTTCCAAATAAATGATTTTATTAATTCCTGCAATATTTAAAAAAAAAATTACTAGTATAATTGTTCTACTATACTTTTTAACAAATAGGAACTGGGAATTTATTTCTCATGGTGAGTAACATTTATTATATAAATTTTTATATTAATTCGAATGTGTATTCTAAGTCAAATTAAAATTTTAAATACTTTAATAGTCTTATTCCTTCAATATTTTCGAGGAATATTTTCTATGCACTATTTGTATATTTCTGTTATAAGGCTTACTATCCTTTGGTTTAGCAATGAAGTAAATTGATTACACATTCGAATTAATATGAAAATTTATTCAATAGCTTTTTTTTTAATAAAACACCTGAAAATGATAAAGTGTGAATTAAATCGCGGTCATTGCAATATCTGATTTTCATTAAATATGAAAATATATCAGAATTTAACTGTAGACAAAAGGCATTATTTTTTTTTGTATATGAGTGGGATGGTGGGCATTTGTGCATATGTATGTGTGTGAAGCTGACATTTTAATATTATAGAGGAGAGAAAAACATGTTTCATAAAAAACAAAACGAATCTTTTGATTATAAAATTTTCATTTAAAACTTTCCATTTATGTGTGTCTGCATTTGTGTGATCGTATACAAGCATGCGAGTATTTAAAATTTGTTAATGTTTTTTTAATGGCCTCATACCAGGGATGATAAAGTCAGTGCAATTGTACTTTTTTCAGTACAATTTGCATTGCAAAAGTACTGAAGTACTCCAATGACATATTTATTCCCCCATGGTGAAGGGTATATAAGAGAATATAGCTCTCTTACTTGTTTTCTCTGTTGTTGTTGCTGATGCGTGCTTTACTTGTTGTTATTCCAGTTGTATATTTTTACTAGTTGCAAGGTTTATTGTGTTTAAGTAGGTGCCAGGTTGGGTTTTATTTAATTTATAGGATTTTGACAACAATTTTACAGAGTTTTAGTTATGCACTTTTTTTCTATTAAATTATGAGTTTTTAGTTTTAAGCGTTTGTTCGTTTTATTCAACATTTTTTTCTGCAAGTTTAATAATGTTTTACAAATTCCATTTTTTATCATTTTTTTTAAACAGGGCCGTCTTGGTATACGATAATAACAGTCTTTTACAATATATTGTTTGCAATTCTGCAAAATGCAGGAGGTGCTAGGCTTCGCACTTATATCATAAGTACGTGTCACAATATATTTTATGATTAATGAAATTGTACATTATTTAACTAAAGTCATTTCAGTACAATTTTCCATATTTTTATAAACTTTTAAATTTAATGAGTTGTTATTTATACACATTAGGGTCATGACTTTGTAAAAACACCTCATTTCACCATTTGATTTTTCCGTGAGTTTTCTTTTTTTTTTAATTATAAACGTTTACAAGGCATAATTTGGCCATTTTTATTCGAAAATGAACAAGGAGTGGCCGTTGCAGTCAATGGCGATCGTTATCGGGCCATGGTGAAATACAGCTGCACACAATCGATAATGTGCTTAAAAATTGGACCGATCGTGTAGGCTACTGCATGGCCAGCCGAGGCAGCCATTTGAATGAAATTATTTTCCATTATTTACCGGAAGGACTGTACTTTCAAATAAAAAAAGAAATTTTTTATAGCATTTTCAAAAAAAAAGTTATTTGGCGGACCCTTTATTATGAATGCAATTGCGCAATTAGGAGAATTTAAATATTAGGTGCGGGAAAATATGCATGGTTCAAAATAAAATGGCAAAATGTCATTTCGAAGGTTGGCTGTACTTTCTTAGTTGTTTTATTTTGGTTTTCGGTGTTATTTCATTTGCTTTGGGAGTCTTTTAAATTTTTGTGGGAGTCATTTAATTTTCAATTATTTGCAATTTCTTAAAATTGTTTAACCCTTTCCATTTATATTTGTTAGTTTCTTGGTAAATTAATTGATATTTTAAAATTCAAGTACAGAACACAAAGGACTTTTAACCCTTGTGTTAATACCCGGTACCATGGTACCCACCTAGTTATATTTACTTGAAAAAAATGTATTTAGAATCAACGTTTTTAAACAAGCTTCTGGATCATCGTTATTTAACTTAAAAGAAAGCGAATTCAGATTCTAGATTTATTTTTAAACTTTAAGTCCCAATTTCCACAATGCAAGTCTTATTGATCAGCTTGTTACTTTGTAGGCGTGAGTGACGAGGGGAAAAGAAACGAGTACTCAGCTTGCTGTACTCGTCATATTCGTTTTGTTTTCTCATTCGTAATTTTCAGCAGGTCTATTTTGACAATTATCTTTCATATTTAATTTCGTTATACAAAGTTAATTTCGTAGCGTGTGTGATTTTTTGTGCGTGAATTTTTTTAAATATTTGCTATTCAACAAAACAAAAGAAATTTATAATTAAATGTACATTTTACACAACTTTAATTTTAAATTAAACAATTTTTAAAATATTCAACACGAATTTGAATTTAAATACATTTTAATAAGAAATGTGTTTTAAACGAAATGTCAAAACGCACATATACATTCATACAAATGGAATAACAGATAAATAATAAGACTTGACTCGTGAAAACGCCGAAGCTTATTCAAAGAAGAAAATGTGATAAGTTTATCAATAAGACTTGCATTGTGGAAATTGGGACTAACCATCGCAACATGCGCACCCGGGTACCCCGGTACCTAACACAATACAATACACTTTATGGAATAACACAAACACGTTTTAAATGCTCAAAGAATTCAATAAACTAAATTCTGTATCATACAATTACTTAAGATTAGTTTCCAAAGCGTTATTATTATAATACGGAGAAGTCTCATTTACATATCATGTATGACGAAAAATGTTCAACTGTTATACTAAAAAATACTGACCTGTATAAAAATTTAAAATTTTAGTCGTTATGCAAAACAAAGTTAAAAAATCATATTTTTACCTAAATGTAATTAAGTACGCTTTTAAAAGGATTAAAAATGAAATTTTATTTTATAAAAATAGTGGTTATTAATACATTATAGTCTATAAATACCCGGGTTCTCTGGGTATTCACACAAGGGTTAAACATACATAATAACTTGTGTGGGGGTCATATATTCGAAACTTAAGATCCAGAATTTGCAGATTCCTAATTTTAAAATTATAAATTTCAAAACCCGGAATCGATAAATAAAACTTCTCTGCAAAGCCCGCCTTCACTGATTGAAAATAAGTCATAACGCTGATGTCAAAATCAATATCAAGATACAGTTTTCTATTAGGGTACGGCCAAGTCAAACGGTTTCCTCCTCTTTGGTGTACAAAATACCGGCTTCTCAATTTGAAGCTTCTCTGCTTAGCTGACTTCGCTTGAGGGCAAGCATTTAAGAAAACGCTAATGAAACTTTTTCTGATCATGTATGTATGTCTTTACAAAATAAAATTGTCAACCCTACTGGAATTTCAAGCGGAGTAGATGGTTGATAAGTAAAAGTAAAATTTAGATACATGTGTGGTTACACTACACACAGTAAACAACAGTCAATTCAACAAAGTTTGTTTTTGATGGATGGAAACATGAATCACGACAATCAAGCATGAATATTTGTTCTCTATT
Source organism: Pollenia labialis (assembly GCA_949318255.1). Lineage (NCBI taxonomy): Eukaryota > Metazoa > Arthropoda > Insecta > Diptera > Polleniidae > Pollenia > Pollenia labialis. Next base: position 161,817,379 of record OX439140.1, read on the forward strand.
GTCATTACATTATCTTTATTTTATGCTCCATTACCTCGGTTTTTATCAAAAAACGATATTAGCAACGACAAAAGAGCACAATAGAAAAAATTTACAAGAAGTCTAAAGGAAACAATTTTAAGGCTTCTTGTCAATGCACTTAAGATAACACACATATATGTACACTCCAATTCAAAAGCAATATGCGTATCAAGAATAATTTGGCTTTTTATTATTTAAAATATTTTTAGCAACTACAAAATGTTATCGGTTGTTCATAAATATTAAGTAAATCTAGTCATATTAAAATATTTTTAATGCTTTTTTTTACATAATAATTTACATTCAGTGTTATATTCATACATACATACATATAAATGCCCGGAAAAAATGTTTTGCTTACAATTGCTCCTACGGAAGACATGCATTTTATATGGCGAGTTCCGACTTTGAAGCAAAACATTTTTGACACACATAGAAAAATTGTTGGATATAACGATCAGCTTTACACACTGAATGTTTTGATACAGTTATTTTTTAGTATTCTCCCTTAAAAACCTGCTGCGTAGTACTTGCACTTCTATATGTATATTGCATAGCGCTCAATTGTGCGCTTAATTTTTTAAATGTACTATTAGCGCTTCGCAAAATGATAAAAAATTTTAATGGGTATTAAGGATAAAGATATTAAAAAAAATAGCTGAGGAGGTTCCCCAAGTTAAATCTCCATATTCCGTCTCTATTGCACTGAAAGTGCCTTAATTCAAAACATTACTTCCATTACGCAGCTCCTTTCGATTAAGGACCATCTAAAGGGTGTTTTTTAAAGTATCACAACTTTGAGTTTGCATCACTGCTTTATTTGAGCACCCACTAAACAGCCGGTAGTTTCTTTTGCTTAGTTTGGTTTGAAATTTCATTACCAAAGGACTTACACCAGAACAAAATTGAGCAAATTGTTAAAATTTTTAATCAGAATAATTCGGTGAATAGCACAGTGCAACACGAAAAAAATAACCATATACGCACAATAAATAACCATAAAGGACCAAAAAAAACACGTGTCTCCCAGTTTTGCCGAGAGTCATGCACTTTTTTTTATGGGCCCTTAAAGATTTAGGGCCTCGGTGTCATTTTGCAAAAAAGTGATAATTTTCTCAGGCTAATACCTTGCAAACCGTTTGGAATTTTGATTAACCCTTTGAGACAAAGTTGTAGCTCTTGCTTTTTTTTACCTTTTTCCTTGTTTAGGTCTAAACCGTTCAAAAGTCAAGAAAATAATCAACCACAAAAATGTACCTTAGGTCTCAACATACAATTCACGCGATCACGCACCGACCGCAACATCTCAGGCAAAGCAGTAAACACAGAACACGCATCAAGGGACGCAGCCCACAATATAAAATTGTTTCACTTTTGCGGCTGCCTAAGCGCTACCCAAACGGTATTAATAATCATTTCTAGGAAGTTTATATGCTCTGGAATTGTGTATTTGGTTCATGGGCACATATTTGTAGTGGATTGTTTTCTTGAATTTGGAACGGTTTGCTACCTATGGACCTGAACAGGGGAAAAAAGGTAAAAAAATCGAATTTTTTTAAGTTTTTTGCGATTTTGATTTTGAAGATGAAGTTTTTTGGATTTTATATGTTCACAATTTCTTTATGGCAAGAGCTACAACTTTGTCTCAGAGGGTTAATCAAAATTCCGAGCGGTTTGCAAGATATGAGCCTGAGAAAAAAATCACTTTTTTGCAAAAATGACACCGAGGCCCTAAATCTTTAAGGGCCCATAAAAAAAGGTGCATACCTTTCGGCAAAACAGGGAGACACGGGTGTTTTTTTTTTTTTGGTTATTTATGGTTATTTATTGTTCGTATATGGTTATTTTGCCATGACTTAAACAATTACACACAGTGTAGGCTGAAGAACAAATTGATATTGATTTTGAATTTCCATTCCAAATTTTATTTTTCGATGAAGCCCATTTCTGGGTGAATAGGTATGTAAATAAGCAGAATTGTCGCATTCGAAGTGAGACGAATCCACAAGTTTTTGTCGAAACACCATAACATCTACCGAAAATTACTGTTTGTTGCGCTTAATGGGCTGGCAGAGCCATTGGCCCATATATCTTGAAAAACGATAATGGTCAGAAGGCGAAAGGTAGTTGAAAATTGTTGTTCCAGATTGCGCCTTCTACGCGCCAACCGTAGTTTCATTGATACTAAAAATATATTTCCTTGATTTATTATGATTTAAACTTGTGTCACTCTATAAAAAAATTACTTTATTTTAAAACGGCCGATTTAATTATACTAGTGTTTGCCTGATGGCAAAATTCGACCATTAATTTGCATGTAAATATGACGAAGTGTGTGTAAATTTACATGTTCCGAGCATTAATTTGTTCATCTTAGTGGATTGATTTGACAAGGGACTTACCTCCGGTTTATATAATATCTTCCACGTGAGTGGTTGACAAACAAGGGAAGAAAACGCTTTGCCTGTGAAGATTTGTATCTAAGATTTATAAATTAAATCCAGTTTTTAAAAAAATTACGAATAATTGACACCCTATTTTTTAAAAAAGATTTTAATAAAATATGTATGAAATTATTTTTAAAAAAGCCTGTATACAAATAATACTAAATGTACGATTTTTTTTCCTTTTTCACCCCACAAATGTACCTACTAGATTTGTCAGCTGTCTTTATCATAAAGAATAAAGGTTTCAATTAAAAGAAAACTTATTTTCAAAAAAACGTGTTAACAAAAAGTGCCCTGTTTGCGGTCTTGTCTTTTTTTCTAAGCTTTTGCGTAAGCAGTACGGCCAACCCCGCAGAAGGAAGTATCGAATTTGGTGAAGTCTTTTTCAAGTTTTAACATGTCGAACAAAAAACGATTTATTTGTATATACATTTTTTGATTTCAGAATCATAACATTTTTCTTTAATCTCCAATTTCTTCAGAATACAGAAATAATTCGAGTTTTTATGTACTGTTTTCACAACACAAGTGATTGAATGTGTAGTAAAATTAAGGCACTAAGTTTTTTGCGTGTGTTCATTTAATTTTTTTTTAATCGTTTGTGTTGTGAAAACAGCGCACTAAATTCTCTATAAGAACAAAAAAATATTAAGAGGCATTCTTAGAAACACATTTAAATTAACAAATACAGGTAACCCTCGATTTACGCGGTTTGTTGGGACCGAAGAAAGCACGTGTTAATCAAATTCGCGTAAAACAAGGTTCAGGGCTGGTACAAATTTCGTTTATGGGACCAGAAATTTAAGATATCGCGTAAATCAAAACATAAGGTACATACAAAATTTATTTTTTGGGCCTAAAAACCGTGTTAAATCAAGAACTCATGAATTATATATTTTTTTAATAAGTTTATTTTTACTTTTTAAAAATAAAAGGATATTGCTATACAATGAAATGTTTAAAGCTTTGTTATTATATTTTTATAAAATAATTGAACCAAAGAGAACAAAAACAATACTTGAAATAAATTCGAATATTTAAAATCAAAAATGTAAGAAAATTATGGCAATGGTACGTAAAATAGTCAAAAACAAATTAAACTATTCCATAGTTATTAGAATCCTTAAAATAAAATACGAAAAAATAATTCGCAGGATTTAAGAAAATTATAAATAAAAACGATAAAGTTGTGCAAAAAAACATTTTATTTTTTAATAATTTTTTAAAAATATGTATGCATTTGTGCAGTTCTATTTTAGCAAACAGATGATACAATTTCTTGAATCGCAGTGCTGCATTTTACACAAAATAAGGATTGCTATAACTTTTAGAGAGTATTTTATTAAAATCGCGTAAAAGAAAACGCGTAATTCAAAAAATGAGATACCTGTACTTTTTTTAACACAAGCACATTTAATCACCAGCATACAATGAAAACATTAATAAAAAAAATATATATCGCTCTAACATAATTTGTGGGAGTTTAATTCTTAAATACAGAAATTAACGCAAATGTAATTGTGATGAGAATCATTGCAAATCAATCAACAGTTCATTGTTTCTGCGCATTGTGTTTTAAATTAAATTATATACCTGAGGATGTGTATCAGTATGTGTGTTAAAGTGTGAAAATGTGTGAACGCTAGGCCAGCCAGATTCAAATTTGGAAAACTCTTGACATACACAAAAAAAAAAAAATTGTGATTCCGAAAAAATTAGTTTTAATAGATTTTTAATTGAATCCATTTAAACAAAACGATGAAATATCAGTTTGCTTTTTACAGCTTTGTTTAAGGAAGTGCCACGGTAGGCTAGTACGTAGTGAGCTAGTCTATTAGCGCCGGGGTTGAAGGTTCGATTCCCGCCAGAGACTCTGGTTTCTTTCCTGCAGAAAAGCGTGAAGACCTTCGCGGAATAAGCTTAGGGAATACAAAAAAAAAAACTGTAAATTATTTTAAAATATAAAAAACGTGCTTTTGGTTGGGCTTTAAAAAATCTTGACAAAATATTTATATTTTTTTTTTATTCCTGACGAGCACTGAAAATTCTTGTAAATCAAGGCCGTCTGGAAAGCCTACATATTTGCTTGTGTGCATATACCCTGCAGAAATCGTTTGTCAATCGTCTCCAACTCGCAAATTTTGTCGATTAGTTTGGTACATTGGACACTGTCAACAAAACGTCTACACTTCTGTCGGCTATTGAAAATAATTAAATTGTCTTGACAACCGTAAAGCCGAAAGCTCGGGTTTTTTCTATGAAAAAATTATAAATTATTTTGATGAAGTAAGAAGTAGGCAAAAACATTAAAAAATTTAGACTAGAACTATATAAATGTACTAGATTGAGTGTCTGCATATGGTCCCTTAAGTCAAAAGTTGTAAGTCAATAGACAATTCCTACAGGGTACTTATATTATTAAGTCTTAATGTATGCGTGCTATAGTATTGTATTTGTGGTCGCATTTAAAATTCCGATGGTAAAAATGTTCATTCCCAACAAACACGGAGGTTTAATTTCTAATTGATGATGTTTCTCTAACGACAAACGTTTGATAATGATTTGAAAATCATAGCGTTTTCAACAAAAAGGGAAAATTATTTTCAAATGGAAAAATGCATTTGTTTTCAACTTGCTTTAAAACGTAATTCTCAAATGTGGATTATAATACAATGTGGAACATAAATAAAACTGTGAGTAAAACAAAGACGAAATAATTGGCACCCTTTTAATTTGAGGATTGTATCACCTTTTTTTAATTCATATCTATAAGCATTCACAAATAATTTTTATATTTTAAAGGAAATAAATCGTTCACTTGTAAAATACCTTTTACCACGAAAATTTCAACTTTAATCGCCAATTTTTAATGTTTTTTTATTTATCGCTTTAGTATTGCCAAGTTTAGTTTTGATATGAACTTAATATTTGATATCAATTTGACATTAAATTGATAAAATATGTAATGTCAAATGTTTATTTTCAAATCATTTTCAAGTTTGATTTAAAAGTTTAAATCAAACAATTGAAAAACGTTTGAGAATTGTGTTTGATGTCAAATGATTAATTTCATATCAAAGGTTTGACTGCGTGTATGTTGGGTTTGTTAAAAAAGAATATACACTAAACTTTGTGACCAATTTTCAATTTAATAAAAACCAACAATAAAAGTCAAATAATAAATGCATTTAAGAAGATAAAAATGCAATTGAAAGTAGAGTAAACGATTAAATTTAGTTGGATATAAAACCAATTTGATTTAAAAGGGAATCGATTTTCAGAAAATATCTTAATAGATCAAGTTTGATTTTAGTTAATGTCATAATTTAATTATAGAAACTGTAGTTTGATAATCTATTGCTTAAAACTAATCAATTTCGTAATTAATTCTGCAAGTTTTTCGGTGATATTTTCCTCAAAGTTTAGTTCATAGACGGAGCAATTATTAAAGTATATTGGCCCAAATATCTAAATAGCGGTAAACAATCTTTACGTGTGGACAACATTTATATTTAAACAAACTTTTCAATATATTAAACAATTAAAATTGAGAAATGTTACATTTGAAAAAAAATGAGCCATATTAAAAGTAACAAACATTTGAGGAACTGCGTAGCCTCGTCGACACACAAGAGATTTATACAACTCCATACCAAGCAAATAGTGTCGCATGGTTTTATAGATTTATAGCACTGTACGACACGATTTTTCACCCATGATCGAACTGACAAAATTCTGAAAATATAGTTTAAAAAAGGTAATACGTATCTTTCAGTTTTCTGCAATCTATCACTTGGGAAAGTTGCCAACACCAGTTGTTGCTCTATTTTTCCACATACTTTATAACATATGAAATGATATCAAAATTTAACAAACATCGATAAAAGCTTTGAACATTACATTTGATAATAATACCAAGATCTTAGCAAAAAATCTGGCGCCTCGATGAGCTGGTGTGGGCAACTTCTCAAAGGGATATATAACAGGATTCACATAAAAAATGTATTTGCTCGTAAAAACCCGAAACGAATTGATTTAGAAAAACTGAAATTTACGTGCATCTTTATTTAGGATATATTTTTAGAATCTGGTCAGTTTGATCATGGGTAAGGTGAAAAGCTAAAATTTGTCGTACAGTGAAGCAGATATAAAAATTATGAAATAATTCGCTATGCGTTTGGAAACTATTATGAATTCTGACGATAGAATGTGGTAATTATTGAAACATGTAAATTTAACCCGGGTTCGTGCCCCAGCTCAGCCAAGAAAATTATCAATAAATCTTATAAATAAATAAATTTTTTTGACGTTGATTTTAAGTACCTTATCGTCCACTGATTTTCATGAAACATATATCGTCCGTCAATATAAATTTTTCCAAATTTTTAGGATTAAAGGCTTTAAAAAGTGTTTTAAATTTGCTTGTAAACACATTCACATACATGTAAAATGGTGGTTGAGTTATTTGTTATTCTCTGTATAAACGTATTATGACAAATTTAGCTTAAGAATTTGATAACATTTCATGAAAATATTTTTTTTTTTTTAAATTTTTAAAGCTTTTATATTTATATTACAGACATACGTTCAAATATAGGTGAATAGTGCATTTTGCCCTTCTCTTAATATGTGTACGTTTTTATTGTACAATGCACAGGTTCTCTCGGAAGTAAATGTCAAGTGTTCTAATTTCGGTCATCAGGTAATCCTAGTTTTAATAAAATTTCATGTTGTAAAAATTACTTCCTTTAGTAGAAAAATAATTTAATGAGAATTAAATTTGATGAACTCAAGCCTAACTAAAAAATATCAAAAAATTTAAAATGAACAGTTCAACTTAAAATCACAATTGTTATTATGACTCTTTTTCAAAACTGAATTGGTTAAGTAGAACAAATTTGACGTAAGCAGATGGACAGCCAGACAAATATTGCTCAATCAGATCATGGCTCAGAAAACTACCAATGACATCATAGGTGGATATTTCCTGCTGCAGCTTCACAAGTTCACATGTAATGCCAATTGGGGTTATTCAAAGAGTAACAAATGTTTGCATACGGGCGTATGATTAATATTAATATATTGTATCAAGTATATGCCAACGCAAAAAGTAGTAGTAGTAAAACAGCCTTCTAAAAGTTTTTATTTTGCAGACGTAGCCGCATTCCAACTACGTTTCCAATTAATCAATTCTTGATCCATTCTTTGCCTTGCATTTACTTTAAATGCTTCTAGAAGTCGTTCTTAGCCCTAGTATGTTTAAATATTTTTTGGCTCTACGTGGCTCCACGTTACTGTTACTGTGCTTGTAACTTTTAATTTAATTTACAGAAAAAGTGTATCTGTAACATTTTTGTAAGAAAAGTTCCCGCTTTGTCAAATAAACTCACGAATTAAAAATGGGGCGAGAAAAATTTTAACATTAAAAACAATTAAAAATGCAAAATACAAAGAATAATAATATTTTGTTCTTGGTTTTGAAAGATGGTTTGCAAAAAACAAACATTAAAGTCCCACTTTACATGGTTGTATTTTCGCCGCCGTCGTTGAAAAATGTTCAAATTTACTAAATTTTGGTCGCCGTCAACGATATGTGTTACTGGCGTTATTTACGTTATGTAACATCGCCTTCGAGTGCAATGTTATCAAAACTTATAACGTAACGACGCAAGCTCTTTTGTTTCGTAGTTTTGACAGGAGTTCCAGATACACTTTTTTCACTTTTCGAAAAACGATGGAATATTTTGTTTCACATCTTTTCGATGCAAGAAGTTCTCACTATAGTTACAGAAGATGGTTACTGGTTCCGGTATGAAATTGAACCTTGTTTTCCACACTACGGACTAACTTGCTAAAGAAATTACTGCCAACATATTGATATATGTAGTCTAGTTAGTACATGAATGAGAAGGGCACTGTTACACCTTCACCGCTATTGAGTATCGCGTTATTTTATGAAAGTGCAGAAAGTAGTATTAATGAAACCCTATCGCAGCATGCCTAATTTAATGTGGTCCGTCAGTCCATTCAAATGGATCGTCGCAATATTAAATATAACTGAACGTGTAGCAGTGCCCTAAGTAATATGAAGGAGTGAAGAATCGAAACATGTACAGCCTTAATGTTTACAATATCCGGCTTTACAAAAAGCTTTAAGTCCAATCAGGCTTGCCAAAAGAATTCAAATTAATAGTGCTATACCGACAAAATAAAAGTGCTTAATTGTTCTACAATGACAAACAAAAGTGCTAGTTTTTAACATTGATTTTTATGAACATTTCAAATTTTTTTTACATATTCATTTTGTTTAAGTGTGTATAACTTATTATATTGTTAAAGTCATAAGTCATAAAATAATAACATGAAAAAATACAACTGTTGTGAACCACCCCTCATAATTTAGTGTGCTATTTTGAATTTAAATCAGCTGATTTAAAATAAATATTTTCCTAAAATCAAAATATTTTTTAATTCTAACCCATGAATTACTAAATTAAATTAGATCTTTCCTGAATATTTTTAATTTTTTAAATAAACCACAGAGTCCTAAGCCGATCTTATATGACGCCGCAGGTTTTATACGGATGTTAGCCGGATAAAACTATAACATCAACGCCGACGCGTCCAAAAACTAATGCGGAAAGGCTCAGCCGCTCAGCGCTGGTCTGATTATTTACGACAGCACAATACACATAGCTAGCAAAGTTCTATTAATTTAAGACACTATTTGTTTACAAAGCAACAACTGTGGGAAAAATGTTCAAGTTCTTTTGTGAAAAAGTTGATCAAAAACATGTAAAACATGTTGCATATTTTACCCTTACTTTTATTTTAGTTGTTCATATTGCCCTGCTATACAACTTTGGTACGCACTTTGTTTGTAGAACCAATGATTTATGTTCTTTGCCATAACTAATGCCGCTCATAATTTTTAAAAAGCCTTAACAATTGCATTAATGCTAAAATTGTAAAAGTTGTAAATAAAATCAGTTCATTTTGTTGTATTAAAGTTGCACAACATGTAGCACTTCCAGAGATTTTAGGTAAAAGTAGAAAGTGTTACACGTATATACTCTATTTTTCTTAGAAAATAAAACGCCATCAAAAAAAAGTTGTTACAACTGTTTAAAATTTCAGTTCAGCTATTTTAATCTTCCTTGTATACCAACTCAATTTGGTACTTTTCAGGGGAACCGAATTTTTTTAAATATCGTCCGATATGTTAAAAGTGTGGCAACAAACGTTGTCTAACAGGAGGTTGCCTCGCTGAACTTTCTGAATAGCTGATGGTTTTTGTCCTACTGTCTAAGAAAACATTAATTTGTTCCTCTAAAGCCCGACAGTAATATTTCGGAATAAGTATAAAAGTCAAAAGTGCCAATTTTCCAACGAGCTTTACTGATTGCTGGAATTACTAATTGGTAATTGCGTTTGATGCGAAAACTTGTATGTGATATTCAGAAAATGCTCTATTCGAATAAGCTATGCCATTTTTCCTATTTGCAAAAATTTCAACAAAGTTATATGCCTAATATGTATGTATTTTTCTTCATTTAACTTAAAGAATTGATATTTTACTTGAATTGATTATGTGAGTTTTGAGTGGTTTTTGGATCTAAAAAAAAGTGCTAAACAGGCTAAATAATTATAAAAATATGCTAACTAGCACTAAAAGTTCTTAAGTGACAAGCTTGAATCCAATACATGCAACATATTTGCGTATTGAAATAATAAAAATTAATAATATTACAACAATTTTAACATTGCAACAGTCAGTAAGAATAAAGTATATAATGTGGCTTAGACATATTTTTCATAACTTTTACGGCCAATTTCGCCAAGTTCGGTTAAAACTAACTCTTAATTGAAGTTCCTGTTACCAATATATTTTGAAAGTTTATTATAACCGAACTTGGTGAAATTGGCCGTTAGTAACACAACTTTGCATTAATAAGCCAAAACATTAAAACAACTTTTACAAAAGCTTTTTAAAAGAAAGACTTCTTATGCTTCCTTCAAGAAATTGTTATTTTAAATTGAATTTCCTTTTCTTTTTTCTTTAGCTAAATTATGTAATAATTTCTTTCCGGTACCGAAGAGCTTTGATAAACCCTTTTGAAATTCCTATAGTCTCACCACCTTTCTTGCCTCGGAATCCATCTTGTTGACACTGATTTGGTTGTGCACTTTGCATTCATAAAAATATTTCAAGTGGCCACAAGAAACTTTGAAATTTAAGTTTAAAATGTTTTAATTTTTATTTTCTTCAGCAGCTTAAGTTTTTGCTGCAACAATGACAGCAACAATAAACAATTTGAGGAATTATGAATCTGACTTAGAGCCAAAAAAAAAATTGCGCTTGTACACGCGGAAAAAGTTTTGCAACAATGACTTCAAGTTAAACTTTTTTATTATGTTGTAAGAAATACCAAAATGTGTGAAAGTAACAACAAAGATTTAAAATAAAAAAACCAGCTTCCAAAACGTGAAAAACAAACAACAACTTTCTTTTATCGTTTAATTTTCATTTCAACTTTTTTTTCTTCTATAACATTTTTAAATTTCTTTTGAAGATCTTATCTTTAACAAATCAGCACCTTTCATTGTATTCCAATTTTATTTCTTTGCGCTCTATTTTTCATTAAGTTTTAAGATTATAAAAATAAAAAACCAATGATAGAAAAAATTATTTGCTTTGCAAGTTTGTTTAGCTATTGTTGTTGTTGTTGTTGTTGTTAGAAAAAAATATCAAGAAAATAGATTTTGTACATTGAAATTTTTTATGAGTTTTTGTTAAATGTACTAAAGCTAAACACATAAAAAAAAGTTTTCTCGCTAGACGAACATCAATAATTTTTCAGAGCAGCTTAAGCTTAAATTTTTTATAAATGGAAAAAACGTCAAAAATTTAAAACAATAGTTATAAGAAATTGTTTTATGACGGCACTTAATGGCGATTCATTAAAAAAAGAGAAACCAAGATAAGAGATTTATAAAAATTAGATGATAAAACTGAACTGGCAAAATAAAATAAAGTAATTTGTTTTTATTTTTGTTTTTTCTTTACCCACTTACAACTACATTTAGAGTTGGCAAAAAATCAACGAATTCTAGTCGGGACTGTAAGAAAAGATAAACTCACTGTTTATTGTTGTTGTTTTTTGTTAAAGCTTTGATATTGTTACAAGTAAAAAAAGGGGTTTATACTTCTTATTCGCTTAACAGTTTTATTTGAATAACATCTTTAGTTTTTCTAAAATCTTTAGATGAAGTTCCCTGGCAATCTGGCCTAAGCAACCAGTGAAATGCGCATAGGAATAGCTTATAGCTTATAGCTTAATAGTATGAAATGGGAATTTAGAACATTTAAACGAAACCTTGTTAATAAATTTTTATTATTCCCAGGAAAAATTTTGATAGATGGTTGATAGATCCAGTTGGTATGATTAAATTGGTTATCTTTAAAAAAATTTTTGATTCGTCTTTTAAATTTCGTTAGTTAAATGACAATATTGTTTCAGTACTTTCGATTAATGAATTATGCCCTTTTTACGTCCCTGTAGTCTTTCTACAAGCAAAATTTAAAGACACCTTATTTTACTCCGAAAGTGAACAAGAGGCGATGTTGCGCCCCGCTAGAAAAAGGACCGTTTAAACATGAACGTTCAGCAGAAGTGGAACTAGTTTTTAGTTTTTAAAATTTTTATTTCTTAATGTAAGGCATTAAGCAAGACTTAAGTTTAGGCACCTTTGTAATCTCCATATTTAAAAATACCCATAACACCAGAGCAGTGATAATTATATTACAGTTGAAACTAATTTCAAAAATACCTATAAAGATTAATAATACTCCTTTCCTGCAAAGGAGTATTCAACAGATATATAGAAGTATAAGGTTCGTTCACAATCAGAGCAACAATTTCGTCTTTTCTTCTATCTTTTCTGAGTAAAATTCTGCATTTATTATGCCTTTTACATTTTTTTATGTTCTTTTCTGAAAAACATGTGTTATTTTAAAAGTACAAAGCGTTCTTTGCTGATGATATTCAATTCAAAATTAAAAAAATGCTACTTGTTCAACACTCATTTTAATTAAAGGGGCACGAGTGCGGCACTAGATCCAGGCGAATTCAGAATGTTGCCAAGTCACATGTAACACTTATGCAACACTTTTTTTTAGAAAAGAAAACGCCATTATTCTTCCCAAAGTTTTTCATAAATGTTCCTTTTATTTTTCAAAAAAAGTTGTAACTAAAGTTTTTTTTAAAAAAGTTCAGTCAACTTCTAGTTCAGCAACATTTTTGTATGCGATTGTTTTTAATATTTTATTTTGTTTGAAAACAAATTTTAAATAAATTTCCAACAAATAATAATAAATACGTAATATGTGTGTGCTTGCGAAAAAAATTGTTGCTCTATTGTGAACACCACTGAAAATGTTGCTGTGTATTGTAAACGAAGCTTAAAAAGAAATATTTTCAAAATTACACTCTTAAGGATAACACATTATAGAAGGCGATATTTTTTGTGTATAAATTTTTACTTACACCATGACAATGGTGTATACGACAGAAATGGAGGATTTTTGTCAGTTCATTTTTAATATTGTATGAATTTAGTATCTGAATACACTCATATACATATTTCCATTCATAGTATAACAAGTACCAGGTATGTTCATTAGGGAGAGTTTTCATAATTTACCCATGTAATGTCAAAATTATTTATTTGATTTTTGACGCTTGTTTGAATTTTTTCCATATTTTCTTTTGTTTGACGTTATATGGATTTTGAAATTGAGAACAAAATTTCTAATGACTATACCTTGTGCTTATTCTATCATGTTTCCATTTATATTATTATGGAAACATGTATTGAAATAAATATATTTTATTAAATATTTATGTATATTTTTAGTAAATGTTATACAAATAAACAAATACAGTCAAGGAAGCGTGTGTGCATTCGGCTTGAAAACTAAATGAGTGTACAAATAATTCTCTCACTTCCAAATGCTTAAAATTCAAGTATCAAAAAAATAAAATGGTACAATATAAAAACACATACAATTGACACTTCATATGCCATTAAATTTTACCATCTGTCAATTTTATGGTCTGTAACCATTTTACGATTTCAACACTCAATGTTAAATATTCCATACACACAAATCCACATACATACACACAATGTATATAAGTGTGTCCCAAAAAAAATTTTTTTTGGAGCTCAAGCATAATTTTAAAGCTTATAGGGTCAAATATTTTCGAGATTTTTTAAAGAGTTTGCGAAGTCTTTCAAGTCGAGTTTTCATTAAAAATGGGCGTTTTCGGCCGTTTTTCTAATTTTATTCATTACTTGGTTAATAACTACCACAATAGTGGAGAGGGTATTATGCATTTGTGGTGCTGTGTGTAACCCCTTGAAATGTGGGTCCGAGATCTACTTAAAGGTATACCGATCGACTCAGAATTACTTTTTAAGTAGATCTAACGATGATCCGAGATTTAAGCCCTATCTAAAATTATATATCCTTAAGAAATATGCATTTTTCGAAGCCAGCTGCAATTGAGTTCATTTATTTTGAGAATATGAAAAATAAAGCATAACATTTTGGGCACGTTGTGCAATTGAGTGCTGCTCCATTTTAAATTCCCCAAGTCTTCTTTGTAAAATACTGAAAAGAAAAGAAAAACAAAATTAAAATTAAAAAGTTATAAGCCATTCAAACCCCTTCGTTAATTTTGGGCAACCCTGTATATTCAAAATTGGTACTTCTGACAATGTTTTCGATATGCTCCTCTCAAAGTTCGTAGTCTATTAAGGTCAGAAATAAATATGATTTTCAGAATTTCTTGCAGGCCATAACTAACTTCAGTTAACATAATAGTTAGAATTTTGTACTATTTATTTAATTCCGTACTGATTATCCGCTTGTAAATAAATTTAATTTGACTACCAGCGAGAGAGGCTAAATAAAACGTTAACACAAATCCAAATATTTTTTTTCAATTGAAACAATTAAAATATTGTTTAAAACCCAGCTAGCATTTTTGGAAATTTCTAATCATTTTCTGATCGTTTTTGACTCTTCAGTGCGATTTAAAAACCAGAATATGCGCTCATTTTCCGATCATAAATGATACTTTCGTCGGGAGAAAATGGTACCCTACTTGCGACTCTTCTTGATGAGTCATTTATGACTCGTCTTTCTATTAGTTAAGAGTCATTTTTGATTCTTTTGTAATGGTATTTAAAGTCATTTTCGGATAGTTTTCTAGTCATTTATCAGTCTTTTCTAACTTCATTTCTGATTCTTTTTCGATTCATTTATTACTCATATTTCTAATCGCTTACGATTCTTTTTATAACTTTTTATCAGCCTTATTTCAATTCAATAAAGAGTAATTTCTACATCATTTGTGATCGTTTTTCCAGTCAGTTATCATTAGTATTGGTGATCTCATTTGACATTTTTCAGACGTTTTTCCAAAAGATTCCTTAATTAAAACAAAACATTTAATTCATTTTTCATATATATGCATATATGCCGTGTATTAAAAATTAGAAATTAAAAAAAAAACACATAGTTAAATTATTTAAAAACTCGCACAAGTAACGTTAAAATAAGAAATTAGTCAAAGAACAAAAAAACCAAATTCATAGTTCATTCATAAATAATTTAAAAAAAAAATAACAAACATGTATAATACTAATAATAATAATAATAATTTCAATAATGATAATAAAAATAATACTAATATAACGGTGTTATAACAAATTAATATATTTATAAAAAATAAAACTGGTTTTTAAAATGTTTGTGTAAAATATTTGTCCATGTGGTTGTTGGTATGGACTTAATATAATAAAAGCAATAAAAATTAAAACACTAATTTGCTCTTTTTCTTTTTGCCAATCTATCTGTAGCGTGAACAAAATGCTTTTGTAAAATGCCGTTTATTTCTTTATCTGTGGTTTTAAATTTACGATGACAAAAATCTGAAATGAAAAATATATGTAATATTTTTTTTTAATAACACAATTATAGACCTACTTTTAATTGTTGTTATGAGAAAACACTTTTCGGCGCTGGGCTTACTGGTGGTCCCTTTCCAGCTGTACAAAGAAGCTAAATCGTCACTCCGATCGAACTTTTTTCAATTAATAAAAATTAAATTGTTATACATTTACTTTACAATAATCAAAAAGTTTCCTGTTATGCTAAAAAAAAAAAAACTAAACAAGTAGTTTTTATTAGCCAAGCAGTTTACAATCTTCTAGCTGCGTAAAATTTTATTATAAATAACTTATGAAATACCCACATTTTAAGCACCTGCATGATCCATTTTCGATTGTTATACAAACAAATTAACAATCACTTTTTAGTCATCCATCTGCGCAAAATGTGATCATAAACAACAAAAAAGTAATCACTATACAAACGCCTGTATGATTCGTTTTCAGTTTTCGATCAACCAGCTTACAACCTTCTAGCTGCTCGAAATTTGATTATAAATAATGGATGGAAAACTCGCATATTAAGCGCCTAGATGATCTATTTGCGATTTCCATACGATTTGTTATTGCATTTTAAATCAAACACTTTAGAATTATAACCATGAGTCATTTTCGAGTCGTTTTTTAAGCGTGTAACTGATTTATTCAGTTTTTGATCACCAAAACTAATCGAAAAAGACTCATTAATCTGATTTTTCAAAAAACAATCTTCCAAATGCTAGCAGGGAACTTTAAAATATTTTGAAGTTTCTGTGTATGTTTTTATATTTGCAAATATACACACAAACATTATAATTTTTATTTTCAATTAAGTCAAATTGATTGGAAAAATTAAAAAAATGGTTTGAAAGAGCAGAACTCGATTTAATTGAAAAATTTTTGGTGTACATTTTTTCTGTGAGTAAAGTAAAGTGGCAACTAACTTATAATAATAAAATAAATTGGGTGCAAAGCTTAAAGCTTAAAAACCTTATAAGCTGCATCGCTTTTATACCCTCCAACACAATATGTTGTGAAGAGGGTATACTAAGTTTTTTTGTTCCGTGTGAAATTTTTTTAGTATTCATCTCAGACCCTATTAAGTATTTATATTCTGGCTTTTTGTCAATTTTGTCTAAGTCGATTTAGCCATGTCCGTCTGTTGAAAACACGCTTACTTTCGAAAAACTCAAAAGAAATGAACACACTTGGTGTCAATGGTGGATTGTGGTTATCCTAAGCAGTTTGGAATTTAAGTCCAGCAAAAGCGGATCAGTAGGATCAGAGCTATGAATCAAAATGTGAAACCACCACCTTAAAAAATTGATATTTATGTTACAAAAACTTCCATAAATGGTAGTTTAAAAATTTCGTGAAGATCCGTCCATAATTTACCCTAGGCCCCATATAAGCCCTACTTCTGGAAAGCAGTTTAATACGCCTAAAACCGTTAAAACTAAGGCAATCATAACAAAATTTGTCTCGTCACAGTTTTTAGAAATGACACTGTGGAATTTCGTGAAGATCCGTCCATAATATACCCTACGCCCCATATACACCTAAAACCATGATTAAATAAATACATCTAAAACCGTAGCAGATATATTTATTGCGGCAAAATTTCTTACTATACGGCCAGAAAAAATTTCATGTTATTTTGTGATATACGGTCCATAATTTACCTTAGATCCAAAATTTAGAAGCCTTCTGCAATTCACTGTAAACGATAAAACTTATTGCAACACTGTGTTGAAATTTATGCTTTTTAATACTAGAAATCACTCTGCGGAATTTTGGTGTGATTGGTTCATGTATATAAATGGCTCCAATATAAATCCCCCTCCTGAAAATCATTTAAGTTCGGCTTAAAGTAACGAATCTGCTATTTTACTCAAGATTTACTTATAGGCCTAAATCATAACCAATCCAGATGTCTGTTTTTTTTAAGAAGAAATAACTAATAATTATACATCATATAGATATCACTCCTGGAATATTCGAACTGTCGGTGGAGGGCATCAATGATTCGGCACAGCCGAATATAGCACTCTAACTTGTTTTTTTTTTTTTTTCATAGAAATTTTAAAAGTTATTAAGCGTTATTTACAAAATGTATTCAAAAATTAAGAAAAATTGTAATGTTGGGCACCTAAATCAGCACATGCAATGCAAAAACTTATAGTTATTGCACATAAAAATAAAGCTTGTCCATTTTAGTTTTAAATGGTTTCCTCAACAGTGAAGAAAAATCATGGTTTTTGACAAAGTTACAAAGGTAACTTAAACAACGGCCAGAAAACCTGATTTTTGGCAAAAACGCGACCTTTTCCATAATATCTCGAAAATTGATTATTTATTTCATTTGATATTCCATCTCGAAAATTTTTTTACCCGATAAGCTTTCAAATAAAAAAATAATAAAATAAAAATAAAAAAAATTTTGGGACCCCCTTATGTAATGGTTTTTGTTAAAATTGTTAAGATATTTGTGTGTGTGTATGTATTATATGAGAAACTTTCGTTAATTAGTAGAATGTGTTGTTTTTTCTCTATATAAGTACATAGAGGGAAAAATCGGGTAAAAAAATACCAAAATTGACACCATTCGTTGTCAAAAGTGAGCCAACTACGTTTTGTTCAATTAGATAACAGATGGTGTCAATATGTTTTAACCACCTCGTTGTGATTTTGTCACCTTTTGGTCTCATTCTGTCAACAAAATGTTAGTATATTATCAACATAATGGTGTCATTCTGACAACATGCTGTTATCATTTTTGAAAACACACCGTTGGTATATTGACCACATTAAGTTGTCATTTCGATAACACATTGTTCTGAGTATAGTAATAAATATCCCATTCTGAACCAAATCAATTAAAATATATAATGCATTTTTCTTATTTATTTAAAATGTTTTAAATAAAAATATAACAAATTCACCTGTTTAATTTGAATAAAATGTACAATTAAAATTTTAAAAATACAGAAACTTCATTGGTAAATATTCGATTTAATATAAATTTTTTCAATTGTTTGGCCTCTTCATCGTCATAAATCATTTGCACTTGCATTGCTTGTACATTATTTATATTTTTTCAAGAAGAAAATCTCCTTCATATCCCAGGAACATAATGCTTTCGTCACTGTTTATAATGTTTTTTTATTTACATTTCACTTTTTAGCTTTATAATTTTATTACTCACTATTTCACTTAAAAAAATTTAAACTTTATACTTGCGGCGAAAACAAACATTTTTGTAAATACGCTTTTTATCAATAAAGACAGTGCGATACCCATTTGGCAACAAGGTGTTGTCAATTTGACAACAAAGGTTCGTTTTTTATTTCTCGGCACAATTTGACAACATTTTGTTAAAAATTTGACAACAAATGTTGTCAAAATATTGACAACACCTTGTTATCAATTTATTACCATTGGTTGACAATTTTTTAACGTCTTTTTTCGCTCTGTGTACATACATTTAAATTTTATTTTACAAGTAGAATATGGGCACTTCCACCTAGAAAGTAATCTTGTATTTTTACTAAATTGCGTTTTACACCAAAATACATGAAAATTAAAAAAAAAAAAAATATTTTAATTATTCTTTGAGAAACAATTAACCCTAGAGTACTAACATGATTTTTTTCTACATTAATACTAATTGTTAGTCAAATCGGCTAACATGAATATAACTCCGATTTTTTTTGTTAGCTTCACATGAAATAATTTTAATATTTTTTTAATTTGATAACTTATTTTGTCCAGTGTCTAAAAAAACAATAATATGCAAGTTTTCCAAAATAATTTAATTTTTGCATTTATTTCATTAAAGGTGCTCTTCTAGGAACACTTTCGCAAACACAAATTTTTCAATGAAAAATATAAGTAAAAAAATAAAAATTAAAAATTTTAAATTCATTGGTAATTTAAGAAAACATGTCAAATAATACTGAAAAGGCAAAAAAAATATTTTTTAGAGTTTTATTTACATTTGTGAAATGCTCCATTCATTCATTTTGACTAACATGACTTCAAAAATTCAAAAATAGCATTACTTACTGCAGCAAAGTGACCGTTTTAAGCAAGAGCGTAACATCAACTAAGATTACAAAAAAAATGAGATCTTTTCATAGCAGCAAAAAAAAGTTACACGCAAAAATAAAAACAGTGTTAGTCAAAATGACTAACATTAGTACTGCAGGGTTAAAAAATATTGTTGGCATAACTTGTATACTATACTGTAGAAATACCCATATGTGTATAAAAATTCACAACCACAAATTCAAAAGTATTGAAGGTTTTTGTGTTTAACCACACAATAGTTTATCTGTATTGTTATCTCAATGTTCCCTTGTTTACTGGGTTTGATTTTATATAATTATATTTTTTGCTCTGCAATTTTTAATACTTTTGTTTAGGCATAAACCTCCAATTTAATTGCCATATGTAAACTGTTTTCTGTTGCATGTCTATAAAAGAATTTGTAAGTATGAATGAGTGTGTGGTCTCTTATGTATTTGCATACAAGCTTAAAATTCATAAAAAACATTTACATTCATTTATTTATGTCAGGTATGTTCCTTTCTTTTTTTGATAATTCCTTATTTGTTTCATTATATTGTGTAAAAAATTGCATAAATCAAAAGAGTAAATAAATTTTTGTTGTAACCTTGCCAAAAATATTTAGTACATACATATGAGGCTATCAGCGCAGAAGTGGTGTAACCCACAATTTAATTTGGTTACGGTTCTGGTGTAAGATATGTTTTTTGCACTGTTCTTTACAGTCCAATAGTCTAGGAAACCAACTGTTTGTATCCAAAACAGATGGCGCTAGAAACATAGTTTTTGCACGGGCCGTTACAACCAAGTACTATAGTGCAAGAGTAGTGTTAAATCCTCATTATCTCATAAAAAGTAGTCTGGGGTTACACCACTTCTGCACTGATAGCTTCATATATGAATATTATAATTTCTGTATTTTTTTTAATTGGTTTCCATTGTTTTATTTAAAAAAATATTTAAAAAAATTTATACAAATATTTTTTTTTTAATTATCAGCAATTATAACATTTATCGTAAAATAAAAGTGCTACGAAGTATAAACAGTGCTGAAGAAAATTATTGATGCAGTTATTGAAGTGAATATACTTATTAGCATTATTTTTAAATTATACGTTATTACTGTTGAAAAGATTAATATTATCTTAAACTTGGAACTTCCTGAAATCACTGTTTTTTAACAAATTTACCTACTTGTTATGTTAATAGCAATAATCGGCACTTATTTCCCGTATCAGTTGTGTGTGAATTTGAAACACAAAGTTTAAGTGGCATATACAAAGATTTCCCAGCTAGCATATATGTATGTGGTATGTAGGTTCTAAGCCCGTATTTTAGCACATTAATGCCTATTAACCAAAGAGTATCATTTTCATTAATATTAAAAAACCGAATTTAAAGAAACAATAGGAAAAAACCATGGCGAGGTGTAATGCCACGTAGGGTAAACTTTCTCCCTCCCCAAGTGACCATTAGCCAAGCGCCTTGACAGTATCTCAACCCAACAATTACTAAAATCTCTCCCTAATGAAGACTTAAGTACCTAATTACATTTCGTTTAAATTTCCCTTAGATATCTTTCACATTAAAAGATATTTAGAAATTCAGGCCGCTCTATTCAAAAACTAGAAAACGCGTGCCGCTTTTGTTTAGGTTTAGACTGTTATATGCAAGTCATAAGAAAATCTTTGATTATTTTCAGAATACAAAAACAACAATGTTACACTTTGTTTATCTTTCGTCAAACCATCATCGAATAAACTCTTACAACTCTCTGTATAAATCATATGTTTAACAATTATAAGGCGAGCATTTCACGAGTCGTTAGATAATATCTACATGAGTCTCTACGATTCTTGACATGAAAGTCTGTTTTGATTATCTTTACCCACGTCTTAAACAATTCCCTCAACGATTAAAGAAGCGTTTTTCTCTGTGCTATGGAAGAATCTCACTCGTTTTACAGTTTTTCCCGTGTGAGAAATCTTCACCGATTAAAAAATGCGGTCATCGACGATTAACAACGCTTTCCATGAGACTCCCAGTTCAAAGTGTCTCGATTGAAGGGCCCAGCAAGCGAGATGATGTTGTTGTTGTTTGCTAATGGAAACAAACTAATCACATATCATTTTTTTGTAATTTTGTGATAAAATAGAGATATATGTACGTTTGTGAATTAAAAGTTAATTTAGGTAAAGATATATACGTTTTAAATTACAGGGTTAACAAAAATAATAAGTACAAATGATTTCAATTGATTAAAAGTGAAAATTTCATTAATATTTAACTTTTAAAAGTAGTAATTGTTTTATTTAGTTCATTAGTCACAATTTAGCTAATATTAGGTCAGTTTAATTCATGAATTTAATATTTAATTAAAACCGTTTGTACATTTTGTAAGTTATGTAAAATTATTAAGGTATTGCTTAAAATTCATGTTCAAGATAATTAATTAAGTTATTATAGATACTTTTTATTTTTTATTTAGAGAAAACTAAGTATGGATTAATTTAATGATTTTTTGTCTAGATTACTTTAATTTGTTATTAACATACCTATACATAATTCTGATCTAGGAATAATTAAAGGTTAGATTATTAAATTAACTTTTATTAAGTGTTAAAGTATAAATATTTATAATTAGATTCAAAATTTTTTATTTTTCGAATTTATTTTATGAAAAATTTAAGGAATAGGACTATTAAAAAAAAAGCTTTCCTTTATCCTTTTTATTGTGTTCTGCGGGATTTAATTAAAATATTTGGCAATTATGAATTCATTTATTATAATTCTTTTACTTGTGAGTTCACTTATTTCACTTTTAAAAAAAAACTTTATATGTTCATTCTCATTAAAAATTTTTCCGCTCGTTTCTTTACTTGCGCACTGTATCTGATCGATAGCACTATTAAACTGATAATGAGTTTTTCTGGAAAAATTTCAATTATGCAGTGCGTTTTTCTACATGTGTAATACTCAAGTTTGCTAGTCATTAAGATTTATTTGAATATAAACATACAATTGTGCGTCATTATATAAGTTTTGATGTGCATGCTCAATTGAGTGAAATAAGGTGCATGAGAAGGGCAAATAAAACGCAAATAAGGAAAATAGTAAAGTTAAACAATTTTAATGAATTTTACAAGAAATCGTTACACAAACCAGTCTTAATTAAACAAAAAGAACCACAAAATTAAAGATAAATTCTTACTAGCTGTTTGCTCCCGGCGCAGCTCGGGATTTTCTAAATAAAAATTAAATATTGGAGAATTCTATCTACCAGGTCAAAATTTTAATAAATCTATTTTTTGAATTTCAGCCAAATCGTACCGTAAATTAAAAAAAATTTAAATATAAAGACATCAGCGCCATATTTGGCAAGTTTGGTGCCAATCTGTCCGGCGGATCTTGAGTTTTAGGAGCACATACGCAGCACAAACGTTTTGATATATATAATAGGGTGGGTCACTGATGTATGAGAAAAAATAAAAGTTCTCGAATCATATTCTAATGGCAATATTTTTTTGTATAACGTTAAAACAAATAAAAATTGCAATTAAGAATATTTGAAAAAAGTCCAATTTTTAAATTTTAATATTTTATTTACTATCAATTATTATTAATTAAAACTAAAAATATTTTGAAATAAACTTAAGTAAAATAAAAATTTGGTTCTTAGTCCCAATTCACATTATACGATTTTTGTCGTTGCGATTATTGTCGTTTCCTCTTTGTAGTCGGTCTGATGTTTACATTGTACGATTTTTGTCGTTACGAATTTTTCTTTTGCAACCGAACTTCAATACATTTTCGTCAAATGAGAGAACGAATGAGCGAACAAAATGAATCGAAGAGTACACTCGCTTGTGTACCCCTTTTAATTCCTCTCTCCCCTCTCGCCTATAAGGTAAGAATCGCAACGACAAAAATCGTATAATGTGAATGGGCACTTATACAACATAAAACAATAAAATCCTTTTTGGTCACAAAATCTTGTTTACTGTCAAATCCGGGCATCTCTCGTCTTGATTCAAGTTTCGTCTATATTAAACCATCGCTTGACTTTTTTAGCGCAAAGAGTCATGAATGCTTTTGACACTATTTTCACGAACCTAAAATACAGTAATATGCTTTTCTGCAATACAATGCTATTGTTGCTATATTAAAAATTTAACAAAACTGAAGGTCAAAGAGCGGGCTCTTACACTAAAAATAAATTAATAATATTTTACAGGGATCTAATTCAGACAAAAATACAACATATTTACGCTATTAGAAGTCGATAAGAAAAAAAATATTTTTTTGACCCCGCCTAATAAGTATATAACCTTAAAAATCGTCCTTTTTGGGTTGTATTAAATTGTTATTGAAATAAATCCCACATTGTTATAAATAAGTTAACTAGTGTTTCAGTTTTAACATAAATGTTGTTAACAAGAGAAAAAATCTTAAATTCATTATTTTGCATTAACTTTTAAGCGATTTTATTTCGATTTCAACTAAAAGTAAGGAAAGTATACAAAATAAAACTGTATTTTTCCGTTATTATTGTTTTATCTTTAGATACTGTAATTGTGTGTGTAAAAGCAATTTTTCTTTCGTTTTCACAAAATGTGCACAAAGAATAAATTTATCCCTTTTACCATCTTTACAAGTTTTCACATATTTTTCCTCATACAATAACGAAATTTTAATTTGCACTTTACTACAGAAAACTAGAGGTTATAGCTGGATTTGAAAAAAATAAAAACTTTTTATATCCTTAAAATAACTACACCTTCCGTTTTGGTTAATGTCAAGCGTTTAGCTTCTAATTTTCTTTCAAGTAAAATGTGATTACAAAAGTTTTTGTTAAAGAAATGAACTTTTTTCTTTCTGTTTTTATACCAACAACACAATAGTGGAGAGGGTAATATGCGTTTGTGTTGATGTTTGTAACATCTTGAAATATTAGGCTAATACCCACCTTTAAGTATACGGATCGACTCAGAATCACTTTCTGAGTAGATCTTGCGATATCCTTTTGGCTGGCTGGCTGGCTGTCTATGTTAATCTTGTACGCAAAGTGCAGGGCGTACTTTTGGAGATATTTTTTTGCAATTTGGTACATAGTTTCTAGTTGCCACAAGCCTATTGAAAATGGTGGGAATAAATAGCCGCCAAACAAGCTTCTTTCCGAAATAGGGTCTTTGTGCCCATAAACTATGTGACTGTGTTGGTATTTAGATTAATTTGGTAAAAACTTATTTTATTGCAATCCTAATCATCTTGCCAAATTTTTTTTGGAATAGGTCTATATTTGCTCCCTTACTAAAACAACAACCGAAAATACCCGTAGAAAAAATGGATGTAGGTAACCATATTCTAAGACCAACATACTATGGTTGGTTTTTAATAATGCTTATGTTTGCAGGTTACCATATTATGTTTAAATATGACCATAGTATGTTTAAAATCAACAAAATTTGTCCCTAAATCAACCATAATATGTTCAAAATTAACCATATTTTAGTCAATATTGACCATAATAATTGCCAAAACTAAACATATTATGCTTAAAATTAACCATAGTATGGTCAAAGTTTCCCAAAATTTTGAGAAAAGTAACCATATTATGGTCAGGATTAACAATTATATGGTGAATGCTAATCATATTATGGTTAATTAATTTTTTTCAATTTGTTTGTTAAGTGTCAAATTATAATTTTATTTAATTTTATATTCTTGATAGGTGTTATGTTCCACTTTTATAAAAAATCCAATTTGGTTCATATTCCAGCCTGTGGCAAGCTTCATGTTACCATTTTGTCTGTTCCACTAGTTTTTTCTACGTAAATTTATGTGTTTTACTCAATAATTAAAATAAAATGAATGAGAATTTTAAGCAAACCAAGAATGTTGTGGCTTTTTAAACATATTATTTTAAATTTAAAATTAATCATACAATGTTTTAAAATATTACAATTGCGAACATAATATTGTTATTAAATATTAACCATAACATGTTTGGAGGCAACCATAATATGGTTATAGCTTTTGGATGGATGAATTTAACCATACTATGGTTACCGTGATAATAATATGGTTAAGGTTACCATAATATGTTTGAGTGTATGGTTGTAGTTTTATTTTATTTAAACATTATATTGTTAAAATGAACTATATTTCAAGTTTCAAGGGAGGTAAACACTTTATTGTAAAATAGAAACAAAATATTATCAATCGTGAAAAAAGTTTTTTTAAAAACAACAAAAGTTTTTTTGTTGCTATTGCAGGGACCATAATATGTTTTTTTTAACCATTCTTCAACCATGTTTTTTCTCTACGTGTTGCTTTGAATGCCACAATTTTCTAATAATTGTTGGTATTAAAAAATTTATTAGCGATAATAACTTTTACGATAGCTACTATGTCATGAAATAATGTTGTTCGAGTACGTCTTAAATGAACCATAGATCACTAAAAGGCAAAAAATCTTATATAGGTACCAGAGAATGACAACAAGTACCCAAAAGAAAACTATATTTGTATTTGGTATTTGCCCACGCTCGTTATTGTGTATACATATATTTATAACACAAATAATAAGAACAGCTATGCTTGTGCGTTGCAAAAAGTATGGTTATTACTTATACTTATGCACGGCAATATCTTCACGCAACCACATTCAGTAGACAAAAATACATGAATATTATGCATATGGTATTCAATATCCATGCATGTGTTTTAGTTATCTGCCATACATATTAAATATCCATGTTTAAAAAATACCTAGAGTGTTTTTGGCACTTCTGTGTAAAAATTAAAAAAAATTTTTTTTAACAAAACTGTGCTTTGATCACTAGGCAGGTATGGGGGTATGTACATATTATTTATGATACATAAAATAAATTTGTCCGTAAAATCAGCAGTACCTATGTAAAACTGCACATAAGCTATCCACTTTTATAAAAAAAATAGGACCACAAGGGGTGGGAAGGGGCAATTTCTGCTTTCCGAAGCTATCTGACAGATTTTAATGAAATTTTAAACATAGATTTAAATCGTGTTTGGACTGGTCCTATTATTTGCAGGGTACATGCTTTCTCACTTATATTTAAAGAGTACTTAAAATGATATTTTTGTCACTTTCTGATAGGTACATGAAGATGAAAATATTCGGAAAAATTTAAGCAGAAGAAAATTATGCCTTTGTCTATGTATGTAATTATGTCTATGGTTGTCGCTGGTTCCCTGGGAACACTCTCCAAAATTATTTCTTGCAGTGCTGCAGGGTATCATATTGTCGGGCTTGACCGAATATACCTTCTTTCTTCTTTTTATCAAGAAAGAAGAGAATATAAAAGTACTTGAAAAAAATCTCAAGTTATTTTCAATTTTCCATACAGCAGCAACAACAAATTTTGACCATAAAAACACTTTTCTTACATTCACCAGCAACACCATCAAGCCATTACCAAGGAATTTTAAAAAATATGGAAAAAATGCAAAAAAATCTTTTGTACAAATTTTCTATTCTATTTTCTTTTTTTTATTAAAAAAATAAAAGACTAAAATTATGTTTGTGCTAGAATGTTAGTCAATGTAGTTTTTTGTGTTTCTTTTCTGAAACTAAATGCGCATCCAAGCAAGGAATCAACGTGAGCAAAAAAGTTTTGCATATTTTCATTCTACAATTATTACCAGGGAAACCACAAATATGCAATTGCATGTTTTTCCTTATGCGACCAATGAATGCAGAAACAGTATATTTATCCGTTTTAGAGCTCTGTATGAATTTTGGCATCGATTTGGTAGTGCATATTTTTGCATATTCTACCCTTTGCAGCAATTTTTTTAAATATTTTACTTAAAGATAGTTTGTAGCATTTTTTAGTTTTATAGCCATATTTCATCTTTTTAGGCATATTTTGATACATGTTAATTGTATTTTTCAATACCCTCAAACGCTTTCGCAGCGAATCAAAATATTTTTTTTTTAAATTCTGGCTTTTCTGTTTTAAAATTCACCATCTACATTTAATTTGCACGCTACAATAGTGAAACAAAGCAGATTATCTTAAAGGATAAATATTATTTTGAACTGTCAAATTTCATACATAAGCAAAAATTGAGGAAACCCCAATTATACTATTGGGGTATTTACAAGGTGTGCTATCAGGTTATATTGTCATAATGTTCTAACATTTTACAATGGTTTAAAAATATTGTTGTTGCTTTGTTAACAAAATGTGTCTTAAATTAATAGAACTTTGCTTGCTATGTTATTGTGCTGTCGTAATTAATCAGAAGAACGCAGCGCTGAGCGGCTGAGCCGTGCCCGATTAGGTTTTGTAGCTGTCGACGTTAATTGTATAGTTTTATCCGGCTAACGTCCGTATTTAACCTGCGGCTAGCAATTTTTGTAACAAAACAATTTCGGCGTCAAAATAGATCGGCTTAGGACTCTGCTGTTTGGTAAACAAACAAAATAAAATGTATATGTATATGTGATTTGCGGCTAAAAAATGAAAAATACTGAGGTAAGATATAATTTAATTTATTAATTCATGTATTAGAATTAAAAAATATTTTGATTTAAGGTAAATATTTATTTTTTTAATTTGTTTTAAATCAGCTAATTAAAATTCAAAATAGTACACTAAATTATGAGGGGTTGTTCACAACAGTCGTATTTTTTCATGTTATTATTTTAAGACATATGACTTTATGACATCATGTGAATCCCCCATATATGTATGTAAGTGAGTGCCAATGTGTGAAAAACATAGAACTCAAACCCATTTCTTAGTATACCGATTGACTGTCACTTTTTTAACTGATCTAACTATGTGCATCCGCCAGCTTTTCTGGATGTCTGTCCATGTTAACCTTGTGCGAAAAGAACAAGTTACTGTTTTGTCGATAATTTGATAAAATTTGGTAAATACGTATTAATTGCACTTTGAACGAAGTCAATGTCCTAAGTATAGAGCAAATTTCTGGTTTCCCTGGTTATAACCTTTCAAAATGCAATTTCTTTGAATTCTCTTCTTTTCCCGCCTACATTTTCGAGACAAATTTGTTTTGTTATTTTTATTAGCTTCCATTTTTTATTGATTGTGAACTACTTTTAAGCATTTTTTGAAAATTAAAACAATTAAAACTTTACTCAAAAAGCGAAGGATGCTAGCTTTAAAATAAACTAGAATAAGCCCAAATTAAATCAGCAATCTTGTTTATTATTTAGAAATATTTTATGTATCTCTTCTTTACTTTTGTAGAAACCCTAAAATTTTGTCTTTTAAGAATCTTAAACAAGAACTTTGTTCCAAAGCAATTTGCCTTTTAAAAACTTTAAATACGGAAATTTTTAAAAATTTTAAAAAAGATTTTGTAAATTAGATTTTGTTTGTTTTCTTGCTCTTTTGCGTTCTTTCTTTCAAACAAACAATTTTTTTCAACTGACTTTAATAAAATTTGCATTAGTGTCAACGCTTTAAACGAATATATAATTACGCTACACAAAACAGATTTTTGCAACAAACATAAAAGAGAAGAACAAAATAAAAAAATTAAATTTGTTGCTGCTTTAATACAATATTGCTTTTTTTTATATATTTTTCAACAATTTGTTTTCACCCTTTATTTGTTTAAACTGTTAAAGAGGAGTAAACTAAAGACAGGGGTTCTTTTGGGAATGTGTATGTAAATCTCTTTCGTGCTGCAGTAATTTGTTGTTAACTTTGCAAACATCATGGAAGCAAATCGTCACAATAACATGCTCGATTTGTTGGCAAATTAAACATACATTGAAAATGCTATGGCAAAGGGGTCGCACAGTGGGTTAAATATAAATACACATACATTATTTAGTAAAGAAATAGGTTTTGAAAAAAAAAATTGTAGTAGGTACATATATATTTTTTTTGCTAATAAAATAAGGGAAAAATCATTTAAATTAATTAATTAATTAAACTTCTTTATTAATAACTGAGATTAAGGTCACTTTTATTTCAAATAGTTCTTTTCGATATTTCGATTTCCTTTGGAAATCTTCTTCAGGATATTATATTTATAAAATTTAATTAAAAATTAACAAAAAATTGTGTTTGACAATTAATAAAAATTAAAATTAAAATAAAAAATTTTTTTTTTCCAACATTCAACAATAACATTTCATAAAATCAAAAAAAATAAAAAGAGGAAACAAAATACCATTTAAAAATATGTCCCTTTTTCGTCAAGAAATTATTTCTATAAATCTAGCTAAGCCATCTAAACTTTATTTTAGAAAACAACCAAAGATCTAAACTAACCTTTTTTCCTTTTCGTCAACCTATTTATTCTTATTTCTTGACGAAGAAGGGAAATATTTTAAAATTGTATTTTGTTTCCTCTTTTTCATTTTTTTGATTTTATGAAATGTTATTGTTGAATGATGGAAAAAAAAATTTTCAATTTAATTTTAATTTTTATTATCCTGAAGAAGATTTCCAAAGGAAATCGGAATATCGACATATCAAATAAAAGAACTATTTGAAATAAAAGGTCACTTTTAAGCTCAGTTATTAATAAAGAAGAATAATATTTAAAAAAGGTCAAAAAATTAGAATAAAATTATTAATTAATTAAATTAATTATATGTACATTAGAGAGCTCCAAGATTGTATTGACGAAAAAAATGGCAAGCCCAGGTCGTCCTCTCCCCCTAGAATTGTTTTTTATATTGAAGATAAACGTTGTAAAAATATGAGGATAACATTAACCGTTGCCACAACGAGGCTAAAGATTATATATATATGTGTTCCTCTAATTCCCATTGGAGCATAGGGCGCCAAAAGGAGGGGAATTTACAAGGGGTAAAAAAATGTTAAGCCGTTTTTGTAAAAATTTTGCCATTAAATTATAACTTTTGCAATTAAATGAAAAAAGAATCGAAATGTGTACGTAATTATCGTTCTAATGAGTTATAAAAGCAAAATGTACTTAAAAAATGTTAAAGTTATTAAAATTTTCCTAGGCCATTAACATGTCTTAGGTCACATGAACAAGAATTGTAGGAACATAATTTACATATTTTAAGAATTATTTAAAAAGAGCTAATTTGTACTTAAAAAATACCCGAATTTACTTAATTATGAGTTTTTGTTTTCGTAGGATACCGTTAAAATATTCGTAGGTATGACCAAAAAAAAATTTTTAACGGCAGTTTAAAAACTCCATTTTCAAATTTTTAATAGGTACTTTTGTTAAACAAATTTTTAAATATTAATCCTCTCATTGAAATTTATTGTGGATAAAATAGGAAAAAACTATAAAAAAATTGTGCGGGTAATTTCAGTTTTTGGTCATATTTTGGCGAATAAGCCGAAATCTAACTAGCTACTATTTCCTAAAATCAGAAAACAATAACCCTAAAATCATGAAGGTCCAAAGTAAAACTTTGAAATATTTCGATTTCTAAAAAAATAGTGAAATATTGTATATTATTGAGCCAATTTTTATGAAACTGGAAAAAATGTACCCAAAATTCATACGACGACAGAAACAGTGCAAAAGTACCGATTAGCTCTTAAATGCACTTGGGATAAAAATGACCCCAAACTTTTTAAACTCACGAAATATATATATATACAATTTTAACCATGGTACGCAAAATTTGTAAAAAATAATTGAATTTGAACGTTTACTGCCGCTAAAGTAAATTGCCCAAAGTAACAATTTTAGCAACTTGTGATGTAGGACTTTATTAAATTCCTCCTAATACCACATTTATACTTCACAGACAGCTTTTAAATTAATCCTATCGTCGTTGTGTTTGAGTTTAAATAGAATGAGCAATAAATACCAAATAATTATAATTGTTTCTGCCATTCCTTTTTATCTGACTACAAATTCCATGTCCTATTTGAAGGCAGACGAAACTTAATACAAGTATCTTTTTAACTACAAAAATCTATCAGCTTTGGGTGCACGCATAGAAAAAACATGATTAAATGTGGTCACCTCCAACAATACTATGTTTAAAGAAATTTTTTACTATATTATGTTTAATTTAACCATATTTTTGTCACCGACAACCATATAATGATTAAACTAGTCCTCTTTCAAGTAGTCACAACCATATTTTGTTTGCCTCTAAACATGTTATGGTAAAGTGTGACAATAATTTGTTTTTAAATTAACAATAGTATTTTCCTCTTTTTCAAGAGCAACATGCTATGGTTAAAAAACCAACCATGCTATTATAAGTGTTAAACATATTTTAGTTATTATTAACCATAATTTGTTCGGAGGCAACCATATAATGGTTGTGGCTTCTTGATGGAGGACTATTTTTAACATAATATGGTAAAAGACAATAATATGGTTAAATTAATTATAATTTGGTTAAAATTTTCTTTAAACAAAGTATTGTTGGAGGTGACCATATTTAAACATCTTTTTTCTCAGGCTGTGGGCTCGAGAATTTGAAGGGATTCGTAATAAACATGACAGGCGAGTGTAGACTGAGTATATGTAGGACTATTATATTTTGTATGGTTGTGGTTTTTCGGTCCGATATTATCTTCCGCTATTTTTATGCTTCATGGTCTTCTTTTATTATCCATTGCGTTACAATGGACTAATATATCACTGGGTGAGAGTATGAAGTTTGACTTCCCACCATCCTTTCTACCTTACCTTACCTAACCTAACACAGCTGAAATAGTTTAACAGCTAAGCTTGTTTAATTTTGTAACTATTTTAAATATTTGCGTAAAATTTTCTACTTTAAAGACAAGGGTTTTCCTCAAAGTCCTTTGAAGAGCTTTTGTTTTAAATGTATAATTTTTTGTGTACTTGATGTATTAAAATTATATTTCTTAAAATATTTAATAGCACAAAGTATTTAGTGCACTAACCAAAATATTTTCAAGTGGTTAACATTAACTCGCTTTGCAAATATTTAATAAAATAAAATTTTTTAAATTCTTTTAATTAACTAAGCCATATAGAGAGCACACCAATTCTTTATAATTTTTTTTTATCTATAATTACTCATATGAAAGCAACTCACATTATGAAATAATGTATTCTAAATATGATACAAAATCTAATCCTTTCAATAGAAAATATTGTTAAACTAAAAAATCAACACTCTTTCTTTTTGTAATAATGAAATAAATGCGCATCATGTGAACTAGTTTGAGTGAAAATTGTATAGAAAATAAATGCTTGACAGATTTACAATGCTCTTGAGAAATAAATACATAAATATATTTAATATAAATATATACAAATATATACATATATATGTAATTGTGCTTGTGTATATTTCTATAGAGAGAATGAAAAACATAAAAAATGTTAGCACCGTTAGCAGTTTAGTGTCACACAACTAAAGCCATAATACAAATCTCAGTATTGTAGCAGTGTGTATAAAAAAGCATACTTTTAGGGCATGACACAAATGTTACTCTAAGGGTTTTGTTCACTGTTGAATTAAAAGAGGTCATTTATACAGATCATATTTTTGGTGTACTGAAGTAGACAAATGAATTTGATTTAAAGAAAAAACCAACGAAAAATTAAGAGGTTGTTTTTAAATATTTTAAAATTTATTAAATTCAAGTTACAAATATAATAAACTGCTATTTAATTTTTTTAATTTTACACCAATTTGCTATTTTTAAATAGTTTATATAATTTCCTATATGCAGGCTTTCAATATATTTGTTTTTCGCAAACTTTGGAACATTTTCTATTTATAGGTTATTTAATTCGAATTTGCTATTTAAATAAAATACTATGAGAAATTTTGCATAAATAAGCTAGTTTTAGAAAACTTTGCTCAAATTTGCTATTTTAAGCAAATTTACGTGGATTTGCTATTTGTAGTAAATTTTACGTAATATTGATATTTTCAGGAAATTTTCAAATTATTGGAATTTTGCTTAAATTTGTTATTTACCCATTTTTAGCCGCACTAAGTTAACTGAAAATGTAATAAAAAAATTAACATTCTAATGGTGTTTTCTTTTCTACAAAAAAAGGTGATATTGCGAAAATTTTTATTATTTGAAATTTTTGTTATTGCTAAATTAGCGGACATTTGCAAAACTTTTGTAACAGCGCACTATAGGTCAAATGAGCTATTTCACTGGCCAAAAGTCATAAAACTCAAAATATTAGGTAATGTTAACTGGAATGTGTTGAGAATGCTTTGTGAGGAAAAAAGTGGAAAAATTAAACAAAAAATGTAACCTTTTTGGCGCCGCTGTGCCTTTTACGTCCCTTAACCGTACGGAGACAAAGCCGCATAAATACGGAATACCTGCAACACTCTGATTTACACCAAAATTTTACCAGCGGCATAGATTTCTGCGCTGTTTCGAAGATAAATATTTTTTTTTGGCGCTCGGTCGAACTTCTTGAGATATGGGCCACTAAGACTTGAGTATGTAATCGGTCATATCTCAGCTATTTATGCTCTGATCTGGTTCCGGTTAGTATTATTTTAAAGGTAATTTAAACTCTATAAATCTGTATATAAATATATTAATTTTTATTTACCCATTGGGGGAAAATTAAAAAAAAAAGATTTTATTACTTCACTTTTTTGGTAAAAATCTCTTTCCACGATTAGACTTTCACAAAATGGAAGGCGTGGACGTCCGATTATCGCAGCACCTGTTTCGATTGTGCTTGGCTTTTTTTCTAATGCTAATGTGCCTTTAAACCATTCGACATTCTTACTACGAAAATCTGATAGCTTTCTCCGGCATTTATCCCACTTTAAAGATAAGTATTTACAAAAGTTTCTTACTTCCTTCCTTTAAATCAGTGGGAATGTTATCGACTCCAATTTGGATAGCAATATATCCATACACAGCATCTTGCTTTTTTTCTTTGGTGCGTGGTTTAACCCAGACTTCGAATAAATCAATATTCGGCAAAATGTGTTTACCTGAAAAAAGTGGTAGAATTAGAAAACCGCAAAACCACATGATATTTTCCAGATTCAGCACGAATTAACAAACAAATTTCAATTTTCCTTTCAATTGCCCAACGTTGCCTACTCTTCATAAGCTTACATAACCTCAAAATTTAACATTTTCGTCGACCGATCTAAGGCAGCATGCAATATATTACGATTTATACACAAAAATAACGATACAGATAGATTTTTTGATAAAAAATATCGAATACCAACTTATTAATTCGTTTTTCATATTAACACTTTGGTTTTATTTTATCTTTAAATGCTTAAAAGTAAACACACCAAATGAACACGTTTTCAATGCCACTTCAATAATTCACATTTGACAGCTTGTCATGAAGCTGTATAATTGTTGTTGCAAAAACCAAATGCATTTTTTTTGCTTTGATGTGTTTCTTATAAGGTTGTAACACAAAAGAAGCGATAACACAATGTGCGAAATTTGACTTTTGGCCAGTGAAATCGATCGTTTGGCCTATAGTGCAGCGGCGGTATAATAGCAATGTCTAATTTTTTTTACAAATCGTTAAAGCTGTAAAGAATCACAACCCTTACAGATAAAAATCGCTATTATCGCGACCATGGTTAAAATTCGCAAAAATTGAAACAAAAACAAAAATTTATTTAAAATCGCTAAATCAGTTAAAAAAAATTAAAATATCCGAAAAAAACATAAAAAAGTTTGCAAAAATAGCGAAAATTTTTAATTTTTCAAAGATCCCATAAAATTGATTAAAAGTCCCTTAGACTATTAGGAATAGCAAAAATTCATTAACAATTGCTAAATAAGCGTAAATTTGCAAAAATTTGCTTATAGCGGCATGGTAGCAAAGTCTTATATACATAGTACATTAAAAATCATAAAACTTACAGTAAAAATCACGTCTATCGCGAACATGGCTTAAATTCGCGAACAATTGCAAGATTGGAAACAAACACGAACATTTATTTGTAATCGCTCAATCGGTTCAAAAACAAAATGTCAGAAAATAATGAAAAAAATGAGTTAAAAAATTAGCTATACGGATGAAGAACAATTTTCTTCATGTGTTAAAAACAGGGCATTTCACTTTTTCATATCTTGTGTTTTGTTCTTGTCAACTATCAAATAGCATTATTACAGGGCTGGCAAGATATTTTATACATGCACCTCTTTAGAAGGCGATATTTATTGTGTAGAAAAGAAAACACCATAAGTAACTGAAAGAAAAAACCTTGCAACAAAAAAAGGAGAAAATATTTAAGACATAGGAAATTTTGCTTATATAAGCTATTTATAGGAAATTTTACAAAAGTAATGGTTTTAAAAAGTTTTAAATTTTGCATAAATTTGCTATTTTTAGGAAAGCTAGCTTTCTCTCAACACTAAATTTCAGTGTATTTTTTAAATATGAAAAACTGGGAATTTAGCACGTTATACGGAAATCGTAATAATATGTTATTTTAATGTAATTTATAGAAAATTTTACGTAAAAATTATATTACAAATAGTTAAAGTTTATTTTAATTAATATTATTGTTAATAAAAATTATCCAAAATTTACTATATTGCTTAAATATACTATTTATAGGAAATTATTTCGAAAATTCGCTGTATAGGAATAAACGATATTTTGCGAAAGCTTTCTTTTTTTTTTTGAAAAATTTACGTAAATTTACAATATTTTTGCTTAAATTTTGCTATTCATAGGAAATTTTTCGTAATATTTATTTCCAAGAAATTTTGCGTAAATTTGCTAATAGTAGGAAATTTTGTTCAAATTTGCTATATGTGACCCTGTCCGAGAAAAGGGACCTAGTGTTTAAAAAACGGATTTGGACTTAAGAGTCGATTCTGGTACCTAAAAGGGTGTAGAATAAGATAAAATGAGTTTTTCTCGGAGAAATTCACATAGATACATTTTTTTTATATATAGGAAATTTTTTCGAAAACTTGCTGTATATGTATTATAAGAAATGTTGCCCAAATTTACTATTTATACGAAATTTTGTGTAAATATTAGGAAGATTTACTATGTGTTGGAAATTTTACTTTAAATTGTTATGTATATGAACTTGGGAAATATTTGCCATTTGTATGAAATGTTCCGTTTATTTGCTATTAATATGACATTTTTATTTAACTTGCTTTTAATAGCAAATTTGCGCAAATCTTATTTATATATGCAAATTTTGCACCACTAGGCTATTTCAAAAATTTTGTGTAAATTGGCTTTTTATTAAAATCTGCACAAATTTTCAATTTATAGAAAATATTGCACTTAATTTCTCTTTATAATTAATTCACCATTTACATGGCGTGTTTAAAGTGGAAAACGTGGTAAACAATAAAATTGCATTTTTATGAATATGATTTGTAACATATAAATCCATAAAAAAAACTTATTGAACATTCCGTCTACACAGCCACAAATAAATTCACACAGAAACATAATTGCAAGCAGATTTTGCATATTATAAAATGCGAAGATAAATATTTGTCGTTGATATTTTTTTTAGTTGCAAATATTTGCATGTCTGTCTGGCACTTTTGTGATTGGTCAACAGAACGAAACAGTAAGAGTTTAACTGTTGTGATGCTTGCCTGGACAATTATTTTTATGGCTGTGTTTGTCAAAATTCATTTAGTATGACCAAACAAATTTTGTTATTAATGTTTTTCACCTCTGTGGGCTGATGTCTGTATTACTACATATTTCCCAGCAAACACGGAGGTTTGATTTCAAATTGCAAATGATTGGATATCATACCGTTTTTCATACGACACACTTGTGAAAATGATTTTTAAATCGTAGCATTTTCATTATTCTATTTAAATTCATTATTAACTTAAATAAGCTTCCAGAAAAACATTTGGCAACTTAGCTGCTTTTTTCCGTACTCAAACTCTTGGAAATTCTCTGCGTAGCGGTCGTACAACAAACTTATAATTTCTTCAGTTTTCATTGAAATTAGTTTGCTCACAAATAATTTATATTTTTTTTACAAGAAATAACGGTTTTTAAGAGGCAAATTTACTTCATCTATATATGTATATAAAAATGAAAAATGTTTGTATGTTTGTTTGTTTGTTTGTATGTTGGCTTATAGACTAATAAACTACTGAGCCGATTTTCCTGAAATTTTTACAGTAGCACCACGTGAGCCCTAAAAATAAAACAGGCTACTTATTTTTTCGATAAGGGCAGGGGAATTGGTACCCCCATTGGATGCCAATATTAAATGTCGCATATCTTAAGAGTCGCTTCACGCATTTTGTTGAACTTTTGGTAGTAGGATCTTCTGAGCCCCAAAATTGAAATAAAGTAGCAGCGTGGGAAGTGGTTTCCCCCATAGGACGCCAATGTTTTATATCGCATATCTTAAGAACTGTTATAGTGAGAATGTTCAAACTTTGTAGAAGTCACTCTTATGGTATACTACACTATTAAAAAATAAAAATAAAGCGGGTAGGCGCTGTGAGGGAAATGCCTCTCATAGGATGCATATAATAAATATCGCGTAACTGAAGCACTATCTTAGCTAGAGTCTTCAAACTTAGTTAAAGCCACTATTATAGTGAACTATTAATTTGTAATAACCCGGCTCTTAACATAGGCAATTAATATTTTATAATTTTTAAGTGCGGGTGGTACCTCCCATACAATGATAATAACGATTTCTTCATATTTGGAGTACTGTTACAGTGAAGGTGTTCCAATTTTTTACAAATAGCTTAAATAAAAATACACAACATCTTCCAAAAGTAGGTTCAATAGGAAAAGTAGTCATGGCACCTGCCATACCAACACATGCGATTTCTGTATACATATCAGTAGTACGGGTACTGTAAAAGCATTACAATTTGGTACATATTGCTTTGTTATCAATACACGAGATCTGTTTTAAAAAAATTTTCCCAATTGTTTAAGATGGGGTAGCAAAGCGCACCGGATTAAGATAGTTTAATATATAATTTTTCTTCAATTGCAAAACACATTTAACTTAAGTCACCATTTTTAAATGATTTAATTTATTTTTCGCAAACATTATTTAACAGTATCTTAATTGAATTATACAACTATCATCTTAGAAATAAAGATTAGTAAATAAATAGAAATTGTTAAAAATAAAGCTTAAGTTTGATCAATTTACTATTCACGCTATTTTTATTCTACCGTTAAATATTTGTTAGGTCTGCCTTAAGTCATATCTATGCATTTTGCTGGTTCCTTACCTTCGTGAATTGCTTTGTTTTTAATGAAATAAATTTTTTACTAATTTAATTTTTGTATTTTAGTTAATATGAATCAAAACCGGTTATTTTTAAAATGCTTAACCGATAACCGTTTTTTTTAAATAGCAGCTATTCAGAACATTCGAAAATCTGTTTTTGAAAAAAGTCGAATAATCGATCTACCTAATCGATGCTCAACTGTTTATACATTTTAAGCAGAGCACGTCTTTTACGCAGCTGTATATAATCACGATTAGAAGAAATTCTGTTCAAAAGAACAATTAAATTTTACTTTAATTCTGTTTAATTATAGATTTCATCAATTAAAAATGGTACTTAATGAAATTCTTTTATTGACTAATTAGATTTTGTGGCTTTGTATTCGCCTTGATGCGGTTGAAATTTAACGCATGAGCTACATTTTACACATTCAAAGCATGAAAACTCCACGTATGTACATGCACGTGCATGAATAGATTAAGATGTTAGTTAATTTTCGTCAACTATTCAATTTAATTGAAGTGTATTGTTAGGGAAATAAGATGAGGAGTAATTAATCCTGTGTATATTTAATGCAGCCATGTAGTATTAAGCAATAATTACGCACTATTACAAAAAAAACCATTAACTTAAAGTATATTATTTCTTTGTAGTTTAAATCCTGAAGATAACCACCAAGCCAGCCATAGGAAAATAAATGCAAAAAATATTTACCATCATACATTTTTCCCAACAGTAATCATTTCAATGTACATCTTTATGTTTTTTCAATTTGCCGGAAATTTTTTCCTTTTGAATTGTAGATCTGGAGATTTTTTAAATATCCTTGTGGTTGTAGTCAAACACGTTGGGTCATGTGTGTGAGTAGATGAGTGTTTGTAAGTGTATATATTTTATTTTATTGTGTGTTTTTATTACTTTTTAACAAACCTCAGATTTTAATAATAAAAAACATCTACCGAAAAATAAAATCCTTTTTCCGCTCGAAAAAAAAAATATTTCATTACATTTCAGTCTTGTACCCTATTTTTTAGTACTTCTGATTTCGTAATGAAATTTTAAACACTGGATAAACAATGAATTTTATTAAAACAATATTACACCATAAACTTGCGGTTCCTTTTGAATCGAAAATTTATAAAAACAATATTTTTTATTTAAAGTATGCTAATTGTTTTGTAAAAAAATAAATGTTGTTGTAAGCCAGAGGTTGGGACTATTTACATTTGGTTGAATAAATTAATCTTAAGCCAATATGAAAATTTTTCGTTTTATTATTAATTTTTGATTTTAATTAATATTTATTTAAAAACCACATTAAAAAAATATTTACTTGACATAAAAAAATAAGTAAAAGATAAGATAAATATTTGCCATTTTAAATAAATCATCACTAAAAACACAATCAATTGTTTCGACAATTATAAAAAAAATCTATTTTAAATAAATATTTAAATATTATTTCTTTATACATTCTTTCAGCAGCCTCAAGCTCTTACACCATCAACGTTAATTCATTGTTGAAGTTTTAAAATAAAGCCTGAAAATATGTATATTGAAACTTATATCCTTCAGTATGGCTCGTACTTAAAAAGAATATTAAATCCTTTAAGGAGTGCCTTCAGGTTGCGGAAAGTGAAAACCCTTTGCTGCAGTATGAGGGGTAACTGCATTATATGGGCATTGCCGGACGATCTAGCGGGTTCGAGAAGAGAATTATAGAATGGAACCTGAAATTTCAAGTCTCTAGTCTTAACTATATTAAAATAACTTTTCAAATTAAAAAGGTTTGACGAGGCTCATGAGTAAGACGAAGGGTTAATGTGCAAAACATATCTCTGGTTCAACTGATTTATATTTGTATTGACAATAATATATTTTCTTTTTAACTTTTTAACAATTTAAAAGTTTCATAACAACTTAATTTACTTCATTATAAGCCACTTTCTTAAAATAAATTTATTAAAACTCATTAACCAACATGGTATTTAAAGAAACACATTTTTAAGCTGCACATATAACATAATTGTACAACAGCGATAAAAATTTATTTAAAAGCCTTCATTCATCTTGACTGATGTGCTAGACAAACACAAGTGCACACACACATTAATTTTAAAAGATAGACAGCAGAAAAACTCATGTTTATTTATCTCATCACTCATGTTTATTTTAATAAATTATAATAATTTTAATTATATTGTCTGCTATTACCGCGACTATAATGAATTTTTAATCATGCAAATTTCATAATAGATTAATTAAGAATTAGACTAATAGAGTTGATAAAAGGAAGACAATTTAATGGGTTCGGCGTTATCGCAACCTTTAATGATTAGATTTGTAAAACAGCTAACCCCCTGTCTACACCCAAGAAAAATAACTCAGAAACTTAGCAACAACGTTGTAAAAATAACAGAAAAATATTTCATATTGCTCAGCTTTTGATAAGCGTATGGGAATACGTATGATAAGAAGAGGTTGCAGTGTAAAGGGTGACACCATCTTGAGGCCATACAATATTTACAAAATATTTATAGGGTCTAAACGCACGATGTTAATTGTAAATAAAACAAAAAGTTTTTTAGAGAATTGTCTTAATATTTTTTAATATTGTAACGTATGCGGAATAAAATATGGACTGACACATTAGTAATAAAAAATTTATGTCAGGTATTAAAAAACTTAAACTTATTTTAAAATAAGATATCTTGCCACATCGATGGGTTTTTTATATTTTGAGACACCCTACAGATAGCCTCTTGAATCACCTTTGTGAGCATTTTCTATAAAATCCATTTAATTTGAGTGATGAAACAGTATACATTGGTTTCTTGGTTCCTATCCCCATTTATTGAAATTTATTTTCAAATTCGCTTAAAAGTTTGAATTGGTGTCCATTCATGAGCGTCCATTGTTTAGAAGCTCCCATCATCCATGATACGATTCATGGCCAGCCTAGAGGCAAAACGATTTGTAGCATACTTTCTTTCTCTAAAGTCTTTTGAAAGTAAGTGTACTTTAAGCAGACACTTAGACAGACAATCGAACATGTCTAAATCGACTTAGAATTACTCAAGGACTCAGAATATATGTACATATATACTTCATGGGGTCTTAGATGAATATTTAAAAGGTTTCGCACGGAATGACATAGTAAGTATATCCCCATTCAGCACTAGTGGGCTAGTGGGGTGGAGGGGTGGAGGGTATAAAACGAAAACTTTTATTATCCATTTATAAAAAATAATGTCATTAATAACCATACTGGATAAAAATAATTATGTAAACAAATATAATATTATGCCTGCGTATAAATATGTACGTATGTAAATGTTTATGTTTGTTAATCGTATTAATTATGATACAATTTTAATCCTATAAATGCTTTAATATTTTAAAGCAAAAAATCTACAGAACCCCCAGTAATACTTGCACCTTCACAATTACTTATATTTGTATATGTACTATATGTAGAATGTTTGCTTCAGTTTCAGTTATTTCCTCAAAGAATTATAATGGTGATGCATTATTAATAGTAAACTAATCTTATATACTTATAATTATTGTTATGGCTGTATTTAAAAGGAGCGTCAACGTATAAATGCATTTACACAAATCCCACATAAAATTATTAAGGTAAAATGAACTAATAAAATACAAATAACGATAATTATAAAATTCCCTACGACTTGGATTTTACAGTTGCTGACACTTATCAACAAGTTCGTAAATATGGTTATATCAAAATGTTTTAAAGTGATTCCATATCTTTAAAATCTTAGCTCTTATGAAGTTGTTGGCACTTTTGAATTTATAAACACCAGGTCAATCCTGTATTTAAATGTTTCAGAGTAGCATAGCTAAGGTGTATGTACATACATACATATATTCATTAGGGCCGTACACTGAAATTTTTTTTTCAACTCTCTTCAAATTTTTGAGAATTTCTTTAACACATTACAGAGTCGAACAGATTGCTTTTTACGCTGTTTTGGAAATCGAATACAAGTGAAACTAAACTGTTTTTAAAGTTCATAAAAATATTCCTTTTATATACCTCATACTTTGAGGACTACTTATCATTACCAGAACTGCTCTTGAAATCAAAATCAGAAAAGTATACGTTTTTTTTAAATTTAATTGAAAATCTTTCCGATTTCAGTTTTACGTGATTAATAATAATAATCAATAATTGGCCTTAAGATAATCACAAAAATAAAAGGGTGAAACGCCCTAATACACATGTGCTAGATAACAACATGTAGATTTTATATCTTGACCTCACAGGGAATTTAATTTCATACGTGTCTACAAATATGGTTTGTAGTCTAGTCACACCTTTATGAGTTGGATGTAACATAAAAAATTTATTATTTTTTAATCAATACTGGCCTATTAGATTAAAGAGTGATATTGACTGATAAACTTAAGAGCCTGGTTATGTAAATACAAGCATCTGCATGTTCGATCATTCTGAGGATAATTTTATTCAATATAGAATTTGTATTTAATAGATTTATAAAGACAATAAAAACTATTATGTCGTAAAACTTTTAACAAATTTGTTAAGATTTTGTATTTTTGTATCACCCACAAGGTGCTAACCACTAATAAAAAAAGCTTCCAAATATTTCACAACAAACAGAATTTAAAAACAAGAAGTAAAATACATACATATGTATGTATGTAAGAAAATACTGGTTTTGCATAATTGTTGTTGCTGTTGTATTGCTCTGAAATATTTAGTGGCGTGATTCAACCGTTACA
The DNA here is from genome assembly GCA_949318255.1 of Pollenia labialis. NCBI lineage: Eukaryota > Metazoa > Arthropoda > Insecta > Diptera > Polleniidae > Pollenia > Pollenia labialis. The sequence continues at coordinate 161,860,865 of OX439140.1, forward strand.
AATTTTTGCCTTTGTTTCTTGATGTAACAAAGATTTGCAGATGACAGGTAAGTTAGTTATCAAAAATATACTGAAGTGTTAACAAGTAAAATTTGTTATTCGATTAATAAATTAAATAAATAAATCCAAATTTTACCAAAAACAAATAATTTTTTGTGGACCTTTTTTTTATTGATTTGTTCATTTCGGAACAAGGGGCTAAAAAAAGCTTTAATTTTACCAAAATTCTTTTAAAAAGCGTTTTCCTAATGACCGAAATTCGGCCATAAATTTCTTTTTAATATAAAGAAAATATAGTATATCTAAGTACATACATACATATGTATATGTATATGATTTACATGTTTCGAGCATTAATTTTTCCGTCTTATACCCCAGACAGACATATAGTTTACATACCATCGTATGCATATTTTGGTAGTACATAAACCGGCAATATATGCACCACTTTTTTCGTGGTTTAATTGTATAGTATACAAATCCTCTGTCTGTCAGGGGTATTAGTGGATCGATTTGGCGACTGACCAACCTCCGGTTCATATGTTATGTTCCACGTAAGTGGTTGACAAGCAAAGATATCGTTCTTAACTGGGCCCAGATCGTCGCAGTCGTGATCGAGTGACTGATCGAAATTTTACTTTTTTAAATCGTCCCATTCGTTATCAAAAAACTTCTATCGAAATTTGAGATTATTTCATTCGATAACGAGTAGGTGATCGAATGCCTTTACTCGAAATGTCATTCGATAGGTTAAGAGTTTTCGTAAAAACATTTAATTGTTTTTTTTTACAAACAATTTACACAATTTTTGAGACTAATTATTAGATTTCTTCAACAGATACATAGCTAAAAATGTAAGTAGCTATTAAACTTTTTTCAGCAATAAGAAAAAAATTAACATTTAGTTTTGTAATTTTTTGCAAATTTTAGTCATGTTTGCGGTAATAGCGATTTTTGTATTGTAAGTTTTTTGATTCTATTAGCTTTTAGCAATTTTTTGCGAATTTCCCCTACTTTAGCAATTTTTACAGAATTTTTTCCATTCCGTATACTTTTATGGACTTTTTATAAATTTTATGGCTAATTCGAATTATTAAAAATTTTCGCAAATTTTCGCTATTTTTGTAAATTTATTTTTGTTAATTGTGGAAATTTTGTTTTTTTTAACCGATTTAGCGATTTCAAATACATTTTAGGGGTTGTTTCAAAGTTTGCAATTATTCGCGAATTTTAGCCATGTTCGCAATATCCGCGACTTTTTCTGTAAGTTATCTGATTCATTACAGCTTTAACAATTTTTAATAAATACTAGACTTTGCGTTCATGCAGCTGTTTGCAAATTTTTGCGAATTTCCGTAAATTTTAAATTTTTTATCGAATTTTTGCCATTTCTTGTACTTTTAGGCACTTTTAATAAAAAAAATTTTTTGATATACTTTCGTGAATGGTTTTTTTTTGGCAAATTCTCTGATTTTGTAAAATGTTTGCGAATTTCAATAGTTTTCCGAATTTTTAAAACTTTACGTTACTCTTTTTGGCAAGCGCCGAAAACCGATAAGCCGAAGTCACTATTAACACTGTTGATTTATATACAAGCATAAAATCTATTAAATTTTTTAAACAAATTTCGATTCGAAAGCTTTCGAATGCCGCAATCCCGTTTTTGATACGTGACGAAATTTTATTCAATACGAAATTTCATTCGAACACGTGTAAGACAATTTGGGCCCTAGTTTGCCTGTGCCGATTTGTATAGTCGAACCATTCGAAAACCGATTTGTTGAAAATGTCGAATTATCGACCACCCTATTTTCTTTTATTATTGATAATTGGATAAAACAAAATTTTTTTTTATGTGTTTTGCATATGTGTTAGTATCACATTTGAACGCCAATAACTCTGAAAATTTTTTTTAATAAAATATATATTGTGCACTTGTGCCGGTAAATAAATGGTGTACCTTTTATTCTAGTCGATGGGCAAACGGAGGAGAAGAGTGTTCTTAACTGTTTTGCCTTAGCTGATTTATATATAAGTAGATACTAAATATATTTAACACAAGGCGAATTTATACAAGGTGGTCTTATTTTGCAAATATTTTCAACACTGTAAACTATTTTAACGTTGTCCCAAAAATAATACAACACTGTAGTAAGCAATTCAAACAAATATTTAATTTTGTTTTTTATTTTAAACTAGCTTAATTTTTTAAAATAGATCTCGTGTATTGATAACACCCGCTCTACTGATATGTATACAGAAATCGCATGTGTTCGTATGGGAGGTGCCATGCCTACTTTTCCTATTGAACCTACTTTTTTTTTTTTTTTTTGGAAGATGTTGTGTATTTTTATATAAGCTATTTGTTAAAAATTGGAACAGCTTCACTGTAACAGTACTCCAACTATGAAGAAATCTTTATCGTCATTGTATGAGAGGTACCACCCGCGCTTAAAAATTATAAAATATTAATTGCCTCTTAACGGGTTATCAGAAAATTACTGCGAAAATTTTGGGGAAATCGGCTGTGTAGTTCAGAAGTCTATAGAGAACAAAATTTCATACGCTTCTTTACTTATATATTATTGATTGCTCCTCCTGCACCTAACCCCTTAATTTTTATTTTGAAAGGTGTAGTTTACCATAAGAGTGGATCCTATAAAGCTTGAAGACATTTGTCTTCAGATATTCTGAATTTAATAATTTCGTTCTATGGGAGGTACCGCTCTTCCTCTACCCCGCCGTTTGTTATTTAAAAATTTATAGTTCACTATAATAGTGGCTTTAACTACGTTTGAAGGCTCTAGCTAAGATAGTTCTTCAGTTATGCGATATTTAATATATACATCCTATGGGGGTATTGCTCCAGCTGCGCCTACCCGCTTTATTTTTATTTTCAAAAGTGTAGTATACCATAAGAGTGACTTCTACAAAGTTTGAACATCTTCACTACAGTAGTTCCCGCTTAAGTGCGCATCGAAAAATGTTCAGTTTTCTACGCATTTAAACGGGGAATCATTTTACCCAACAAAGTTTACATGTATTGCTACTGTCTTGCCATTACTGGCAAATGTTGACGCCATGTTAATATTATTAAAACCATTTATTATGTCTTCCTTCCATGGTTTCAATTTCATACATACATCATACATTTATTTTTTTGCACTTAAAACTTGAGAATAAGTTGGAGCTTCAATTATTTCGTCGTCTTCATCATCGGAAGATTCCGATTATCTTTAAAATTATTCTCTATGATTTTCGAAATTCAAAAGAAATTTACCTTTTTACTTCGACTGGCGTTTTAAATATTTGTGTTGCCATACATATAAGTACAAAAATACTTCTACTAATACCATGTTCACACGGACAGCAATATTCGTGTTTCGCTCTCTTATTCCTGTTTCGCGCCCCAAACATGATTGAAACGACTTGTTTTACCATACAAAATTTTGAGAACGAAACAGGTCGTTTCATTTAAAAACAGGCTGCGAAACATAAAAAATTTACTATCATCTCCAATTTTGATAACAGTAATCGTTAGTTTATCTGAACTAGCTCTCAAAAAATATCAAAACAAAGAAAAAAACTAAATAAAAATTGATCTTTAATAAAATAAAGTGATAATTATAATATAATAATATTAATAACAGTATTAAATAATATATTCCTAAGCTTTATTTACTTTTTTATCTATTTAAAAAAAAAAATCACACTAACAACACAAACAAAATGTCAAAATAAAACAGGAATAAATCGTATGAACAGCATGTTTGGCTATCTAGTTTCAGAGAGCGAAACCAGTGGTTTCTATCGTCATATGAACATAGCATAAATTTATAAATGCCTTGCCGGACTATTTAAAAAAATGCAAGCTTTTTTGTTACGTAATAAAGCGTTTTATTTTGTTAAAATTTATGTAGTTTTGGACAAAAATAATAAATCATTTAAACGAGGAACGCATTTAAGCGAGGTCATTTAAGCGGGATTTCGTTCATGTAATTATGTGAAAATTTTGCAGTTTTACAGTTCTTAAGATATGCGATATTAAATATTGGCGTCCTATGGGGGGGACAACTTTCCCCGCTGCTATTTTATTTTAATTTTGGGGCTCAGAAGATCCTACTACCAAAAGTTCAACAAAATGCGTGCAGCGGCTCTTAAGATATGCGATATATAATATTGGCATCCTATGGGAGTACCAAGTCTCCTGCCCCTATTGAAAAAATAAGTAGCCTATTTTATTTTTAGGGCTCACGTGATGTTACTGTAAAAATATCGTGTTTCCAAAATAAGGCCGGTCTGGCAGTTACTATAAATAGTGTTCGCTATCGTGAGATGATACCGAACTTTTTGAGGCCCGAATTGGAATATATGGATGTGGACGATATGTGGTTTCAACAGTACCACTTGCCACACAGAAAACGAAACAATGGCTCTTTTGCGCGACAAATTCAATGGCAGCAACAATTCAAGAGCTAAAGGATGAGATAATCCGGCACATATACGGCATTGATCCTCAATTATGCCTCAGCGTCATCGAAAATTTTGACCATCGGAGGTGTGCTGCCGAGGTGGCGGCGGCCATTTGTCCGATATTTTATTCTATACATACCATTTCAATATTATCATAATAAAAATAAATGACAATAATTTGTGATTTATTCAAAATCAACAACGGCCCTTAAAATTGAACCACCCTTTAGTACTCACAGAAGTAAGAACCCTGACTCCATAAAACAGATATGAATTTTGTAAATTAATAGTCCTGAGTTTAAAATTTATTTAAAAATTTTCTTAGAAATAAACTTTTTTTTGCAATTATTGAGAAAATTTCAAGACAATCTTCGTTATCATTAAAATAATGATCATTATTAATATTTAAAAATATACTGTCACCATTGCCTAAAAATTATCGCTTGTACCGTAAATGACTTCCATGATTATGTGAATAAATTATTCTTTAATGACCTATTTATCCATTGACTAGAATTTCTGAAGAATATTATTTCGTTTTATCTATTTTCATTCTTCTTGTCACTATTTTACTCAAATTGTGACAATATGCCATCCGTCTACAATACATTTCCTGTTAACCTCGTTGTGAGTGATAAATCAGGTTGAGTATTCTTTTTTTTTCTCGAAAAAAAATAAGAAAAAAATAATACGAGAAATTGAAACTGTCGAATGCAGCTAAATAATAAGTTTTAAATGTACAAGAAAAATGTAGGATACAAAATAGAAACGCTCTAATGAAAATAGAAACATGTACAAAACAAAAGAAGAAAAAAAACAAACTTAATGAGTATTGTTTAGTGACAATACAATCAAATCCAAATTTAAGTATGGCTGTGCGTGTGTTTGTTGCCAGTTAAATGCATCCTTCACACACAAACACACATATTTGTAATAGTATTTAAAAGAAAAAAATCATCATAATCTAGTTCTTATATTCTTGTCATATTATAACACTTATTATCTCTTGTATTTCCATTTTTTTTTTACTTTTCTTTTGTTTAAAAGCTGACAATGTCGTGAAAAATACCAAGAGCTGAAAATAATTGTTATTCTCAACAACCAACAAAATGTAGTACATATTATTATTATTTTTTACTTTTCTTACAATTAATATCAACAGCATCCTTTAATTCTGCAGTAGCAGTGGCGGCAGTAGTCATCATTAACACTCTACTTCATAACACCGCCAATCAACTATCAACTGGCAGCTATTGTACTCATATTGCAACACTTTTTAGCCATTAACAAAGTCATTAAACTACTTAATGAGCACAAAACTAAACATATTTCCCCCCACAGATATACACTCACTTCTTGTGCCACTTGAAAAAAAACTACAAGAAAAATAAAAAGTTTTTCTGTTTTTAGATTCAGTACATTTCCGGAATTTTTCATCTCCCTATTTTTTATATTTTTGGCTTTTACTGCTGCTGCCAATGATGATTGTTATTATCTTTATTATTTTATATGTACAAAGAAAGATATTAAGGGGTTTTCATGGCCCCGCTAAAAAGTCTCGCAATTTGTATTGCTCTCGCAAATAAACTGTCAGAAATTGTATGATAATAAAAGTTTGTACCCGGGATTACCCGCCAAGGGAATTTTGAAGGAGTTTTGAAGAAAGTAAGTTTCACCACAATATTTAAATTTTGCTTCAGGTTAAGCTGATTTTTGAGAATGGACTTTATATAAGGCCTATGGTAAATTATAGAATTATCTTCACGAAATGTTATTTCTTGTGTTAGAAAATGTAGAATTCTTCGTTTCGTTTTTGTGACAAAAAGCATCGATGTTTTTAAAACACTCGATGTATTGTGTCGAAACATCGATATAATCCGATGTTTTTTTGCTCCTAAGCAATCGGAAAACATCGATGTTTTTTTTCGATGCATCGAAATGACAAATTGTATACAGAACGTGTAGATTGATATATAGACGTCTATACATATCTATATGTGTTGGCATTACTCAAGTTTGTATATGTAAACGTGGTAAATATTATGCGAACAACTGTCAATACTATTATATGCGACGAATAAGTTTGGGTTTGGCATCTTAACTCCCAACATACAGCTTGATACCCACGCGTGATTAAAATAAAAGCTAACAAATTATGCACAAGTTCAACAAAGGAAAATATTTTCCTGTTTGTTTATTGTTTACAGTATTGAAAACAAGCATTGGGAGATGTAAAATAAACTAAAGATTTTTCGAAAACATAATAATAATAATAAATAATTAAGAAACAATCGATGTATTTTATGATATATCGATGCAACATCGATGTATGTTCGCGATGCATCGCATCGAAAAAAACATCGATGTTTTTTAACAGTGTCCATCCCTAATATACACACTGAACCCAAAATCCAATGAAAATGTACGTTAAGCAAACCTACATGTTCAATGTATTTTTGGTTTAGTGCAAAATTGTTCGAAACCTAAGCAACTTTTCGTGACATTATGATAAAAGTCTTATATTATAATTTAAGTAGATTTAATAAAAATAACACAAGTAATTTTTATTATATTAACTTCTTTCGAACAATAACTACAAAAATTAAATTTTATTCGCTTGCAAGAAATTAAAAAGTAAAAATTAAGTCAATTCAAACAGTTTTTTTGAATGCCGGCCGCGTTTTCAATTTTCGAAATTCCTGGCCTTGAAATTTTTCAATTTCTTGAAACCCCGTTTTACATAAATTGCATGAACTTTTGGTCTTAAAAGACCACTAGTAAAATTTGATGCAGAAAATATTCGTGGAACTTTTTAACACTTTTAAGTACCGTTTCATTATACTCTTGTTGGGAAGTTAAAAAAGGCCAAAAATTACACCTTAAAATGAGTGTTAGAGGGTTATTACTTCCTAAGAAAAGAATCGTTATACGATTTTACTGAAGACATTAACCCTCTAAAGTGCCGTTTTAGTATACTTTTGTTGGGAAGTTAAAAAAGGATAAAAACTACCCCTTAAAATTAGTGTTAGAGGGTTAATAGATTCTAAGCAGAGAATCACCATACATTTTTACTGAAAACATCTGAAATAGTATTTAAGCTCAGAAGTACATTTAGTGTATTTTTTTTTTACTTATACCAAACGCCTTTTCAAAAAATTAAAAAACTTTAGGGGACCATATTTCGGGAACCCAAGCTAACTTTTCAAGTCCCTTTGGCAGATTTGCTCGACCAATATTCTAGTTTCATTTCGCTTTTCAAGTATTGAGGCTGTTTTTTTTTTTTTGTTGCACAGTAGCATCGTAGACGAATTCGTTTGAGATTTCTGTAAAAATTTTCTAATGAGGCTTTCAGAAAGCACATCAAGAATCTTATGAGACTCTTGTAGGATTTTCCCTACAACTTGTGGAATGCTAACACATATAACTGAGCCACCTAAATAAGAGCATCAAGCTTCTTTTTCATACAATTTTTACGAAACAAACCTTTAGATCAGGAATTCAACAACAATCCTGTTGGAAAATCTTATTTTACAGATCCTTACGTCGGCTTGTTTCAATAAAATTATTAACTAGTATTAACTAGTGAATCTTCATGTTTTAAAAACGCTCTTATTTAGGTAGCTCAGTAATTGTTATATGACTGATAAGGATAGACGCAAAAGGTTCATTCAAAGATTAAAAGACAAGCGTGCCAGAAAATGTACACAAAACTAATAAATAAAAATTTAGAAGTTCTTATTATTGTTACTCATCATATAATCATCCGACGATTTTTTGAGAAGTTAGACAATCGTCTAACAAACATCCGGTGCTATCTGGGCAATATCTTAGATTGTTTTTGTTGGTACATTAAGGGATAAGCTTTACACCTTTGGAAATCCGTTGGATGATGTGGAAAGCTGCGTGTATGTGTTTGTATAAAATTAAATACTAACAAAAAATGGAGTTTATTGGAATTATTTGGATTTCCTTTCTAATAAATCAGAAAAATGGTTTATGTAACCGGTTAAAAAAAATATTGATAAAGACAATCAAATCTTTTGTTATGAACACCAATTATGTGTTTATTCAGTTACATCTATCATATATTCGGGTGTAAGCATATTTTTGATTTCTAATTATTATACTTACAACTAACAATTTCTGTTGTTATAACTAAAAGTGTTCTAAAATTCAAATGTTGCTATCAAAAATATTAGGCTAAGCAACGAAATTATCAGCAATTGTAACCGAATTGTGTGATAGTACATGCAACCGACAAAATTCGATTGGCGCTAAATTCGGTTGTGATCACGAATCTGTTTTCTCTGTGTAGCTATCGAAGCTACTTAGAACAAATTTTGCACCAATAGGTAATAAGAACAAGGATGAGAATGAAACTACTATCCAAGGACTAGCCTTGGTGAAAATTTCATCCAAATCGGAAGACATCGATTTCAAAATGGGGTCACTTGACATGACATCCCCCATATGTATATTAATATTTTTTTTTATTGAATTTTTGCAAAATCACATTAATTGTTCAAAAACACACAAAAAATAAAAAGGGGATTCATAAAACAAGTCTCACATGTTTCCCATTTCACAAATGGCAATTTTAAGCCATTTCATGAAAACCCTTAGTATTTTTTTTTTTTTTGTTTTCTAGTTTCTTTGTTTTGGGCAATTATGACTGCAATGATTATGATGACAATGTTGATAATGATGAAGATGGCAAATAATAGTTATAACAGGAAATCCTTTACACAAAGACAAATAGCAATAACAGTTGTAGATAAAGTGGAAATAAGTTGTATTATAATGAAAAGAAGAAAGTATTTTTTAGTTCAATTGGACCGAAGTTATAAAAGCTTTAAAGAGAATAAACTAGAAAAGTATTTTGTATTATTTCTTAAGAGTAACAAAGACAATAACAAATTATAATCGAAATAATTTAACCTAACAAGAATAACTTAGACCCTATTACCCTATTGAAGTGAAACATGCTAAAGTCTCTACCAACTAGCCAACCCACCTACTTACTCCAACCAACTACTTACTACCAACTAGCCTACCACGGCGCCAAAAATAAAATGTATTTTACATTTGATTAGAAAGGAAAAAACTCACAATTTTTGGTGGAAGCAAAACGATTTTTGATTTAAAATTATTGTAATCCAGGGTTTATATTCTATATGCAGTGCAATCTACGATTTTTCGGTATTAGTTATTTTGTATAGAAAAGTGCTTCCTAAATGAATTCTCATTTGTAATTTAAAATTAAAAAAAAACATTTATGTTTTGCAAAAAGTGTTTTTTAATAAATTTTTTGTTGTGCTGTCTAACACACGCGTTAATAGCAGGGTTTAAAATGCTATCGCCTTATTAGCAAAAGCAGCCAAATTTTGCCTTTTTTTTAATTAAGGCCCTAATTTTGTAAAACACAACGCACGCCAAAGTATTAAATTAAAAACAAAAACAAATTCATAAATATTTTGCAATTTTGTTGTTGCTTTGTACAGAAATTTATTTACCGTTGGAGGCAACAACAAAATTTATTTACAAAATATTTATGAATTTGTAGTTGCGTTGTGCTTTACAAAATTAGAGCCTAAAAAAAAATCAAAATTAAAAAGCCGACAAGTTCCACTGCTAAAAAAGCCCACACTTTTCAAAAGCAGCAGCAAAATAAACAGACAAAATGATGGGCACTGCCTTTTTCCAGCTTTTGCTTTTTTAACAAAACAAAAATATCTTATTTGGTGGAACTCAAAAAGCAACGGCAATCACTTGTATGTTGTAGGAAAAAATAGGTAGGATAAATAATGAAACAAACAGATTCTGTTTGAAAGGCGCCAAATCAAAACCCAATATAGGGTAGCAGCTACAAAAGGAGAAAAAAGCAGCGAAAAAAGCAAACTAATGTGACAATGGCACATGATTGCGAAGAGACACTCGATATTTTTCATGGAAAACAAACACAACAAGATTTTTTTGTTGTTTTCTATACAATTAAATAATAAAACATTGGTGGGCGCTCCATAGCACAATTGAACAATAAAGCAAGTTGTTTTTGTTTTTATTTTGTTTTTTCTTAACCTACTTACAACTACAATTAATGTTGGAAGAATTCCAATCAATTGTAGTGGGGAATGTAAGAAGAGATAAACTCGCTGTTTATTGTTGATGTTGTTGTTTAAACGTTGATATTGTTACAAGTAGAGCTGTTGCTTATAATTCTTATACGCTTTATGGGTTTGTTTGGTTTAATATCTTTAGTTTTTTTAAATCTTTTTGGGTGAAGTTTCCTTATGATCTGGCCTAAGACACCAGTGAAATGTGCATAGGAATCGCTTATCCCATCAACAATAACTTTCAGTGTTTTTATCAAGAATAAAAATTGGGAATAAAGCACGAATAACAAAATCATTTAATTCAAGAAAATATTACAAAAGTTATTTTTTTTATTTAAAATTTTTCAAAATATTTTTATTTAAAAATTTCAAACTAAAAAATATTTTTTCAAATTAAAAACACACGCAGAGAAAAAACATGGTTGAAGTACAGGTAAAACCTATATTATGGTAACCGCAATTACAGCAAACAAACTGTTGTTTTTTACCATTACTTTTTCTTGATTAGTTATATTTTGTTTATATTTAACAATAAAGGGTTAACCTGACATTAAACTTTAAATATGATTTTATTAAATTAGATTTTATATTAGCTAATACGGCCTTAAGTTCTATATGTAATTAAAAAAGCATTTAATCCATATTTTCCCAACGTTTCGTGAATGTTATGTTCACTTTATCAAGGGATTCGTAAGAGAAATTAATTTTTTATTACATTGAACAATATTTTGTTGTAGACAAACATGAAAAACATTAAACATGAAAAATTAAATTTAAGACAAATTTAAATTTTTAAATTTTTTATTTATTGCAACACAGTAACTGGCATTAATGGTTTCTTCATAAAATAATATAACAACCATACACTTAAACATATTATGGTTACTTTAACCATATTATTGTTATAAATAACCAAATTATGGTACAATTCATCCATCCAAAAGCTGTAAGCATATAAGATTGTCCCCAAAAACGTTATGGGTAATTATAACAATAGTATGTTTAAAATTATAACATTTTAAAACATTGTCCCCCGTATTCATAAAAAATTTTTAGATTTAATGTATGCTTACAAAACAAGTTTTCTATTAAAAGTTTCCTTAATAAACGTTTGTCTAATTAAAAAAACGTTTATGAATACGGTGGTGTATGTTTATTTTTTAAATTAAAATAATGTCACGTACTCTTAGTCAAAATAATGTTTACTTGAAACTAAAACCGGCTTTAAATGCTTGTGAACACCATTGTTCTAAACTACACTTTAGAAAAATTCAACTTCATTTATTAAAAAATTAAGTAAAATTTAATACTTAATAAAAAGCCAAATAAAAAAATGGCTGATATAATTAACAATAATATGGTTAACATTGACCATATTATTGTTAAATCTGACCATAATATGATCACTTTTTTTCAGAATCTGTAAACATTTTTTCATATTGTTTCTAATTTTTAAAAAAATATGGTAAGTTTTTACAATTATTATGGTTAATATTGACCAAAATACGGTTAATTTAAAGCAAATTATGGTTTATTTTTACCATATTGTGGTTTATTTCGGGAAAATTATTTAATTTAAGCCATTTTATGGTAACATTTGACAATAAAATGGATACCTGCAAACATAGACATTATCAAAACCCAACCATAGAACCTTTTGGGGCCCTATGCTCCTTATAAAATCTTCGGGAACATATATATTAGGGCGGGTCGCTTTGTAGGGAGTGAAAAAATTCACCAATTTCCCTATGATTTCCGTATTCTATGGATTATTCTATGAAAATTTGGCGAAGGAACCATACCTCTATCGTTAAAATCGAGTCCCCTACTTTTTGTTGGTAAAAAGTTCAAAAGTTACGGGCATTTTTGTCCAAATTTTGGACCATTTTTCCATATTTTTCATGATTTTGTCCAAGAATATTACTTTCATGGCCATTTTTTTTGGCTCAATCCATTATTTAATTCAATTTACAATTCAAAACGAAGAGTTTAAGCCCAAATTTATCGAAATCGGTTGATTAATTCATGCGATATTGCTAAAACAAAATAACACATAAAAACAAATTTTTGATTTTTTTCCCCTTTTTATTTTTTTTCTACAAAAAGTTAAATTAAGAGATAATAAAGTATCTATCAACCTATTATCAAAAAAAAAATATTCAATTTCAGTGTAGTAAAAGACAAAATGTGAAAAAAACATTATTTTTTCTGAAAGTCTTGTTCGCTTTCAAGTCTGGGTGTTTTCGTACGGCTTTCTAATGTCGTCGCCATAGCGCCAATAATGTAAAGCGGAAATCAGTCCAGTCATAAGGTTCGTAAGCTTCGTAAGTCAAAAAAATTGAGCCAAAAAAATGGCCATGAAAGTAATATTCTTGGACAAAATCATGAAAAAAATGGAAACATGCTCCAAAATTTGGACAAAAATGCCCGTAACTTTTGAACCGTTGGACCAATGTTGATCAAAATGAGCTCACCTTTCCAACTGGCCTACTGGCGATTAAACCCGATCGATAGTTTTTGAGTTATGGATGTGAACGTGTAGGTAATATTTCATACGAACGTCAATTTGGAAAAAAATCTACCAACAAAAAGTAGGGGACTCGATTTTAACGATAGAGGTATGGTTTCTTTGGCAAATTTTCATGGAATAACCCATAGAATACGGAAATCATAGGGAAATTGTTGAAAAATAAATCGACCAGCCCTAATATATATATACATATATAACCATAGAACCTTATATAGTATAGTATAATATAGTTGTGAAACCAAATATATTTTCAGTAATTTTTATTTTTCCTAAACTAAAATAATGTAATGCGTTTGGTAATGTTTAAACATATTTTCTTTGTATTTTTTGCTCTTAACTGTACCATACAAACATAATTTTTATTAATCATAAAATGTATGTTTATTGTTGTTGCTATTATGTATTAGTTTATTGATTTCATTTACAACTATTCAAACCATATTTTCAGAAAATGTTGGGTTTTCCTAAATGTGAGTTTTTAAAAAAATACACCACCGCAAAGACGTACGTGTAAACATTAGGGTCGCCCATAATTAGCGTAGATTTCTAATTTTTTTTTTTAATTTTAATGCTTAATTTTCGTAATAAGCATCAAAGTGTTTTTACTATTTATAAAATAAAGTAAAGAAATATTTTTCCGAGCTTATATTTATAGTAAACTAGCTTAACCCGGTGCGCTTTGCTACCCCATCGAAATACAATTAGTAAACTTTTTTAAAACATATCTCGTGTATTAATAACAAAGCATCTTGTACCAAATTTTAATGCTTTCACAGCACCCGTTTTACTTATATGTATACAGGAATCTCATGTGGTCGTATGAAAGGTACACCTTCACTGTAACAGTACTCCAACTATGAAGAAATCTTTATTGTCATTGTATGAGAGGTACCACCCCCACTTAAAAATTATAAAATATTAATTGCCTCTGAACGGGTTATCAGAAAAATACTGCGAAAATTTTGGGGAAATCGGCTCTGTAGTTCAGAAGTCTATAGAGAACAAAATTTCATACGCTTCTTTACTTATATATTATTGATTGCTCCTCCTGCACCTAACCCCTTAATTTTTATTTTTAAAGGTGTAGTTTACCATAAGAGTGCATCCTATAAAGCTTGAAGACATTTGTCTTCGGATATTCGGAATTTCTTAATTTCGTTCTATGGGAGGTACTGCTCTTTCTTCCTCTACCCCGCCGATTAATGTTTAAAAATGTATGTGTAGTTTGTTATAAGATTGACTCCTACCAAGTTTGAACTTTCGCACTATAACAGTTCTTAAAATATGCGATATTTAACATTAGCGTCCTATGGGGGGTACCACTTCTCCTGCTGCTAACTTATTTCAATTTCGGGACTCAGAAAATGCTACTGAAAAAAATTCAAGAAAATGGGTGCAGCGGCTCTTAACATATGCAATACTTAATACTGGCATCTTATGGTGGGTTCCAATTCCCCTGCCCATATCGACAAAAGAAGTGCTTCTGTGTCTACCCCGCCCATTTTTATATTGAAATTTATGAATTACCATAATAGTGTCTACCTAGCCCATTTTTATATTGAAATTTATGGTTTACCATAATATTAGCTTTAACCACGTTTGAAGATTCTCCCTTTAATAGTTCTTCAGTTGAGCGATATTTAATATATGCATCCTATGGGAGGTATTTCCCCCCCCCCTGCGCCTTCCCGCTTTATTTTTATTTCCAAAAGTAAAGTATACCATAAGAGTGACTTCTGCAAAGTTTGAACATTCTCACTATTACAGTTCTTAAGATATGCGATATTAAACATTGGCGTCCTACTGCTATTTTATTTCAATTTTGGGGCTCAGGAGATCCTACCACCAAAAGTTCAACAAAATGAGTGCAGCGGGTCTTACGATATGCGATACTTAATATTTGCGTCCTACGGGGGGTACCAATTCCCCTGCCCCTATCGAAAAAATAAGTAGCCTATTATATTTTAAGGGCTCACGTGATGTAACTGTAAATATTTCAAGAAATCGGTTCAGTAGTTTAGGAGTCTATAATCCAACAAACAAACAAACATACAAACATTTTTCATTTTTATATAAATAGAAGATATCTCTGGGCTTAAAATATGAACAGGTTTTTGCAGCGAGTATAGGGTGGAGCTTATAAAAAGCAAACTTTTGTAATAACATAAACTGTTTTTTCATGATAGTTAACCAACACAAAAAAACCCATTCACTTTTGCTGGGTTAAATACGTTGGTTACATTTATTAAATTATAGTGAGGCAATATTTATATGCAGCTTTTTTGATTGCAAGTCCAAATTTTGCAATGTTGAATTGAGTGCAGATTTTTGCATTCAATGTTCGTTTAGTGATAGTGAAAAAATTTGCAATATCACTAATTTTTTTAGTGGTAGTTAAATAAAAAGCAATCATCACCGTTTTATTTAGTAATAGTGCACTGGTGATTTAAATGAATATTTAGTGCACTACCCCCAACTATGATATGTGTGAGCAAAATCAATGTAAACTGGGAAAAGCAAAATCGTTATATGCAAAGTTAAAAAACAAAATACTGGGTTTTCCATTAGCTTTAAATTAGAGGAGTTGTAGAGAACAAAAACAAACTTAAACAAGTAAGAAAGTATAGTCGGGCAAGCCCAGCCATATGATACCGTACACTACAGTATTTTAAAAGAAATCATGCTTATGTGTCCAAATAAATATGGATTTATCTATGTTTATAAACTTCATTAAAGTCGGTTTGAAAGTTTGTGGGAGGCAGAAATTTCCCCCTACCTTCCCTTGTGGTCCTATGTTTGAAAAACTGCACAGCTTATCTGGCCATATAAATATGTTTCTATTGAAAGTTTCTGAGAGGCCGAAATTTCCCCCTTGTGATCCTACGATTCGGGGCATTTTCAATAGGCTTGGTTCTTTTGCCAATAAAAACCTATGTCTCAAATTATATACAATTTTCTCCAAAATTGCGACCTGTACTTTGCGAAGAAAGTGATTCTGTGATCGGTATACTTTAAGGTGGGTCTGGGACCAATCTTTAAAGATGTTACACACATCAGCACAAAAGCATAATACCCTCTCCACTATTGTGGTGTGGGTATAACAAGAAAAACAGTTCAGTCGGTAGGCACCACTTGGAGGTGAAGGAATAAAAGCAAAAACTCTTTCCAAATAAAAACTAAATGCTTTAAATTATTAAAATCCCTTTCTTCTTATATCTACTTCACAATATGAGAAAAGGAGTTTAAAAAACAATTAAAAATAAACAAATTTTCTATAGAAAATCTGATTCATCAGTTTTATTTTTTATGGCTACGGCCGAAAAACTATAATAATGTTTTTGGGCGTCCTTAGTGTTTGAAGCTCGTTAAATTTATAGCCGATAACACACTATTATCACAAATCTTTCGATTTCCTTTTAACATTTTATTTAACACAGTCACTTCTTATCACGTATCAATACGATATTATTATTAATAAAAAAATTTGTCTGTTTTATGTCTTCAGAAAACCTCAAGTTTATTGAAAGATATAAAAGACCATAAAAAACATTATCATGATGGGAATGCACTTTAATAAAATATGTTGCTAACAAAAGAATAAAAAGCTTTAAGACTGAAATTGCTCAATTTACTTTAATAAAATATAAAAAAAAAAAACAAAACAATTTGAAAAAGTTAATTTACATTACTAAAAAAAAATCGTGTTCATTAGATAAATAAATAAGAAATTTGATTATCATAAATCACGTATGTATTCCAAAAACGATTATTAATGTTAACAAAAATTTATTATATAAAATTTATTTTGTAAACTTACATACATATGTATGTATATTAAATTTAAATATTTGTAGGAATCTTTATCGCGAACATTTTAATCTAATTTGCATATAATTGGCATGATTTTGCCTAAAAATTTGGGCAATAGGTTGTATGAGTGATATTTAATGGTGAAAAATAAAAAAAAATTCCTTATACGCTACTGGTTTTTAGTGTATATTTAAATGCCAAAAACAACAAATTAAATATTATCATAATTTTTTGTTTTTTCTTTATCTCTTTTTCAGTCGCTCGACAACAAATCAAATTGTTTACTTTTGTTTTGTTTATTTTATTTGTCTTTTTAAGTTACGTGTCGCAGTGTTTCTATTTCTCCTAATAATGCTCAAGGGAAATCAATTTTCAACACTACATAAATCAGAAATAAATAATTGATGGCTTTATAACATTTAAAAGTAAAGTATTGAAAACATATACACATACAAACATTTTTATAAAAATGTGTACATTTATTAATTTTTACAATTTAATGCAATGTCAACATTTTAAACGCCCACCAAAAATGTGAACATGTGTTTTGTGTTCAACAAAATTTAACCCAATCAGTCATCAACTTCGTCTGGCATATAAAGTTGGTCCTCGTCACCATACAAATTAACAAAGTTGGAACATCCACAGCTCTGCCTCAACTCATAGTCACTGCCATAAATATACAATTTAAATTTAAAATAAATCGTTTTGGTTATAAATGGGTAATTGACAATGAAATTTTTACAAATTTAGGAATTTTTTTTATCAAATGCTTAACAAAAATATAAATCATACATAACTAATCCAGCAATAGCAGAAACAACAAAATTTTTTGTAAAAAAAAACAATATGTGTATTAAAAAACGAACAAGGCATTTATTTAAATTAAAAATGACAAGTTAATTCTCAATTATCCGGCTCGCATGGGACCACGCTGAGCATGGAAAATAAGACAAAATGGTTAATTCATATGTATATCGGCTGATTCATCGTTGGATTTGAATTATAATGTAAAATAAATAACATAAATTTGAAAGTGAACTTGAAATTTTTATAATCGGTTAAAAGAAAATGTATGGCATTTACTGTTTGAAAATAATATCATGCAAATATTGGCCAAGTTATTCCTACTGACCCTGTTATCGGAAAAATGGTGCAGTTCTATTACCACTTTGGCGAAAGTAAGGTAATTGCTTAAGATATTTTAAGGCGTTTGTCATAGTCTGGCATGGTGAACATTTGTTATAACTTGTTGCATTTAATGTAGGTGATAATGTCTATCAATTTATATCGAGTTTTCTTAGAGATCGCACTAAACGAGTTGTTATAGTTATATGGGGTTTCGTTAAACGAGTTCAAAGTTCATTCAGGGCTGCCGTAAGGCTCCATTCTCTCCCCTTTTCTATTTACAATTTTTCTAAATGACCTGCTATGTTAAACTTCAAACCCTCTTTACACTTTTACAGATGACAGCAACCATTGCAATTCGTATTCATTTGATTGTAGACCAAACGATGAATGATACGCTTGACCGAACCCAAAATCCGTACGTTTGTTCGTAGTACATGCTTTTCCTCAAGAGCTCATCCTTTTGTGGTCGATTGGCCGGTAAATCGTATAACGCATAACCTTGCTGCTGAAATTTTTCCTCTTACTTTCAACATGAATTAATCAAAGTGAAATGTTCAAAAGTATTACTCCCTCTTTCCTCTTTCCTCCTTCCCGTAACCAATATTCCTAGTTCCACCACAATGCAATGCATTAGTAGGGGTCATCCATTGAGTGCTGGTGCTAACAAAAAAAAAAGTGTAAGCTTACTATTGACGGTATTATTTTGATTTTCCTCAATTTTGAAAAAATTTGGACCATTGATTACACTCTCATTCTGGATGTGGTCTAACCGGTCAAGTATCATCCAGTGGTGTAAACGGGGACACTTTGCCAATATCCGCTAGAACCCAAATAATAAGATCCCTTATAACGTCGTCAACATCATCTTAAAGAAAACACGATACACAGTTTATCCATCCCATTTAACTTAACTTTTAAATAAAATAATCGCACTTCAAAAAAAATTAATTCATGTAATTGGTTTATAAAAAAAATCTTAAAATGGTTATATTATGCAAACAGAAATATTTTAATTACAATCTAAAATAAAATATTAATATGTATCACAATTTTTCCCCTTATATATGTAAACCGAATATGCGTGAATGTAGGGTGAAAAATAATAATAATAACAACTGTGATATAAAAAGGACAAATTTTCTGTGATAATTTTTAAATTTACATATATTTATTTTAATATTTTAAGTTTTGTGTTGTGTTGTCCACCTATACAAAATACTGTGATATATTTTATAAATGATGTAAACTGTCGAAAAAGATTATTATTTTAATAAAACTCAATCCCTGAAGAAGTTGGAAAGAATACCAACGAAACGTCGGATTTTATTGATAATGAAATAAATAATCTTCTATTTACATTAAATTAATGATCTTGAAAGCCTGTATTAAACATCTGCATGAAACTTAATAATGATGTTCATGAAACCTTCATTATAATTTTGTGTTCGCTTCATTCGTATTCAGTAAGATGAAACACTATGAAATGAAAGCAATGAACACTCGATATTTAAAAGACGAATAAGAAAAAATTAGTTTATTTGCTTATACAAGAGAATATGAACATTAACAACCATGAAACAGAACAACCATTGAACAAATCTCGAATAAGTTCATGGAAAAACTGTATGATTTAAATGTCAGTGTTGCCAGTTGCAGAAAAATAAAAACATAGGAAAGTTAAAAAAAAAAAATAGAAATAACCATGAGGGGTAAATGCAACAAGTTTAAGAGATACATTAATATGGAAATAAAAACTCAAATTTATTTTTGTTTTCAATGTAAATTTTCAATAAAATTAAATATATTTAATTTTAATTTCAAAAACATTCACTAACATTAAAAAATTTTCGGCAATATTTTTGTCTTAAACAGAAAAATATTTGCTTACATTCATTTTCAAGTTTTTAATATCTTTCGAAAAAAAAACAACCACGTGGTCAAACTCCTAAGACACTTACAAAACTAACAATTAAATTTCTCGTAAACTCATTCCTCCTTTTGTTTTTCATCTTTCACCTAAAAATGTGTGTGTTTTTTATGAGTTCGTTTCATTTCAGGGCAGTGTACAGTACATTACAAGACAATAAAATCTTGCCATGTTTCAGAGATTTGTATTATTCAAAAATGCAAATGACAATCAAAAAAAAAACATATTTTGCATATTATTTATTGTTTATATTCCAAATATGTATACTATACATATATGTGCATAAATTTTATGTGTTAAATTTTAAATTACACATGGGCAACGCATGCAAATAATTACTTGAATTTACTGAAGTGGCAACATTGCTATTGAGTATTAATAAAAATAAATGAGAGAGAATGAAAACTATGAAACAAAGCCGGTTTCATTGAACAACCTCTGTGTGTTTATGACATGAAACGAAATGTGTTCATAGCAGCATGAATAAAACAACAGTTTGTTCGGTAATCTCAATTTTATTCGAACACGACTTTCAATGAATAAACATTTCATAATTTTTATGAATGAAGTTGTTCATGCAGCCCTTTAGCCTGTATATAGAAAACTATTTAAAGAACTTGTTTCATTCGTTATTTTATTTATCCGACAAAAAAAACACCAGCTTGTTATGTTTTATAAACTTTTACACTTTTGTTTTCTTTTCCAGTAAAATTCAGTAGGCGAGTAACATGAATATTTTACAAATTTATGTGTACGCGAACGCATTTCAGTAAAATCCAGTACAAATTTGTACACATTTTGGTGTAAACGAACGCAGCTAATGCGACAACAATATCACTACGATTAGAGCACATTCATTGCTAGAGGTATCATAGATTGATTTAAAGAGAGAGTTACTATAGTTAACGGATTAAAGGCTTTTACCTCTGTTAAAAAAAAATTAAGTTCATTTATGTTGTTGATACATTGCTGTTAAAAATTTATAATAAACATAGAAAAATATTATTGTATATGGGCTACTTCAAATTTTTTGAGCACCTGCTGAAACCGACATACTATGGCTCTTATTTCGTTAAGTTTTATAAATTGAAAAAAACGTTGTACAGTGTTTTGATGACTATACTTGAAGGATATGACGTGCAAAGTTTTACGTTGAAAAGTCCTCACCTTAAGAATTGGTGGTCATCTAAAATTCGAAAAATTAAAAAAACGACTTGAAACTTGCAAGAGTTTTTTCATTCATTCCGTTTTCTTTGTAATAGTTTTAAGCTTTCAGATCCAAACCCATACAAAATATAGTCACTAGACTTGGAGGATATATCCACTAAAAAAAATTTTTTGATATCGCTGCTGGGTGAAAAGTTGCATGGTGTTTTAAAGTGAAACAAAAATTTTCCGAATTTTGAAATTTTTGAAGATTTTACATAGAGTTTTTGCGCCGTTTAATAAAAATGAGTTTTAAGCGCAGAATTAAATAAACTGCGTAATTTTATAAAGTTTGAGGTGTATCAAGTTGGTGTCAGCGCACCAATAACGCATCACGGACATCACAAACTTAAAAGAAATTAGCGTAAATTTTTTAAAAATGTATCTTTTTGCGTCTGACAATCTGAATTGCCTTTTAAGTTGGCTAGTGTATTGCGTGATGTGAGTAACTTTGTAAAGGGCACCTTCGAGGCGAAAACGCACTTTAAAATTTTTAAACGCAAACATTTTATGAACTTTTGAAAATTTTTGCAAAAAAACAATTTATTTTTAAGCTTTTTTTATATCAAACCATGTCATGGGAACATGTTTAGGTATCTAAATAGATTCTTCGCGACGGACTAAACTGATAAAGTGCAATAAAAATAATTTTTTTCAACCCTGGCGCGTGCAGCGGCAGTTTTTTCCAAACACATTTCGCTTTGTGACAACTGAAGCGCTGTATCAATTCCGCTCAAAAGTACATCGAATAGAAGACTTTACTGAGCTTGATACTAAAATTGAAAACGCACCAAAAAATTTTAAGGATTTAAAATTTTATGGAGGAAACAAAATGTTTCTAACCTCAAAGAGCATCCTTGTATGAAATATTTGATTTGGTTTCAGATTATACATTTTAAAAGTTTTTTTCCCAAAATATTGCAAATTATTTCTTATACTAGCCGTAATTTTGTAAAAGGTTTAACAATTTTAAATACATTTTTATATGCATACACGATAAAAAAAATTTTTTTATATTTTTTTCCAGTGTATTTTAAAAAGTATTCAAGCTTTTACAAATATTTTAGTGTGCTAAGAAAGCCCTTAAGGGGTATTATCCACACGCGTTATCCTTTTTCAATTTTAACAAAAACTGTAATTTTTATATTTTTTTTTTTAATTTTTAACTTTAAACCGCAGTAAAATTTGCGCCGTGTAATAAAAATGATTAACGCGAACGGATTTCACATGCTCAAATATCGGTTTATACAAACGCAAATCAACATTGATGTCAGACAAAAAAAAAAAAAAAATTAAAAAAAAAAATGTCTAGTTGTCGTAAATTTTTGAAGTTGCTTATATATATATTTATATATATATTTCCAATAATTAGTATTGTGGTTATTTGGTTAAACTATTTATTGTTTTTCATCCAAAAATTTTTAATATTTTATTCGGCTCAAGTTCATCAAATTTAATTTTCATTAAATTATTTTTATGAAGAAAGGAATCTTACAACATGAAAATGAATTAAAATTGCTATTGATAATCTTTCATTCTTGACCGTGGCCGTTGCCCGAACCCTGGCCGGCAGGTTGCCTTGACATGTTTCGATCGCAACTACTCGATCTCCTCAGATGGATTTGCCGTCTTACACTCGCAGCCATCGACGACTGCTGACGTCAATAGTCAAACATCAATCCTTAAACAAAATTTTATTTTAACCTTTGGTAGATCGAAATTTTCTTTTTTGAATGATTATCCATTTTGATTGATTTTACATGTATTTCCTTACTTCAGTTTTTTCCGCGCTTATATATATTTCCTCTACTTTTTTCCTCTTTTTATATTATTGGTATATTTTCAGTTTTTTTTTTTTATGAGTCGATCTTTAACACATATTTTAGTAAAGAGATTTTATGAAAAAATACACTTTATTAACCACTTTGTGAGCCCTACCACCGGTTATCAGAAATAAAGGCCTTTTCCCCTTCTTTATTAAGCAAAACGATCATATGCGTATGTATGTAACCTATGGAATGGACGATTTTACAATTGATCTGCACTCAATGGTAACTAACAGAATAAGGAAGTAATGTGATATTGCGATCTCTCTCGAAAATTCTTGTGCACGACCAATCTGAACGATGTAAAAAGAAAAGAAAAATAGCCAAATAATCGAAATAAGGATTTGTATTGCCAGATATGAATTTGAGTGATTAAAATTAACCTCTCTCAGAAATAAGTACCCCGTATATCAGAAACCGTTTATTTAAAAAAATATATGAATCAAAATTACAACGGAAGGGTATATTTTAATTAAAATATTTAAAGTAAAAGAACAAAATTTTCTTGTATTTAATACATTATTTTCACCCCAGCAAGTTGTAAAGAAAATGTGCACCACAGATTGTTGGTTATGCACTCGTGAATAGATAAATTTGTTGTTGTATCTTTACTTAGTCGTATTTTTAAATGTCAAAAATGGATAATGTCAATTTAATATTTATTGTCAATTCCCTTTGAGAAACCTATTAAGGACGATTAACATATTTCTATTTACCTAATAATAAAAAACATATGAAGATTTAAGCTTAAAACAAAATTAATAAGTTTTAATTAAATCACCCTTTAAATTAATAGTTTATAAAGATTTTCCCTATTATTAAAAAAAAATGGTTTATAAAAGGTTATTTAATTATTTTCAAAGAAACTTCGTTTCATAAACCTTTTATAAACATGTTTTATTTTTTATAAAGAAGACCGTTAATTTAGAATATTTTTTACGATTTTTATTAAAATTTGTTTGAGTCCGAAGCGTACACTCACAATATTATTACAGTAACGAACTGTAGTTTATTTAAAAAATTATTCCGTTCAGTAATTTTTAAAGAAATAAACATTTCAAATTCTAAGCAAATTTATTTTTAACTGATTCTAACAGTTCTTCAAAAAACTAAGTGCATATTAATACGGATTTTCAGTTGCAGTTAATATTGTCTGTTGATTGAGTTAAATTCTTCTTTATGTTAAAGTAAATAAAAATGTAATTTAAAGCAACGAAAAGTTCATTTAATTTTTACTGTCAAAAATTCAACCGCGAATTCCGTAAAAACAAATGAATTTTCAGTTATTTTAAATAAATTACATAACTATCAAAAAATTAGCTAAACATTGCGTAAAAACAAAGGAATGAATATTCAGTTATTTAACTACCAAAAAATAAATTTTTACATTACGATGTGCTTGTTTTGTGTAACAAATTCCAATTTTCTATTTGTTAAAAGCATTTAGTTAAATACATCAAATTTTTAAGTAAAATAATTGCGAAACCATATCGGTCATGCTGCTGGTGTCTTATAATTAAGAATTCTTCTATAAACAAACGCAGTCAGTACAACAAACGTAAAACAAGCGTATGTAACAGAGTAAGTCTGGGATCACACTATGAAAGTTTTCTTTCAGAAAGTCAGAGTTTATTGGTGAGAAGGGAAAAGAACATGCTTTTCTTTTCTCCTCTCTCACCCATTAACTCAGACTTTCTGAAAGAAAACTTTCATAGTGTGAACCCAGACTAAGTAAACAATAATATTCTCTCTCTCATTGGAAAACAAGTGTCTGTCTGGTATTTTTTTAGAAATTCGGCTCTTTTGTGGAGTAAACGAAAATTACTGAATTTTATAAAACAGTTAATTTTTTGATAGTTAATTTATATAAAATAACGGAAAATTTATTTGTTTTTGTGGAACATGGGGTTCAATTTTTGACAGTAAAAACTAAAAGATCCTTTCGTTAAAAATAAATGTAAAATAAGTAGACCGGATTCTTCCTGAATTTTCATTTATTTTATATTACAAATTCAGTTAATTTTACTTACAGAATATTGTGCGTGTAGGAAATTCATATTTCAGGATAAATTTATTATGACGTTTTCTTTTTTTCTTTCATCAAATTTAAGCCTACCTTCACCATTAAATATATGTATATCCAAACAATAGATGCAATTGACTTTAATAGAAGAAAAATTCCTCTACTTATTCTAGCATTTTTTATATAAAAAACTACTCAATTCTTATTTAATATTTGAAAATGTATATGCTTCTTTTAGTAAGTGAGTTTGTGTTTATAGAACAGTTTCTTAATTGAGAATCATAAACAAATGTGAGCTATTAACTTGTTACTTAAGTACATTTCCCTAGTTCATCCCTTTTTTGAATTGCTGATGGAGAACCTGTAACATGCAATCACACATAAAAAAGTATCAACACACTCTTAAGGATTTCTAAAAATCAAGTTAAGTAAAATAATACAATCTCAGCAAAAATACATGCAAACACAATACCAATTGTACAAGTAAAGTACCTCAAGCAAGTGATTTTATTTACACCATAAAATGTTTAACAATATAAGAAAATTAACAAAAATAAATTATATATTTATCGGCAATTTCATACGGGTATGTGTGGGAAAATGTGTGTATGTAGGTTAACGAAGACATTTCAACAAATCAATAAAAACTTATTGCAGCTATAATAAACATTTAATTTTTCTGTGAGTAAAAGGTGAAGTAAACAGGAGAAAATGGTTAAAGTGTTTGAAACATTTTTTTTAGTTATGTTTTCAGTTTGCTTTGATGAATACTAAAAATAAATGTTTTTCTATTTTTCCAAAGTTTTTGCCTTCTATCCATAGATCAAATCAAGTAAAGCGAATGAGAAGAATAAATGTTCTTGAGTCTTTGGGAAGTAAAATGGCATACAATACTTTATTAAACAAGTAAGATATATAAGTTGGAGAGGCCCAACCGATTATTATGCATACATATGTATTTGCAAATATTGTCCTACCTCCAAAATATTTCTGTAAAGGAGCTTCTGTTGTTAATAGGGGGACTTCTGACGAGTTATCTTTATGTACCTTAATTCCGTTTGCTATCTAGTATTAGTCTTTCAAATAAAAACAAAATTCCGTTTTTTGTTTTATTTTATAAAATTGCACGTTCTATTGGGCTTAACAAAACAACCTTTGGTAACGAAAATCATTTATAATTTACAAAATTTTTTCTCGTAAAACATTAACCGCTGTATTCACAAACGATTATTAAAGTTAACAAACGTTTATTAAGGAAAATTTTCATAGAAATTTTGTTCTGTAAGCCTTAATTAAATTTAGAACATTTTTATGAATACAGGCATAAAGGTTTTTTATGTTCGTAAAACTAGACTAAGAACGAATACGCTAATGTTGGGTTAGAGTAAACTTTTTTTTAGACAAGAGTTTACTTTAATCGTTTTATAAACGAAACTGTCGATACACAAGTTTCTTCTGCTTAATGGAGCATGCATGATATTCAGTGTTGCTTCCGTTCTTGAGATAAAAAAAAGTGTGTTCAAGATTTTATTCAATCTTATAGACAAATTATTATTACACTAACGGACGGTATTTAATTTAGAAGCATTCCGTTCCGTAATTTTTAAATAAATAAACATTTAAAATTCCATGCTAATTTATTTTTAACTGATTCTAACAGTTCTTCAAAAAACTAAGTGCATATTAAAACGAATTTTCAGTTGCAGTTAACATTGTCCATTGATTAAGTTTTCTTTTTTTTAATGTAAAATTAAATAAAAATTTAATTTAAAAAAACTAAAAGTTCATTTAATTTTTATCGTCAAAAATTCAACCGCGAAACAAATGAATATTCAGTTATTTTATAAAAAATTAACGCTCAAACAATTAAATACATATTCCGTTAAAAACAAAGGAACAAAGAGAAAGCCGGATTTATTTTTCAATTTCCCGGGATTCCGGGAATTCCTGCTCAATACAAATCAATTCAAAATATATTAAGATCATCAAGTCCAAAAGTAAGTACATATAAACAAAATTTCAATTATTTTGCAGGATTTTTGAGGAAATTATAGCAAAATTAATTTTTGGTTATCATTTCTCAATGTGCAGTAAAATTTGGAATAACAAAAGCTTCCGATCTATGCCTGTGTTTAGGAAAAAAAAACTTCAAAAACTATAACCGCAGAGAACTGATGATTATATTAAATTCGGAGAAAATTTCCAAAAGTCACATTTAAAGTTTTAAATTATTCTCCTATAAAACTAAACAAATAGACTTAGGAACTTACAGAAGCCATTAATTTTTCAAAGCCAACAGCATTTATAAAAAACCAAAAAAGTTAAAATATTTAAACACATTATTACAAAATATTTCTTTCAAATTAAGATTTTAATTTAAGATAAAGAATCGTTTAAAAGACTATTTTTAATTTGTATCTCTATTTAAGCATTAGACCATGAAAGTGAGACCAACTTTATAGTCAATTCTGAAATGTCTAAAAAAATTTTGAAATACTTTGAACCAGAAGGAAACACCGATGTTTGTGTTGATCCATTTTATGAATTTAATATTGGAACTCAGTTCTTTTATTTTGAAATCATCATTATTGTTTATAGCGATTTTCAACATTTGTAAAAGTTGTGATTTAAATTAAAGGCGTTTTAATTGTTAAAAATGTTTATTATACTTTTATACATTTTTATAATAAAATGAAAAATGGATAAACAAGTTGAAAAATGGCTAATTGCTTAACTCATTTTTTAATGGCTAAACAGGTTGAAAAGTTGCTAAATTTAGCCACCAAAAGGCTAAATTGGCAACACTGCTTAAGACCTTTTTGTCTAACGGCTAAGATATATTTTATGACACAACTGATTTACAATTATATCAGCAGTAAAGTTGATAACATAAAATTAAAAAAAATCCCAGCAATTCCCGCATAAATTTCCCGGAATTTTTTTCCGATAAATATGCGGGATCTTGGAATTTTTTTGAAATGAAACATATATCGTTTTAAAGGTACTTGTGTGTAGATGTGCACAATATTTTTATTTATATATTTTTAAAATTAAAGTGTTTAGAAAGCGTTTTAATTTATCTTCCAAACACACGTACACATGTATTAACGGTGCTTGAAAATGCCTTTGCTTTTTAAAAAATTTTTTTTTTGTAAAGGGTCCGCCATCTAACGTTTTTTTTCAACTAGTGCTTATTTCGTGAATGGTAGCACTTAGCTCATGTCTGATTTGACAGATAATTAGTTTTATCCTTCCGCTGAACGAATTTGTTTGTGTGTTCGCTTGAACAACGTGTGTGCGTGAGGCGCCATCAACATCATTTCACCGTCGTTCTTAAAAATTGAACATTTTGCATAAAGACCTTGGTATGACGCCATACAAAGTCCAATTGGTTCAGGAGTTGAAGCCAACTGACCATCCAATGCGTATTCGCGTATTTTCATGCGTATTTTCAAAATAAAAGTAATTTGGCGGACCCTTTACTTGCAAACACATACGCACACACATGTGTAAAAAGAGTGCATTTTGTTGTTCTCTTAAAATGTGTACGTTTTTGTTGTATAACGCACTAGATTCCTCTAAAGTTAATGTCAAGTGGTCGAATTTCGGCCACCGAGCGAACTTTGTTATATTTAAAATTTTGTACTTTCACGGATAACCAGCCAAATGAAAGAAAATCATTTAATCGGGTCAGAGACTGATTCTTAGATAAAATGCATAGTTAATTATCCACTTAAAAAAATTTAACAACTGCCTAAATCTTATACTTGAATAACTCTTAATTTATAAATAGGTTTTTCCAAGGATCATCTCCATAAAAATTATCCTTAATTTTATAAAATTAAGGAAATTTTAGTGTTTAAGTTTCTCAGTAGAATCAGTCCCTCGATAGCACACATGTAAAATGATTTTCATAAGTCTGATTTCTTGCTTAGAAAAAATAATATTTTCTTAAACTTTTTGTTTTCTTTATGCACATTTTAAGTCACAATTCTAAAAATAAAACACCTTAAAAAATAAACTTAAATACTAAAAGTACATTTAAATACTGGACAGTCATCATTGTGGTGTTTCCAGTAATATCTGTCTAAACAAGGAGTCATACAGGTAAACAAGAAAACAAGGCAGGAATAATAACAACAAAAAACTCATTTGAACGTAAAAGATAAAAAAATAAAATTACAAATACAAATACATTTGTTACTTGTAAGCTTTTGTTCACATATCTAACTATCTGTTACTCTTCCTCCTCCCTTAGGGAAAGTACTCCGGTGGTTTTGGCTGGATAAGTATCATTTCTCTTTTATAAAATGCAAACGAGCTTCCAATAAAGATTTATGATTCGATATTCATATAAAAATTCCAATTTTTATAGTGTAAGGAATATCATTGAAACAGAATAAATACATAAACAGTGTACCGAAAAGTTATTCGTACAAAATATAAAGTCAGAAGTAATTTTTTTACATAAATATAATGTTTAAGATCAATATCACCAAGTTCAGTTAAAACTAACTACAGTAGTTTTGACTTAGCTGCACAATCTCCTTTGCACGATTTTTTGTGCAGGTAAATCAAAAATGCAGTTATCTTAAATGCATTTACCTGCCTTAATGTGCAGGTACACAATTGTGGTTACCTGCACAAAAGTGCAGCTAAAGTAAAGTGTTTGATTTAAAAGAAGAATAAAAAAATTATTTTTTTAATACATAAATTTATATTTTATTAAAATTTTATTTCAACCCAGGAGCTTACTGGGAATCTCACAAAGAGTCTTTTTGATCGTGGACGAGCTCATTTTTTAATTTAATTTAATTTAAGAAACTGTTACACGTGCTGATTCGTAAGAGATATTCTTCCATAACGTAGCGAAAAACGCTTATATTAATCGTAAAGGGAATCGTTTATGATGTTTGTTGAGATTATCTAACGAGTCTTTCAAAAAGCATGCTAAGAGTCGTATGAGACTCATGTAGGTATTATTTTACAACTTTAAAACTTCTAATTTTCATACAATTTCTATAAAACAAACCTTAAAAACTGTCGTATTTAGGCAGCTCAGTAATTGCTATACGACTCTTACAGAGAGTCCCAAAAGGTTAATTTCAAGATTTAAAGACGAGCGTGTCAAAAAATAAATAAAAAAATAAATAAATTAAAAAAAGATTTAGATATTTTTGTTACTCGTCAGATAATCACCAGAAGATTCTTTAAGGAGTTGTATATTAAACATAATCGTCTAACAAACAGCCTATGCTAGCTGGGAAATAACAGATCATTTTATACATGAATGTATGTTTATTTAATATAAAAGAAACATTAACAATAACAATGAGAATTCACAAAGAACATAAAAAACAAAATAATTGCGATTTATATTTTTATAAACAGCGTAAATTGGATATTTATGTGAAAAAGTGGCCACCATATATTTTTATGTGTGCAGCTAACTTTGATGTTTTGTATGAAAATATTATAAAGCTGCTTAAAAATATAAAAAATGTGCAGGTATACAAAATGCACGTAAACAAGGTTTTTGAAGAATAATTCCAGAAAATATTTATTTTGGCCAGTTAAGTCAAAGTGCAGCTAAGTTTGATATTTTGTATGAAAATAATTTTAAAATGCCAAAAATTTTGTGCATTTATCTTAAATGTGCAGGTATAGAAAGTGCACTTTAAAAAAGGAATTTGTATGGAATTAGAAAGAATAATTCCAAAAATTATCAATTTTGTGCAATTAAGTCAAAAGTGCACGTAAACAAAAGGCAGTTAAGTCAAAACTACTGTATTAATTTAACTTCTAGTTAATAATTATAACTTAACTTCGTAAAATTCTTTAATCTACTTATTATTTTATCTCCAAATTGGTTAATTAATTATTAAAGTCTTTCATTTTAAGCTCAATGTATACGTTTAAAATCAATGGTTATTTGCTATACGATATTAAGGACTCTAGAGGTAAAACTTTTGGGATATTGGCAATTTTAATAAGAGCTCAAATTAAAAACTGCCTAGCGTGTGACGTTCGTGAAGACAATCATCTTCTATTATAAATTTTATAAACCACTAAGCCCCTGTTTTTTGTCTGCTGGTAATTACTACGCCAAATGTGCTTTAACACGATCTGCATTTAGCAGTGTACTTGTCAAATTTCCCACCGTAAAATGCATACATGTCGTGTTAACGCAAGAAAAAAAGTACTTTTGTAAATGTCAGATGGAATCAGCACTGCAAAATCTTTCAGTTAGAGCGTGTTCTATTTTGATCTGGCAAACCTTCTGACATCAGCTGTTTTGCAAGTAATTTGTATGTGGCGGCATATGTATATCAATAACTGAAATAAAATTAAAAGTGAATAAAAATATAAATATTATGTAAATAATTTGCTGTTATGAATTATTTGAGGTTATGTCAGATGAAACCAAAAGGGAACGTGTGAAAGCAACAAATCGTGTAAAAGCACCTTAAGCACAGCTACTGGGGTCACGTCTTATAACATCAAAGGGTCGATTTTAGTTAATACTATTTCCAAAACGGGACAAAATGTGATAGCGAGCGGACAACCCAGCTACTGGCCGCTGATCAGCAGAAAATTCCAGATATCATCGATTTTGGTGTGGTTAATAACATCCCGATGGCAACGATTTGTTCCGAAGCTTCCCTTGAATTATCCTCTTATCACACATCCACTAAAGTAACTATAATGAACCCTAATAAAACTGCTTATTTGTCTACAGTTCACCCCAGGTAAATTAACTAAAATACACTACGAACACCAGCAGATATAGTCCTTTCTATTGCTAACATTAAAAAAAATCTCAAACAAACTATTAAACATTCTTCCATAACCCCCAAAAAAATCAAAGATATTATTATATATTTTGCAGATGTCCAACGACTCTTGGTGGAAAAAAAAGAGTTCGAAGAAAATGGCAAATCCACAGCTTAATAATCTACTGAAAGAGTGCACAAAAAAACTCTAAGAAAGGTAGTACAGCCCCAGAAAACTGCATCCATGGACTAGATGCAACTCCACAATCTGACTTCTCATTATAGCGTGCAACTAAAAATTTTAAAAGACCGGCAATTTCTAAACCCTAAACTTAAATGGACCTCTTGTTAACCAAATGATACAACAGTCGAGTTTTGACCTGTCATTAGCGGAACCGTTATACCATTAAGATTAGAGACAAGGAATAGAGAAAAGGCTTCTGCTTTTTTGATGAAAAAAGCTACAAAACGGTTACGAAGCAACCCCTTATAGCAATGGAAAAAATCCTTTTAATTGTTATGCTATTTTGCTAATTAAATGCTCTCTTTCAGGCAGACAAGTCTCTCTAGTTACCATGATACTAATGCCCAATTTTCAGGATAGTTTTATAATCTATATTAAGTTCATTTTCATTTAAACTTAAATTGTATTTAAATACAGATTGATTTTTTGAGTTTTATTTGAAAAGTCTTATTTAATTAAGATAAAAGTATGGTAGCACTATTAAATACAAAAAAGTTTATTTATTTGCAAGGTGGTCTCAAAAAACAGCTGAATGTTATTGCTTGGCCTGTTGTTGTGATATTGATGCCACCTTGCTAAAATATTACAATGGAAACCTAAGATGAAATTATGTCTACCACATCGGTGAATTAAGTTTCATTTAAGTATTTAGTGAAGAAGAGAATTTTGTATTTAAAACGATTTTAAACATAAATGTGTTTTAATATCAATCCTGAAAATTTGGCATAAGCATGGAAAAAAGATCACACAAAAGTTTACTGATCAAACATTTCAAACTATTCGAGAAATCCAAATATTTTAATATTTTAATATCAATAAATAAATTAACCCCAATTCTGAAAGCAAAACAACACAGCACAATCGAACAAATTCATAAACTTGTAAACGTCATTAGGAAAACTTTTGAGAAATATTTTGCTTTTCGTAGATGTTTCCTAGCTTTTGAAAAATTGTGGCACGAAGGCTTAATACATAAACTGTAGTTTAACTTACCAATTAAAAGTCACAAGGAGAGAGGAGTCCTTCCCATAACCTATTTTCCTAGTTCCAAAACAATGCAATGCATTAGTAGGGGTTATCCTCTGAGTGCTGGTCTTAACAATAAAAACTGTCGGAGTGCTACTTGGTTGGTTGAAAATTTATTATTTAAGAAGGAAATTTTTTAAGAACTCCGCAACCGATTAATATCAACAACTACACCCAAACATTAAGCTTTTCAGATGATACAGATAAAAAATAAAGGTAAACAAACAAAACTGTGTGTATATAAAATTTACTTTGCGTAGAGAATCATGCGCCCCATTTATATTAATAATCAAGTTACGCCTAAACATTACAATGTAAAACAGAATGCATATAGGAAACTTTATAAACTATTTCGAAACATCTGAGTATGCAGCTCGATTGTCGTTTAACAGGGAAATGCCATATAGAGGCAAAACTCTAATTTATTAATATTTATTTTTAATTAAAAGGAAAAAAATGTATATTTTAATAAGATTAAAAATGTTATAAAAGTCAAAAGATAAAAAAATTTGAAAAATGGTATTAGTTAAGCCACCACTATTTTTTTTTTATATTTGGACCTATATGTTCATCCCCTGCATATATGATTTTATCAAATCTACTGTTGTCTTTCGAAAGATCATTACAATGTATTGTTTTGTTAGTGGCTATTCTATATATATGTGGTAGAATATAGGAATGTCGGTTTTGTTTTGGATAAATCCTTTGTTGTCGAGGTATAGAAAAGCCTCTAATGGTACATATCCACTTTGAAGTGTTTGGGTGATATAGTCTTCATTAACAAATAATGGAGCGACAATTAAGTAGTTTTCCCTGCACTGGGTACTTTTAATAATATGATTCCTAATAAGATGCATAATGAAGTTGTCGATCCTGCTAATTTTAGCTTCGTTAAATAACTTTTGATATTTTTAATTAGGCTCGAGTTCATTTAATTTAATTTTCATTAAATTATTTTTACTGAAGGAAGGAATTTTTACAACTTTGAATTTTATTAAACCATATTTGGCTACCGTATGTTAATATTGGCCGAATTGAAGATTTATATAAAATTATTTTCACCCTTGGGTTAATAAATCGTGAGTTATTTGTTCATAAATAAAGCATTCTTCGCCTTAATTATTTGTGTAT
Source organism: Pollenia labialis (assembly GCA_949318255.1). Lineage (NCBI taxonomy): Eukaryota > Metazoa > Arthropoda > Insecta > Diptera > Polleniidae > Pollenia > Pollenia labialis. The sequence goes on from OX439140.1 coordinate 161,895,078, forward strand.
TTATATGAGTATTAAAATATAAAAAGTTGTTAAGGTAAATACCTAAATACTTTTTATTTGGAAACGATATATTTGAACCCGATTTATGCTAAAATGTTTCCATTCATAAATTGTTTACAATATTATATAATATAAAAAACAATTTTTTTTTTTTTTTTTTTTTTTTATAAGCTTTAAGCTATAATTGAGGTCAACTAATAATCATTTTTTTTTTTTTTTTTTTAATTACATTTATTTAAATTACAATCTATCCTAAGATAATAAGCAATTTTGAAGAAATATGTAAATTGACATTAATAGATGTACTCTAATAAGTACAAATATAAGTTCAGAATAATCTTTTGCTTCACAGTAAATAACTAACAATATAATAACAGAGATACATATAACTTAAAAGCAAATTTCTAATACATATTACAGATTTATATTACATATTCAGCATTAATTGAAATATTTATAAGTAATATTTTGAAAATAATATTATAATATTAACTTAATAATACGGAAAATAAATTTATTTATACATATACACATATACTTGCAGTACACAGAAAACTATAAGATAAAGTACAAAATATACGAAATACATCTATAAATATTTCAAACGTTAGTCGTTATCTTCGAAATGGTAGGTCTAAGACATGGTATCTCTTAAGCCTTTTTATTTCGTTTGTGTCATCTAGTAAACATATAGCTAACGTATTAACGTGGGTGTCTAATCTAGATAAATATCTGTCACTAAATGTTCTTATAGCCTCCTTTATTGTGGGTATTCGAAGGTCGCTATGTATTGCTTCGTTGGTTATGTACCATGGTGCTTGCGCAATTAGCCTGAGAGTTTTTGACTGGTATCTTTGCAGTATTTCAAGGTTGGAATTACTCGCAGTACCCCAAAGCTCAATTCCATATGTCCAGACGGGTTTTAAAATAGCTTTATATAACTTTAATTTGTTTTCAATGCTTAGTTTCGAATTACCACCTAGTAACCAGTATAGGGTTCTATTTTTGATGTTTAACTGTTGTCTTTTAGACCTTATGTGTTGTTTCCATGTTAATCGACGATCTAGATGCATGCCAAGATACTTAATACAGTCTTTGTTCGGGATTGGTGTGTTATTTAACATCAACAGTGGGCATTCTCCTCTTCTAACTAATGATCATAAAAGAAGCATTTCTAAATTTTGTAAAATATGCTTTTTAGCATTAGTTTTGAAAATAGAAATTCGAACAATATTTCTTATGTTCTCAGGAAGGTTATTAAACTCAAAATTACCAATGTGTTCTACCCGCTGTTTTGTGGTTTCCAATCGACATCTTGCTACTCTTAAGTTCGTGTTATTCCTTGTTTTGAATGCTGTTGGATTTCTTGAAAACGTTATTGTTTGGTATCCAATTTTATTCAAAGATTTAAAAACATATAGCAAAAGTTGCATTTTGTGTAAACCGTGTATAGGAAGAATAGTTAAGGCTATGTCCCTATACAAAGGGACAATTAAAAACTATCTGTTGAGATTTAAATTCATTGGTTTTTTTTATAGGCAAATAGTTTAAATTACTGTGTATCAAAGCCTGATATATTACCAGTTTTGTTTTCTGGTTGAATTTATTCTTAAACTTATATGGTAGACCAACTACGGATAATACTTTGGATTTCAGTTTCTGAATATGTGTATCCCATGAAAGATTACTTTGCAAGTGCACACCAAGATATTTTGTTGAAAAACTTTCATTTACTTGTTTCCCATCTACGAAAATGCTAAAAACTTGATTGTGAACTAAATATGGTCTAAATCGCAATATTTTCGTTTTTTCAGCGTTTAGCTTCAATCTATTAAGCCTAACATAATCTACAATAAGTGCAGAATCGTACTCCATATGAGCTTTTAAAACAGTTTCATATTTATAGGGATAAAAAAGACTAATGTCATCCGCGTACATAAACATTTGCCCATATAACTGAAGATTTTGTATATCATTTACATACATTTTAAATAATAGTGGACCTAATACGCTACCTTGAGGAACTCCATATTCAACGGAACGAATAAAACTTTTTTCGCCGTTCACCTCAACATACTGTTTTCTATTTTCCTAATAACTCCGAAGCAATAATAAGTCTCGTCCATTAACACCATAGCATTTAAGTTTATTTATCATTATCTCGTGATCGACAAGATCAAACGCTTTAGAGAAGTCGTAAAATATACTACCAACACCACTGAAACCATTATCGAAACCTTTACATATATTATTAATTACGTTTATAACTGCTTCTTCCGTGCCACATCCCCTTCTTAAACCATATTGACAATTATTTAACAAATTGTTGTCTTCAAAATATAAAGAAAGCAGTCTGTAGAGTACTTTTTCGGATATTATAATTACATTTTGATACTGGAGGACAAAAGGGTATTTGCCTCACATTTTTTTTCATTGATTTTCATATTCCAGTCATAAGCATATTTTTCCACTATATTGATATATATTTCCAAATTATCATTCATACTTTCAATATTATTGTCAGCATGAAAAACAATTATATCATCAGCAAACCCACTGATATTATCAATTTTTTCTTTAAGCATATATATGAATATATTGAAAAGAATTGGGGAATTAACCGTCCCTTGTTGAAGACCGTTGACAATATTATACTTTTTTGTACTAATTAAATTTTTATTACAAATATGAAACGATTGACCCCCATATTTATAAACGATTATTAAATTTAACAAACGTTTATTATGGCAAATTTTAATACAAAGTTTGTTTTGTAAACCTTTATTAAATTTAAAAAATTTTTATAACTACGGGCGTTAATGTTTAACATATTGTGTATTAGAAAAATTAAATGAACAGGCAATTTATATTTCAGTAGTTTGTATACTAACCCTATGCCCGTGTTCTGTAACTCTCGCGTCGAGAAACTTTTCGATTGAAATGTGTGAAATGAAACAAAAATGCCATATATTGAAACAAACAGCTGTTTTTCTCACTAAACTGTGTCTGTAATCTTATTGTCGAGTTCTAGCTGTCACGCAAGGAAATTTCTCGCCAATTTACAGAAAAAGTGTGTCTGTAACATTTTTGTGAGAAAAGTTACCGCTTTGAACTGTCAAACAAACTAACGAATAAAAATGGGGCGAGAAAAAATTTTAACACTAAAAACCAATTAAAAATGCAAAACACAAAGTATAATTATAATAATAATATTTTTTATTGTTCAATTCTTTTACTTTTAACATTTTTATAAAATATACGAATATTTTCAAAGCTCGTTTGCAAAAAACAAACATTAAAGTCGCACTTTACATTATTTGGTATAGCCGACGGTTGTATTTTCACCGCCGTCGTTGAAAAACTTTTCACTTTAGTAAATTTTAGGCGACGTTAACGATATGTGTTACTGGCGATCTCACCGTCTGGAATGTCACATCTTCTTCGAGTGCAATGTTATGACATTTATAACGTAACGACGTAATCTCTTTTGATAGTTTTCGACATGAGTTACAGACACACTTTTTTCTCAATTTTCGAGAAACGATGGAATATTTTGTTTCACTTCTTTTCGTTGCGGGAAGTTCTCACTATAGTTACAGAACATGGGTACTGGAATCCATATGCTATCAAAGGGCTTTTCAAAGTAGGGATGGGCAATTTGAAAAAATATATCGATACATATCGAATCGATATTTTTTTAGAGTATCGATATTTATTATTTCAAAAATATCCATATATCGATATATAGAACGTATTTTGCTGAAACTATTACCAAATTAAAAAATTCGGTATACCTTTGTATGAACAAATTAATTATATGTAATTACATTGTTACTTTTTTTTATTTAAAAAAATTAATAAAAACAAAAAAATTTAATCAAAGCAAAAAATTCAATTATAACAAAAGCAAAAGGGAAGAATACAAAAAACCATAAGAAAAAATAATAAATTACGAAAAATTTAAATGGAAATAAATAAGTCATGGAAGTACCAACTTTCCTTAAAATTTTAATTGCACCCCAAAAGTACCAACTGGTTTTAGTCAAACCAGTAAACATCAGATATGGACATCAGGAGCACTCTCTGTTTTATGTGCACTCCAGACAATCTGCTTCTTGTATCCGGCACTGCTTCTTATAAATCCCAATTATTTTAGATCTTCATATTTGTTAAAAAAAAACATATGATGCATGCAATGATTCCAATTCTTAAAAAACATGTTGTTTGAAAAACGGCTCAAATTTTGAATTCTTAAAGCCCTAATGACACCTACTTTTTTCAACTTTTTAAGATTTTGAAGAACAGAGCAAATATACTGTAATATAAAATGTTATCAATAGCAAAGAGATCAACTATAAACATAAAAATCCAAAAATGTCAAAATGTTTATACATATTATCGATAAAAAAGTGCAATCTGTCAAAAAAAAATAAAAAAATTTGTGTCTTAAAATGTACATTTCAAGCTTAAAATGACTCTGTGGTGCCAATATATTCCCAGCAAATAAAATTGGACCACCTGACCCATTTTGATAAAATGGACTACTCCATGGACTGGTCCGATGTAATGCAAGCATGGACCATGTCATTGTTAAAAAGTGTTTGTAGTGAGACGACATGTCTTCGTTTTTAAACGACGTGCTTTCGTTTTTAAACGACATCAAAACTAATCCTCTTGAGTATACCATGGAGTAGTTTTAAAACTACTCCTTAGTGGTCCAAAGGTGGGTTATATACCATGGAGTAGTTTTAAAACTACTCCTTAGTGGTCCAAAGGTGGGTTATATGATCCTCTCCTAGGACATCGTAATGTTAAATAGACCAGGTTTTTTCCATACGTTTGGGTTACTTTTGGACTAGTCCTGGTCCTTTGTGGACTACTCTTTACACGCGTGTTTGGACTGGTCCTATTATTTGCAGGGTTACTTTTATGCTCGAATATAGCTATTTTAGTTAATTTTTAAGCTTTACAAATAGGCAACATTGAAAAATACACTAATAGACAACAAACCTACAAACATCATAAATAATTAACAATATATGTACATATAAAAAAATCAATTTTGGCTGCGAAAACTAAAAAAAATATTTGTTTATTTTTTTGTATTTGTCTCTCTCTAACCATGCATTTCACTCTTTCAATCTCAGATTAAAAAAAGACGAAAAAAAGTAGGTGTCATTAGGGCTTAGTGAAGACTGACTTTAAAAAATATCGAATTCGATAGTCGTATTTCGATATCGATATATCGGTATTTAAAATATCGGCGATATATATCGATTATTTTTTTTTAATTTCGATATTTTGATATATCGGTATTTTTTGCCCATTCCTATTTCAAAGTAAATCAAGCAAGCTCCCGTACATAGGGATTTATTCTTATTCCAATTAATATTTGAAACTAGGAAGTGAATTGCATTAATAGTGGAATGCTTATATTTAAAATCAAATTGTCTTTCATTTATCAGTTTTGTAATATTTCTGTTAATACAATTTTGGAAACCTTACTTATGTAAGTTAGGCAATAAACTAATTGCACAAACATTTTTAATATTGGTGATGTCTTTGTCATTTTTTTTTGGTAGAATAACAACTTTTGCAGTTTTCACGCTCTAGGAAAGTAAGAGTTGTTTAGCATATAGTATTCTGATATAATATCATCAGACAATTGTTTTAATATAATATTGGGGATATTATCTATGCCGGAAGAGAGTTTACTCCTTAGAGATTATTTTGTAACATAATAAACCTCAGCTAGAGACTTGTTTGACTCATTGGCTTTTCTACTTGCATTAAATATTGAAAAGGTTGAATAGTTATTTTCATACTAATTTTTTGTTTTCAAAAATCTGGAGAAATTATAATCAACGTCAATATGCAAACAATTCTCATGATCAATATCTTTGTAAGAATGAATTGATTCAAGGAAAGCACCAATTGTATTCATAATCTGATTTTGATATCTTATTATGAACTTATTACTATTTGTCTTTCTTTCCGTTTATAATTAGCATTTCATCGTTTTGAGATTTTTATTTTTAAATTCATATCTAAAGGTTGTGTTGTTCTAAATTGTTTTTTAACTTCGTTATACATGTTCAACGCATTCTCTTGATCAAAACTTGTGAGTTTTTTTTGATAAAAGTTATTCACAGATGTACTAAAATTATCTCTAATAAGCTTTTTAATAAACTTTAGCTTTGTTTTAAGAAGATTAAGTTCCATAGTAGTTAGGAAACGTTCTTATCTGTTGTGTTTCTTAATGGAATTTAATATTTTACATTTTTCTGACTGTGATTTTTTCAGAGTAGGGTTAACGAATGTTTTAATTAGGTCATGCTCTGCCCGTTTTGGAACAGTTCTATCGAATGGTTAATACCTTCATTTAATCGAAGTTAATGAATTTCTATCTCTGAATTTGTGAAGTTTCTATCATTAGGAATTTTTCCGTTGGCACTTAACTTATTGTCAATGTTTTTTTTTTTAATTTTTTCCAGTTAGTTTTTTTTTGTATATGGGCTACTTCAAATTTTTTGAGCACCTGATGAAACCGACATACTATGGCTCTTTTTTCGTTAAGTTTAATGAATTGAAAAAAACGTTGTACAGGGTTTGGATGACTATACTTGAAGGATATGACGTGCAAAGTTTTACGTTGAAAAGTCCTCACCTTAAGAATTGGTGGTCATCTAAAATTCGAAAAATTGAAAAAACGACTTGAAACTTGCAAGAGTTTTTTTCATTCATTCCCTTTGCTTTGTAATAGTTTTAAGCTTTCAGATCCAAACCCATACAAAATATAGTCACTAGACTTGGAGGATACATCCACTAAAAAAAAAATTTTGCTATCGCTGCTGGGTGAAAAGTTGCATGGTGTTTTAAAGTGAAACCAAAATTTTCCGAATTTTGAAATTTTTGAAGATTTTACATAGAGTTTTTGCGCCGTTTAATAAAAATGAGTTTTAAGCGCAGAATTAAAAAATCTGCGTAATTTCAAAAAGTTTGAGGTGTATCAAGTTGGTGTCAGCGCACCAATAACGCATCACGGACATCACAAACTTAAAAGAAATTAGCGTAAATTTTTTAAAAATGTATCTTTTTTGCGTCTGACAATCTGAATTGCCTTTTAAGTTGGCTAGTGTATTGCGTGATGTGAGTAACTTCGTAAAGGGCACCTCCGAGACGAAAACGCACTTTAAAATTTTTAAACGCAACAATTTTATGAACTTTTGAAAATTTTTGCAAAAAAACAATTTATTTTTAAGCTTTTTTTTATATCAAAACATGTCATGAGAACATGTTTAGGTATCTAAGTAGATTCTTCGCGACGGACTAAACTGATAAAGTGCAAAAAAAAATAATTTTTTTCAACCCTGGCGCGTGCAGCGGCAGTTTTTTCCAAACACATTTCGCTTTCTGACAACTGAAGCGCTGTATCAAATCCGCTCAAACGTACATCGAATAGAAGACTTTACTGAGCTTGATACTAAAATTGAAAACGCACCAAAAAATTTCAAGGATTTAAAATTTTATGGAGGAAACAAAATGTTTCTAACCTTAAAAAGCATCCTTGTATGAAAAAAAAATTTGCGCCGTGTGATAAAAATTTAACGCGAACGGATTTCACATGCTCAAATATCGGTTTATACACACGCAAATCAACATTGATGTCAGACAAAAAAAAAAATTTAAAAAAAAAATGTCTAGGTGTCGTAAATTTTTGAAGTTGCTCATATGCATTGTGATAAAGGTAATTCTTTTAGCAATGTAAGTGGGTGATCATCCTCATTATTAAGAATGATAATTTGCATTGCCTGATGATCACTGTCGTTTTTAAGGTTTTTAAGGCAGTTTTTTGAATTATTTACATTTCGCATATTGAAAGAGACTTGAACTGCTCCCAAAACCACTAGCTGGAAAAATTTTAAATTATGGAGGCCATATTCGCACAAGGAAAAGAGGCACTGCCGCAGTTATCGAATCAGAAGAGCGCGAAAAACCTCTATGAACGGAAACCGTGATTTTGAATATTTTCGTCTGGCATAAGCAGGACATAAACTAAGAAATTAGAAGAACATTTTCTTATTTATTGTTTGTTCATATCTCAATATATGCTGATTCAATAAATTAAATATGAAACAAGCTACAATTAAATATTTTTGAGGTTTAATTTTCATTTTCCCTGTTCTAAAAATGTTGGTTACATTTTTACCAATACCTCGTTTAATGCAAGACAATAAAAATTGTAAAAAAAAAATTAAAACTGAAATAATAAAGTTATAAATAAACTCTTTTGCCCCAAATAAAATTGTTTGCATTATTTTGAGTTTTGTATCGCTACATTCATTTTACTTTTGTAATTGGAAACTACATAGTTTTTCTAAAGAAATCACACAATTTTCAAATCCTTAACAAATGTTATGGGTTTTATTAAACAGACAAAAAGGATAATAAATAAATGGATCTATACTTTTTATTATTATTTGATTTGCTGTAAGATATAAAACTTGTAAGAAATGATTTGGAAATATTAATATAAATATTGATGGCTTTTTCTACGCTTCCCTATATTGTTCTCTTTAGCGATTTAGATTGTAAATACCAAACAAGGCGGTACAAACTAAGTCCCCAATGAACCAACACCCAAAATCAAAATTGAACTATTTCCCTATTTTTTTTAACATAGAAAAAACCAACAACCCTTAAATTCATTGATGTTTTATTTGTTAATATTTTATGAAACGATTTTAAACTGTATAATGTGCAATATTTTTTAATGAAATAAGCAGGGCTGTGGTGTCGGAGTCTGAGTTGAAGAGTCGCAGTTGGTGTTTTTTTTACCGGAGTCAGAGTCGAAGTACACACAAAATCTCGCGACTCCGACTCCAAAAATTTTCAACATACAAAATTTTCAAATATTTTTCAAAATAAAAAAATAATTTAGTTCAATACGACCATTTTTATATTATTTTTTCACAATAAATTTTCAAATTTTTTATTCAAATTGTTTTATTTATACTTCACAATAAATCTTCAAGCTAAAGGTCACTTTTATATAAAAAAAATATGTATTATTAATCCAATATTTCTTTATCTCAATTGATAACTTCTTCAGGGATTTTTGGTTTTTTTAATTTTAAAAAAAATTTTTAAAACAAGATTTTATGAAACAACAAAATTGTCAATTATGAAAAATAATAAAAATTATACACAGGAAACACAAAAATGCCCTATTCCATTTTTTAAAACTAATAGTATTTCCTATCTTATTCTTATACGATTATAATAAATAATAAATATTTTTTTATATAATTGACCTTGAGCTTGAAGATTCACTGTGAAGAAAACATAACAAAATTTAAGGGGATCCTCTTAAATACATTTTAAGACAGAAAATAAGGTCCAGTCTACTTTAGATATAAGTAGGTAAGTTGCAAAACCAGTTTGACAGATCTTTTAGAACTTTACAAGAATATATAAATAAATAGTATCGAACCATGTCCTTTTCTATGTTTTTATGTGACCTTAAATTGCATTTGGTAACAAAACTGGTTCGTTCCACTCACCAGACATTTTCAAAAAAATCTCTTTGTATTTTTTATAACAAAACTTGCTGGTTCACTATTGTTTGAAGTGCGCCAAGATATCGTTGACGAAATGACGTCGGATTAGTGAATTTAAAAATGCAAATTTGTAAACAAGTTCGCTTTAACATATTTGTTTTTTATAAATTGTATATTAAAAAATATTTTTGTTGCGATGTTCATATGTAAGTTAAGCACGGCGACGGGCGTGCTTTAAAAAAAATTACTATGCTGGGCCACCCATGGGGCCCAACGACCAAACTCACACGTCAAAAAATAAAAGAAGCGTTAAAGTTAAATTAAGTACTTTATTAATCCACAGCTAGAATTGAATTAAATCTTATTCCTAACTTAATTTATTATTACAATTTTATTTCCGTGGGAAAATGCTTACTTGTGCAAGTCGCATTGCAACACGCGCAGACTTTAGTTATGCTGAGTTGCAATGTGATTTCACAACACTTATTATTGAACTTAAATTAGGTGTTAGTAAAAGCGGATTGTGTTACAACACGCGCAGACATAAAATATGATGAGATGCAGTATGGTTTCGCAACAAGTGTTCTCAGCCCCTTAACTAAGGTGTTAACTTGTATGACTGGAAATCTGCTGTACCTCCTGCGGTGAAAGCACTAAGTGAATTTCATTTTAAACTCCAACCTTCAAAGTGAATGATAATAGACAAAAAAGGAAAAGGAACTAGGAAAAAAATACATGACATTGTTTCAGATATAATTCCTATCAATAGTGGGGTTAACCCAAAAAAGGATTTGAGACTCACTTTGGTAGATAAAAGTACCTTTTTTATTTAATTGGACTTGGGACAAACAGCACCAAGTCCAACAACAAAAGGTCTGCTATTTCCCAAAAATAATACAAGGATTACAACAATTTATTTACCTTACTTTTCTCTTCAAAATTTATTATATAAATTATTCAAGTAACAACAGAAGGCGCATCTGCAAGTTTAAATAAAAATATATTTAATTTTCCTGTGAATGACTAACAAAGTTATTCGAAATATTTGACTAAACAAATAAAATAAAACCAAAATGGCATTTACAAAAAAGGACTTTTGATGTTCTTTGCCTCTAAGTACTCCTTATTGTCTACATACAACTTCAGTGGTAAACAACACTAAGTACACTTGATGCCCTTTGCATCTAAGCAAGTTTGACTAGCTGCTGTTTTCAACTTTTCTATCTCGAAAACTAATTTAGATAATACTTATGGGAATTCAAACATCGATAGAGGAAAAATTCTGGTTCCAACGGTATAAAAACGCATTTTGATATGTGAATTGGTGTAGTTTATCTCTCCCCTACAGCGCTTTTGTTAAATTTGTTTAGAACTGTTTGCATTATTTTAATAAATTAATATAATTTTCAAAATATACTAAGATTTAATGATTAATTTTTCTGGTAGGTGTATTGCAAAACTAGTTCGATTCCTTATGGATTGTAGTTAAACTCGTTTCTTTCTAAAAATCTTAGCAAAACTCGTTCGTTCCAAAATTAAATATTTCTTGTTTCTATATTTAAGTTTGCTCCATTAAATCGTGCGCTATATGTTTTCCTAAAACTCGAATTCGAACTCATATGTAAATAACCAGGGCTGTGGAGTCGGAGTTGAAGAGTCGGTGTTGAGGTTTTTGTACCGGAGTCGGAGTTGGAGTCGTAGTATCCACAAAAAACCGCGACTCCGACTCCAAAATTTTTCGACATAAAATCTTTTCTAATATATTTCAAAATAAAAAAATTTAAAGAGATTCTGCTTTAAAAATGTTGAAGTCATGAGTAGCTGAGTTTCAAATATTGAGATAACAATTGATTTTGACAAATCTTTTAACACTTTATGAGAATTAATATATTAATTGTATCAAAGCATGTCTTTTTCAATGTTTTTATGAGTGCAGGTGGTAACAAAATTTGTTCGATCCACTCACTAGACATTTTCAAAACTATACAATGCAAAGATTTTCTGTAACAAAACTCGCTGGTTCACTGTTTTAACCGTTCTGTTTCAAGTGCGCCAAGGTATATATATATATGTTGATGACATAGAATTGAATAAGGGAATTTAAACATGGAAATTTGTAAAAAAAATTCGTATATATTTGTTTTTTATAAATCTTGTTTTTGGAGCGATGTTCATATACTTATTTGACTCGAAATCTGCTGTAGCTTCTGTGGCGAAAACACTAAACGAACTACATTTTTGATTACAACTTTTAAAGTGAGTGATAATAGAAATAAAATGAAATAAAAATTGAAAAAATTAAATTTTTAGAGAATACTTTTATCTACTCACTTTAGGGAAAATCGGAGAGAAAATAAAGACGTGCAATATCATATTTTGGTCTTAGACAATAATAATATTGACTAACCATGGAACGAAATAAACTTTGGCGAGTACACTGAAGAAAACGATTTCAATTTATTTGTTTAGAAATACATTTACTTAATAAATTGGACTTGGTGTTCTTTACCTCCGATCCTGGTATAGTTACTGTTCAATCCCTTGAGACAAACAGTACCAAGTCCAACAACAAAAGATTTGCTATTTCCCATAAATAATACAAGGCTTGCAACAATTAATTTTACCTTAATTTTATCTTAGAAATGTGTTATAAAAATTATCAAGTAAAACATAAAGCGCCTGCGTGTTTAAATTAAAATTGTCTACAAAATTCAGTGGTAAACCACACTAAATGAATTTGATGCAATTTACTTTTAAGCGAGTTGTATTCGGTGTTGTTGTCAACTTTTCTATCTCGAAAACTACATAAGATAACACTTATGGGAAATTATACATTCATAGAGGAAAAATTCTGATTCCAACAGTATAAAAAAACGTATTTTGAAAAAGATGTGAATTGGTGTAGTTTATCCCTTCCTTACAGAACTATTGTTAAATTTTTTAGCACTCTTTGCATAGTTTAAATAAATTAATATAACTTTCAACATATACTTAAGCTCAATGAATAATTTTCATGGTGGTCTATAGTGTATTGCGAAACTAGTTCGATCCCATATGGATTGTAGCAAAACTCGTTTCTTTCTTTCGAAACTTCGTAGCAAAACTGTTTAGTTTTAAATTAAATCTATTTTTTTCCTATATTTCTGTTGGTTTAAATTAACTGTTGAGTTATTAATCAAGAATTGCACAGCACAATTTGGTCCATTTAATCGGGCGCTATATGTTTTTTGTATTTTCCCAAAATTCGAATATGTAATTAACTACATTAAAGCTCAATGCTGCACGTGTTAAAATTGAAATGCCGTTTTGAAATATTCATGGAATCTTTTTTTTTGCTATATTTAACCATTTGAAATGTGCTTCATTAAAAAACAGAGTTAAAAGTCAAATAAGGACCAATCTCATATACACTGCGAATCAAAGAAGTCGGAGTCGGAGTAGTACTTAAAAAATTTCATCGGATGGATTCGGAGTTATCACTTTTTCTTGACGACTCCACAGCTCTAAAAATAACTATATTAAAGCTCAATGCGGCACCTGTTAAAATTTAAATATCGATTTAAAATTTTTCCAGAATCATTTTCTTGGTATATTTAACCATTTAAATGGTACTGCATTAAAAAAAGGTTAAAGGTTAAATAAGGACCGGTCTCATATACATTTAGCATCAAAGTTAAAATGGGAGCCGGAATTGGAGTCGGAGTCGTACTTTAAAAATTTTAGCGGATGGGGTCGGAGTTATCACTTTTTCTTGACGACTTCACAGCCACCTGGAAATAAGTCCCCAGTGCACATGTTCTGTAACTACAGCTTCGAGAAAATTTTCGATTGAAATTTGCGAAATGAAACCTAAACTGTTTTTCTCACTTAACTGCGTCTGTAACATTTTTGGCGAGTGTTAGTTGTCACTTGAGGAAATGACTGGCCAATTGACAGCAAAAGCGTGTCTGTAAAATTTTTGCAAGAAAATTCCCGCTTTGAACTGTCTAATAAACTCTCAAATTAAAACGGGCTGATAAAAAAACTTTTACACAACAAAGTATATTAAAAATCTTAAATGCAATCATTAATAACACGGAAGAGGTAAGTATTTTGTTCTTAACAGATTTTTCATTGTTAAATTATTTTGGTTTTTACATTTTTGAAAAATATATTCGAAAGTTTCCAAAGCTATTTTTTAAGCTACAGACACTTATGTCGCACTTAACATCATTTGGTATAGCCGACGGTAGTATTTTCGTCGCCATCAACGATATGTGTGACTGGCGTTCTCAACATCTGCAATTTCACATCGGCTTCCATTGGAATATTATGACATTTATACATAACGTTATCTAATTTGATAGTTTTCGACATGAGATGCAGACACAATTTTTATTAACAGCCCAATTATAAATACGAATTCCCCCGGAGTTTTTCCCCTTTTCCCATTTTTACAATTGAATTTACATAGGAAAAATGGGAGAAGAGAGAAAACTCCCGGGGAATTTTTATTCATAATTGGGCTGTAAATGAGCAGTAAATACTTCAAAATAAGCCCAAAAAATTTTAAAAATAAGACCAGATTAAACCAAAATGTTCAACCGTTTCATAGAATTTGCAATAAAAAAACAAGTGAGAAATTGCAATCGGTAAAACCCATACACCGTGGTATTTATAGAACAATTTTCGAGATTGTATTTGGAACCGATGGTCGGTTAGGGTTGCCAGGCGATCTTGATTTGGCTTGATTGTCAAGCTTTTTCATTTTGTTTCAAGAGTGAAGAAAAAATTGGATTTGCCAAGCTAAATTGGAATTTTAAAAACGTTTTCATTAAATTGCCAAGAAAAATCAAGAAAAATTAACTAGTATTATAGATCGTGCAAATTATATTTAACCTGCAAGTAGAATATATTGTCGAAAAGAACTATGGGAATTTGTATCGCAAATAATAGTAGAAGAATGTTTAGCAGAACGACTATGAGAGACTTATTAGTTTTGAAATCCATTAATTTCATGTTTAAATATAAGCTTTAGAAAGCAATTCCAAATTTAGATATATTATACGAAATATCTGAGCAAAATTAACAAAGTATAAACTTACGTTGCAAAGTAATGAGTTAAAAACATATATAAATACTCTTCCCTACTTATACATTGGCATTTTAACTTATTATTATAACATGGTGATGTCATGTGAGGCAAGTGCTTACCACCCAAACTTAAAAAATAATGAGTTGAATAAGTCACTACCATATTTGCACACAAATTGGTAACAACAAAATTAAATTTGTCAAAAAAATTGTCTTTTTAATTTAATTTACTTTCTAATGCAAAATTTGACTTCCCTGCACTATGAACATATTCTTACCCAATAAACCAGAGAACGATATGATTGCAAAAACGATATTTATTTTTATTAATTCAATAGTTTATAAGCCCCTAGGGCCAAATTAAACCAGAAAATACAATATGGGATTATTATATTATATTAGTATTAGTTAATATTTAATAATAATGATTTTTTTTGTACATTTAGCCGAATTTTTAATTGTCAAGAATAATCCAGCTTTTTCTTTTGAATGTCAAGCTTTTTGCCAATTTCGATCTGGCAAGTCTATGGTTAGTCAACAAAACAAAGTTAAGTTATGAGTTTAAAATTCATGTGCGTTACTTGTCGTCAAATGTCAATCGATTCAAAAATAAAATTTATATGCAGCAAAATGGGCGGATTTAATCTAAATACGAACATAACTATATAGTTTATAGATACAAAAAGTCTATTTAGGAAAAACGTTTGTATGGGGACTATGTGAAGTTATAGACTAATTCTTACCAGACTATGTAAATCATTCTTAGTACAATTAAAACGTATTTAAAGAAGAATCTGCAATATCACAAATTACACTTTGCGCTAGCAGTTTCCATAAACCAAAAGCTAGCCAGACGGACGTTTCTTTATATTCTACAAAAGCAATTCTGAGTCGGTTGGTGTACTAAAAGATGTATTACTCACATCAGTACAAACGCATATAATAAAAAATTTTGCTTCTGCAAAAAAATTTACAGTTTGGAACAACTTAAAAAAAATCCATCTGGTAACCAGAATTTGAAACAATTTCTTTTTATACAATGCGAAAGATCTTGTAGGAATTTACAAGAATTTTTATCTATCAAAATATGCCTTAAAAACGTTAAAAATGCGCTATAAACATTAAATATGCTGCAGATATACTCTTTTAGCTAAAATATGTAAAAAAAAATGCCAAAAAAGTTCAAATATGCTAAAATATGCACTAAAATATCGATGTCAAATTCGTAAATAGCTGTAAAGTGACCAAATTTATTGCTTCTGCTTTCATTGGTCGCTCAAGGAAAAACAAGAAGTTGCATATTTATGGTTTCCCTGGTTATAAAATTGTGATATTGTGTCTTATGTACAGAAGAGTGGGTCAATTTGTATGTATTAAAAAAATATCAATAAGCGGTTGTCAAAATGGTAATCTACGACAAATTCTAAGAAGGTTTGCCCAAGTAACCATGGGTCTGAAATCAAAATCGAGCTTCCAATTTTTAAAGACAAACTTTTCTCTTCGTAATCTATATATAAATATAAAATTGTAACGTTACTGACTGATTCATCATCGCACACCCTTAACGACTGAAGCTGAAAA
This sequence comes from Pollenia labialis, assembly GCA_949318255.1. Lineage (NCBI taxonomy): Eukaryota > Metazoa > Arthropoda > Insecta > Diptera > Polleniidae > Pollenia > Pollenia labialis. The sequence goes on from OX439140.1 coordinate 161,911,292, forward strand.
CTTGAAATTTGGACCAAAGATTGGTCACTCCCCAAATCGATCCACAAAGACGGGATTTTTGGAAATTCGAATGTTAAGGGGGTAAAAAAGAGAAAAAACGGGGATATTCGGTATCCTTATATCTTCAAAGCTAAAAGAGATACAAAAAAAATTAATATTTATCGTTGGTCTTTAGAAAAATAAGCGAATAGGTGTCTGGTACGTTTTTAAAATTTTTCCCTATTAGGGAGTAAACGGGTAAAACTTGAATTTCGGTACTTTTTTGACACCCCATCTATCTTTTGAACCAATAACCATATAAACAAAGTTAATACCACATTCGAAACTTATCAAAAAAATACTAATACATACTTGGTACTTTTTTGAAATTCGAACATTTAAGGGGTGAAAATTGTAACTATTTTTCGTACTTTTTTTTACAAAACATTTTTCTCCATTCATTGACATATTCGTACTAAATTATGGGCTGCAACTACAATACTGAAATTTTTGATGCTTTAATGGGGGGAAATATAGTAACCAAAAAAGGAAATACGAAAATTTTATATTTATTTTTAGCTTTTTGGCTCTACAACTGGTATTTTTTTAAAAATATAAAAATATGTCCACGAAGAAAAAGTAGACGCTAACGAAGTAGGGTTAAATGCAAGTTTATTTATATTTTTTAATGTGTTAAAATTAAAATTAAAAAAATCTTAGAAGCAAATGTGTTCGAAATTATCCACATATTGGAATAGTTTTTGTGTTAAGCTCTGTTACCTGTCCGCCCATAAAAATTAAAACAAACAATTTTACGATGTTTTCAAAATATCAAACTTTTATTACTTGTATCTTCCGCAAAAGCATATTTGGGTTGTTCACGGAAGGCTGGTTATCAGGTTATTAGGTTAATATAACTGCATAACCATATAACCTGATAATCAACATTTCGTGAACAATCCAATTGTAGTTAACAATTTTATTTTAGATCTAAATTATATCTAAAGGGAAAATTTAATAAACTTTTTATTTCAAAATTATTTATATTAAAGGTCTTGCTTGCTGTTTATTTCGTTTCGACTTTCAACCTTGACTGCCATAACACCATCGCGATTTTTTTTGAATAGTTCGACGGGAAACGCAAGTCAGTAGGCGCACAAATCGCTCGGTTATTTGAATGTCTGAAGGAATTTGTGGATTCGTAAACGGTTGATCGTCAAATTGTATGTATTCGAGCAAATGGTCAAAGGGTAAGTTTGCAGTGAATGGCGGCTCCGATTAAATGCTATCGTTATCTAAGATTATCATGTCGACATAATTGTAAGCTCTAAATTTTGTTGGGTCGTAATGTTTTTCACGATAATATAAATTTTTTCTTTAAGCCCCCTGGCGTACTTCCTTTCTGTCGTTAAAAAGTATGGTTAGAAGAACATTTTTCGAGTGAGCAAAATATCCATTATTTTGAACAACATTATTTACAATTTCGAGCAGATTTTGAGGCAAATATTGCGTTGAACATATAAATTTACATAAGAGTGCGCTGCTATGTATTAAAGAATCGTAATACTTAACATTGAAGTACATAGCTACGTTAGCTTTCATAACAAATGTTGCTAAAATTTTTAAATTTTCGGATTGCAAATTTGTAGCTACATACAATCTCAAAAGTCTACTAGCTTTGGTTCACCAACGAGAATGAACGAAAGGCCCAGGTTTTGTGTTGCCTAATTTTTCTGGCAGAGTAACCGTTATGAATCGCAATAGCTGTCTGGTACAAGTACTTAACGTCTGTTGAAAGATTTTTTTCCTGTTCTGACGACAAGGCGGTGGCGGTTCCCCAGCGAAATACGGTCGAAGTCGGATTCAAACTACAAGAAGAACAAGTTACCTATTTAGAACCAGATTTATCCGCTACTTGTGGAGCAAATGATTGGTATGAAAACATTTTATTTTCATTTTTACACCGATCACTCAGAAAAACAATATTTTAAAACATCGCGGCAACTGGGCCAATTTAATTCGTGTAAGTTACTTAGCAAACCAAAAGTACTAAAATTCGGACCTGGCATATGCAGTAAATTTAATTCCGTGTGACTTGATAATGTAATATCATTAGCAGAAGAAGAACCAATTGATATGCCAGACAACATAATTAATTATATTAAAAAAACAAAACAAACTTAATTGTGGCGAATAAACAATCGATTGCATGTGTAAAAGAAGCTGTGTTGCTTTTTTATTACGCACTTTTAATTAGTTATAGATCACTATGTTAATTTAAAATTTTTCCTGTTCCATTCATTGATAAGTTTTGCTTTTTCCCTGAAGTAATATCAATTTTCATTAAAAGCTGCTTTAAACTTAACCTTAACATACAAATTTCATGACCTTTCGAACAAGCCCAACCTTAACACGAATTACGAATAGAAAATTTTGTCGTTAAAAATGGGAAGCAAACCTTCTTAGAATTCGTCGTAGATTACAGATGACAGCCACTTGGTCGAGAAAACAATTGACCCACTCTAATGTAGACATTTAAATGTCGGTGTACTTTTGCTTTATTATGCATGACTTTTAATGCGTATTCAAGAAAACACAAACTTGCATTCAACTTAATAAATGTTTGTTCTTGTGAAAGTGTTTGCATTTAATAAGAATATTTGCCAAACAGTTAAAAGTCAAGTGCTTCTTTATTAAAGCAGCAAAAATAATTTTTAAACTTTAGATAACACACACACTTACACGCAATCATTTAGATGCACATACTTTCTAAAATATAATATAAGAAAATGTTTTTAGTGATCATCACCATCTATTAGGAATTAAAAGAATATGTGAGCACTGGGTGGTGTATATTTTGCACAGGCACTTACGCATCTTAATACATACAAACTCACACACATGAACATAAGAAAGTTGTATTGTTATTACCAGCTCTATACTTCTGCTAACTTATAGTTTGTATAAATGTATCTTTATGTGTATGTAGACGAATGTTTGCATTTGTGTAGGAGTAATAGATGCGGTGGAAATAGGGTTTTGCATACAGGATTTCCCAGGACAAAAATTCCGGGTCGCGCTCATTCTTTGCAAAAAAAAATTACGGGAAATTCGTGAGATCATTTCCGGGACTTTCTTATTTAATCATGGCAACTTTACTGCTGATATAATTTTAAAAAGTTATCTCAAGAAATATATGTAAACTGATATCCGATATGCACGGCAATGTTTCATGTTTGGTGCTCTAAAATTTCGAACTAGAAAAGATTTTTTGGATTAGATTCCGCAAATGCAGAAAATACTATTTCTTAAAAATGATGACAAAAACATGATATTTAAGAATATTTTGAATGCAGCAATTAGTTAAGAAAACGCTTTCGATTAAATAATATTCTTAAAAAAATGAGCTACAAGGTTTTGAAGGATGTGGTGAAAAACTGTTATGTCCTGAGAATATACAATGTTCTTTTGACTACAAAGGCAAAGATTCGTACATAGGCAACGTGGTTTCTTATGTACAGGACTCTGCTCAATTAAAATTAGAAATCAAATGATTCTGTACTAAAATCCTATTTTCAAAGAACATTTTTGTAATAATTGGTTGGACACAGAAAAATTAACAAAAGTTTTTTCATATCAAATAAAAATAAAATTACGGTCAAACCGCGATAATTCGTTTTTTTTTTTTTTTTTTTTGTCATTCAAAGTCTCGGGTGACCCCTCTTAATCGTACCAACTTGTAAACAACCTTTTATAATTCGTAAAAAACAGCTTATATGTACTAGATATGTTTTGGAAAAAAATACAAAGGCAATGTTTTTTAAATAGTTTTTTTTACTTTTGCCGTAGTTTTCTTTCTGAAATTTTTTGTGTTTCTTAACGTTAGCTTGTTTTTAGATTTTGTGTAGAGTGTGACGTAAAAATGTCAATGAAAAATACGCATAAAACACAGACGATATTGGAAAAAAGAACATAATTTTAGAAATTGACAAAGGAGCAATGAAAACTACAGTTGCTAACAAATTTAGTATCCCCCCTTCAACGCTTACATCAATTTTTAAAAAAAGGGAATTCATAGTCAAAGCTTCCTCAGGTTGTAAACTAAAACGACAAAAACACGCTGGTTTACGCAGTGTAGACAGACAAATATTCCTATAAGTTGTTCACTGTTAATAGAAAAAGCACTTAATTTTGCGAAAATACTAAATGCTAACAATTTTAAGCCAAGCAACGGCTGGCTGGATAGTTTCAAAAAAAAGATACAACCTGTCATTCAAAAATATTTGCGGCTAAAGTGGTGCCGTTAAAGAAAATGTGTAATTTGAATGGTGGAACAAATTAATAGATCTCATAAGTGATTATGACGCTAAAGATATTTTCAATGCAAACGATTGCGGATTGTTTTATAAAAGTCTGCCCGATCGGACATTTTGCTTTAAAGATGAAAAGTGCAACGGTGGTAAGCTCAGTAAAGAAAGGATCACTTTAATATTTGCTGTAAGTATGGATGGCACAGAAAAATTTACGCTTCTGCTCATTGGAAAATCAGCGAAACCGACGAGCTTTCTAGTACCGTCGAACCAAAAAAGCGTGGATGCCCACAGAATTATTAAACAATTGTCTACAAACGGTAAAAAATAGCATGATGAGTAAAAGTAGAACAATTATATTATTTGTCGACAATTGCAGTGCGCACAATGGATCGCTTCAATACTTCAGCCTCTAGACCAGGGCATAATTAAAAATTTTAAAACATTGCACCGCAAAGAATTGGTTACGAAATTTATTAATTACATTGATGAAAAAAAAATGAAATGACACTGACACTGCTAACTGTAATGCATACTACTTTTAAAGCATGGGAAAACATTAGCAAATCTTATATTCAAAATTGTTTTATAACCAATTCAACGGCTTTAGCAAAAAAATAAGCTTTGAATTATGTGTGGATCAGCCTTTAAATATCGAATGTTTTTGGAGTCTTTTACATTGCAATGGAGAAAATTCTGCTACTGTCGAAGATTACACAAGTGTTGACAATTATGTGACTGTTGCGGGTTCGTTGAATGATGGTGAAATCTTGGAAGAAGTTCTAACCAAAGAATATATTGAAAATAGCAATGATAAATCTATGATGTTGATAAGAATGAACACATCATAACCAATAAGTAAGCAAAAGCTGCCATTCAGAGCATATCTTAATATTTATCAAATCACAAAAGTTGTGAAAAAGTCTTTCGTTCTTTGATAGATATCGAAAACTCAGTTAACCATATAGCCAAAAAAAAGCATAAAACAATCACAAATAACTAGATTTTTTAAAACTTAATTTTTACATAAACATTTTGAATACGTATACAATGTAGGGTGGGTCACTGATGTATGAGAAAAAATAAAAGTTCTCGAATCATATTCTAATAGCAATATTTTTCTGTATAACGTTTAAACAAATAAATATTGCAAAAAAAAGTTCAAAAAAGTGTCATCTTGAGCCCGCGCATGAGCTCCTAAGAATTAAGAATATTTGAAAAAAGTCCATTTTTTAAATTTTAATATTTTATTTACTATCAATTATTATTAATTAAAGCTAAAAATATTTTGAAATAAACTTAAAAAAAATAAAAATTTGGTTCTTATACAACATAAAAGAATAAAATCCTTTTTGGTCACAAAATCTTGTTTACTGTCAAATCAGGGCATCTCTCGTCTTGATTCAAGTTTCGTCTATATTAAACCATCGCTTGACTTTTTTAGCGCAAAGAGTCATGAATGCTTCTGACACTATTTTCACGAACCTAAAAGTCGTTTAAATACAGTAATATGCTTTTCTGCAATACAATGCTATTGTTGCTATATTCAAAATTTAACAAAATTGAAGATCAAAGCGCGGGCTCTTACACTAAAAATAAATTAATAATATTTTACAGGGATCTAATTTAGACAAAAATACAACATATTTACGCTTTTAGAAGTCGATAAGAGAAAATATATTTTTTTGACCCAGCCTAGTATACATACCTTTACATATATGTCTAGCAACAATGTACATATGCATTAAGACCGGTTTTAAACTATTGGGGGATTCACACGTCATAAGTCTTAAAATAATAACATGAAAAATACGACTGTTGTGATGATTTTAAACAAATATAAAAAATATATATTTACCTAACCTAATTTAGTTGTTGGTGCCTTTTCAATTGAAAAGTTAATTGTATTGACGAACATGGCATGTAATGTAACAATTGAATTGTCGTGATTTTTTTTTATTTCACGTCAATGCTGTGGCTTTTGCATTTAAAGAACTTAAGTTTTTTATATTTCCCTTAACGCTTAATGCATTGATAAACTTTTCTTATTTGTTATATTCTTAACTAAAATATACTAAATTAAATTGAATTTTTCACCATTTTATATGAAGCAGGAATTCCCGGGAACTAAAAAAATAGATACCTGATTTCCGGGAACTGAAAATTCCGGATATACAAACCCCTAGTTAGAACCAACTATCTCATCAAAGCCAAAGATTACTTGCAGTTGTAAAAAATTGTTGAAAAAAAAAAATTAAAAGAAGAAAGAGCATCAGAGCATCAGAGCCACGAGATGCTTAAAAACTGAACTACTCTTAACTGTAATAAAAATAAAAGTAAAAGATTATTATAACAATGAAATTATACAAGAAAAAATAACAAGAAGGCGAAATTGAAAGAAAATTAAAAATATGTTGATGACAGTTTGAATTAATCTTAACTTGCATGTATTATATTAAAAATTTGCAATGTAAATTATGATTATAAGACGATAAATTAAAAAATTATAGTGGCAGTAAATATTTATGCATATAAATGTATGCGAAGCAAATTTAAAAAGGAACATAAAAATGAGCTGATAGTAAACACGTTAGTTTTATTAAAGTGTTAACAAGAAACTTATTCAAAGACATATTTGATAGACGCAATGCCAATTTTTTCAATTTTTAAAGAGTTTAAATTCGCAGGTTTTTTTAGCTGCGGAATTAAATTTAATAAGACGGTTGGTTGACTAATTATCGAATATTCTCTGAACAATGTCATATTATTTTTAAATCAATAATGTTTATTCTAGCCTTTCTTTCTTTGCATAAATAAAATAGATTATTATTATACTACACTGAAATAGTCTGTATGGAATTTGGCCAAAAGCTTAATTAACAAATTAAAATAATTAAATAAAAACTAATAAAAAAAAAACTGTGGAGGGTATACAAAATTTATAACTTAAAATAATTCAGCCCTTTATTGCAACTATTTCTTTTTTTTAGAAGTACTTCTTATGGGTTTTTATCTCTTTTTTAAAGTTATTTTTTTTAGCTTATTTAATCCCTGTACCAAGTTCTGTTCACTTTTTAAGGTAAATTTTATTTGCTACTTTTTCGTTTTAAGTCACAGCAAGTATTTTTGCCAAAATAAAAAAGGAACAATAATAAAAAAGTTTACGGTTTTTGCACAAATTTTCTTTGTTTGTTTTTGCTAATAAAATGTTTTCTTTAAGGAAAAATAATATTTGTTTTTTGTTTGTTTGTATGCAAATGTATGACTGTGTATAAGTGTGAAGAAGGTGGGATTTATTTTTAATATTTATAACAAATATTAAATTTTATTAAAAAAGTTTTTTGTGTGAATTTTTTACTTTTAGATTTCACAAATGGAACCAATGTTACCATATAGAAAATCTATTTTCGAAAATAAAATCGATTCTTGATGATAAGTAAGAAGTGATCAGAATTTTTTTTCTTATAATTCGCTTGTCTTCAAATCTTTTAATCAGAAAAGTTTTAATTAACTAGTAAATGATAGGTATCAATTATTTGACAATTATTGGCTTTTAAATTATTTTATTTTATTGAATTTATGAAACATTGATTTCTTTTGAAATCAAATAAATTAGTTTGAGTTTTTGAGCATTATCTCAAAATTTTAATAAAAACTTTTGAGAAACCTTTAAAAATTTACCGAAAAAAAACTAAGAATGGGTGCCAAAGGTTTTAAATAGAACTAAAGAAGACCAGTACTAAAAAATTTCTTCTGAATTATTGAAAATGTTATACGTCTCTCATCTTAAAAACGATAATCACAAAGTCATATAAATAACAGTTCATAATCATCTATAATTTTGAAGATCATACAAAATCCCCCATGCCCATAATAACATGCAAATCTTATCTGAAGGATATGATAATATGCATTAGCTAACTGAAGCTGCTGTAAAAAATTAAATAAAAGCCACTCAGATGCATTTTAAACAAAAACAATGTCAAAAAAAACTGACTCCGTACGGAAAGGATAGTTTCATAAAACTTAACAAAGTATTTATAAGTTTAATTTGGCTTTAACATTTGATTTCCATCTATTCGCACAGTTGCTTTAGTCTGCTTTAAAGTTGGGCCTTAAATCATTTTCACTTAAAATTACTGAACATTTTCGTAAATTAAAGGCACTACAAAATTTTATTTTTTAAAAATTATATGACGGACTTACATATGAAGTTCCGCTTACCTTCTTCTATGAAGGAAACGGTCTCAATAAAAGCTTTTGAACGAAATCCATTTGCCCCCTCGTTCCAGCTGTAAGCAGCATCTTCTAGTTACTTTACTACCGGCAACCTTTGCGTCGATTGCCTTGCGGCTTGTATATCAAGGCTGCCTTATACAAAAAAAAATTAAAAATTGTCTCTAATCACCAAATATATAAAATCAAGCAAACAATTTATTTATTTTGCAACTTTTTTTTTAAAATGATATATTATTAAAAAATGTAAAAATTTAAAATTGTGAATATTTTTTTTCAATAAAGGAAATTGTTAAAATTATCAAAAAACTTTGCCGTTTCAAAAAATGTGTTAATTGATTTAATTAAACTAGTGTTCGCCTAGTGGTCAAAATGCGACCATAAATTTTTATGTAAATATGAAGGATACAATGTTCATCTTAGGACATATGAGTAGGTGAGTTGCAAAACTCGTTCGTTTCAAAATTAAGCAATTGAGATAACAATCGATTTTGACAGATATTTGAGCACTTTATGAGAATAAATGTATAGATTGTATCGAAGCATGTTCTTTTCTAAGTTTTCATGTGACATAAAATTACAGTTGGTAACATAACTAGTTCGTTCCACTCAACAGACATTTTCAAAACTATCTCTTTGCATTTTGTGCAACAAAACTCGCTGGTTCATTGTTTTAAACTTTCTGTTAGAAGTGCACCAAGCTATCGTTGATAAAATAGATGCGAATTAGGGAAGTTAAAAATTTAAATTTGCTCTCTTTGACATATTTGGTTTTAAAAATCGTATATTGAAATACATTTTAGTAGAGAAGTTCTTATATACGACTGGAAATCTGCTGTAGCTCCTGTGGTGAAAGCAATAAGTGAGCAACATTTTAACTTTCTTCCTTCAAAGCGAATGCTTATAGATTTAACATGGAAGGGGAACTCGGAAAAAATACATGACTTGTTCCAGATATACATACTTCCTATCAATGTGGGGGTTTACCCGAAAAACGATTTGAAAATAATTTTATCTATTCACTTGGGGAAAATTGGAGAGAAAATAAAGACTTGCAATTTTCTATTTTTGAAGAATGATAATATTTATTATAAAACGTTAAAAAACAATGACGAGTAAACTGAAGAAAAAGATTTCAATTTATTTGTTCAAAAATTAATATTTTTAAACACAGCAGGTGAGAGATAAACTACACCAAGCCACATTTTGAAAACTTTACAAAAGACCACAAAAATTTTAAATATAAAAATTTGCCTTTGCCCGAGATTATTTTTTATGACTCTATATGTTTTATTTATGTCGATAATATCCTTAATAAAATAACAAACAACAAAAGCCTGCTATTTCCGAAAAATAATACAAGCCTTAAACAAATTTTTTACCTTACTTTTCTATTCAAAATGTGTTAAGTACATGATGAAGTTTCCTGATGATCTGGCCTAAGCAACCAGTGAAATGCGCATAGGAATAGCTTATCCCATCAACAATAAATTTCAAGTGTTTTTATCAATAATAAAAACTGGGAATTAAGCACGAATAACAAAATCTTTTAAAAATTTAAATTTTGTATTCCCAAAAATTGAAATTACTTTTTGATAATAAACAGGCGGGTGCACGGCCTAAAAAACACTTAGGTTTTTAAACGCGTTTAAGCAAAATGTTGATTTAGCTAATCAAAGCCGCTCACATTACATTTGAGATGATTAAGTTGACAGCAAAAACAGCTGATCGATAAATAAAAAAGATCAAGCAAATTTTTATTCCTTGAAAACATTAAACATGGAAAGAAATACATAAATAAAGTTATCAGCAGATTATTTACTTTCACCCCACACTTCCACTAGCATCTCTTCGTCCTTCTGACTCCAAGGCTTCTTTCTTTTTTTCTTTTCCATATCCATTAATTTTTTATTATATTTTAACTTTTTTTTATTTAATAAAAAAAAAATTTCTGTGAAAGAGGTACGTTCATTGTGGCCGTTTATCAGTTTGAGGCAAGACGAATTTAAATTCGCCTTGGTTTGAGGTATGTTCACAGGATTCTATGTGGTTTATGAAGTGATTTAGTTGTAATCAAGTCAATTTGAAGTGATTAACAAATCACTTCAATGTATGGGTAATCATCTCGATTTTGAAGTGTTTAACGCTTAATCACGTTCGAGCTGCTGAAACGCGTTTAAGAAGCCAAATGTGAACATAGCATTAGCTATGGTTTTCTTTTGATATCTTAATCAAATGGGATTTGTTTGATTATTCGATGAAATTATGTAGGGCCATAAACTCCATACGATTTGTCTAAGTCATCTGTTCGTAAATGCTTGCAACTTGTTGATAAATGTTTGCTTATGATCCTACGTAAAGCAGTGTAGGTTTAATGTAGGTATTAAAAATTTGATTTTCATATTTTGCGATAGAATGTTTGATCTTCTTATTTCTTTAGCTCTATACATTGCAATAATGTAAGTGATATGTAATATCACCATATTTTGCATAACTTCCCAAAATCCCTCCGTTCAGAAGCCTTTATCCAAATAAGAGAACAGTTTGATTCCTCTAATTCAATTGAATGCCATCTCTTATATAAGTGTATTATTAAATTGGCTATGCAAATGTAAACTAACTTTCCACAAAGCAGAGAATACCTCAAGAATGATATAAATGATTTTAATATTGATTGAATAAATTACCGTACATTCGGATGCCCCTTTTAATCCTACTTCAATATTATTGAGCACTTACCCCCTTATTTTTTTTATTTGGGATAGAAATGTTATATACAAATTTTTTAAAATTTGGATAACGTTATCTTGTGCCGAATCGCAATCGAAAAATATTGGTATTTAGCACTATTTCGTATTATAATAAGAAAACATTTCGTATTGTTATACGAATGAAACTTTGTAAATTTATAGTACATCTTAAAAAAAAAATAAATAAAATCAGTATCGAAGCATCCTTTTTTAAGGTTTAGCATAGAAATTGACTCATAACTCTAAAAAATGTTTCACTCACCGATTCAAATGTCACTTAGCTAATGTGTAGTTCCCAAACAAATCAAACACATTTATATTTACAAAAATAAAATAAATAATTTTTGTGGCACTAACTGCCCCATGGGTCCGGCTGGGACCATTTGCGTTTTTTGTAGCTATCGCAACAACTCACTCTAACGAACTACTGGGCCTGGCTGGGACTACTTTTATATGTATGGAGTTTTATGACTATAGCAGGAACTAGAATAATTCTTCGAAATAAAAGTAAAAAAGACTTCTTATGTGTTGCGTATGCTTTTTGATACGTTTCGTTTTGATTTTATTTACTACAGTACATGTATAATAGGGCAGGTTCTGGCCAGGCCCAGGTGCACAAAATTTTCATTTGGCCACGGTGTTTAAATGTATACTTTTTTCTCGTTTTCTTGTAAAAAACACTTTGATTGAGGAATACATAAAGTTTCGTTCTAATATACCTAATAATTATATGAAAAAACTGGAAAAAGTCAAAAAAATGGCTGGCCGATGTATTTGCAATTTTAAAATCTTCCAATAAAACTACTTGATATTAATTTACTCAAGGCGAAATTACTAAAGGTGGCGGCGAGACTACAACAAGTCGACAACACAAAAACAACAGGGTATTTTGTTTTTGTTTTTGTTTTTCGGTCATGTAATCTCAAAAACAAGGGAATTATTATATCTATGAATTCGCCTTGTATGCAGTTGTTTAATGCAGGGCTACCAGATTTGGGGTTCGAATCTCAAATAAGATAACAAAAATTAATTTTGGGTTTATATTGAGAAAGATGAGAAAGATTAGAAACTAAATTAATATTCTTTTTGGGAAAATTATTGACCGTTTTGTTTCTTTTACAGTTCAGCATTTTAAAATCTGCAAGATTTTTAAGGTGCAAAACTCATATTAATTCAATTTATATTAAACAAATTATAAACCAAATTCAATATCGGACGGCTGAAAAATCGGATTTACTGATTACTATATTAGTTTTTTCGGTTTTGTTTAGGTTAACCTGTTAATACTTTAAGAAGTAAAAATACTTTTAAACGTATGTCCACAAATAGCCAGAGCTATTTTACGCGTTAAATGGATGTGTTTGTGGGGTCGCTATTATAAACCTAATTCTCCACATTTGAAATGTTCACAACTGCAAAAGTTTGTTAGACGTCATTTATGATAGAAGCATGTTCACCAATATGCACATGATGATTCAAGTATTATACATATTTAACCAGTAGTCATACAAGAAATTAAAAATATATTAATAGATAATATTTTAGATTACCTGAATGATCAGATTTCCCTTTCCCTTAATAACGTAGATTTTTAGTCAGCATTTTAAAGCTGTGGCAGAAAGCTGTGAATATTTTCTTGTTCCTTCATGTGGCATCAGTTAATTTCATTGCTTCATGTATAACGGCGTCTCAAAAAGGCAATCAAAAAATGCAACGCATATTTATTTTAATTGTTGTGGTTTAAAGGCAATGCAAAAGCAATGAATATGTGAAAAGGCAGCAAAAGTAAATGTATTCAATAGGCTATCTGATGCGAACTAATGTTGAAAATTCAAATTCGGAGACAAATCCGTTTTTCTGGCAACACTGAATGCAGTAGACAAAAAACTGGATGTCGAAAACGGGTGCTCGCTCAACAGCGAAAAAAGCTTATTCATGCATTTATGTTACTTTTTTACAACTTTGCATTTTTTGTAAAAAAAAAACCAAAAAATTTCTAATATTAAAAACATTTTCTTTTTTAACTTCAGCCTATAAAGAGTTGTAAGAATTGGATGAAATGAAATAAAATTGCTGGTAAATGTTATAAAAAAAGTTTTTTTGCCAATAATAAAAATACTCCATGGTACACTGCTTTATACGTTTCATGAGCATTTCAAAGTCAACAAAATATAAGTTTTTCTTGAAGCAATTTTTAACATTTATAAAGTTATTCAAATGGGAATATGAAAATAAGCCAGAAAAACTAATCATTAACCCTAGGATTGTCGGTAACTTTTTACCACTAATGCCCGTAATTTCTACAAACAGATATCTAGCTGTGTATAGATATCTATGGTGTTACGGTTTTTTGATAGTTTTAACATGTTTGTCTTCCCTATTGGTTTAACTGTAGAGTATTTTACACCATCGATTTTTGACAAATAATTAAAAATATTAATAAAAATACAAATGTTGCCATCTTTTAAAAGAAAATTTAAAGGAAAAAACACGTAGGCAAAATAAACGTTGAAATTACGAAACTACTTTTACCGGATAGGTAAAGATAACTGTTAGGTACGAACACGACCAGATATCTGTTTGTTGAAATTACGGGCATAAGTTCTCCTCTTGGTCTGGCCAGACCACAATTAGAATAATCAAAAAATCCAATTGAAAAAAATGTAAATATATATATTTTTTTATTAAACGTATGCTTATTATTTTAATATTACGAATTTGTTATCTTACTTTTTTTTACATTATTTTATTTCGCGCAATGGTTTTTCGCATCTACTACAGCGGAAACGAGTTTTGTTTTTGTAGTTTAGTTGAGCTTAGCGTATAATGGGCCGTAATTTTTTGATTCGATTTAAACACAGAAAAAATTTAAAAATTTATAATAATATTAAAATTATTAATTTAATTTGCACCAGAAAACAAGTTAATAGTATCGAATAAATATATTTTGATATTTGCAACATTTTCTGCATAAGTATTGTTGATATACATAAGTAAACTTTTAATTCACTTGATAACATTTTAGACAAACATTTTTTTTTTAATTAATAGTTTATTTGAAAAAAATGGCGAAAATTGTTCCTGTAAACTTAAATAATTTATCATATTTATTCTGTTTTTTTTTTTAAATTTGGACTTTTTGAAAGATATTGCAAGTAAAAAACAAATTTTGTCTTGCCATACCAAAAGGGTAATATCGATAATAGGGTTAAATAAAAAAATTTTTTCCATCTAAACTGAACACTTTATTGGAATATACACTTGCTTTAAGATTTTTTTTTATTTCATAGTAAGTAATAGAAAATTGTAACAAAAACTTTTTCAATATTTAGTTTTTAAAATGAAACGAAATAGAACCATAAATAAAAGAAAGAAAAATAAGAAAATGAAATAATAACAGGAGTAATAAAACCAATGAAAGTTTACACTATCACACCCACACAATAAAATTGATATCAATCAAATGTTGCATGAAATAAAAGCTTCATGTACTACAACTACACTTTTTTATAAAATATTTACATATGTACGTATTTTATTAGCAAATAGGATCTGGAAATTTATTTCTCCTCGAAAATATTAAAGGAATAATACTATTAAAGTATAAAAACATTTAAAATTGTAATTTGATTTAGAATACACATTTGAATTAATATGAAAATTTGTATTTTGTTAACCAAAAAAACAATACTAATATTCAAGCTAACATAAGTAAATTCTTTATTTCTTATTATACGGGCCTGTTCTGGAAATCACGTGATTTAAAATCACACCGAATCACACAAAAACGGAACACCAAAATATCACACGTGTAATTTTAAAAGACACATGTGATTTGAATTAAAGTGATTTTTAGAACAGGCCTGTTTGACTCTGTTTTTGAAAATACACAAGATTGTTGCTGAGCCAAAAACTAAAAAAAAGAAAAGAAATAAAACATCTAAGTAATAGAGATAAAATAAGAAAAAAACTTTAATGTTTTACTGTGTTTAAATTAAACTTTTAATATGTCTTCTTATTAGAAGAGATGTTGTTATGCCACCCAACAAAAACTGCAACAACTCCTAGTAGGCTAGCCAGATTTAATATTTGCAAAATTCTTGACATTAACAAAAAACATCTTGCTTAACAAAATACAGGGAAATACAACAAGTGTTGATACAGATTTCTGTTAAAAATCAGCATTTCAGTTTTGCAAATTTAAAGTCTTGAATGAAAGAGAAGTAGTTTTGGTAGATTTGTTAACAAATACGCTTAAATATAAAGATGAATAATTCATTTGATTTTTTTCACAGCTTTGCCTAATAAAATGTGTTTTATCTGGGCTTTAACAAATCTTGACAAAACACATTATTCTTGATTCTTGACGAACATTGAAAATTCTTGTTAATAATAAAAAATCAAGGCCGTCTGGCAAGCCAAATACTACAGACTCCAAAACAAACTTTTTACAAATTTCTTGCGGAAATAACAAAAAAGTTTCAACACCCAGAGAAAAGACATGTTTAAATATGGCCACCATCAACAAAAATATTTTTTAAGAATATTTTAAAAATCTTATGTTCCATTTAACCATATTATTGTCACCAACAACCATATTATGATTGAGTTAGTCCTTCATCAAGAAGCCACAACCATATTATGGCTGCAACCGAACATGTTATCGTTAAAAACAACTAAAACATGCTTAGCACTCAAAATACCATGGTTGTTTTTCAACTATAGTATGTTGCTCTTGGAAAAAAGGAAAATACTATTGTTAATTTTAAAACAAATTATTGTCATATAAACCCAAAACATGTTTAGAGGCAACCATAATATGGTTGTGGCGTCCTCATGGAGGACTTATTCAATAATAATATGGTTGCAGCTGACAATAATATGGTAATATTAGACTTAACATGTTTAAAGTTTTCTTTAAAAATAGTTTTGTTAGAGGTGACATATTGAAACATGTTTTTTCTCTGCGTGTATATTGGAAAAAAGCTTTTGGTTTTAAGTAAAACCAAGTCTTTACAATTCCTTCTTGTACTGAGACATGTTCTCATATAAAAATATATACACTTTAATATTATATATAAAAGTGTATAAATAGATGATTTTTAATGCATCCTTTTTTAAAACAGTTGCATTTTACAAGGACATTAAGGACAATGTGTCTAAATGTCGGCTGACCAAACAAACTCAAAGGATAAGAGCAAAGGGTCAGAGTGTTAGAAGGATACAATATGATGGCAGACATAATTGAAAAGATCATTAAGCTTTACATTGTGGTAGAATATAAAATTTTAGCCTTGTTTTCTATTCGGTTTTTTTTCTTTTTAGTTTTTAACATTTTATTGTAGATTCGTGTTTTAGACAAAAGTTTGCTGATGGCTTTTAACACCACAAATTGGTTTAAATAAACTTAAAAAATATATTTTAATATGCAATATTAAAGCAATGATATATTTCAATGATTAAAAGAAATTAGTAATTAAATTAAAGGTGTTCCATAAAGAAACTATTCATATGCATTTAAGCTTAAGTAAAAAGGTTTGTAATGTAAAGAGTTCTCAGGAAAAAGTTAGTTCTTAAGAGAAAATAATACGATTTCAAATACAAAATATAAATCTATTAAAGACCATCAGCTCATACTTCTTAATAAATTAGAAAAAAAAGATGATGGCATGGTTAACCAGACCAAAATGCACACCAAAGAATGACGCCATCGCTGGAAATAATTTTTCTATAGAAATAAGTTTAAAATTTTCTTATTTGGACAAAAACTTCAAAGTTCACAACCAAAAGACTTCACAAAACAAAGATAAACGTTAAAAATATGCAAAAACCAATACAATTAAGATTGCCATAATCGGCTGTTCCGCATATTTAATACCCTCTGTATAATGAGCTAAGCAAAAAATTCTTTATGCAAATATGTGAGAACTTATTTTAAAAGCAAAAAGCTTTGTAAACTTGTCCTAATAATTAGATTGCAGATATGTAAATATAAGAGGGCGTATCATTGATTTTTTTTTAACAAGTATAAGCTCAGCGTATTTATATATCGTCGGTATCCTGCAAAAAAGTTCTAAGTCCACTTTTTTGCGAAATGGAGTAAATGATGCAGAAGTGTGGCAAAAGTCATATTCTATGTGCTGTAAAAAAATCCCATGGCTTGTTAGAATATTTTAGTAGCTATTGTATTAAAACAAATTGTTCTATGTCCAAAACACCCAAACATGTAGAGCAAAAAAGTTCCAAGTGGACTTAGGACTTTTTTGTACAATTTGTTTTCCAAATTTTTTTTATTATTACTGCAAAAAAAAAGCTCAAGTCTGAAATTTAAAGAAAAAAAAAACTCACCAGAAAAGAACAACAAAAAAACAACAAGCATTTTGTGTGTGTATAACTTCGCCATGTTTGTGAAAAACATAAATATCCCTGTAGTAAACAAAATAGTCAGTTGCAAAAAACACTAACTATAAATTAATTATTTTTCAAATGACTTCAAATTGGTTTTTATCTCATGCCGATATCAACCAAACATATTGCATAGAGGCACACGTAAAACACAAATAAAAGCAAAATAAATAAAACTAGCATGCCATGAAGTCAAACAAAAAAAAAAATATATGCAAACATATAAAAATCGGCTGTGAAACAAAAATGCTCACCCGACGAGTTGAACAGACCTTGGCTTTTATTCAATATTGAAAGTTTTTAGTTTGAAAAATTTGTAAAAATGAACTCCTTAAAACAAAGCGCATTGGAAAAAGGTAATAATTTTCTTCCCAGTGCCAAATTAAATTTTTAACTTATGTCAAAATAAGATCAAATTTCGGACCTTCCAATAAAAAATGTTCAATCCTGGTACTTTTCGGTTTATTTTTTATGCTTAGACATTCAAGAATCAATTGGATGTAACAAAGAAAACAAAGAAAAAGAATGGGACGAATCGAGCGTTGACCAAGATTTTTTAGGCGACGATGACGACCTAGATTATGATCATGAAAACAGCAAAGAATCAAGCGATAGTAAAAATGAAAAAGAGACTATGGTTTTAGAAGAACCACAGGAATTGAATGCAGAAACTCACAACCTACTCACTGAAAAGAAACATAGAAGATGGAGAAAAACGTATCCAGAACTATGGAAAAGAAATATAAGGCATGCTGATATTATACGAGGTAAGAATCCAAAGCACTTAAATTGTGAACAGTGTCGCTTTAAATGCAAGGACAAATTTACCGAAGAACTGAGATTGATAATATGCAAGGATTTTTGGAAATTGGCATACCAACGCCAGAGAGAATTAATTTTAAAATTGGTCATCGATGAACAAATACAAAGGCCACGAGTAAGGCCTTCAATAAAGAATGTCAACCGTAACGTAGCAAGGTCATACTTTTTGGAAAATTAAAACTCTAACGTACGAGTATGCCGCAAATTTTTTTGTGAAACGCTAAGTATTTCAGCTAGTACAATTAAAACGGCATTTAAATATAAAGGACCAGCTGGAGCTTTTTCTAAAGAAGATGGAAGGGGCAGATCAAAACCTCAAAACCAAACGTCGGATGAAATTATAGCACGCATTAAGGATCACTACTGTCGCAAAACTTCAAAGAGGTTGTAGTTAGATGCCAATCTAAGTATAACAAAAATGTATTCCTTATTCGTAGAATCTACAGGAAAGTTTTCGGTGAATATTACAATTTATCGCTCTTCCATCCAAAAAAAGACCAATGTCAAGTATGCGAAAAAGGTAAAGAAACTAAAAATGAAGAATATCTGGCCCATTTAAAGAGAAAAGACAAATGTTCAGCTGCAAAATCCTTAGACAAAGCAAGGGCCATTAATGAGCCTAATTTCATGTCATGCACATTCGACTTACAATCTGTGTTACAAATTCCTTCAAGTGATGTAAGCTCAATGTACTATAGCCGAAAATTGTGTGCATACAATTTAACCATCTATAACGCTGAGCCACCAAACGATGGTTTTTGCTATTTTTGGACAGAGATTGATAGAAAAAGAGGAAGTAATGAAATTGGTACATGCTTGTATAAATACTTGCATCAACTTTCACCGGAAATCAAAGAAGTATCTTTGTTTTCTGATACTTGTAGTGGCCAAAATAGAAACAAAAATATTTCAGCATTGCTCCTTCATTTGATTCAAGTTCTGAATTTGGATATAATTGAACACAAATTTTTAGAAAGTGGACACAGTTACATGGAAGTTGATAGTATGCACAGTGCTATCGAAAAGCAGAAGAAAAATGTTCCAGTATACACCATTGAAGACTGGATAACTATATTCAGACTCGCTCGCTCCAAACGACTGAGAAGTAATGGAAACCCCTATAATACTACTCAAATACGCTTTTCCGATTTTCTGGATTTATCAAAGCTATCGCAGTTTATAAAAAACAAAAATTTAGACGAAAATGGGGAAAAAATAAACTGGTTGAAAGTAAAATCTTTTAGGTACCAAAAGACTAAACCTGGTGTAATAGAGTATAAATATGCTCATAGTGAAACCTATAACGATATACGTGTTTTTGGTAAAGGTCGGTCCATGAATTTAAAAAAAGTCAACATTGAAAATTTGTATAAATGCAACCTTCCCATAAGTATCAAAAAAAAGAAAGATTTACTTAATCTTTGTACATCAGGATCCATACCAGAGGAGTTTCATTACTGGTACCAAAGCTTAAAGGCATGCAGAACCATCACAAATAAGGCCCCAGAACCGGATATATATATTGTGAATCAGAATCAGATCAAGATGAACCAATTTAATACAAAGATTGTAAAAAAACCATTTTTTTTTTAAAAATTCCATGTTTATAAAATAATATTTGTTAATGCAAAAAAAGCCTATGTCCAAGATGCATTTCATTTTTGTATAAAAAATATTAAATAAATGAAACATTTTAAAGTTAAGCCATTAAATTATTATATTCTAATATCAATTTTCAAATCTAAGCTATTTAAACATTTTTCCGGGGGCCATAAACTTTAAATCCACAATAACTCAGAAACACAATTATGTGACTTAGGACTTTTTTGCAGGATACCGACGATATGCATATTAAAGAAAATTTTTAATTATTATAAATTACACAGGAAAATGGCTTTTCTGCAAGTTTTTTTTAATTCAACTGCTATTATTTGGTTTACTGACGAAACCGTAACGCGAAACGATATTGGTACATTCATGTTAATCGTTCAGCCGCCACACACTTTTTCATGTTTTGATAAGGCGGCCAAAACTATTTTGTTTATGTTTTCCGATTTTAATATTATTTTATTCATATGAAAGTAAATACTAGTAAACCTCGGGTGCCAAAAAATTTCAACCTTATTTCATTCAGAACAGGTTGACCCAAAATGTACTTTTTCAGTATTTGGCTATTGTTATGAATTCCTTAGTCAATTTTGACAGAATAAGTTTGGTGTATTAGCTTAATTAATAACACTGTACTCAAAATTTACACTTTTTTTTTGTTACATGATTAAGTACTTTGGTCATTATTCTGCCAAACAATTTATAATGGGTAAACCTGTGCGATACGGAAATCGTAATTGGGCATGGACCAGCTTTGATGGTAATTTTTATACATTTGATATATATAGCAGAAAAACATCTGAGGTACCACCGATCCTCTGGGATCCAAAAGAACACGTCGTTTATTATTATAATTTTTTTACCAACTACAACCTTCTTGTAGACCTCAAGAGCCTTGGGTACAGAGATACTGGAGCCTTACGCGAAAACAGAATAAAACGGTGTCCATTGATTTCGTCAAGGGATATGCGTTAAAAGTCTAGAGCCTAATATGACTATAGATTTGATAAGACAAATGAAATTCTAATGGTTAGGTGGAAAGAAAATAATGTTTGCACGATTTGAACTAATTTCGATACAGTAGAGCCATTAGGTAAAGTTAAAAGATGGTGTCCCACGAGAAGTTGCTATAGATCATACATGGGCATACTGCATTCCACGTTTCAGTAATCAGTAAAAAGTACTGATTACTGAAAAAAAAATCAGTATTCAGTAAATTTTACTGGTTATTGAAAAAAAAATCAGTATTCAGTAAAAAGTACTGATTACTGAAAACTAAAATCAGTATTCAGTAAATTTTACTGATTACTGAAAAAAGAAATCAGTATTCAGTAAAAAGTACTTGTTGGAGGCACGCCAGCCTAGGGTAACTTTTAGTGACTTCCAAGGGGATTTTGAATAAAACACATGAGTTTCATAAAAACTTAATTTATTCAACAAATGTATTTCTATTAAAATTCCTAAATAAATAACATTAATTAGGAAGTGTATAATTTCAATATATATTAATGTTTATACATACTTTTTGGTATGGAAACCACTAAGAAAATATAGCAAATTTTTAAATTCAATATTTTATCTGGCCACTGCCAACTTTATGTTCTGGAACTTACTAATGAATAAAATGGCAGATCAATTTGGCTCCCAAATGTGGCTTTTTTAGTACTACCTTTTTAGTTTCGTTAAAAATTAAATATTCACAATCAGAAAGATATGAAATTTTCGATGTTTAAAATTAAGTGCTACCAGACGGATCATCTGAACTCAGGGTTTTTGGTAGTGGCGCTAACATTCCCCCCGCAGTATGGCAAGAAGCATCTTCGCTGGCAGACTTCTGTTGGTGTGCAACTTCCAAAATAGCCAGCTTAGCCGTAGGTCTCTCAAGTACACCTTGCTGAGTAAGCACCTTTGCGCTACGTACCTGACCGTCACTTGCCAATCTAACTTCTAAGACTTTACCACGTAGCCACACATTTCGAGGAAGGGATGGATCCACAATGACCACTAAATCCCCCTGACATAAAGGTTTTGGTCGGTCATGCCACTTTGACCTACAAGTTAAAGATGGCAAATATTGATTCAGCCACTTCTTCCAGAAAATATTGGCATACTGTTGTGATATAAGCCAACTTTGTTTTAGTTATATGCCACTATCATCACAAATTGTCAAAGGCTTCAGTCCTGAAGAGGAACCCACTAGGAAGTGATTTGGTGTTAATGCTTCACCAGATTCCGCATCTACAGGAACATAGGCTAGGGGCCTTGAATTTATAATGTTCTCTATTTCGACCAGCATACTTTGCAAAAGCTCATCGCTGGGTGACCTTGAAGGCATAATTTGATATAAAATTGTTTTTACTGAGCGTAC
Organism: Pollenia labialis; assembly: GCA_949318255.1. Lineage (NCBI taxonomy): Eukaryota > Metazoa > Arthropoda > Insecta > Diptera > Polleniidae > Pollenia > Pollenia labialis. The sequence goes on from OX439140.1 coordinate 161,933,770, forward strand.
TAGACGTTCCCAAGCCCCACCCATGTGGGGTGATGCAGGAGGATTAAAATTCCATTTTGTTGTGGTGGTAGTAAAAGATTTAACCAACTCATCTTTATCAACATCGGACAAAGCTTCACGAAGTTCCCGTTCAGCACCAACAAAATTTGTGCCGTTATCGCTGTAGAATTCATGTGGAATCCCGCGACGTGCCATAAAGTTACGAATGGCTAAGATACAGGAGCTGGTTGTTAAAGAATGCGCCACCTCGACGTGGACTGCCCTGATAGTTAGACAAGTAAACAAACATCCATAGCGTTTTTCTTTATGCCTATTAACAACGACCATAATTGGACCAAAAAAATCGACTCCCGTATATGTAAATGGTGCAACGTACGAAGCTACACGAGCACGCGGCAATTCGGCCATTTGTGGGTTATGAGGTACTGCCTTCCTAATTTTGCACATTTGGCAGGAACGAACTACAGATTTATATAATGCACGAAGTCGTGAAATATAAAATTTTTGTCTGACTTCGTTGACAACAGTCTCATGATTCATGTGATGATAATTGTTGTGATAATGTACCAAAATAAGTTTTGTAATTTGACTTTTTCTAGGCAGAATGATTGGACGCTTTTGTTCTAGTGGAATATCTGCTTTGTCGATCCTGCCGTTGACTCGTAATATACCGTGCTCCAAATATGGGCTTTTGTTGTAAATATCGCTGGATTTAGGTATGACCAGATTAGAATTTAATAGAGAAATTTCATAAGAATATTTTTCAAGCTGAGCCTGCTTATATAAAATATTTTCAACGCATTTTAGTTCGTCGTGGGTTAACTCACCTTTTTGTTTTTGAATTAAACGACAATTGTGCATAAAACGAAGCGCATAGCCTGCAGCACGAATGAGTCGATTCCACTTTGAAAATCTTGAAACGTCAAATATCGGTTCACTCTTCGTTATTTTAAAAGCATGGTGCACACTCTCTTCTTCGGTAAATTCTGATATTAAAACTGATTCTGGCCATTCATATTCTGGAAGACGTAAAAATTCAGGTCCTTCAAACCATCTAGAGGAATTCGACATTTTTGGAATTTTTGACCATTTAGTAGCATCATCAGCAACGTTTTGCTTGCTTGAGATCCATCTCCAGTCTTTGATCGATGACAGTTCTAAAATCTCTGTTATGCGAAAAGCAACAAATTGATTGTATTTACGGTGATCGGAATTTAACCAACTTAACACTGTTTTGGAGTCGGTCCAAAAATATTTTTTATTAATTATTAAATTATGATTTTCTGATATATATTTTGCAAAACGAGACCCTATTAGGGCGGCCATTAGTTCTAGGCGTGGCACTGATGTTATCTTCATAGGCGCGACTCTAGTTTTTGCTCCGATAATTGAGCAGATAACGTCATCACCATTTCTTAATCGAAAATAGCATACGGCTGCGTAACCGTCCTTACTTGCATCCACAAAGGTGTGTAGTTGAACTTCAGTGTTGTTGTAGCTCTTAAAATGTTTTAAATAACAACGAGGAATTTTTATATCTTCTATTTTGTGTAAACTACTAACCCATTTTGCCCATTTGGTTGTTATTTCAGCTGAAATTTTTTCATCCCAACCTATTTTTGATCGCCATACATCTTGCATAATTATTTTAACATACATCACAATATGTCCTATTAGACCAAGGGGGTCGTAGATTGACATCACTAATCGCAACATTTCTCTTTTTGTGGGTACGTTTTGCCCAGAAAAAATTTCACTCTCTCTCAACCAAGGGGATATTTTAAATGTTATGACATCTTCCTGATGTTCCCAGAAAACACCTAAAACCTTTTCAATTTGCTTTTCATTATTTAGGTTTAAGCATTTAGAACCAAAACTAGTTTCTGAGGAAATAGATTTCAACACTAACTTGCTGTTAGAAACCCAATTTCTTATATTAAAGCCCGCTTTGCGATGAACATAAGCAATATCATTTATAATTTTTACAGCCTCTTCTGTATCATCTACGGATATGAGGAGATCGTCAACGTAGTGGTTTTCCTTAATTGCTTTTGCAGCTAGCGGAAATTCATTTTCAAATTTACTCGCGTTGAGATTTTTTATGTATTGGCAAATACTAGGGGCACATGTAGCTCCAAATATCATAACATTCATCACAAATACATCGGGACTCTTTTCTTCCACACAGTTCCGCCAAAGAAAACGTTGGACATCGCAATCTTCCGGCCTTACATGCACCTGGTGGAACATTTCCTCTATGTCACCACAAACAGCCACAGATTTCTGCCGAAATTTAAAAAGTATTGAAGGCAATGAGGCCAAATAATCAGGTCCCTTCAGTAAATAAGAATTTAAGGACATACCATTCGATGTGGCTGCCGCATCCCAAACAACCCTCGTTTTATTTGGTTTGTTTTTATTGAAAACCGCGAAAATTGGAAGGTACCACTTTTTCTTCTCACCACGTTTAATTTCATCAGAATCTAATTTACGAATATAACCTTTTGCCAAATATTTAGAAATGGTTTCTTTGAAAATAGTAAAAAGTTCTAAATTCTGACGCAATTTTCGTTCTAGGCAGATTAAACGTTTAAGTGCCATCTCATAACTATCAGGCATTTCAATTAAATCAAACTTCCACAAAAGAGGAACCTCGTAATGTCCACACTGTTTATATTTTGTAAACCTTTCTAACAAATCTAACGCTCGCGTCTCACTTTCTGCTACAAGTGGGTTCTTTACACTAACTCCCACACTATCTAGTGAGTAAAAGCTTCGCACCAACTCATCTAATTTATCTTCTCTTCCAGAGCAATCGCATATATGAAAATTAAAATTGGTACTTGCCGTTTTACTTTCTGCAACAATACCGTAAACAAACCATCCAAGTTTTGTACAAACTGCAACAGGCTCATTTGGTAATCCCTCACGGATCTTACTTGAGACTCCCAGATTAAAATGATTTAATCCAATTAATATCTGCGGTACAGCATCATTGTAACTTTGCACCGGAAGATTTCGCAAGTGGCGATAGCGCTTCGATAATGCTTTATAATTAAGAGATTGAATAGGCAAATTTAAAGATTTCACAGTAGAAACATCAATAGCCATACGTTTTTTATTACCACCTGAAATGTATACTTTTAGTTTTCTTGAGTTTTCTTCACTTCTTTCCATACCTCCTGTCCACCGTAAACATAATGGGCTTGGTACACCATCAATTTCTAATTGTTTTGCCAATGACTCATCCATCAGACTTATAGATGACCCCTCGTCAACAAAGGCAAATGAATTAATTGTTTTATTGTTTCCAAATATTTTAATTGGAATTATTTTGAATAAAGTATTTTTAATTTTTTCACTGTGTGTATTATTAACTTCTTTATTTGCTAAATCTGTGTTTTTACTTTTATTTTGATTTGTCATTTCATTTGATGTATTTGCTAATACAGAATATCGATGTAATGACGGATGGTGAAAATATTCGCACCCTTCCTTACCGCACTTTTTCTTTTTCCTACAGTCACCATTATGTTTAAACAAGCAGAACTTACAAAGTTTGTATTTTCTTACTGTGTTCCATTTCTCAACACGATCCATAGATATGTATGTTGGGCAGTTAGCGACTGCGCTGCAACTATTGTTGCTGTTACATACAATGCATTTGCGCTCACTATGAGAATGAATAAAAGCATTTTTGTTTGTTGTCGTTGCAATTGCTTTATTTATTATTTTTTCCTTTTTCCCTTTATTCGTATATTGATCAATTGTTATACTGCTAGCTGTCATACCAATGTTAAAAAACCACTTGTCAAATTCGAACAAATTTGGTTTTTTATTTTGAATCATCAGCTGAATTTTTTGATTTGCCCATTGCATTTGATACGAGGGTGGCAACTTTTGCAATATATCAAAAAGAAGTGATGAATTATTTATTTCATCAAGCATATTACTGGCGGTAATTGTCGATATCAAACTGCGGACTTCAAGCGCTAAGGAGGTAAGTGTTTTAAGATTATTTTCTTCTACTTTTGGGGAAGAATTAATTCTATTTTTTATGGAATTTATTATCTTTTCAGGTTGACCATACAGCATACGAAGTACTTGTAGCACACCGCTAACATTTGAAGGATGGATTAACATTTGCTGAACGCTGTGAAATGCCTCTCCCTTTAAGGCCTTTTGAAGGCGAATAAGGTTTTCGGCATCAGTAAATGCGCAGGCTGTGGTGGACCACTCGTATGTGGAAATGAATGTTGGCCAATCTTCCGGATCGCCAGAAAATGCGGGCAGTTCTTTGGGCAAAGATTGACGAGAACTAAGGTGGTTCTGCAGAACTCTTTGTGGCGGTGCGAAGTGTGGTGGCGGGCAAGGGGCCGCGTTAGCCTGTTCGTGTTGTGAAAAATTTATTTTTGATGCTGGGGGTTGATTAATTGTTTGCGGAACAGAATAAAATAAATTTTGTGTGTTATTATTTGTATGATAAGGGGCAAATACGCTGCCGGTGGGGTAAGTATTCACTGAAGGTAATTTAGGCTGCATTCGTTGCTGATAACCACTATAGGTGGGAATGGCCGTAGTACAATTTGGCACTGCGGTCACGGTTGAGGACGAATTTATGGCAGCCGATGTTACTATCGGTGGAACTAATCCAAAGGGGTTTGGTGGCATCGTATTAAAGCCACTGCACATAAATGCTGATTGACTTTTATTTGGCATACAAGATGCATTTTGATTGAAAGTTTGGTTCGGCAACTGGGGTATTTGTGAAACATTAGTGCTTTTCGAAACAGTATGTTGTTCGGTGTCTCGATGGGCGGGCTCAGATGAAGCCAACCATTCATGAACAGACTGATCAATATCTTCTGAAATTTCAGTGAGATCCTCAGCTTCCTCAAGAAGTTCATATTTTTTGTTTAGATACTCTTTATTAAGTTTGCGTTCTTCTTCTAACCTTTGAAGTTTTAATTCTATTTTTCGAGATTGTGAAGCATGAGAACGATTTGAGCATATACTTGAAGCACTGGGTGTAGGTGAATTTGACCTTGCAGCAGAACATTTAGTACATTTGAAGGTTATGTCATCTTCGGTGACATTAACGCAATCTTTGTGAAATATTTTCTGGCAATCAACGCAGGTTGTTATATTGTTGTCAGGGGGTTTGTGGCAAAATGAACATTCGTGATTGGGCTGTTCATTTAGCGCTTGACTGTCACAATGTGGTAAAGACATTTTTACTTACTGCGAGATTGGCAAGTGTTTACAGCAGATGTGGTCCAGAAAATGACAAAATACAAAAAGAATTTTAAAATTGTTGGAGGCACGCCAGCCTAGGGTAACTTTTAGTGACTTCCAAGGGGATTTTGAATAAAACACATGAGTTTCATAAAAACTTAATTTATTCAACAAATGTATTTCTATTAAAATTCCTAAATAAATAACATTAATTAGGAAGTGTATAATTTCAATATATATTAATGTTTATACATACTTTTTGGTATGGAAACCACTAAGAAAATATAGCAAATTTTTAAATTCAATATTTTATCTGGCCACTGCCAACTTTATGTTCTGGAACTTACTAATGAATAAAATGGCAGATCAATTTGGCTCCCAAATGTGGCTTTTTTAGTACTACCTTTTTAGTTTCGTTAAAAATTAAATATTCACAATCAGAAAGATATGAAATTTTCGATGTTTAAAATTAAGTGCTACCAGACGGATCATCTGAACTCAGGGTTTTTGGTAGTGGCGCTAACAGTACTGATTACTAAAACAAAGAAATCAGTTTTCAGTAAAAAGTACTGATTACTGAAAACAAATATCAGTATTCAGTAAAAAGTACTGATTACTGAAAAAAATCAGTATTCAGTAAAAAGTACTGATTACTGAAAACTAAAATCAGTATTCAGTAAATTTTACTGATTACTGAAAAAAGAAATCAGTATTCAGTAAAAAGTACTGATTACTGAAAAAAAAAATCAGTATTCAGTAAAAAGTACTGATTACTGAAAACAAAAATCAGTATTCAGTAAAAAGTACTGATTACTGAAAACAAAAATCAGTATTCAGTAAAAAGTACTGATTACTGAAAAAAAAATCAGTATTCAGTAAATTTTACTGATTTGTGTAAAAAAATGCAGTAATCAGTAAATGATTGATACTATATACTGTGGCGTGTTTTCACTTTTTTAAATAATTCAAAAAGGAAATCTGTTATTGGGTAAAACAAATTTATTAACATGGTAAAAACAACGAGTTATTTTAATTAACAATGAAAAAAAAAAATTAGATGTATTTGTGAATACATGCTGTGCTATATGCTGTTAGCTTTTCTAAGCACAAGCATTTCAAAATTGTTGTCGCTAAGTTTTTGTCTTCTGGAGCGATTCACAATCCCAGCAAAAGAAAACAGTCGTTCTACAGGTGCAGATGAGGGTAGTGGGGTATTATATTTTATAAAAACTTTTTTTATTGCATTGTGCTTATGCAGGCAATTTGTTGTTGTATCCCGGTCGGCCAAATATAAAATTGATTCCTCGAGATAATTTCCCACATCGCTTAAATTAGACTGTACATCATCATCTGGTTAAGAAAATTGGATAATCAAATATACATATTAATATAAATATCAAAGGAAAATAATGTGCAAAAGTTAACATCACCTTCTTCTCCAAAATCTAAAAATTAATTTTCCGCTCTAACCGCCAAAATTTTATTTTTTTACTTCATCGAGGCGTATTTTGGAATAGCCACCATTATCAATTTTTGTTAATGATGTGACAATTAAATAAATTAATTAATTCACTTTCTGCACTTATTTGGCATATTGAAAATATCAATTACCTCCACGAATTATTTGGCAGATTTTTTTTGACAGTTTGTACTTTTTACAAAAAAAAAATAAAAAAAACCCGTTCACGTCAATAAGAGTGTAATTTTTCTTTTTTCCATTTTTCCAACCAAAAAAACTTAGAAATGAATACCCTTATTAAGTTATTTTGGCAACATAAAAGATACAATCAATTTATATCTCTTCGCTACGCACCAGTTTTTAAAAAGAGGAAAATTCCAATTAAATTAAAGTTGCGCTAGGCTGCTGGCTTAAGACTTGTGTTTCACATGAAAGTTTTCACAATTAAGCCATGTTCTATTGCGATAAGAGGCTTAAAGTGTTACAACATTTTTCAGTCATTTATTCTTTTGTTTTCTATTTTAATTTTGGGATGTTGAGATTTATTCTATACTCTCCTCAATTGTTTGATGATTAAAAACGAAATCAGTTTTTGTCCCACATAATAGAAAAACTTAGTTGTGTTGGCTGAGCGGCTGGTCGTTCTAAATATTAAACTAGTAACTGATGATGATGAAGTGGATAATGATGGTGGCTGTGCCACAAATAAAAAAAGACTGACGATGGCTAACTAAAACTGACACGTTTTGTTTTTTCCTCAAAAAAAAAAAAAATTAAGCAAAAACTAAGAGAAACTTTTATTGTGAAAACTGTGCAGCACAACAAAAACATTCTATTCAACTAAATTTATTTGCTATTTTTAATCCTTCTCTCTTCCGAAACAAATTTGCCACAGGTGAAACATCAACTGCTGTCACTTGACTTATCTTCTATTTGCTATGCTTACAATTAACAATGCAGTTGGATATACTAAAAAAACAAAACACTGAATAATGTTGGACGTTTTTGTTTTATTAGAAAAACAAGTAAGAGTGCTATATTCTTATTTACCCTTCATCATGGTGCTATAATAGAGACAAATTATATAAATACCATTATTTAGATATACAAAAAATCTATTTTGTGCCACGCCAACTTATCGGATGTTTTGTATTCAGTTTCAAGATACTTGTACCTAATTTGTAAGCTTTGGATCTTGTCGGCCTCCAGATATACATATCGTTACCTAAAACGCAAAATGCCCTAACTAACAAAAAAATTCCAATCCAAATTTTTAACAAATTTCGATGTATTTTGATGAGATGCTTCAAAATTTGTAACACAGTTGGTTTTGAATTTTTTGGAAGTTAGGGCGTTTTGCGTTTTAGACAAAGATATACAAAATTAAAAAACAGCAACCACTATGAATTTATGGGTAAAATTAAAAGGCAATCGAAGTGAGAATGACCGAATAACCTTTTAGACACTTTTACGCAAAAAGTCACTTAACTTTTTATCCACTACACTTTTTATGCAAAATAAAAATTGTTTCAAATATTGAGATTATTATATTCTATAGCCTACTTTTTCAACAAATAGTAGTACAAAATAAGTAAAAAAAAATACTTTTAAAAAAATAGGTTCCCTACATCGCGCATGATCATAAAGAGGATTTTGTGGGCACAAATTTAAGAGACTTCCTTAGTTAACATGATTAAGAGCGAGCGATTCATTAGATTCATTGTGAAAGGATTAACTCAAAATTTTATATTTATTTAGCTTTTAGAAAAAATCGTTTGCTAAACGGTTAGCTTAAAAGTTATTTTTCATATGCCTTAAATGTTAAATTAAAAATTGTTTTGCTTCTACTGAAAATTTTTAATTTTGAGTCAAAATCATCTTTATGATCCAAGTACGGTAGTTCTTTTAGCTTAGGGAATTTAAAAAAAATACTGTCTATGTAAGAAACATGTGCAAATGTTCAATGTTTGTATGTATGTAGAATACGAATAGTAAGTACCTGTACACATTGTACATAAATATTTGTAAGCGCTTAATTGGTTTAAAAATATTTCTGCTGCAAAACAATTTTTCCAATTACAAAATACGTAAATTCACTCAAAAAACACAGATAAAGGTACAAATTCCCAATAAATAATTGAGCTTTCAACGAAGCATGTGTGTAATGCTAGGAACACAACTGGGACGAAAGACGAATTTCGTCCAGCACAACGAATTATTCGGAAGAAATTCGCTGTATAAATTCGGCGTATGAAACACAATAACGACGAAAAAACAAAATGGAAATAAAATATGTTGTATAAACAAGAAATAGTGGTACCATATAAACAAAAAATACTTCACAAACAAAACATTAAGAACAGTTGTGTTCCTAGCATAAGGGAGAAATGTAAAAGTTTCGCTTACGGAAAGCTTGAATTATATATTGCGCATAAAAATTGGTGAATGTAACCTTCAGTTTTACAAACTCAATTTCTTGTTGTTACCGTTATTCTTTAATATGCACCCTTACAAGCCTGCTTCGTACTGAGGCAATGCCATGGCTCTTCAAATGTTATATATTTTTTTTTAATGTCTAATTGCGCAGCGCATGCATGTGCGATTACTTTTTAGAATGTACCATTAGTGCTTCGCAAAACAACAAAATTTTTTATTGGGTTATGGCAGCAACAATGACAATGTTGCTTAGCATGCACTATTTTAATGCATTCCCTGCAGGCAAAGTAACTAGTATTTTGTCAGATATATACATGTTGGTTTTTACTTTAAACTAGTTTCACATTTTCTTTTTATATTAAACGATCGTATTTAACGTTGGGTTGAAATAGGAACCCAACTAGTTTAGTTTAATTCACTATTATAACAGTCTATAGCTAGTTGCTTTATTTAAGTGAAAAGTACTTTAAAAGCATATTACGCTATAATTTATTAATATTCATATGTTATACTGTATATCTGTGGTCGTATGGAATGCACACAAAAAAAATTGTAGATATTTTAGAATCGTATGTACAAATTTTTCAGATTGAATGGATATAAAAGGCGAAAGTTACACACACATAAAAACAAATATATGTATATTTGTTTCGAAGAACAAATAATGGTAAAAATAGACACTTGATTAAGCTGTTATGATACTTGCTATTTTTTGTATTTTTTCTATATTGGAGAACAGTGCAAATATATTTGCATAAGAAAACTGACTAAGTGTAAAGAGTATGAATTTATCATAAAAAATCTTGAAATGTCAAACAAATATACATGTGTTATCGATAAATAATCTAAGACTGTCAAAAAAAATATAAAATTTTTTAACTTAAAATTGACATATCCAGATTAATTGTTAGCACTGTTGCCAATTTTTTTAGTTTTTGATCGAAAGAAACGGTTATTAACTTTTTTTTTGCGATTTTTAACTTTAATGACGGTTTTTTGTGGGGAAAAAACGTGGGCAGTATTATTTGTTTTGTTTACATTTTATCAAATTGTATTTCTTGTTCTTTCTCGCATTTGTTGTTTCATTCAGTCAATCCTAAAAAAATCCAATACAAAAAATAGCAAGTATCATAACACCTTTAGCAACATATATATCCACCTATGTTGATTCGTCATTGGGCAGAATTACTTTCCAAACCATTTCATATGGTTGTAGTACCAGTTGAACTCAAAATAATCTATCAGCCATCACACAATTAGTAAGTATTGGTTTTTTGTAAACCGAACCATTTAATTGCAAATATTGAATATCAATAAGGTTTTGCAAGTTCAATTCATTTTATCAAAGCAACTTTTTCGATTTGAATTTGTAATTATGCTTCAAATTTGTTATGTTGTACACAGTCATGTCTAATTTCCGAATACTTTATTGGCAACACTACTTAACACTTACCCCCGGAAACAAATAGTGAGACAGAGAGAGAGAATATTACTATTGATGTATTGATTTAACAAATAGAATTCGGAAATTTTTCCATTTTTTTTATAAATTATTTTATTAACTCTGAGACCAACTAAAAATTTATGTTTTTTTTTCTTGTAGTGTAGTTTCTACAACAAACAAGTAGATAGATGGTCTTAATATAGTATTAAGCGGTGCAGCCAAAATTTCATAATTTTTAACATTTTTGTACACGTAACAACTAGTAATAAACTGGTCCAAAACCTTACTAGTCACGAACTTAGTTACAGGGCTATTACTCTTAACAATTTACTAAAACATATTCATAAGCTCAGAAACAAATAGAAGAATTGTATTTTCGTTGTGTAAAATAATTTGTACTCAAAAATTTTAATTGTTTAAACGAAAACTTTTTTATAAATCAAACAAAATAAAAATGAGGTCCTTTTTAAAATTTATTACAAAGTTTTAGAGAACCACCTGAAATTTGTGCATAGATGTCCTTGCAGCCATATTAAATTTAAACACTAACATACATACATGCATATTTATATAGTATATATATTCACGTCTATGTAAGGGTTTTGGATATTTGTGCATGATAAATATTTTTATGGCAGTTGCTTTGAGTTCATTTTAAGAGCATTTAAAGACACAATTATTTTACCCCAATAATTTTGGTCATCATACCAATTTACCCATTCTATCTATAATCTAACACAAACTGAACCACAATATCGGCCACACCTTCAAAAACACCCATTTTCTAAAATTCAAACTTTAAAACACATAAGCACACAAACATAACCCAACAGACTATCCCAAGCAAAATGTCAATGAGTGGTAGAATAACGTTATAAGAAGAGATTTCCAACAACATGACAACAAATATGATTGTAAATTAATTATTCTCGCTATAGTTTTGTAAGGACCAAATTTACAGTCATTAGTTAACTATTAGTAAACTAATGCGACAACTATTGGCTAACTAGCATTTCATATTAACTGTATATTGGTTGACTTAACTTTTTTATCAGAGCAAAAACTAGTAGCTCTATCAAAATACCAAATTTAAATGTTGCTAGCAGTGTTTTAATTTTTTATTATATCTAAATATAAACAAAATACCGAAATGTCATAGAAAACAAAAAAGTGGCGGTGTTACTGCTTAACAAAAATAATATGCGTGGAAGCGTAAAAAAAAACAAATTTAAGTAATAATTTTCAACGAAAAAGCTCTTGTCTAACTAGTGGTTAATGGGTAACAAAAAGCAGGAAAGCTGGAATAAAGTTTGTTGAAATATGCCATTAAAATTTAAACAAAGTGTTCGTAGAGAAAATACGTCTTATTATAGATTAGAAAAGTATTTTTCTTTAACCCTGCAGTGACTAACACTGTTTTTATTTTTGCGTGTAACTTTTTTTTGCTGCTATGAAAAGATCTCATTTTTTTGTAATCTCAGTTGATGGTACGCTCTTGCTTATAACGGTCACTTTGCTGCAGTAAGTAATGCTATTTTTGAGTTTTTGAAGTCATGTTAGTCAAAATGAATGAATGGAGCATTTCACAAATGTAAATAAAACTCTAAAAATATTTTTTGTTGCCTTTTCAGTATTATTTGACATGTTTTCTTAAATTACCAATGAATTTAAAATTTTTAATTTTTATTTTTTTACTTATATTTTTCATTGAAAAATTTGTGTTTGCGAAAGTGTTCCTAGAAGAGCTTTAATGAAATAAATGCAAAAATTTAATTATTATGGAAAACTTTCATATTATTGTTTTTTTAGACACTGGACAAAATAAGTTATCAAATTAAAAAATATTAAAATTATTTCATGTGAAGCTAACAAAAAAAAAATCGGAGTTATATTCATGTTAGCCGATTTGAATAACAATTAGTATTAATGTAGAAAAAAATAATGTTAGTACTCTAGGGTTAAGGTTATTCTATATAGACTTTTTAGCTTACCTACATTATGTTATAGACAAGTAATATTATCGCAAGGGAGCAGTTTTTATAATTAAATTTATTATTAAATTTTTAATAATGGGCTGTTTTCACAACACAAGTGACTGAACGTGTAGTAAAATATATATGAAAAGCACTCAGTTATTTGAGTGTTTTCCATATAAATTTTACTACACGTTCAGTCACTTGTGTTGTGAAAACAGCACATAAGACTTTTATAATAGTATTCCCAATACGTTTCTAACCTTAATGCTTATGTTACTAAGCTTGCTACAAGTTCTTTTTAAATCGTTTTGGTTTGTTGGGTAGTCTAAGCAATTTTCACACCGACTATCATATATTGTCACTGTAAAAGTCATCAACAAGCACGTACAAGTGTAAAATTTATTTACGTGACATAATTCGAATACTCAAGTGTTATAAAAACGCATATGTTTTTCAAATTTTTTAAATTTTTTTTAATTCGCCTGCCCCTCAGGCTGTCAGTGTTAGTTAAAGGTGATTGCTACACGATTCTTTGAGCGACCAAGACATTTTCCTAATTTTCACGTTAAGAGCGTATAATATTATGAAATGTGCAACCACAAAAGAAGCGTTTTACATATAATTTTAACTTACAAAGGAATTTGAAGTTTAAAGAAAGTTTGTTATTTTCTCTTTAATATTTCTTTTTTAATATTAAATTAAAATGCATAAGCTCGAGGTCTGTTGTATGTAAGATTTTTCTTTATTTATTATTATGGTCGAATAAAAATACACCTTGAGAAAAACTATAATTTTTAATATAACAATAAAAAGCAAAACGTTAATTGAAAAGTATTTGAATTAATTGTGTATGTCAAAGAAAAGAAACGTTATAGATAAAAGTTTTTGTAAATGCTACTACTATTAGACATTTTTTATTTCCATTTTAATAAAACAATATTCCTGCACATAAATATTCTGAATATATTTTTTTTAAAAAAAACTTTTTCTTCTTCGGAAAGCTACGGTTACTCTTTACTCATTTACATTAAAAAAAATTGTAAAGTGCAACAAAATGAAAAATCGATGCAAACAAATTTCAATTTATTTTTTATTGTTGTGACAGAAGCAACATGATTAACAAGACAATAATGTGATTACTTTGTTACTAATTATGACTAACATGACTATAATATTATTACTTTTTATCTTATTATGATTAACAGAATAATAATATGATTAAGGGAAAAATATTATGATATAATATAACGAATATATTATGCCATAACATGATTGAATAATAATCGTAATATGGTAACTACAAACATAATATGTTGCTCTTAGAATATGTTTACCACAACCATGTTTTTTCTTTGCGTGTAGGCAGAGTCTTCAGAGAAAAATTGGATTTTGTCCTTACCCTTGTTTAAAATTTGTCATAGTCAATAATGTGGCATAAAGGGCAAACAAATCGTAATATATTTTTGGAAATTTATCAAAATCAACCCATTTGGTATCTCATATATGTGACATTTATTTTCCTCAAAACTGTCAAAACTCAGCTCGTTTACATTTTATCATAAAACTTTTTTGTGTATATTCAAAAAAAGCTCTGTTTTTCAACAACGTTAGCTTATGAGTCAGAAGTTATGACGAAAGCTTTAAAAAAATAATTAATTCGAAAACACAAAAAAGGTCAAAAATTCGTATAAAATTTGAGGAACTTTTATTTTTTATGTTTTATTTTAGTTTATTTTTTAAAAAATGTTAAGCTATAGAAGATTTTGTTAATTTTTTTCTTTAAAAATCGTTTCGCTAGAATTTTTTTTTTTAAGTTCGTCGATTCAACGAAGAGAAACCTTAATGTACTAAAATTAAGAGTAGCCTCTCAAGTTTAAAATGTTACGTTTGACACATAAAGTTACATTTTACGCAATCATTCACATTTAATACAAATAGTCATAATTATCACAAAAGGGCACATTCTACATACATCACATTTATCACAAAAAGTCAAAATATACGCAAAAGACCACATATATTTTACAAAAAGTCAAAATTAACACAAAAGGTTAAATTTTACACAAAAAGTCACATTTTGCACAAAAGATCACATTTTACACAATTAAATACATTTTTCACAAAAAGTCTTAAATTTCAAGAAAGAATTTTCTTCACAGATCCAATGGTTTTTGAAATTAATCCAGTGAAAAACTACATTAAAATTCAACGTTAAGTTTCAAAGTAAAACGAATCGACTTTTATTCTAGTATCTGATAACATTTTTAACATATAAAAACATTTTGTTTTTAGTTTCAAATGATCTTTATCCAATTTACCTAAAACGCAAAGGCCCTAACTAACCCAAAAATTTTCAATGATTTTGATGTAACGATAGCTCAATTTTTAACGCTTTTTATGTTATTTTCCGACAATTAGTTTTTTTTTTAATCGATTAAGCGATCGTAAATTAGTTTTTGGGTACGTTTCTTGTTTGAAATATAAAAAATTTTCGCAAATTTTGTTTGTGTTATTTTCCCATTTAGCGATTTCAAATAAATTTTAGTGTTTTTTTTTTTAAATTTGCATTTTTTTCGAGAAGTTTAGCCATGTTCGCGATAGAAACGATTTTTTTGTGATTCTTTACAGCTTTCATGATTTTTGATTCATACTAGACTTTACTAATACACTGCGGTTAGAAAATTGGCGATTTTTAGTTCAACTAAAGTTTTTTCGAACGAAAACTTCGAATACACAAAAACATGCGAATTTGAGAACAAAAATTTATTAATTATTTGGATTCAAAAAATGTTTCGCTTTTAATTCGAGGCGAAACTAAGAACATATGTACCTGTCTGTATATTTATTTATGAGTTCAATATTAAATGTAGAGACAGTAATAAGTCTCTTGCAAATATACCTGTAACTCATTTCTTAATAATGATATCCGAGGGATATCGAAATATTGGAACAAATAAATTTAATAAATAATATATTTATTTTTAAAAATAATTGGCCTCGAGCTCGAAAAAACTTTTTATTTTAATTAAAAATAGGTCGAAAAAATAATAAGATTTAATTTAATTCTTTTTCGTTTTTATATTCCTGTTACAATATGTTTGGTTCTACTTTCATAAGCTAACATTTTAAATTGCATTTCCCGCGACGACCTTCACCAGTATTCTTTCCATTTAACTGGTTTGTACTCCTGCGTAGATTTTGTGTATTTAATTTTAACATTAAAGGTAAAAGGATGTGACAATATTTTGCTCTTGTTGTACCCACTCCACAATAGTGGAGATATCCGTCCAGCAGGCAGGCTGGCTCTCTATTTAAGCCTTGTGGGCAAATTGAAAATATGTCGAAAAAGTCAATAAATTCATAAGCCCCCAAACAATCTTCTTTCTGGAATATTGATTTTGTGCCCATAAATTATCTTAGTTTGTTGGTATTTAGATTTAATTTGTTCCAAAATTATTTTATGGCACTTGGAATCACCTTATCTTATAGTTATGAAAAAATTAATTGCAAAAAAAAACATATAAGATAATAACATATTAAAACAACTGAATGAATAATAAAATGGGACAGAAAAACTCTCTCGGTATTTGAAAAATCTTATGAACACTAATTTAATCAGTAATCACAATTTTTATGGTTAACCTTTTTTGTCGATTTGACGTGGTTTTGGTACCAGTATAAATTAATAAAAACAATTCGGACCAAAGCTAAAACACGTAAAAGATTTAGAAAAATAAATATTGTGTTTTCATCAGTGTATGCAAAAAGCAGCAATCATCACACACTCTTTAATACACTCAAACAACCTCACTAACATCCCTCCAGATAACGAGACTAGTCCATATATGCATGTAAAGAGTAGTCCATAAAGGAGTAGAAGTACTCTAAAACTACTCCAAATATGTATATGGGTAAAAGGTGGTCCATTTAACATTACGATGTCCTAGGAGGGGACCATATTACCCTGAACTTTGTGAACTTACTTCGGTACAAAGAACTTTAAAACAAAATAAGGCGCTTGGCCTTGATGGTATCTGCTATGAATGTTATATAATTGCACCGATTTGTTTTGTAAAAGAGATTATTTCAGTTTTAAACGTCATTTTCATCAAAGAAAAGATGCCAAATAGTTTCAAGAAATCCATTGTCCGTCAATTTATTGTGGGCTATCTTTAATTGATAATTTCTGCAAAATTTTAAATAATATACTTTTAAATCGCCTTATTTACTCGATAGATATCAACAATATTTTAAATGAATACCAGGCTGGTTTTAGGAAGCAGGGGGCTACTCTCTATTGCGATGCGACAACAATTTCGATGCGAAAGCTAACTGCCAACTTGGTATACTCTACCACTTTCGCAAAATCTTTTGAAAACGGAGCAATACTGGCAACAAAAATGAAAGATGGCGCAGATTGACATTAATGAAATGCTTAAATATGTGAAAATATTTGAAATTGGAAAATTTAAATAAAATAAATAGTGATAATTAGCGAAAAGAAAATAGTAAATAGATGCGAAGGACAAAAGCGCAAACGCATTAAAGAGTACCATTCGCTAGATTTGCTACCATTTTCTTTCGCATCGCAATAGAGAGTAGCCCCCCTGTACTCGACAGTTGACAATGTGTTTAATCTTGTGAATATAATCCATTTAAACAAAATAAGGGGTATGAGCACGTAAGCATTTTTTGTTGATTTCTCATGTGCCTTTGATATGATACCAAGAAATGCACTTTTCTATAAACTTTCGACGATGGGACTTTCACCAAAATTCGTTCGCATATTACAACTTTATTACGAAAATAACTCAAGGAAAATCCGATATGATAACGCTTATTTTGAAGCTTTTTGCGTAGATTGTGGTGTAAAACAAGGTTGTATTTTAAGCTCAATTGTATTTTCCTTATACCTGTACAATTTAAGTGATATACTACCTGGTGGTGTAACAGTCCCGGATAATCCAGTAAAAATTCTCCTCTTCGCAGACGACATTGTCAATTTATCCGATTCACCAATTGAACTACAAAATATGATTGATGCACTTTGTAAGGACTGTACTAGAATATCTAAAAACCTTTAATGGAATTATGGGACTGATAACATACAGATTATTAATAGCTACATATACCTAGGAATGGGTCTCAACTACGATTTTTCCTTTAAAAACCACACCAAAAATAAATTGACTTTTTTTAAAATGGAAATAGCATCGACATGGTCCAGGTATATAAACCATCCTAAAATATCAAACAACAAAAAGCTTAAAATTTTTAATACGGCGTCAAGATCGATCATGCTATGTATATGGAGCACAAATTTGGGGTTTTGTTTAATACGATGAAGTTGAAAAACTTTTTAGATTTTTTATTAAAAAAATGCTATTTTTACCAAAAAACACTCCTTATATGCTCTACTTAGAAACTGGTTTATGCTCCTTACACTTGGAAATTTTCAAGCTTCACTTTGGCTACGTTAATAGAGCTCTGCGCCTACCGAATAATAGATTACCACGTATCGTAGCTGAAAAGATGATTGCTGAAAAAACTTATTGTGCTGAAGAATGGTCAAAGCTGTGTGAAAACATTAACTTTGTCCCTGAAAATACGCTGATTCCTTTATGCTCATACTCAACATCAATTTTAGAAGGACATTCTAAAACAAAGAATTAAATTACTTAGTTAACGTTGCAAAAAGCTCACAATTCCACGATCTATACTCCCAGCTAAATTATTGTATGAAACCCATTTCGGAATCAAATTTTTCGCCTCGAACAACAACTTTGTTAAAAAAGCTAGAGGAATGAATTCAGAATGAAATACTTTGGTAAAATCGCACTTACTTTTAAAGAAGTGGTTAATATATTAAATAAAACTGATTATTATAATATGTTATATGAATATTTAGAAATTTGTTTAAAGTATAGAAAATTAATAGTTGAATAGTTTGCTTAATAGATTTGAAAAATAAATAAATATCTAGGTGGTATATGTACATATTTAAATAATAATAATATAAATAATCTTTAAAAATAATTAAAAACCTTGTTAGTAAAATAGTTTAATGAATTTTATACATAATTTTTAAATTATAAAGTAATCATATAAATGTAATAGTTACAAAATATATTAAATGTAAATTTTACCTACATGAATTTAAAAAAAAACAATAAATCATTAATCAGCTTTTATTGCCAATCTGGCTCTCAAATATTATGTTATGCCAAATATAGATAAGAACAATATTAACTCATTCGAATTGTAAATAATTTAGATTGTAAGATATTTGTAAAATATCTGTTAAATAAATAATTTATAATTAAAAAATAAACTAAAAGTAAGCTGATTGTCTTACACCAACATGCTGAAACGAAAGGAAATAAAAGTTACAAGAAATAAAAAAGCGAAGCCGGAAAAAGGCATAAAAAACGTGAACAGTTACCTCACTCGTTAATGTCCACATATGCTTGTAACTGTGTGTAAATGCTAAATGGTTGTATTATTGTAAAATTTTAATTGGCAGTTTGTATATGTGGTTATTAAAGAAATCCTCTTGGTTTTCCCGATTCTACTTTATTTTGTTTTGTCGTTGTTCTCTTTTTGTTTGTTGTATTTTTTTTTGTACATATAATTTTCTTGCTTTAATTTGGCTGAACAGCCGATTTCAGTGTTGGCAGACCATTGGACATGTATAATTGTCTGTCTGTTCAGTTGACTGGTTTGGTAGTTGTTTGGTTGGTTGACGGGAAGGTATGGTCTGTCGAGTGTGCATAAAATATTTTTGTTGGTTGTTTTTGTTCGTATTTTTCACATTTAACCGCAACTGTTGAAAATGTGTACGTGCAGTTACAAATGCGTAAACTGTTTTTATAGGTTTATGAGACAAAATAGTAAAACTTAACACCATCTACATATGTACAATGTACATTATACATACATGTATGTACTTACACACATCTACATAAGTAAGGGATATGACAGATTTTAAATGTGTGTAAATAAGGTGCTTGAGTAAGTGTATATTACAACACCCTGCAAATAATTTTGGACCACCTGATCCATTTTGATTAAATGTCATTGTTGAAAAGTGTTTGTAGTGAAACGACATGTCTTCGTTTTTTATCGACATGTTTTCGTTTTTAAACGAAGTTAAAACTAATCCTCTGGTGTATACAATGGAGTAGTTTAAGACTACTGCTTTGTAACCCAAAGCTGGGATATATGGTCCTGCCCTAGAACATCGTAATGTAAAATAGACCATGTCTTTCCATACGATTGGGTTACTTTTGGAGTAGCCCTAGTCCCTTGTGAGCTACATTATATACGCGTGTTTGGACAAGTCCTATTATTTGTAGGGCATCGATACATGTTTATATGAATGTATATTGAATTTGTATTTATATTGCATGGATATTAACATGGAATTGACGTAATGACGTGCTTCAACTATAACAAAACAAAAAAGATGTTTAAACATATTATGGGTAAATGTATGTCCTGCCCTCTGCTTTTACCTTTTTTTATATCACGGTAGATACTGCTGCCAAACTGTTGTCATTCGTGTTATATTTATTTTGATTTTATCTTGATGTATTTTCCTCAGCCCACTTTAAGGCATGTAACAGCAATTTACAGTAAAGAACAATTGCTTACTGCACAGTGACCAAACGATTGAACGAAATAGGAGAAAATATTAATTCACCTCCTTAAGTTTAACCAACTTAAACCACCAGCCATTAACCGAATATGATAAACTATAGTTTGCTCAAAACCGCAAAAAATGTGTAACCACCGTTTCAAAGTTACACTTTATACATAAGCATATAAATTTTTTGTTGTATGTAATAGACATTTTTTTTTTGTTTCAATGCAGGAACATTTATTAACCCTTAAGTGTATACCTGGGCCTTGCCAGGCATTTTTTGAATTTTTCCAGTTTTTTTTTATAATTATTATGTATATTAGCAAGAAACTTTATGTAGCTATTCCGCAAACAAAGTGTTTTTTACAAGAAAATGAGGAAAAAGTGTAAGTTTAAACATCGTGGGCGTCGCAATTGGCCAAATGAAAATTTTGTGCATATTGTATCCACTTGGGCCTGGCCAGGCCCTTCCCTACACAGAAAAAAATTAAAATTAATTTCAATTAAAAAATTTGTGATATTAATTAAAAAATTAATTAAATTTATAGTATCAATTAAATAGTATCAATTAAACGTTTAATTCACTTGATTAAACGTTTAGTTCACTTGATGAAACGTTTAATTTATTTAATTAAATTTTTAATTAAAACTGATTTTATTTTTGATTAATGCTTTAATTGGTGAAAAATTTTGAAGAATTTTTTCTGTGTATTATAAATATACTGACGTAAATAAATTGAAATGAAACGTACTGTTTGTTTGAATCACATAGTTGTGCTTAAGAAGCAAAATTCCGCAAAAATTAAAAAAATCCGCTTAGCCGTTTTTGTAAAAAATGTATTTTTGTACTTATAATATAACTGTTTTTGACAAATTCTTAAATTAGAATTAAAAATTCTGCGTGGCACTTAAAAAAATATATAATAATAATATTTCTCAATAATTAGGCAGATAACTGTAAAATAAAAACATATTTTACGAGAAGACAACTGAAAATGTAAATATACGTGTTTAAAAACGGAATAAATAATGTAATATGAGTGTAACAACAAAATAAAAGCCTTTATCGATTTTGGCATCATTAAATTTATTAAATATTATGTAATTTATTCATTCATAAGTACATTAAATATGTTTTGTACACATACTTTTCAAAATGTGATGATTTTTATGCTTGTACTATAAATTTTCACAATTTTAAATATGTATTCTGGCACAGCTTTTAATAAATTATTACAGAAATTGGCATTATCCTTTTTTTCTTTGTATTTTTGCCAATATCTACAGATCTCAAACTCGCCAACGTATTATTAGGAATAATGAGTCATGCAAGTTGTTACCCTTGTACGTGGTGTACCGCAAAAAATGGTAATCTTGACTCTTGCGGAGAATACAGAGCAATTAAAGATTGTGTGGAAAATTTTGAATCATGGAAGAGAGCGGAAAGTAATAAAAAAGATGCTAATAATTATAAAAATTGCATTAACCCTCCAATTTATTCTGTTGACAAAGATAGAGAAATAATAGTTTCAACTCCGGAGCTGCATTTGTTACTAGGCGCGGTAAATCATATACATACATATATAAACATATGTTAGTTGAATTTGAGGAAGAAAGTTTAAAATGGGCCACACAGTGCAATGTTTCTCGAGAAATATTTAATAAAAGTCCATTATTTGCAGGAAATGCGTGTAAAACTTTATTAGAAAAAGTGGATATTTTTCGATCCTATCGAAATTTAGGCTGCTTAAAGTATGTTCAGTGCTTTCAAGACTTTCACGAAGTTGTTCATTCTTGTTTCGGGAGTATACTGGACCCAAAATTTACCGATCACAATTTTCGTAAAAGCTTTCTTGACTTAAATATCAGCGTTACACCTAAAATTCATGCGGTCTTTTACCATATTGAATATTTTTGCAACAAATCAAAGAGAGCTCTTGGGTATTACAGCGAACAGTCTGTAGAATCTGTGCATGCTGATTTCAAAAAAACTTGGCAAAAATACAAAGAAAAAAAGGATAATGCCAATTTCTGTAATAATTTATTAAAAGCTGTGCCAGAATACATATTTAAAATTGTGAAAATTTATAGTACAAGCATAAAAATCATCACATTTTGAAAAGTATGTGTACAAAACATATTTAATGTACTTATGAATGAATAAATTACATAATATTTAATAAATTTAATGATGCCAAAATCGATAAAGGCTTTTATTTTGTTGTTACACTCATATTACATTATTTATTCCGTTTTTAAACACGTATATTTACATTTTCAGTTGTCTTCTCGTAAAATATGTTTTTATTTTACAGTTATCTGCCTAATTATTGAGAAATATTATTATTATATATTTTTTTAAGTGCCACGCAGAATTTTTAATTCTAATTTAAGAATTTGTCAAAAACAGTTATATTATAAGTACAAAAATACATTTTTTACAAAAACGGCTAAGCGGATTTTTTTAATTTTTGCGGAATTTAGCTTCTTAAGCACAACTATGTGATATCCAGCAAAAAAATTCGATGTGCCCTTACCCCCCCAATTAAGTTAGGTTCAAGGCCACCGTGGAGTTTATCCTATAGTCACAAAAACTCTATACAAAATACTAGTGGTCCCAGCCAGTTTCAGGTGGTAGTTTGTGCCACACAAAGTAGGTATCTACTTAAGAGTTAAAAAGGTAGCATTTATTTTGAATTCTGAAATACCTTGTCATTGTTGCAGGCTTTTTTGTATAAAGTTTTTGTGTATGAAGGACGTGTATTATGTATAATTTTCAATTTCTTTAAGCATAAATTGTTAAAGTAAAAGCTAAAACCGAGGTTTTTTGTCAGTTTTCGGTTTTGGGTTTTAGGCATTTAAAACCGCGGTTTCGATTTCGGTTAAAGCCGAACAGCAATCCCTAAGATAAACACATGAAAGCAGCAGTCATTGGTACACAATCCTTTATTGTATTCTCAAAATCTAAAAGTAGCAACGAAAGTATTGAAAAAAAATTAAAGGACAAACCCACATAAAATCTCAAAAGCTTGAGTCACATTTATCTTAATTTATTTTAATTCTTTTTTAAACTAAACTGTCACTTGTTTTGAAAAATTTATGTTCGAAAAGTGGAAAACAAAATAAGAAAACTACCCAACAGGCTTTCCTGCCACGAAAAAGGCTTTAAAAGAGCATGATTTTTGTTCGTGATATCCTACTTTGGAGCCCTTTTTTGTAACATTAAAATGAGCTTTTTTGAAAGTATCAGTTAGGTGCTTATATCGTGGTGTCAATCGGTCCTGAGTTTTAGGAGCACATACACGGCACCAACGTTTTTATATATATAGATAACTAGTTGTTTGGTCCCGGCTCTGTTCGGAATTTTCTAAATAAAAATAAAAAATTAAATACTGGAGAATTTTGTTTATAACTTGACCCCAGTGCCATCTATCGGGAGCTTTTTTTCTGTAAACCATCAGTGAAAGTAGACCTTTCCAACGCATGTACTCGTTTGAAAATCGGTTGAGTGGTTCTCGAGTTATAAAATCACGAACAAAGGATAACTTATTTTATATACTTAAATATATTTAGATAAATTTTAAAAGTTATTATTTTTGGTCATGTTCAAAAAAAAAAAAAAAAATAAAAATTGAACTTGTCAGCCTAATTTTCCTTTCCTAAATGAAGACATTAATTAATTTTTTTATTAGTAATGCCGATTTTTTGTCAATCTTATAGATTTTCTAAATTGTTTTAAAAATGCCTTTTTAGAACCTAAAAAGTTTTTATAGAATTTAAAAAGTGTTATCAAATTTGAAATGTAAAAAATACTTACGGTATACATTAAACTATAGATAATACATTAAACTATAGTTTAATGTATGCAAAACACAGGCAACTCTTTTACAAAACCACCGTTTAACGTACAACAAAATATTAATAAATTCAACCACAACTCTATGCAGCATTTATTTGTTTTTCATCACATTGTATCATTCTTAAATGAAATCGTTAAAACACGAAAAAATTAACTTCTCTAAATGAAGCTTCTAATTGAGAGGCAGACATAAAATCTTTCCCTTCTATTAGCCAACCCACGGAAGAGCTTTAAATCAGCGCATTCGGAAGCAAAAAAAATATTTTACTGCTTCCAAGCACCTTAAGATTTTTTGTTGCGAAACTGTTTATAGGCGCGAGTGAGTTACTAACAAAGTAAAACAGCAAACTCTTATTAAAGTGAAAAATAGAAATTTATTTCAATTGCAAAAACTTGCTTCAATTATGAGATGTGAATTTTTCTGCAAAAATTCCACATCTTGTGCAAACATTTTTTTTTTTAACTAATAAGAGTAAATAACTCATTGTGTAAAAGTGACTTTTTGTAAAATATGTGATTTCTTGTGAAAAATGTGAGTTTTTGTGTAAAATGTGTCAAATTTTACATTACGTTAAAATCAACATTGCGTAAAATGTGACCTTAGTAAAATGCTTCTATATGTGTAAATTTTTACTTTACGGTGTGGACATAACACCATAATTTTCTTAACACTAGTAAGCACAATGAGTCTTCCAACGCCTCTATATGTTCGTGATCACTAGGGTTGAGATTTTTATGCACTAAACTATCGAAAATATGCACTCAAATGCCAAAAGATGCATTAAAAAAATAAAAATATGAACTAAAAACTTGAAAATTTTCAATAAAAAGCAGTTTTTATTATTTTATTTAAAACAAAAAAAAAATTCAGTCAATTAATATTGTACAAAAGTACAATATTTTTTAAAACTTAAGTTAAATTACTAACGTTTAATGAAACGTTTGTTTGCATAAACAAATACATAAATACTTTTTTATGTTATCAAAAGTGAACTTGTTCGGAAGTAAAAAACTTTTGTACATGGAAAATAATCTCTCAACATTAACCGAAGTTATAGGAGCGTACTTGAAGGATGCCAATTACAGAAAATATATTTTCTATCCCACATTTAATTCCAGATCTACAATGGTTGAAATTTGTTTTATTTTTTGAAAACCTATACTTTTTTGCAAAACTTTTTGGATTTTTTAATTTGTTGGGCTAAATTAAATTAAATTTACTTTTTGCAATATCAATTATTTTGAGCAGACTATTAAGTGAACTAAATCTCGTAGATAGAAAATACAAATTATAACTGATGTTTTACCTTTTTTAATTGCATAAGCATCGGTAGCAACAAACTCTTAAAAGTTTTTTGAATAGCCAGGTTCCGCATTTTGTTTATACTGGCTGCGGAGATAACGGTAAAAAATGATACATTTTATTAAAAATTGCAACTCGAGAAGAGCCTTTAAAAAGATTTTTTTTAGGTATAAAACCAATAAATCAATATTATCGAATAAGATTCGAAATTCGACCAAAAAATTTTTTTTTACCATGAAAATTGTATTAAAAAAGTAAAAACTATTTAACAAAATGTACTTCATATGATAAAGGAGGCAAACTTTTTTAATAAATAATCTTTTAAAAAGAGTGTACAGTTTAAATGTTTATGTGTCAAACGATTTCATTCCTTTGATGAAACTTGATCTAGAGAACATCATTTCACTTATTGAGAGATTGAAAGTAAAGCGTCAGAAAGAATATCCAATTACTCTGTTATTTTTCTTGTTTTTTCTAAAAATTAGTAGTGCTCCACAAGCTTGCCAGTATAGCACTTTAAGTGCTTGATTTAGCAAATTTTTTCGAATTAGCACTTAAAATTTCGAAAAAGTGCTTCGTGCTAGTTTAGCACATTTTTATATTTTTTTTTTTTTTTAGCATTTTTAGCACTTTTTTTAGATCCCAAAACCACTTAAATCTCAATTCAAGTAAAATATTAATTCTTTAAGTTAAGTGAAGTAATATACATACATATGAGGCATATAGCTTTTTTACAATTTTTGCAAATAGGAAAAATGGCATAGCATGGTCGAATATTGCATTTTTTTATACCACATTCAAGTTTTCGTATCAAACGCAATTACCAATTAGTAATGCCAGAACTCAGTAAAGCTCGTTGGAATTCTGGCACTTTTGACTTTTATACTTTTTCCGAGATATCAATTTTAATTATTTTATATTTGTTAATTTGTATGTGATGCTTATACTATGTTCACACTTGAGTTTTTAAACGCGTTTAAGCAAAATGTTGATTAAGTTAATCAAAACCGTTCACATTACATTTGAGATGATTAAGATGACAGATGCTTAAGAAAAAAACAAAACAAACAAATTTATATTTCTTTAAAGTATTAAAAATTGATACAGAAATACTTTTATAAAGTTATCAGAAGATTATTTTAAACATATTAATGCTGAAATTGTGAAAATTTATGAATTATTTAATACTACATTTACATTAGGCCGAAATCTTGTAGATTTGATTTAAAATCTTCTTCGAAATCTAGTGCGTTTACATGACATTAGCGAGATTTTGTTTTTATAACAAAACAACACTAAAAGCCTTTTCGTTACACATACAAACACATAAGGAAATATGATTAAAAAATTAGCATTGCCTTATATTAATAATCAACGATATTTATTTTATCAATATTATTCGTCTTTTTTATTTTTTTACACTTTTTTATTTATTTATTTTATAAAACTTTTTAATTTTTTTTTTAACAATTTTTGTTTGTTTTTATTAAATGTCATTTTTTCTTGTGCAGGGAAGTATTTTTTAGTACTATATTGAAAAAACCATAGTTGCATCATTAAGTACTACTAGATTTTGAGTAGATTTCGTCGAAATCTAGTCACGAAGTAGATTTTGTTTTGTATGGGAAATCCAGTCAAAAACAACTAGATTTGGCTCGAAATCTCGTAAGTACTAGATTTTGCGTAGGTGTAAATGTAGTATAAGGAAAAAAATAAAATCATTAAGCAAGATCGTGGCCGGTTGTTCAGTTTATGTTAGCCGATTCTACATTACACTCAGTTTGAGGTATGTTCAGTAGATTCTAAGTGATTAATGAAGTGATTTAGTTGTAAACATGTCAATTTGAACTGATTAACAAATCACTTCAATGTATGGGAAATCATCTTGATTTTGATGTGATTAGAGCTTAATCACGTTCGAGTTGCTTAAACGCGTTTAAGAACCCAAGTGTGAACATAGTATTAGAGTGAAGATTGGTTTTCTGATCATACTATCAACAAAAATGTTTTTCATGTTTTTCATTAACTTATTCACAAAAGAACTAGAACATTTTTCCCACAGTTGTATTTTTTGTACAAACGGATAGAAAAATGTAGAACATGTAACATTAAGGCAACATATTTAAAAAAAATGTTAACTCTAAGGAAAAGTTTCTGAGTTAAGAATTTTAAAACGTACCGGTTTTTTTTTTACATTTAAGAAAAAAACTAATAATGTGAAAAAACAAATTTTCGATTAATCGACATAAATGATTGGATTATTTGTTTATCGAAAATAAGCAATTTTAAATTATTCGAACATATGATCGCTTAAAATTAATCGATTAATCAAACAACGGTTAATCGTTTGAATGCCCTAGTGAACACCCACAAAACACAAATGTTGGGGGAAAACCAGCCATACGAGTTAACATTTTAGGAGTTCCCTTCCCGCCGTGCTTATTATAAGCCAGAGCCACGTGGTTTCTCGAAGAATCCTCACTAATAACAGGGATCTCTGGTTAGCTTTATTCATTACCGAAGAAAGGAAGTTCTGCCAATTTTGCTTCTGCCGATTAACAGGTGTTGGCTGCCTCAAGTGATGGCATATTTCCAAGATTGATTCTGACATTCGCTTTTATTGCTTTTCACATTTAGTGTTTATCATGGAAATTGGAGATATTAAATTTTTTGCATTTCTTTTATGATTTTTCGCGCAAATTTCAGATAGATTTAAGGACGCATGCATACATTATATTAATATTTTTCCACCCTTTTCTCATAACGTTATTTCGTTTTTTCAGTTTTCTGTTTGTCTTCATAACGCCTTAAGTAACATTTTTTTTGAAAAACTAAATGCTTTTATTTAATAGTTGTTTCTTCATGTTTTCTTTATGCGTATCTGTGTAAATAAATAATTTCAAAGAGGAAATAATATTTTCTTTTCATATTCTTTTTTTAAATCCCCCTTATCCTATTTGCCTGATTATTATATGAAAGTTTAAAATTCAGCATATGATTACACGGTGCTACAGTGTAAAAAAACTTGGAAAACGACCTAGCGTGGGTTATTGGTATTGTTGAGTACATAAAAAATTGTGTCAAAAAAATTCAGAAACACCCTCAAATTCAGAAGTTATTTTAAAAAAACCGTTTTCAGTGATGTTCGTCAACTTATCGACCTGTAACTACTCAGTCAGTTCTTGTCCGATTTTAATTTGTTTAACGCGTTTAGAAAGAAAACTAATTACGGTTTAAAATGACGTGCTTTTTTTTATACATTTGTAAGTTATAACAATTGTTTTTGTTAAGAATATCTACAAAAACAAACGAAAATTATAAACTTTTTTGATTTTAGGTGCTTTTCATTGCTTTTTTTAATATGAAAGCTTATAAAAATTTATATTAACGTATGAAGAAAATTTAGTTCTTAACAAAACATGGTATCACAATGGCAAAGTTTAAATACTACCTTTTGGTGAAGGATATTGTTTTTAGATAAGAGTAAAAAAGGTGTAACTAGTTTAAAATTTGTGACAAGTGAAGTGATATCAATATTTAAATTTATTAAAACAAGTAAGCTTGTAATTTTTGTAATCCTTTAACAAATTTTAAATTGTGTGTAATTTTTTCTGCAGTGTGTGATAAGCGTAATAATTTTTATTATGTTTGCGGTTTATTCGCTGACAAAAAAAAGCCTTGGTAAATGCCTTCAATACAGTTTTTAACTGCTCAAACAGTTCTAGCAAATGGTATGAACCCGAAAGTATTTGTACAAGCTGTTTCAGTATGCTTAAGAAAACTAAGTCCGAAAAGTTTATAAGCCAGCCATTACCATTATCTTTCCCAATGATTTAGCATCATAAAATATTCCATAAACCACAAGACTGTTATTTTTGCCAAACAAACATCGCTGGTTATCAATATAAAAATCGTGATAGCATTAAGTATACTAATGTGTTAACTGGTACTAAGCCAGTATTAAGTGCAATTAAATGTAATGAAACTTTACATAAGCAAAGTGATGATGAATCTGAAAACGAGGAATGCGATATGGAATATTTACCAAAATCGGCTGAGCCACATTTTGTGTACAAAAATTGCAAATATAAGCCGATTTTAACAAATGATATCTCGTTTTTTTCTACATAAAATTATCTTTAAAATTAGGAAAAAAAATAAAAAAAATTAGATAATTTTGAGAAAAACTCACCTAATTTTTTGGAATATATTTTTTATGAATACATTTCATAAAAGCTTAATTCTTTGCCTTTCCAAAACAGTTTAAAATTTTGTGAGTTAGAGGTACTAAAGTGCTACGACCTACCCTAAAACAGTTTTTTGAAAATAACTCAAAATTTTGAGGGTGTTTCAAAATGGCCTACAACCCCCACTAGGTCGGTTTTCAAGTTCTGACAAAAAGTGTTTTTTTTGTAGCAGTGTGTTACAATTGGGGTAGAGTTATTTAATTTTCTAGTTTGCCTAAAAAGTGTTGTAAACACAATAGATTCTTTTAATAATTTTTCAATTGTGAATTGTAAATATAAGTGTTTGATTTTGCATTGAAATAAGTATTACAAAAAATATTTAAATTTTGTTAACAGCCCCTTAAGGCAGTTACTAAAATAAATACTATTGCTTTCTTGGGGCTGATTTCACATATCAGATTTAAATTTTTTTCTTTTATTTTTTGGGCTTTATAACCATTTAAATTGTGTTATTTTTCAGATTTTGTGTGCTTAAGTTTTTGTTTTAACATAAAGTTTATTCATTTATTTCGTAAAGACTCCAATACTAATAATAAAAACATGTTTTCTCTTTCCAATCATATTTAAAAATTTATTGGAAATTTTTAAGTTAGAAAGTTTTGATTTAATTTTGCTACAATTTGCTTTTATCGGATTTTTTTAGTAAATTTGCTATTCAAAAAAATGTTGGCGTTAATGGCCCTTTATAAGAATTTTTGTTTGCAAATTTGCCATTTTTTAGAAATTTTCCGCACGTTTGGTATTTTTAAGATATTAATTAATTCTTTTTTATTTCTTATGTGCATTCATTTTAAGTGAAGGGTTAACTATTTTTAAAAAGCCAATTTTTCTTGTTTCTTTCGGCAGCTGGTGTCAGAACGACGATTAAGCAAATTAAAAGTTTGTTTGAATTTAAAAAAAAAACAATAAGAAGTGTAAAAATAATATTTTTGCCTCTAAGGACTGTCACCAACAACAGAATAAAAGAATAAACACATATAATAAAAGCACAAGAAAAGTATAAGAGGGACCTTATAAATCAAAAAAAAAATTCTAAAAATAAAAAACAATGACAAAAATTAAACACTATTTTATAAAAAATACAATAAAGGAATCTTTTTGTTTACCTGGGCTTGGCTGGTTTCACACGGCATTTCCCATTACTCGTTCCCAATTCTTAAGTGGGTTTTAAATAAAACACAGCAACATGAAATATAGACACCAAGACCAGCCAGACACTCGCCGCTCAGTTTTAGAGCAATGTGGAAAATTTGTAAACAGTTTAACTTAAAAAAAAAAAAAATACATATACAGTGCAACCTCGGTTAACGCCATTAATAAAAATTAATTAATTAATCTATGATTTTTTTCGATGCAGAAAAAAATAAAGAAAAAATAATAATTAACCCTGCTGTTAGGTTAAGCCCATTTCGTCCAATTTTTTTACTGTTTCCCTTGTAATTTTTGAACGGTGATATATAATGACTTAGATTAAAAGCTCACGTGGTCCTTTTATAAAACAATGTTATAAACAAAAATTCGAGCATCTGACTTAAAACAGGACTGAGAAAAATAAAAAATTACGAATCTTAGGTTAAGGGACCATTTGGTCCATAGTATATTTTCTTTGGTTTTCATTTATTTTTTTACATTTATTTCAAATAAATAAGTATTTATTAGTTTTTTTTTATAATAATTGTCATTGCACGATGAGCAAAATATTTTTCGATTAGTTTTGCAAACAAACTTGCTGCAAATGGAGCATTTTATGTCAGACTTAGACTTGCAACAACTACAAATTCCACGCTTTCGAGCTCCTAAATTAGAAGTATCGTTATTATAAGAGGCCACTGGAACTATGCATCGTATTTCAGTCAATAATTGTGCTGAAAACGCTTGTTGAGGTAATCTAGTCTGTTTCATCATATACGTCTTAGCCAGAGAAAGTGCTAGTTGCCGCAAAAACTCTGTACTCCTGCGATTCCGATCAGCTGGAGCCCATGAAACGTCGATTTCAGAAAATAATAGGTATGCATTCAAAGCGGATATATCAAGTATATTTGCAAATACAATGTTTGCCCATCTTTTTGTTTTGCGTTTTGTGCTGTAGGAACCAATCATTTGATCAGCAGTATCAACGCCACCTAAAAGAAATGAAGCATTAAAAATTATAGGAGAAGATAGCACTAACATACCTTTTGTTGAATTGCTCATCAATGGTCACATTTTCGTGGCAATTGTAAAACATTGGAAAAAGTTGTTGCCAAAGGTCCCACAGTTCACGTATAGGAGCAAATTTATCGCAACTACGCATTTGTCGTCGACTCAAAACATCATCGAAACGGATGGCACTATTCATCATATGAAATGTATCTTCAGACATAATTGATCGGAAAATGGGGCGACCAAATTTTCCATCAAATAAACCATGAACATCTTAATTTTTTCCACTGTCAATAATACACTTTATATAAGCCAACTTTTTTGCTAAATTAAAAAATATACTTACCGACATACGCCTGCAAGAATGAGTACTGCTATATATGCGCGCAATGCGTCTTCATCAATATCTTTCCATTTGCCACCAAACTTGACCCTGCCGTACTTATTAGTATTTTCGATTATAATTCTTTCAATTGGAGGCGAAAAAAACAACAAAAAAGCTGACAGCATGTCAGTGCATCTGGACACTGCAAATCGAGTTGGTCCTGGTTGTGTTGAGATAATATTCTCAGCCGTAGCTCCAATAGGCTGCGGTAATGGAGTGGCACTCCAAACCATTTTGTTTTTAGCAATAAAAAACGGATCAACAAAGCTAGCTGCAGCAAAAATGGGTTCCTGTTCAGCATCTGATTCAGAAGAACTTGATTCGCCATTTTCTGAAATATAATCAATTTCAGAATCTGAATATCAGAGTCACTTCCTGCATGAAGCAGTGTTCGTATCTCATCTTCGCTCAAGTTTGTCATGTCGTAAGTAAAACACCTCTGAACTATTTAAAACAACACACCAACTGAACCAAGCAGTGCAAAAATGTGTACTTCTTTACAACAAAAATTTGAAAGGGGAATCCCACAATTGCCTTTTACATATTTAATCTATGTTGATTAAAAACGAAAAAAGGGGATGCCATACTTGTTTTTTTTCATTTTCTGTTTACATGGACCAAATGGTAAGATTTTTTAACCTAACAGCAGGGTTAAAAAAGTTATATGGAATTCAAACCTTTCTGCGCCACCCTGTTCAATCACACACTGCGTATAAGTATTTTCACCCCTTTAAATATGTATACAACACAATAATAATAAAAAACTATACAAAAAAGCTTAAATTCTTAATAAAAATATGTGCTTATAGTTTCTAAGAAACTTATTTAATTGTATTGCTCTTTCCAGTATTCATTACAATAAACATTCAATAACTTTCAATTGCTATTGCTTCAACAAATATTTATGCAGTTATTCTATTTTACGATTTTACTATTGAAAATTTTCCATCATGACTTCAGATAAAAAACGAAAGACTTTAGAGTGAATTTCATTAAAAATGGAAACAAAACAGAAATTGAAGAAAGAAATTCACGCCATGGTATTAACAATAAATTTAAAATCCAATTACGCGCTCCATTTAGTTGTATACGGCTTTCTGTCTTTCGTTTTGTCTACGTGCATTGTTGGTGTTATCGCTGTTAAAATTTCCTGGTCACCCATCCCTTTATATTGCGCGGTTATAGGGAATGTATTCAGATTTAGCTTAAGTTTATAAATGAATTTTACGACAAAAATAACAATTATAAAGTATCTGAGAGCAAAATCATAGACACCATTTAGATCGCTTTCAATTATATTTTCACAGAATCATATAATTTTTTAATTCTTGATTTTGTTGGCAAACATAGTTGTAATTTTGACGGCAATAATTTTTTTTTACAGAATATATTATTATTTTACGATTTTTATTAGTTTTTTTTCCTTTTTTGATTTATATTTTTTTGTGGCAATACAATGTCTGTTTATTAATTTTTATATCACATTTTCCATAAAATTTTTACTCAATTTCGTTTTTAATTGAAGCAAATCCTTTAAACGGTGTCCTAAAAATTCTAACTCAATTTTACAAAATTAAGGGGAAAGATTTTTTTTTTTTTTTTTTTTTTTTTTTTTTTTTTTTTTTTTTTTTAATATTTATTCAGAAATTATATATATACATTTTTAAACTAACATTAAGTGCCTCAGCGCTATTCTAGCATTTTTGAGGCTATCTGGCAACATATATTTACAGTATATATAGGTTTAATTTGATTTAACTAAGTAAATTAAAAAAAAAAAAACATTTTTTTAATATATAAAAATAGTAGTAAAAAATATAAAAAAAATACATATTTATATATTCAAATGTATATTTAAAGATTCATGTTTTATATTAGAAGCATATCAATGTTTTGTAGTAAATATTGTTTTAATCTTCTTTTAAATATAGAAATAGATTCCGAATTTTTAACAAATGTTGGCAAATTGTTGTAGTGCAAACTACCGTTGTATTCAATTCTTTGTTTGGTTGTTTCCAGGCGGCACCTAGCTGTTTGTAAATTGGATCTTTGCCTTGTATTAACGTTATGGTGGCTCACCTGCAACTTAATCGTATGGTGTCCAATGTTGTGCAAAATCTTATATACATAAGTAAGAAGTTGCATTTTGTGCAAACCATAAATAGGCAAAACAGTACGCGCTATGTCTTTATATAATAGCAAAGTGGAGAACATATTAGGTAGTTTATAAACATTTTTCAAAGCTTTGTTTTGCAAAACCTGCAAGGATTTTAAATCAGCATTTCTTTTATGACCATAAATTTAATTATGATTACGGTCCCTGATTAAAAATAAACTTGAAAAAAGCTTTTTATTAATTTTTTTCACTGTGTTAAAAAAAAGGAAAATAAATTATTAAGCTTTTACCCAGTAAAAAAAGTTTGGATTTTTTGAAGCACTTAAGAGAAAAAGCGCATAATCGAGCGCTTCAATAAGAGAGCTCTTATAAAGCAGTAAATGATAAAGAATGAAATATACAGAAAAGCTACTCTTTTAGTGCTGACAACGAAGCAGGTTTTAAACCGAAAAAAATTTAAATATATTATGATTGAAAAAAGGCATTTAAACCAGTAAAAGAAAAGCATTACACACCACTTTAGGAGTGCTTTGTTAGCATGTTAAAAGAAACGCTTATTGTAAGCAGAAAATAATCCTCCAAACCGGGAATACCCCATACAAAAAATCTGGCATGCCATCAGCATGTTTTAAGCGATTTGAGGTATGTATTCATACATAAAACCCTTCGCAGCACATTTTTTACTAGGTAATAAACACTTATCAATCAATGAAGCGTTTTTATTAAAACATACTTTGTCATACAATTTTTAACAATAAAGCTTTTAAGTAATATTCTTCGTCAACAATTTTAACATTAAAACAATACAAAAGCAAAAAAGCTTTTGCTACTCAAGATTTTTTCCCAAGAAAGCTTTTTTAAAATAATTGAAGCAACAAATATTAAGACATTGCGCAGGCAAGAATTGACAGTGGCTAATCGCCATGGTAATTGGGTGGACTATAAGTCAGCATTGAATAGGTTTAGAAACTTGGTTAGATCGGTGAAAAGGAGTGCTTGGAGGAACTTCTCTAGTGGCGTGGAACCATTTACGTCAAATAATTGCTTGGAGCCCAGTTCTCCCGACCTATGTCCGGAAATCGGATGGTTGTTAGACTACGAATAGTTACTCGAGGTGTTAATTGCCAGTCACTTTCATGGAAGTTCCCAAGGGATCTTGCGGGATCAAGTGTTTGAGTCGACACCTACTCCTATGTCCATTCCATTGGACTACGATAGGATCAAGGGAGCTGTCGATAGCTGTATGTCATACAAATCTCCGGGTTTGGATGGTATAATGCCGGCGGATGCCTGGCTGATGGCCATATACAGGGGATGCGCTAGATTTTCGTATCTTCTGGTGAAATGGACCTTGTGTAGAGTGGTCTTTATACCCAAGGGAGGTAAGGCTTCTTACACTGAACCGAAGGACTACAGGCCGATAAGTCTTCTTAAGCCTTTTGAAAGAGTTTTCGATATACACTTGATGATAACCATCCCAAGGAGTTTACTCTCTGCCTCACAACATGCATACACAAAGGGTAGGTCTGTTGAGACGGCTCTCCACTCTCTAGTTGAAACTATAAAGAGATCGCTCGAATTCAAGGAGTATACACTCGTGGCTTTTCTCGATATTGAGGGGGCCTTCAACAATGTCAGCCCGGACTTTATTGTGGCGTCTATGAGGAGTCTGGGGATCGACGCTGGCATATGTACATTTGTGAAAAATCTACTCAGAAATAGGGTCATCTGCTCTACGAACACCATGTTGACGATGATGGCCGACATGCGGATTAAAACAGTGGCGCATGCTAATGTTGTTGTGGAAGACATTTGAATATAATGTCTCAATGTATGGAGGCTGTTTTGAAGGTACTCAGCACAT
This sequence comes from Pollenia labialis, assembly GCA_949318255.1. Classification (NCBI taxonomy): domain Eukaryota; kingdom Metazoa; phylum Arthropoda; class Insecta; order Diptera; family Polleniidae; genus Pollenia; species Pollenia labialis. The sequence goes on from OX439140.1 coordinate 161,969,878, forward strand.
GGAGCGCATCATGCGGGCTGGGTGTCAATCCGTCTGAGACGGAACAGGTACTCTTTACGAGGAAGTACAAGACCGAGGACTTTAGGCTTCCGTGGTTAAATGGAACTGTGCTTCGGATTTCTCACAGTGCCAAGTATCTGGGCATGGGTCTAGAAAGCAACCTGTCCTGGGGACTTAATGTCTGGATGAGAATAGAAAGGGCAATAATTGCCATATATGTATGTAGTGCTGCAATCGGCAATGGGGTGTGTCAATTGGATCTTTGAGGCTGTAGTGAAGCCGACGCTGTATTACGAGGTCGTTTAATGGTGGACTGCATTGAATAAGCGCAGGCACCGGGCAATGCTTGAGAAGGAACATAACTTGTCGCGTTGTTGATCACAGGATCAATGCGATCTAATCCCACGAGGGCGCTGTTTACGATATTGAACTGACTCCCGGTAGACATCATGGCCAGACTGATGTCTCTTTGCTTGGCGACACGGCTGAACGCGGCACACGGTTGGTCCGTCCGTGATTATGGACACGCCGGGATAATAAAATGTTCGATTGTCCCCGATGGAGAGGACTATTGCACACCGGAGACTTTTTCTGGCGCTGGGCTCGTGACACAGATGGGGCAAGTCAATGTGTTGTCGGATACTTTCCACGAACTGACCCTAGGGGTTTATACTGATGGTTAGAGCAAAGGTGAAAGAGTTTCCAATGGCTCACTGTAAGTCACTTATCAAGCGTTGATAGATAGAGTCGCGCAGTTGCGGTGGACCTGTGAGTCGACCTGCTCGATATCCAGGCTACTATAGCCTGGATATGATAAACGGAGAACTTGTTCTATACTTTGGTCCAGCAAGGCCCAGATTAGGACAGTGATATCGGTTGTGACTGGGCACTTGCCGGCGATGACTCATGCTGAAAGAATAGGTCTGGAATTTAACGACTACTGTAGAAGTTGTCAGGACGAGGAGGAAGAGGCACCATTGCGCTTCACTTTCTTTGTCTATGCCCGTGGTTGCGGGGCATTAGGGAAAAATACCTAGAGAAACCGGTGTTTGCCTGCTTGAAGGATTTACCCAGGATAGAACTAAAATCTCTTCATCTCTTCATTAGGAAGACGAATTGGTTGGACTCTGCAGTGACGTCATCTGAGTAACTGCTCTATAGGATGGGCATTGGTGCTGGGTATCACAAAGGGACCAATAAAGGACCCAAGTGAGCATACTTTCGATGGCTGCCCATGGAACCTAACCTTACCTAACAAATATTTAAACTATGGAGCAGAGTATATTTTTCTAAAATTTTATGTTGCGCTGGATTTAAAACTGGACCCAGAATCTCTGCACCATATATCTTTGCTTTAAATTGTAAAAACCCCTGTTTTTCGTCATATTCGAGACTTTATAACAGCACGAATTCATCTTTATTTATGAAATCCGATTTGTCGTCTGAATTTACATACCAATTATATATTCTGAGTACAGAGTCGGATTCAGCGCAACCCAAACCCAAGCCAAACGTTACTACCAGGTTTAAGACTTTTTCCAAATTTTACAGGCCTGTGTTATTAAAAATTAAAAATTTAAGAAATTCTAGTTGGGTACCTATAATTATAGTCGAGTCTTTATTGTAGTGTTGCCAATTTAGCATTTTTCATGCTGGGTCTAGCATTTTTTTAAATCATTTGGCATGAAAAAAACTGATTTAACCTGTAGCATTTTTTCTAGCATAACTTAAAAATTCCTAGGATTTTTTTAGTTTTTGTGATATTTTTAATATGAAGGACAATATGCAATATTTTTTAGCCCTTCCTTTAATAAAGATCTCTCAAAATTGTTCATATAAATTTTTTTAACACGTTTGCATTGGAGATGTTCCTACGAATGAAGCAAATAGGAGAGTGAGGCAAAATAAGAATAATATACACTGAAATTGTAAAGTAATAAATTTTTTATACAAGATTTGTACTCATTTTCTGCTGGATGAAACATGTGTATAAACTACGGTAAGAACTTGTATAAGTGGACATTTAAAATAAAAACAATTATATAAACGCGTAAACAAATAAAAGGAGTCATTAGACCCCGTTTTAACAAAAGCGATCGTATTTAAAAGAAAATTTTAAGAGGTATGAGATAATTACTTGCTTTAATTGATTTTCAAATTTGGCGTATTTGAATTTGTTATTTCGGGTTTATTATAATTCAGAAATTTTTGTGAAAAATTAACTGCTTGGTTGTTAAGTTTTATTGTTTTAAACCTAAATCTTTAAATAAATTGACATAACCTAAATCCTTAAATAAATTGACATGTTGTTCCAAACTATTATTTTATTCCTATAACATTTACTTATTTTTTAAAGAAATAAATTAAAATCGATTTAACATAATTTTTGGAGATTTTTTTTTTAAGTTTTTATGAATTCAAATTATTTTGTTTTTCGTGCTTAATTCCCAATTTTTATTCTTGATAAAAACACTGTAGTTTATTGTTGATGGGATAAGCTATTCCTATGCGCATTTCTCTAGTTGCTTAGGCCAGATCGTCAGGAAACTTCATCCAAAGATTTTAGAAAAACTAAAGATATTAAACGAAATAAAACTTTTAAACGTATAAGAATTATAAGCAACAGTTCTTCTTGTAACAATATCAAAGCTTAAACAAAAACATCAACAATAAACAGTGAGTTTATCTCTTCTAACATTCCCCACTAGAATTGATTGGAATTCTTCCAGCATTAATTGTAGTTGTAAGTAGGTTAAGAAAAAACTAAATAAAAACAAAAACAACCTCCCTTAATTGTTTTCCAAAAAAATATAAAGCAGGTTGCCAGTCGGTTGTTTAGGCCGTGCACTTGCCAGTTTATTATCAAAATAATTTTCGTGGGAATACTTAATTTAAATCAAATAATTTTGTTTTTCGTGCTTAATTTGCATTTGCTTACTTAAAAATCTATTAAAAATTTTAATATAAATTCAAAGTTGTAAAATTTCTTCCTTCAGTAAAAATAATTTAATGAAAATTAAATTTGATGAACTCAAAATATCAAAATTAAAATCTATATACATTTATAAATATGAAAATGGGTTTTTCTGTACATGCGTTTGTTTGTTCCCTATAGACTTCTTAACTACCAAACCGATTTATGGAAATGTCGGCACCAAAAACAGCACGCAAAAAAAAAAGATCCACGGTGAACACACTCCGCCAACATACCAATGGCAATACCATAATTTTTATAGCAGCACGGTAAAATTCCAATTACAGCACACTGTTTTTTTTCACAGATAATAGTATTTTCAATACAAAAATCACTAGTTTTCTATTTCTAAAAAAATTAAATGCGTTTGTTGTTCATTAAATATTCCTTAATATCTAAATTAATTTTACATTAATTTCCTGTTTGCCTGGCACTTGGCAGTATACAAAATATAATTGACAATATATTTAGAGAACCGTTACAGTAAAAGTTTTAAAGTTTGCAACTTAGAGTTTAATGGTTTTTACAAACCATCTGTCAAAACACGATCTCACCTTTAAAGTGAGCGCTGAGCCTCCCATAGAGCTGCTTAAATATTTATATGGACACCAAGGTGCATTAAAACAAGGCACATTTGGGAGTGTAGACATGCTGCTCTATAAAAATAATTGTCAAAATTTAACACAAACATGTAAACATTTTGGCTCACACACATACATTTTACAATTGGGGTTTATGTCTGTCCGCTTACGAGTCTGCTTTGTGTAAAAATACCTCGTATGAATACATACTCTAGGGCCTACGAAGGGGGATCTTAAACACCTGCCGACCAACAATGCGAGTGTGAGCCCCCAAGTCTGAACGCGACGAACTCGCCCAAATTGTATTGCATAATCTGGCAAGATTATATATTCGGCACTTGTTAAGAGCAGAAGCTGCCTAACCTCCGCTGCTTTTGGAAAATTGCTAGTAGTAACACCACCTGGGGATAATCCTCCCTAAGGTTGAATTCCCTCATATGTGGTAAAAAATTCGCCCCTTAGCGGTATTTTCAGGATATTCCTTCCCACGAATTGGATTGCTAAGCCACAAACACAATGTGATCCTCGAAAATATGTTTCTAACGAAGCGTAAGCTCCGCAAAAAACAATATTTATTAAAGACAGAGAGCATTTCCCGCAAAAAGCACACAACGAACCCCTCAATCAATAGTAAATCAGTTGCCGTATGAGGTCTACTTCCTCCCATGGTACTAAATAAGATCTGTGGTCAGCCGCGATCGCAAGACATCGTGAAGATTTCATAAGATCTGTCAATTTTGGATTTTTGCCGAGTCCCAGTCATTAACTGCAGCTGATTTCCCCAGAGGATGCAACACAAAAAGTTGAAATATCCGGTGATCCGTACAAGCCCCTGAGTGGACCTCCCCTAGAATGACAATATAAATCTCTTTATATAAATATCAATACAAGAAATCAGTTTTTAGATGTTTTACTTATATCAGTTTAATGAGGTTAATGAAGCTAACCGGGTTAAGCTAATTTATATATAAAATTTAATTAAAAATAAAAATAAGAGAAGTTGTTCTGGGTCAGACATCGGAAATTAAAGGTTATAATTTCTTTAATTTAAAGATCCCAATACGTTGCTTTTGAGCCGCTGTTGGAGTTGAAAATTGTAGTAAAATGGCTATAGTAATTTAAAATTAAAACAAAGTTGAATTAGGATCAAAAGGCGAAAAAAATCATGCATATATTTCGTCATTAAAATTGCTTCACTGTTCTTAAAACACACACACTCTCTCAAGCACTATTATTATGTCTAGAATAATTTTTCTTTTTAGTTCTGTCTTGCACAAAAAACCCATTATATTTAATGATTGTTGTGTAAATATTTATAAATATAAAAAAATCCCTAATTTGCTCAAATAAATTAGTTTTTAAATAAAACTTTGTTAAGAGACAAAATTAAATTGTATAGCAAAGATTTCAACAAAGATTTTAATTTGTATGTCAAACAATGAATAATGCAAATTAAAAACATACACAGAAAGAAAAACACGCGGGATAAATCAAGTTTTTTATGATTACATTAAGTACGAGTCATAAATACTCAAAAATTCAAGAACGAACAACACTAAAACGTACTCAAAACAATACTAAACGGGATTATTTTCGAAAATCAATCTCGGAGAAATATGTATAAAATCCTTAAATCAAGTAAAAAAATATTAAAATTTTCGTTGTGTTTAACCGTCTGGCTTACGCAAGTTTTGATTTTCTATACACATTGAAAAAAGTTTGGCCAGACTCATGAGTACCACGAAGGGTTAAAATGTAAATTTTAACTCTTGATTCTCATTTAGTTTATATTTTTGCTTAAATATGTACATAAGATTTCTAAAGTAAAAACCATATCGGGCATGTTGTTGTTTTTTTTATCATTCTGTAAGGTGTAATACGAGTAAATAAATCAATTATAATTATTTTTCTTTCTAATTCGGGATAAAATCAGCTTTATAATACTTGAATCAAACGCATTTTGAGATTTATTCAATCTTAGTTTTACATAAATTAATCTCATTTTCGGTTTATTTTAAGTACGAAATCGGGATTGAATATGGATAATTTAAGAATCTTGCGGTTGAAAATCCGTACTTGAATCAATCTTTCTGTACTTGATTCAAGAAAATCCGTACTAACCGTACAATTAATACCGCTTCGGATTGATTTGAGTACGGATAGATTGATTTTTCTTTTGAGTGTAAATTTGTATTGATATTACTAAAATTAGAAATTTTATAACTACCATCATCATCATAATGCCAACTAACTGGTCATAACTATTTATATTCATTTCCTCTCCAATTTTGGTATTTATGTAATTATTTTATATTTTGCAAAATTTTCAATTTATACAAAATTTCTTGCACGAAGAGGGAAGCAAAAAAAAAAAGAAAAAGTAAAACTTTAAAAATTATCTTCAATTGAAACTATATTTATAAATGATTTTCTTTTTACTTCTTTACACATGTTCTCTTATGCACTTTTTAGTTTAGCTATATGAAGAAGCAAAACAAAAAAAAATAAAATATCGAACAAAATGAAAAGTTGCTTTTCTAAGCAAAAACCATACAGAAAATGAACTTTGTAACTGTTTAGTAATAATAATAATTCTTTACTCTTTATGTACATACTACCACTGCAGTGCTTGAGAACATTTGCACAAACATTATACATACATAAACACATATACATAACTGGAACGGGTAGTTATACATACTGTGCATTATAATATGAATTAAAGAGGTCGGGGCTAAAAGTCATGCATATAAACTCTTTAGCGAATTTACTTCAATTATTAATTAATAATTTGTATTGTAGTTATATATACATATGTATGGCTTTTAATTAACAATAAAAAATAAACATGAAAAACAGAAAAATTTTCTTTGAACTTTAAGGTGTATTCTTGTCAAAAAGTATGAAGAACAGATAATCATTCAAGGCAAATTTCGATCAACCAGGGTAAGAATACCATTTGGTTTAAAGATTGATATTAAATTAATTTCTGCCAGCCGTCGTCAATGGCGGTGAGTGTTCAACGGCAAAGATTTCTGAAGAGATAGTGTGGTTACTATCGAAAGAAGTCAATTCCAAGGACGTGGGTTCAATTCCCCGGCCAGTCAAGAATGAAAAATTATCAATATTTTTTTTTATTTATTTCAGGTTGTAGAAATTCCTTTCTTCATAAAAATAATTTAATGAAAATTAAATTTAATGAACTGTAGCCTGATTAAAATATAAAAATTTGAATTATTAATACATATAAGTTTTGTTTCCATTTCGTTTTCTTTCTTCTTTGAACTTAAAATTTAAGCATGAAAACTTGCTGACCCAGAACTCAGAGCAGTTATTGACTTTTTTCTGCGTTGATTATGCCCCAAATCCTGCAGGAACTGTTTCTGCTTTTAAGAGCGGGCCCAATATCTCTAAGCCTGTCTACGTTTCCTACCAGAACAGTGGCGTCCATTACTAATACACCACAACCTTGTTAATTTATCTTTTGGTTCCCTAGAAAAACTTTGACTGGCGCTATTATTTAAGATTTTCTAAATATACAAAGAATACAAACGTAATTAAAAAAAGTAATACTAAGAGCAGCTATTTTAATAAATTTGAAAAAGTTGATGGTGAAACATGTAAACTAGTTTTGGTTTTGTTGGGCAATTTTATTAGAATAGAATACGTTCTGCATTAACAATATTTCATTATTATTCGAAAAGAACACAAAGACGAGCAAAAGGCAGAAGAAATCCAACATTGATGCAGCAAACTGATTTGCGTCTGACCTTTTATTATGTAAATCGGTAGCTCATATGATACTTCGTCATTTGATTATGAAAGGGCCCATATTTAAAGTATTCTTAGCTCTAGAAGCATAAACATTATCCAAAACTTTGCTTTTTTTACAAGAGGCTTTTTATAAATAACACAGTACAAAATTTTTCAGGTGATTGATTCCGATAATTGGTTATAAAAGTAGACCCAAAAAGAAGAACTTCTGCATTATTAGTTTGGTCATGGTACATCAAATAATAATTTAAAAATTAATTTGAAGTTAGTAAGTATTGTATAGGGGAATTTGTCACGTTGTAGGCCCTTTGGTTTGTCATAACTCCAGAACGACTACTCCGAATTAGCTGAAACAAATTGAAAAAAATTAAGAATTACAATTCCTTTAATCTCTTTATACAACGTTGCGCTACATAAGCAACAGTTTCGCAGATATAAATAAATGTATGAAGAAAAAAAATAGTTTTTGCCCAAAAAAATTTAATTTTTTTATTTTTAATTCATAAAAAATCTTGATTAAATTTTATTTTTTAATATAAAGGGTCCGCCAAATAACTTTTTTTTTTTTTGAAAAAGCTAAAAAAAAACTACTCAATATTTTCTCGAATTTCTCTTTTTATTTGAAAGTACAATCCTTCCGGTTAATAATGGAAACTAATTTCATTCAAATGGCTGCCTCGGCTAGCCATGCAGTAGACTACACGATCGGTCCAATTTTAAAGCACATTATCGATTGTGTGCAGCTGTATTTCACAAATGGCTTAGCGAATATTGTCCTTTAAAGCGTCAATTGTCTCTGGCTTCTCGGCGTAACACTTTTCTTTGACGGCACCCCACAAATAATAGTCCAACGGTGTCATATCGCAGCTCCGAGGTGGCCAAACGACATCAGCTCTGTGGCTGATAATGCGTTTTTCAAAAACAGGGCGCAAAACATCGAGTGTAGCTTCGGCTGTGTGGCATGTAGCGCCGTCCTGTTGAAACCAAATGTTGCCAATATCTTCCTCTTCAATTTTTGTGAACAAAAATTCGTTGAACATGGCCCGATAACGATCCCCATTGACCGTAACGGCCACTCCTTGCTCATTTTCGAAGAAAAATGGCCCAATTATGCCTCTGGATAAAAATCCGCACCAAACAGTGACTAGTTTTGGATGCATCGGCTTTTCAATGTATGCGTGCAGGTTTTCTGTGCCGCAAATGCGACAATTTTGCTTGTTTACATACCCGCCAAGATCAAAATGAGCTTCATCCAAAATCCGCACACAATTTTCCCACACATACTGTAACATTACCATGATTTTCAAAGTAATGTCGCAATATATCCCAGCGTTGTTCAAGCGTATACACAACCATATTCGTTCAGCGGAAGGATAAACCTAATTATCTGTCAAATCAGACATGAGCTAAGAGTTACCATAAACGATATAATCACTATTTGAAAAAAAACGTTAGATGGCGGACCCGTTACTAAACTAGATTTATATAAAATTTATGGTCTGTTTTTGCTAATTTTTAATAGCAAATTTCTTGAAATCAATGTCGATCTACTAATAAGTGTTCGGAAAATTAGATTTCAATTGTCAAAAGGGAACTGTCAATTCAAAAGTAAAGATCGAAAACATAAACACTTCAACGGGTCTTATATGAATTTTAGAAATCACCAACGACATGACCTGTGGTAAAGGGTGTATAGGGGATGTCTTAAGCATTTGATTATGTTAATAAATTTGCTTAAAGAATTTAATTTTTTTTTTAGATGATATAGAAAACCAAAAATCAGATTATTTTTAAAAATATATTTGCTATAAAACATATGTAGCGACTTAGGTATCCATTTTTAAATCACTTCTTAGATCTTCCACATACTTCAGTTGAATGTATTGAATTGCATATTCAGCATTCAGTCGTTTTATTGCAGTATTCGACCATTAGATTATAATTCTCTATTATTGTACATAGATAGATGATTGTGCGTGCAAAACATATAAAATGTATGGTTGATTATATGGTTTACAAAATTGTTTACATACATATATGTATATGTGTCTATATAAATACTTCTTCTTGTAGTTTTACATGTGTCTGCAGTAATAACTGTAAATGTCGAAAATTTCTGTTAAATTGCAGAATTTTCGTAGTTGTTAGCGGTTTCTGTGGTTAAAAAGATATAAATTAAGAGAAAATTGCTACAGAAAATTATAGGAACATCTTTATAAATATATATAAGGAAGAGAACACACAAACTAGTAAAAAAAACACACTCTATTACTTACAAAAATGGTTTCAGTTCTATACCAAATTATTGCCGAAATGTATTGCATCGAATTTTTAAATGAATTTTAGACGATTTAGTTAAGTACGTCTATTTTGGGAGTTTTTATTTTTGTAAATCTGAATTTTTGCGATTGTGTTATCTGTATTCAGTTCATAATTCATTATTTAAGCTCACATTAAGTTTTTGAAATTTTAAGAAGAAACTATTTTTTTTTATTTAATTCTATTGTTTTTAAACACACGTAGGATATTCTGTAGTAGTGATAACATCAATTGTTCAACTCACTGCAGCCTTTGCACAGAACAAACAAGTAAGAAAGTACAGAAAGCCAGACTATGGGATACCCTACACCACAGTATTTTAAAACTCATTAACGAGAGTACACCCTATTCGGGGTCCATGCACAATCATGTTTATGTGTCTTAAATTTCATTAGAATCGGCTTGAAAATTTGTGAGATGCCGAAATTGACTCCTACATCCCTTGTGGTCCATCTTTTTAAAAACTGTATGGCTTATGTAACCTTAAAAATACGGATCTATCTACGTTTTAAATTTCATTAAAATCGGTTAGAAAGTTTGTGAGAGGCAGAAATTGCCCCCTCACGCCTCTTGTGGTCCTATTTTTGAAAAACTGCATATCTCATGTATACATATAAATATGGATATATCTATGTTTTAAATTTCATTAAAATCGGTTTGATAGTTTCCGAGATCTAGAAATTGCCCCTTTCTCCTCCCATAGTGGTCCCGCGATTCGGCCCATTTTCAATAAGAACCAATATCAAATTATCTCCATAATTGCGACCTATACTTTGCGCACAAGTTAACATGGACAGCCAGCCAGCCTGTCTGCCGGAAGACTCACTCGATCGGTATACTTTAAGGTGAGTCCAGGACCCATATTTTAAGGTGTTACACACATCAGCACATATGCATAATACCCTCTCCACTCTTGTGGTGCGGGTATTATTATTCAAAGTTGTTCACCAATTAAATTGTAAATTTTCGTTCATTAAGTGCATTAATAAACCGTTTGCAAATGTTACCCACAACAGTATAATGCATTTATTACTATTTTTAACAACATTGTGATGAAATTTTCTTTAAAAACTACATACATAAATAAAATTATTTGAAACGTCAGAAACAATTCCATACAAATTTTTGCTGTAGAACTTCAACAACATCAACTTACTTCTCTTTTAAATACATTCAATATTACATGTGTAAACTGTTGTATGTTGTCTTTCTTGTGCGTTACGTCGTATTTTTTGCTGCTGCTTTTTTCTTCTCTATATACTAAAATTTCTATGGCAACTATTAACGGATTTTTAATTGCTGTCATTATACTATAATTTAGCGACTGCATAAGTTTTGTTTCTTTTTCATTCTTATTCTCGATCTAATTCTGGTTCTTTAGTCTCGTTATTTGTCACCGTGTTTTGTCTCTATTCGTTTCAACATACTCGCACTCGTCTTCTTCAACTACGCCAGCAACGCCGTTTTGGTCGATGTCATCTTTATAATGTTTACAGAAAACTACAACGAAATAACAAGGAAACGGATGTAATTTCATACAATTTTAATTCATATATAACGCACTGTTAAATTCAAATAGGAATATTTCTTCTTATCACTTAATATCATTGAAAAAAATAGGACGGGGAAGAACGAAAGAAGAATTTATAAAAAGACTAGCTGCTAAAACCTGGCGTTGCCCGGCCATCGTAAATTTTAATATTTAACTAATCATAAAATTACTTCCTTGCTTATAAATAGGGATGCATCTATGGCATCTATTTTTTTTGCATATTGTTGCATATATTGGTTTTGAAAGAATATTTTTGCATATTTTAACATTTTTAAGTGATATATTTTTATTAATTTACATATTATAAAAAAAAAATTCCTAAAAAAATTTCCATGTAAACAAAAAAAAATATTCCCAAAAAAATTTTTAAATCAATAAATACATTTTTTTGGAGCTCTAAAATATTTTATCCAAAGCTGTTACATGTTACTTTCTTGGCACATGAGTTACATCGAGTTGCAGTGGAAATTAGAATCTAATTCGATAATATTGATTTATTGGTTTCATACGGGAAAAAAATATTTTTAAAGGCTCCATCACGAGTTGCAATTTTTAATGATATGTATCTTTTGGTACCGTTACTACTGGAGCCAGTATTAACAAGATGGGGAACCTGGCTAGATGTTGTAGAATACTATTCAAAATACTTTAAGCAATTAAAGAATGTTATTAGAGGAACTTGTTGCTGCTAAGCATCGGTAACAATTAAAAAAGTAAAAGATCAATTTGCATTTGCATTTCCACCTACGGATATGTTGGTGAAACAATTACTAAATTGAAGGGATTAAGTTCACAAAAGTCGGCACAAATTAATTGATGTTGCGGAAAGTAAAATTAACAGTGTGGAAGGAAGAAAAGCCAAAAAACAAAAATTTATGGTTTCGAACTAATTATAAAAAAATATAATAAAAATATTAATAATATAAATTTTTACTATTTTTTATCCTTTAAATTTATAAGCAATTTTATTTCAGAAATTTTTAATATTAAGTTTATTACACCCATTTTTCACCCATTTTGTCCTACAATTCGTTACTTTACTCAAATGTACTTTCTAGCCAATTTATTCGCTGTCTTTATGATAAGAAAACATAAGTTTTAAGTTCGCGCGAAGCTAATAAAAAAACGTGTATATAAAAAGTACCAAAAGAACGAATTTTTACCATGAATGGCCCATTTAAGTGGAAATTTTACAAACCAATCAAGATAAATCTGTTTAAGTTTTGACCATTTTATCCTACCCCTGATCAAAATTCCAAGAAAAAATATAGTAATTTTGCTAAAACTGTCTATGTTCGTACCAAAATTCATCAAAATCGGTTCAGCAGTTTGAACCTGATTGCGTAACAAACACACAAACTTGCGTCTCGTTTTTACAATATATTCTAGGATTAACTCTTGAAGGGTCGTAAAATATTTTGATTTCATAAAGTCGTGACTTTGCTGGCCTTTTGAAGAACAAACCTAAATTAATTATACTTTAAGTTTCTCTTCTCAAACAAAAATTATAATTATAAGTTCCAAACTATATTAAAATAAAATAGAGTTTTAAGATACATAAATTGAAATAAACAAAAAGTTTTGTTAAGTTGCTAATTCCTTTGGTTTTCAAGAAAAGGTTAAACAAAATTATTTAACAGTTGGTTGATTATATAAAAATCCCCTAAAAACTTGATAGATAACTACATACACTCATATACAATATTGCGTGCTAGAAAAACGAACCATATATACCCAGCATTAAATATTGAAAGAACCGCAAGTGGCTGGCCTTGTTGAAGGACTCTATACTTCTTTCTAAAAGATTCGCTTCCTATGATATCCTGCCTTTACTTCTTTCTAAAAGATTCGCTTCCTCTGATATCCTGCTTTTACTTCTTTCTAAAATATTCGCTTCCTATAATATCCTGCCTTTAGACGAATACCATATAGAAGGTATACATTTTTTTTAAAGTCCTTCTAAAATATTCAGTACACATTCGCTACTCCCGTTTTTAAGAAGGGAGAAAGGAAGTTGTTCAGTTTTTGTTTCAGTTTTACCTTTGTAAAAAATAAATAAGGCCTTCTATCAGACCTCCTTAATCATTCCAGTTACCGCTGGGTATGTCTTATTTAACTGCTGTTTGAATCAGTATGTGTGTTTCTGTACACAATTTTAATTTTTTATGTACAAGTTTATTGTTGTCGAATTAATTGCTTTTAGCGATGACAAGGATGTCATACAATAAAATGCATTAAAAACACAAATTACCACTCTCAAAAGAAAAATCAGTCCATCCGTACTCAAATTACGGATTTTCTTAAATCAAGCACAGAAAGATTGATTCAAGTACGGACTTTCAGTCGCGAAATAATTAACCTATCCATATTTAATCTCGAATTCGAGAAAAATAAAATAAAATAAAATAAAAAATTAAGCAACAATATTTATTTCCATCGAATAAACAGGAGCTGCTGCTTTTATTTTCAATAAAAACCCGATAACATTAGTTTCTGTGATACATAAAGCCGACACTAATTTCAGTTCGAACAAAAATCCCATAACACTGGATTTCATTACACCAAATTTATATTAATGTTTTGATGAGAATCTCATTAATAAAATTTAAAAGTAAACCGCTGGATAAAAAGTTTTATTGACAACACTGCTTCAAAACAAAAATTAATGTCTTAACAGCTGATACGTAAAAACGGAAAAAAATTTTAATGTTATCAGGTTCATCCGCAACGCAACGTTACGTTACGGAAGAGTACCTATTTGCACAGTAGCTTGGTAAGGAAAACGGAACAGCTGATCCGAAACGTATACGTTTACGTAAGAGTAACTGAAAATAAACTTAATGTACATACTTATCTGAAAATATAAACTAAATGAGAAGTAAAAGTTCTCAATTTTACCTTTTAAACATGAAAATAATGTGCTTTCGTCTTGTTTTGTTATTTTTGTTGTTTCTATACACAACAAGCAAAAAGTTTTTTAATTACTTGTGTGGTGTTGTTGTAGTAGTCAACAACAAACTTTGATAAGTTAAATGAGATTAAAACGCTCACTTTGTAATTTTACTCCGAACGAAAAGTTTAATCTTTTTTCGGAACAGAGTCAAGTTTTACTTGGCGTGTATTTATGTCAAGCTTGTGGACTAACTAAAGGTAATTAATAAGTCGTAACGTTGAAGAACCTTTGCAACTTATAGCACCATTGTCTTTAAATCAGTTCGAAATATCACCAGAGATGATATAATATTTAGAATCTTGTCAAATTGCTAATTACTTTTTAAGCTGAAGATTTTTTTATAGTATTTTGAATTGTTTTTTTTTTGTTACATTGCTCATAATGTGTTTGCCTTTTGTTACATTTTGTTTTGACATTCTTTATAGCAAGCTTAAGTTTGTCCAATATTCAATTAGAAAAACACTTAAATTACGGGTACATTTATAACAAAAGTGAGGAAAGCGTATATAAATTATACATTACTAAAATAACCGGTTTATTTTTCCAAAATAACCGGTTTATTCGATATTCGAAAAAATGGAAAACTAAAATAACCGGTTAAGACCGGTCGCGTACTAACCGTTCGATATCCCTATGAGTTAAGAAATTTCGGTATTGATTTTAGAAAGTTATCCCATTTACGATTGTGGAATTTTTGAGTACGACTCGTACTTAAAGTAAGGATAAAAAATTTATTTTGCCCCGAGTGTTTTTATTTATCTGCATATTTGCAAAATAGCATTATAAATTGTTTGTTTTTTTTTTTTTTGGTAATTAGGAATACATTCTTGATACATATGGGCGATTCTATTCTAGACAACTTTTAACATCAATTTTCAAATCACACTATTTGATACTTTTTTGATGCCAATTTAAAGTAAAATATCTATATTTTATAATAATATGATTTTTATAGACGTAAGCTTAAATATAAATTTGTTGTGCACTTCGAAGCATTAAAATTCATAGATTTGGCGCGAACCGAAAATTCATTGCATGTTGCACCCGTCATGGTTTAAAGAGCAAATTTCTTATTATTGGATTATATTTCTCTACGATGTTTGATTTGATAATCATCGTCTGATATCTCATCTTTCACAATAAAAAAGAATAATACAAAAAAAGTTTAAAAATTAACAGAGTTTTGAGCTTTTGTGGTATGATCTTATGAAAGTGGGCCGATTTGTTTGCACCCGTCATGCACTTTAAAGCTCTCTCGTGGCTATTTGATCGTTTCATATAAATTCTTGTAAATAGATAACAATAGTATATAACAAAATGTTACCCCTTCTAGAAATAACTTAATTGCAAATGTGTTTCTTTATATTAGTAAAAGACGTTTAAAGCGTCTAAATGTTGCACCCGTCAGAATAGAATCGCCCATATGTTAAAACATATAGTTTTATTAAAAAAATTTTTTTATTTGTTTTTAAACAGTTATTAAATTGAGTCATTTGGATTAACTTAAGTCAAAGTGAAAGAAAAATTTAATTTACTAACCCATTACACATGTTAGTTTCACTCTTGTTGTATTCCGAATTTCAATTGCAAGCTATTCCGGACTTTATAAATACATAGTTTCCTCAGAAAACCCATTTCAACGTTGACACGTTTACAACGTTTACGACGGACGAATAGACAGGGATTGTTAAATCAACTCCGCATTTATTAGATCAGTATTGTAAAAACTATAAACTTATTAAAAAAACTAACCTTCGTATGTCCACCTGTGTTGGAGGCAGTGTTGCCAGAAGTAGGGGAAAATCCCTACATGTAGGTATTTTTGATACTAAAATAAAAGCGTAGAGAAAATCGGACAGATTTTTTATAATCTCTTATATGTAGGGATTTTTCATCATATCGCATTATTTATGAAATTTCTTTTTCCTAAAATCGCTTAAAAATATATTTCCAGAGTATATCCAGTATGTTCCAGAATGTATATATTTTCTCTAAGATATCTTAAAAAACAAAATGTTGGGGCTTCTTAGCAATTGTTTGCTGAAATAGACATCAATGCCTTAGTGACAAATAAACAATTTGTTTAGGGTTAGCGAAAAAGGCAACGAATATTGGGTATCAATTGTTACAGCTTAAGGTGTCTGGAGAAAGAGATATGTCTGTACATTGTGGTATACCCTATCACTAGCGCCATTGGTGTATATAGTGAAAATGCCAACAATTTCGTTGGTCAGTAATGGCAATGGTTCTTTCTTATACCACTATATTATTCAATGTTGAAATATTTAATTTAATTAATTAAAAGTACATTCATATCGAGCCCTTATAGCGAAAATGATGTAACCAACACAAATAAACTTTTACAGGAGATAGTTTTTTTAATATCTTTGCTTCAAGTCTACACTTTTAAAATTATTACAGTAACTGATTGTGGGTTATTAAATTCTTTTTCCGTACTGTTAAAATTGAATAAAAATATAGTTATTTTACGAATAATTTTATTTTTCAACATTTGTGTTTGTTATTCAAAAAACAAACTACCAAAAAATAATGTTTTTCCGTATTTATTTTGTTATGTAGTTTGATTTTTTGTCGGCTAAAATATATTTTTTAAAAGTAAAAACTTTTAAATTTTACGGAATATGCTGTTTAATAAATAAAAAAATTAAAAATGAATGTAAAAATCATTTGTTTTAAATTAAATGTAAATGATCCGTTTTTTAAGTGAATTTTAAGTTGTTTCAAATGAATTTTCGTTTGAATTTAACTACATAATTTTTTTAGTGTAGGTTTTCGTTTGAAATTGCTTTTGATCTTATTTCGTAACGGTACTTCCAGAGATATGAGAATTTTAGATATCGCTCATTTGCTGCAAGACCGGCATAAGTCAAAAAAATGAATTTCGTGATAAACGCGTTTAAAGTTTTTGATTTGCTCTAATCACTTAGAAAAAATAACGATACATTCTCTTCAAATGGGGAAAGTATAAATAATAAAAAGATGAATTTTATACACAATATAAAGAAAAACATAGCGAACAATTCTGCATCACTAACTCCAAAATTTTATTTTTTTGATATATGCCGGTCTTGCAGCAAATGAGCGATATGATGCAAATGATCAAAAATGATCGATTTCAACAAAAAACAAAAATTTTAAAATGTTGTTGGTTACATCATTTTCGCTATTAGAGCTCGATATGTATTATTTTTTTTTTGTACTTATTATTTTGTCAAAGCTTTAATATATGTACTCATTCGAAAAAATTTATTTTTAATAACTTATGTCGTTTCTCCTATTTTAATTCTAATAATGCGTAGGGATTTTTGAAGGGATAATTTTTTCAACGTGTAGAGAAATTTCGGATTTTTTTTAGCTTGTGTATGTATTTTTTCGAAAAAGTCACTGGCAACACTGGTTGGAGGGTACAAATAATATAAACTTTTGTTTGTCAATTTAACCGAAATATTAATTGTAAAGAAAAATCAAGCTTTCTTTGCAATGCCAAGCTTTTTGCCGATTTCGATCTGGCAAGCCTAGTGTGCTTGCATATTTGACCTTATTATATTTTACAAATATGCTTTAAAGTATAACGCTCTCCTACTAATGTTTATTTGATATGTGGACATAATTTTCCATTCAAATACATGTTTGGTACAAACAATGCCAACGTTAGTTTACAATCCCGAGCACATAAAGGTTAAGCATGTTTTGATTCTCTATACACATTGAAGAAAGGTCTGGCCAGACTCATGTGTGCCACGAAGGGTTCAAAAGTAAATTTGAACTCTTGCTTCTCATTTAGTTTTTATTTTTTGTTAATAAGATGTTTAAAGTAAAAACCCTATCGGGCATGATGTTGGTGTTTTAGGTATCTGTAAGTCGAAAAACGGTTAAGTAAATCAATTAAAATAATTTTTTCTTTCTAATTTTTTTTTTTTTGTTTTTTGCAAACACAATTTAGGGATAAAATTAACTTTATAATACTTGAATCAAGCGCATTTTGAGATTTATTCAATATTAGTTTTATTTTAATTAATCTCATATTCGGATTATTTCAAGTATGAAATTGGGATTGAATATGGATAATTAAAGTATTTTGCGGTTGAAAATCCGTACATGAATCAATCTTTCTGTACTTGATTCAAGAAAATCCGTACTCACCGTACTATTAATACCGCTTCGAATTGATTTCAGTACGGATGGCTTGATTTTTCTTTTGAGTTCAAATAACTGTTTTTTTAAATATGTGGAATTAACTTTTTACTTCTGTGGGATTTCTTCTTTGTAAGTTTGTTGATAAATAATTGACGTCGACACAATATTCTTAGAAAATATCAAATTAAGATAGAACTGATTTTGTCATCGAGTCGATGTAACATCCACTTAATCTTGACTTGATTAAATTAATAAATTAAAAAGTTACTTTTAATAAAATCGTCAAACCACCCCTCGCATGCGTAACGCATTTTGAATCATGTTACCACATACTTGTAAATCAATATATCTACACTAAAAGAAAAAGCTTCGTAAATGTAATGTTTTTTTACATTCCAGCAACGATTTTGTCATCGATTTTGAACCAACGTAACGCTTCCTTCCCGCTATGAAAATTGTTTCATTAGGTTAGAAATTTTCATTAATATAATGAAATTATGTCATTAATATTATAACACTCAAATATTGATATAATGAAACCTTACGTTACATTAATGTAAGTTTTCTTAATTGCAATGAAAACATTCGGTATTTACAATGAAATTGAGTCCTTATTGGAATGTACGTTTGTCGTAGATGAAATGAAAAGCTGCATTCATTTAATGATATTTTTTCATTAATGTAATGATATTTAACATGATTACAAAAATTTTCTACGTTTTAACAATGAATTATGTCATTAATGCAACTACATTGTTTTCTTAATGCAATGATTTTTTTACATTAATAGTATGATACATATCATTAACATAATGATAGTTTCGTCGTAATATTAATGATATCCTACGTCATTATAATGAAAACAAGTCATTATATAATTGATATTATTCATGGCATATACATATGAATATTTATCATTAAAATAAAAAAAGTATTATTAAATTTTTTATAGCATATAAGTATTTAATACATTGTAAATTTGTACAAAGTTTAGGTTTAGTAATTTTGGTTATACAAATTATTAAATTAAAGCAAAAGAAAATTTATATTCCCAACTCAAAATGGTATCTGCATTTTTGTGAATTGTGTTGAAATCGGCATCAATCTGTAAAAAATAAATAAATTGTAATAAAAAAAATTAAAATAAAATTCATAATAAAATTTACCAATTTAAATCCATTAGACACTTTGTATTGCGGCCACAGATTTAAAACCTCTTTGATATTTTGACATTCATTCTTTATTTGGTTCAAACGATTTCTTCCACATGCAGCCCATGCACACGACTACTCTTCCGCTGTTAAATTATCAAACTTTAGGCACTGAAGGTATATATGTGCATTGTCTTTAGGAACTGAAATAAATAAATTTCAAATATGCATAAATATAAGTAAACGAAAATTTTTTTTAGTTTTTAAGAAAAAACTAAAATATTTTGTAAATATATATTACCTAAAGTGTCTTTTGAATCCGAAGATTGTGTAGAGTTGACAGATTCCCAGTCTTTAAAATAAAAATAGTTTTCATTTTCAATAAATATTTTTTTGCACAAAAAACAACTATTTACTTACCAAGTTAGATTTTTTTCCACAATATGTTTTTATAATAAATTGTTGACTTATTTAATTTATACTTCTTTACACCACGGCTTTTTATAATCAACTAAAGTTTAAAACGATAACACAAGTTAAACGTTGAAGTTGTTATTGCAACAAATTTAAGAAAAAATTTCCACATATTCATTAAAGTCCCGTTAATTTTCTTTAAAGCGTACATAGATAGAATGACACTTTACGTTATTTTAATGATAAAATCGTCATATTTACTTTTTAAAAACTATTTCTCTCTTTTGTAATTTATTTATGAACAATTTTTGTTACATTAATGATAAAAATTATTTTATTTACAACAATGTTTTTTGGCATATTTTTGGCTTTTTTACTTATGTTTATCTTTCTTTTGGTTTGTTGTCAAAAGAAAATATTACATTATATTAATGTAATAATTGTTACATTAACGTTACATTTGCATGCAAGTTTTTTGCACTTTTTTTCTTAATAATGTCCCGTTATAACTTGTTTTGAAAATTTTAATTTAAATGATAAGTTACGTTACATAGATGATTTATTCACTATACTTATGCCATATATATCATTTTCCATTAATTGGATCCTCATTCTCAATTAGATTTATGAAACTTATGAAGATATAATGCAAACTTACGTTGGAGTTGCAATTATAACATTACATTTACGAATGTGTGTATGTGAGATAACTTTTTTAAAGTATAAGTGTATATTTTTTGTATTTAGAATATCTGTATGCAAAGTTACATTACTATAATGCAATTTTGTCATTAAAGTTTACTCATAGTTACGAAATTACAAGAAAACTTCGATAGAAAGTTAACGTAAACTGACAAAAAGAATGACAGTTGGCATATTATTAATGTAAATTGCACGTTACTGAAAACTCGTAAATTAAAAAATAAAATCAATAAAAACTTTATAAATTCTATTCTTTTAATTAAAAGTTTTACTTTTAATTTATAATCTGTACATATATTATATTATTTTTCTGAAAAAACGGAAAAAACTTTTGTCATTAAGAAATGTAAAGCTTCATTAATGCTACGTAAATATTTCATTGAAATTTGGCAGATGCTGTTTATTTCAATAAAGGTAACTTAAATTAATAGAGTTAAATAAGTGTAGCCCAAAAAGATAACCATTATTACTTTTTTCTATAATTATATGCCTTAAATCTTGCTTAAAAGTTTTTCATTGCCCGAATGCAATACATTTCGTAGCCCCAATGAAACTACGAATTGTCTAAAAACACCTGTCTTCCACGATTCATTGCATTAATGTAACTTCCATTACTATTATGCACATTTTCATTAAATGAATGAAACTTTTCGTTACATTTATGTAAGGGGGTCAACGTAACGGTTTCATTCCTGTTACGAAGCGTTTTTCTTTCAGTGTAGGAAACATATACTCTATTCATATGTCAAAAAACAAACAGTGTTTTAAATCCTAAGTAAATACATATTCCATTTTAAAGGGTAAAATAAATGAATGAATGAATAAAAGAATGTTGCTTCTTGACTGAATCATAAAGCGATGTGAGTTAGTGAATGAGTGTGTGTACGAGTAAGTGATTGTACCTTGAGGGATTAAATTTTTTGGCTTCGGTTTCCTTAAATTTTCCTTATTTCTTTTCTTCTTGTTTCTTAAGTAGTTTCTAGTCTTGTTATGAGTATGTGGGGAACTTTTTTGAACTCTGTATTTGTTATTTTGCTTTCTTAACATTTATACAATTGTTGTTATATTTTGACACTATAGAACCGCTTTTCTTAATGTTTATAAGAGTGTTAAGCTTGAGAAACTAGTTTAATGCTAAATAAATATGTTTAAGGCAAAAGTTACCTGCTTAAAGCCTGAATTTCTGACTGCTTGCCTGGCTGTTTATAACTTACAGCTAGTCATATGTCTCGTGTTGTCTGGTTGGTTGTGTTTACTTTTATACATAAGAATTATTTATAGGAAACACACATAGAACAAATGTAAGTGTGTAAGGAAGATCTTATACGTTTAACTGACAATGTTAGTTTTCTTTTATTTGTTTTGGGGATTATGTATTTTTTTTTCTTATTTTTAAAATTGTTATTTGTATTAAATGTCAACTAAAGCAAAGGAGTTTTGCAATACTTAAGTACTCGTGTGTGTATAAGCGAAAGTAAGCTTCTTAGTGTTTGTAAAAAGCTCTGAGGGAAGCTTGACAATTTTATTTTGATCCATTTGTAAATTTTTTGAACATGCGAGTAAACACAAAAGTTTGCAGTTTATTTGAGAATCTTGTGAAATCAAACCTGTTTTCAAACAAGCAAGGTTTGCTTTTGTAGAACAACTGTTATTGTTAATAAAAAATTCTGAATTTGTATATGTTTTTGGAACTGAAAGCAAAATTCGGTTTCCAAATGTTTAAATTTATGCTTGCTGGGTATCTGTTAGGAGTTATGTATGTATTAGTGTGTTCAATTTAGATTATTTTTCATTTTATATTTCATTGGAGTGTTGTTTTATTACATTTGCCAATTCTCAATTACTTTTCAATAAACTTTATGGCGTCTTTAGCATTGAGAAGTCGTCATTGAAAATCGTTTATTTATTTTTAACTTTTTTTTCAACTACATGTATGGTTTTTTCTAATAGGATAACTTGATAATGTCTTTTACACACATATAAAAGTATTACAAAAGGCTATATGTACACATATATAGTTATTAAGGCTCACACTCAAAAACATCCATTTATTTCTGGTCTTAGAAAACAGGATATTAAGAGACAGAGATAAAGACACAAAGAAAATAAATTACAAAATTTGCTGCTTCTTATAATTTTTTTTTTCTAACTAAAAGTTGTTGTTTCCTTTTCGATCTTGATATTTATGTTTTTTTTTTGTCGTAGCATTTCTTGGCATTTCTTAAAACATTTTTTATTTATTTAATATTAAATTACATGGTTATTACTCTACTGTTACAATTAGCTTTAGTAGTTTTATTCGATTTTATTTTTTTTTAATTTTTTTTATTTAATCGTTTTAGTTTTTCTTTTTATATGGATGAAAAAATGATATATTTAATGTATGTCTGAGGCATTCCACAATTCACGAGGAGATTGGAAATTATCCAAAACTGAAATAGAAGCAAAGGGCGTGAAAATTTGACAGCCTGTAGGCTGTATTATTTATATGTAAATTTATACATGTGATTCATGTGCAAACTTAAACCATTTTGTTTACAAGTATTTAAAAAATAAAATCTCTCAGCACATCCATATTTTGCAAAATAAGTTAAACTTTACCTATTTATAACTATTGACATAACATTCTTACAAAATACCAAATTAACAGAAGTATTGCTTTTTTAACTTTACCTTCAAAATTGTGTCACTAAAGACTTGTATTCTCTTTATTAAGTATAATGAAGGGCAAGTTGGCAGTATGTTTTTACTTGATGAGTAATACACAGAAAGATAATCACTCGGGATAAATTAAGTGCCTTATACTTACTTCAAGTACGAATCGCACTCAAAAATTCAAGTACGAAAAACAATAAAACGTACTCAAACAATCCTAAATGGGATAACTTTGGAAAATTAATCCCGGAATTTCTTAAAATACGTATAAAATTCTTAAATCTAAATCAAAAAAAAGATTGAACTTTTCGTTGGTAGTGTCACTCTGATAGTTAAATTTCAAAGTGAGCATTTGATTCTCATACAACTTATTAGCAGGGAAACCAAAAATATGCAATTGCATGTTTTTCCTTGTGCAACCAATGAAGGCACAAACAATATACTTATCCATTTAAGAGACTTGTATGAACTTGGCATCGATTTGTTAGTGCATATTTTACCGTTCGCAGCATTTTTGTGCATAATTTAGTAAAACCAGCATTTTTGAAGCATATTTTAAGTTTTATTAATTGTAAGGCATATTTTGATACATGTTAAATTTTTTAGATGCTTATAGGAGCTTTCGCAAAAAATAATAATTTTTTTGGGAAATTCTGTTACTTCAATTCATCTACATTTAATTTTTACTATCAAATTGTAAGACAAAGCAGGTTGTCATTAAGGATAAATGTGGTGCGATGTGTATAATACATAGAAATGTAACCCAATCTTTAAGCATACCGATCGACCCAAAATAACTTTTTAAAGTTATTTAACGATGTCCATCTGTCCGTCTGGCTGGTTATCTGCCCACGTTAACCTTGTGCGGAAAGTACAGGTTCCAATTTTGAAAGTAATTTGATCAAATATGGACGAGTTCTGTGTAAATAGTGATAATCGGTCATTAATCTCCCATATTCCCCATACAAACTTCTTTTCAAATAAGACTCATTGTGTCAGTAAGTCATCTAATTATGATGGTATTTAAATTAAATTCGCCACAAAAATATTTTACTGCAAATTAAATTATTTTCCAATCGTTTCACTTTTGCTCAAAGCTCTCATCCCTAAATAGCTTTAGCTTCCTTGAAATGAACTAGATAATGTTAATATCTAGATAATATTCGGCGCAAACATCTCTTACATGCATTTTAACCTTATATGGGCTTAAGCGATAAAATTTTACGGTTTTATTTTCAAATTTTATTTTGTCTTCAAATCAGCAATTATTGATTTTTTAGGGCATATCTTTAATATTTTTAGGGCATTTTTATTAAAGTTTTTACTGCATATTTTATGCTCATAAAACGTCTTTTTTAGAGCATATTTCTGGTTTCCCTGTTTTTTAGTCTCATCATTCAGCAGGGCTGTCGGATATGGCAGTTTTGAAACGTGTTTGTCTGTGGGATTTTCCATTTGGCGACTGCCGACTTTTGCGAATTATTTTTACCATTTATATTATTTTAACAGTTTGTTATTTTTTTAAAAAAAATCTGGGAACTTTTTTACATGAATTTTATTTTGTTATCATATTCAGTTAATTTTATAATGAGTCACTATTTAATTCTAATAGAATGTATGCAGGTCAAAATAGCAGTAATGAAATCGATGAGGCTCAAGTGTACATACGATCTTATAGACTTGTGTTCTTAATATGATTTTTTTTTAACTGAATATATGATCTCCATTTTATGTTATTTACAAAAAATTCCAGAAACTAAAAAAATCACTTTTTTGTATTTTTTCTCAATTTTTGGCGATTTTTGACTGAAATATTTAATTGAATGCAATATATAATAAAAAAAAAACGTTACGAAAACTGAACAAAATTGACGTTTGGCTATTTTTTGCGATTTCTGACATCAGGTTTGGCGATGGAACTCAGCATTGCATTCTGTTTAGCTTCATACGCGTGTCCCACAAAAATTAAATTTCAAGTGCTTTAAATTTAACTGGCAATAAATTTCAGTTCAAACGTATTCTAACGTATGCTATTCTAATTTCAACATATTTTACTAATATTAACTTGATTTCAAATTCGCATTTTAAAAGAGAATGTTATTGAAATAAAGAGTAACAAAATTATATCTCAACCCTTGAAATATAAAATTCAAACTTGAATACCAATTGGTGTGCACTTGATTTGCAGCAAAATTGCTTATTCGGATATTTTTTTTATGTTTAAAAAGTAAAATAAAACTCTCGCTTCTCATTTAGTTAAATATGTACAAAAGATTTTTAAAGTAGTAACCATATCGGGCATTATGTTGGTGTTTTATCATTCCGTAAGGTGTAAAATGGGTAAGTTAATCCATCATAACAATTTCATCTTTCTATTTTCTTTTTTGTTTTTTTTAAGCACGAATTCAATCAAGCGCACTTTGAGATTGATTCAATCTTATGAATGTTATTTTTGTCAAGCACATAGGACCTGGATTTCTTCAATGCAAATAAAATTCAATCTCAGTTTAACTTAAATCAATCTCATTTTCGGAATATTTAAAGCATGAATCCGGGTTTGAATATGGATAAGTTAAGTATTTCGCGATTTAAATCCGTGGTTGAATCAACATTTCTGTACTTGATTCAAGAAAATCCGTACTAACCGTACTACCACTTCGGATTGATTTGAGCACGGAGCCTAGAAACAACGGGCTCCGTGCATTTTAACTTGCCTTATAGTTCATCGTTAGCTTGTTCAAATTTATATATTTTACAAGCAATGTTTTTGTTCGAAATATAGGGTCCGCCAAATAACTTTTTTTTTGAAAATGCTATTAACTGAATATTTTTTCAAATTTCTTTTTTTATTTGAAAGTACAATCCTTCCGGTTAATAATGGAAAATAATTTATTTCAAATGGCTGCCTCGGCTGGCCATGCAGTAGCCTACACGATCGGTCCAAATTTTAAGCACATTATCGATTGTGTGCAGATGTATTTCATCAATTGCTTCACAAATATTGTCCTTTAAAGCGTCAATTGTCTCTTGCTTGTCGGTGTAACACTTATCTTTGACGGCACCCCACAAAAATTAGTCCAACGGTGTCAAAGCGCAGCTTTGAGGTGGCCAAACGACATCAGCTCTGAAAATGCGATCTTCAAAAACAGGGCGCAAAACCGAGTGTAGCTCCGGCTGTGTGGCATGTAGCGCCGTCCAGTTAAAACCAAATGTTGCCAATATCTTCAATGTTTGTGAACAAAAATTCGTTCAACATGGCCCGATAACGATCGCCATTGACTTTGACTCCTTGCTCATTTTCGAAGTAAAATTACCGAATTATGCCTCTGAACCAAAATCCGCACCAAAGAGTGTCTCGTTTTGGGTATAACGGCCTTTCATTGTATGCGTGCGGGTTTTCTTTGCCCCAAGTGCCACAATTTTGCTTTTTTACATACCTGCCAAGATCAAAATGAGCTTGATCTGAAAAGATGATTTTTTTTTGGCAAAATCGGCATCTTCTGTTAGTCGATCGCAGGCCCACTTAGCGAAGCGAAAACACGTATTAGATGGTCAGTTGGCTTCAACTCCTGAACCAATTGGACTTAGTATGGCGTCATACCAAGGTCTTTATGCAAAATTCGTCTCAATGATGTCTTCGAAATGTTCAATTGTTGAGAACGACGGTGAATTGATGTTGATGGCGCTTCACGCACACTTTCTGCCACAGCAGCAATATTCTCGGGTGTACGCACTGTTGTTGGCTTTTCACGCTTTGGTTTAGCGATGTGGATGTCAGTTTCTTTTACTTTTTTCACAATATAACTAACAGACGGAGCTGACGGTGCTTCTCTTCTTCCAAAATCCGTACGCAATTTTCGCACACATTTCGCAACATAACCATGATTTTCAAAGTAATGTCGCAATATTTCCCAGCGTTGTTCAAGTGTATACACAACCATATTCGTTCAGCGGAAGGATAAAACTAATTATCTGTCAAATTAGACATGAGCTAAGTGTTACCATTCACGAAATAAGCAGTAGTTGAAATAAAAAAACGTTAGATGGCGGACCCGTTATAACTTTAGAGATTTTTGTCTACTTAAAACAGCTAGATTTGTGTAATCGAATCATGGAATTTTATAAAACGAGAAAATTTATTTGTCCAAATCTTTCCTTCTTCCTCTAACTCCCACTGGAGTATAGGGAGGCAAAAATAAACTATGGAAGTTTAAAATTATGTTATTAAATAATTCTCGTATTATAGGGAAAATGCTCTAATATTCAGTTAAACAATAAAGAAGGTAACCATTTAACATTTTGTTTTATTTTTAACATCAAAATTAATAATGTATCTAACTTTTTAAAGTTGCTCATTATATCGTCTGGCAACTAAATGTGTCTCTTGGCCAAGCTCTGCATTTAATGCCCTTTTATATTGGTCAAACACTTAATATTTTTATTAAGATACTCGTGCATCAGAGTTCAAGAGTAAAGGTTTATGTATGTACATTAGGAATGTAACCAAATTTTACTAAAAAATATTGCACAAGTAACGAATATCACTTTTTTAGGTGATTTGAGTTTAAAAATGTTACGCACCAAACGTGATTTCTAAAAAAGACAGAGTCTTTTTTTTAATATTTTTATTTTGAAATACAAAAATTGTTATATGAACTAATAACGATTTATATTTTCCGATTAATATGTTACAGTCTATACAAACATGTAACACTTTCTAATGTTACCTATAATCACTCGAAGCTTTACATGTTATGCAACTTCAATAGAATAAAATTATCTGCTTTGTTTTACAACTATTACTTTTTTATCATTAATGAACTCCATGAGCGATTTGTAAACTATTCCAGCGGTTTCTGCACGCTATTACGGTTGGAAACAAAAATTGACATCAATAATGGCTTGCAGAAATTAAAACGATAAAAATATGAATAGACTTTTTTAATTTTAATATGTAAATTATTTTATATTTTGTTTGAAAAGAATCTTTTCACAAAATTATTAGCGGTATGAAATATAACAAGCAAAATAAAACATTGATTATACAAAAAAGTTGTAAGTAGCAAAGTTGTAAAAATGGGCAGTATGAATACCTTAAGTAAAAGTAAGGGTAAAATATGGAACATGTTTTGCATGTTAATCATCAGCATTTTTTACAAATAAACTTGAAAATTGTTCCCACAGTTTGTACAAACGAACACAAACATTTAGAACATGTAACATTAATGCAACATATTTGTCAGAAAAGAAATCGACATAAGTTTTAAGTTAATAGTATGTGCAATAGCAAAATGCTTGCACAGTTTTATTTGCTAGTGTTCCGCAGAGGTTGCTTCGCAGAACTTTTAACTGATGGCATTTGGACCCATTGTCTGAGAAAACATTAATTTGCTTTTGTTATGCCGGCGAATGATTTTTTTTGTGTGGAGAAATTTTTTTTTTCTAAAATATGATCAGAAAACTAGACTTTGCTCTAAGCATCACATACAAATATACAACTAGAAAATAATTCTGGCGAAAATGCCAGAACAGCTCTAGAATTCCAACGAGTATTAACGATGTCCGCCGGCTGGCTGGCTGGCTGTCCATGAAACCTTGTGCGCAAAGTACAGGTCGCTATTTTGGAGATAACTTGATAAAATTTGGCTTATAGGTTCTTATTGGCACTCGGACCAAGCTTACTGAAAATAAGCCGAATCGTAGGACCACGAGGGGGATTGGTGCAGTTTCTGCCTCTCACAAACTAAGTATACAACTGATTTTAATGAAATTAAAAACATAGATAGATCCATATTTATATGGACACATAAGCATGATTCTCCATGGGTCGCAAACAGGCAGCACTCTCGTAAAAGTGTTTTAAAATATTGTGGTGTAAGTTATCATATAGTCGGGCTTGACCGACTGTACTTTCGTACTTGTATTATTTAAATTTATTCAAATTTATAAATTTAATGATAACGAAAATGGCTTTATGATCTTATACAAATAGTAATTGGTTTTGGTGCGGAAAGTTAAATGCGATTTGAAAAAAAAATAAAATAGGCTTTCATACTTTTTTATGCTCTTTGGAATATGCTATGCTATTTTTGTTATTTGCATTAATTGTAAAAGTTATATGCCTAATGTACACATGTCCATCTATAACCTGCCTGACAATGTAAGTGACACCCGACTTAGGTGTATGTCGAGTTGAAATTGCGCTGCTGCATAAACGGCAATACATTTAAGCTAATGATTGTCATGCTAGTAGAAACATAACAATTTTTTTAAATGGCTTTTTGCAGTAAATACGAGGGTTGCATGATAATGGTATGAAGCAAATGTTAAAAGGAAAAGTGAAAAAATATTCGTGGTTGATTCTTTTAGTGTGTATATAAAAATTTGTCTTATAACAAAAATTGCAAAAATTAGTTGTATATAGATTTCTATCTACGACTATGGTGTCTTGATTTCTGTATTATTGGGAAAAAGATCTCGTAGTTTTACTATATTAATGTCTTATCTTGGAATATTGTCAAATATAAGAGCATTCTGGTAGGTCGTGTTTACAACCCTCGCACTCTGCCGTATAAGTAACATGTGCCAAGAAGAATAAAAGCTTTTAGTGATTATATAAAAAACAGTATCTAGTTACTAACACTACCAATAATAACGCTTGCATCATTATTTGAGCACTGTCGGCTGAATGTTATTCATACATTTATCAAACATATTTCTACGACAATAAGAAAAAGGTGCTTAAGTATATTTTTTTAAGTTTTGTAGGAAAGCAATTTTGAGATGAAAAGGCAATTTTTGAAAATGTACTTTTATTTATTTTTTTATATACCGAACATAAGTAATAGTTTTTTTTAGGTTTTTGTTCGTTAAAACTGCTAATGCCGCAGATTGGAAGTGAATTTAAGCTTTTTTTCAAAATAATAATCCACTTTAAAAATGAGTAAACATTTATCTTGCAATATCTATCGAAAAAAATGATATAAAATAATTAAAACTTCGGTCATGGCTACTTTCAAACATGAAGATTTTAAAGGTGCATAAGCCAACTCAAGCGCGTTTAACTTTTTGCCACAGATTTAATAAAAAAAAGTAATAACTACTAAAAGGCTACACTCATAAAAAAAATCAATCGATCCCTATTCAAATCAATCCGAAGCGGTATTAATAGTACGGTGAGTACGGATTTTCTTTAATCAAGTACAGAAAGATTGATTTAAGTACGGATTTTCAATTGCAAAATACTTAAATTATCCATATTCAATCCCGATTTCGTACTTGAAATAATCGGAAAATTAGATTGATTTAAGAAAAAACTAAGATTGAATTAATTTCAAAATGCGTTTGATCCCGGTATTATAAAGTTGTTGTTAAACTGAATTAGAAAGAAAAAATTATTATGATTGATTTACTTACTCGTATTACACCATACAGAATGATAAAACACAAACATCATGTCCGACATGGGTTTTATTTTAGAAATTTTATGTACATATATAACCAAAAATATAAACTAAATGAGAAGCATAAGCTAAAATGTACTTTTTAACCCTTCGTGGTGCACATGAGTCTTGCGAGACTTTCAATGTGTATAGAAAATCAAAACATGCGTAAGCCGGAGCGTTTAACACAACGAAAAGTTTAATCTTTATTTACTAGATTTACGAATTTTGTACGTATTTCAAGAAATTCCGGGATTGATTTTCGAAAGTAATTCCATTTAGGATTGTTTTGAGTACGTTTTAGTGTTATTCGTACTTGCATTTTTGAGTACGACTCGAAGAATATTATTTGAAATTTAAGCTTCACTAAAAATATAATTTTATTAATTTAATTAATATTTCTAAGTATGGGCATTGCTAGTATTAAAACCATTATTACTACATGATTATTATCATTTTAATTAAAAACAAAGTAAACCTTAACATCTGCATGTAGAATAATAAATTTTTTTTTTTAATTTCCTAAGCTATTTCCGCGAAGCTCTTCGCTTGTCTTCAGGAAAAAAAACAGAGTCTCTGGCGGGAATCGAACCGGCAACCCCGGCGCTGATAGACTAGCTCGCTACCAGCTAGCCTACCGGGGCACCGTCTGGTTAAAATCTCATATTGTGTTATAATATTATGTTTTGTTATTTCCTAACACAATATGGTTAATATTTTCGCAATTACGGATAATTTTGACCACATAATGGTTCACTGAAAAAAAAATTATGGTAGTATTAAACCATTATATGGTAACATACAAACGTAAGCATTGTATAAATTCAACCGAGGCATGCTTCTATTAGAATATGGTTACATCCAACCATATTTTCTTTCGGCGTGTAGAGAAAAAAATGTGAATCTCTATTTTAAATTTTTTCAATACGGTTGCAGAAATATTATGGTTAATTTAACCCAAATGCATTGTGATATGGTTGTTCAATTAACCAAATAAATATTTTGAATTTTATAAAATTACCATAGATAACCAATGTATAAGTGTCATTGCTATGTTTATTTTACTGTTTTTTAGAAAATGTAAAAGAAAATGTAAGTTTATCATTCCGTTTGTAATTTCTACAATATTGATATAAGACTCTAAAGTGTATATATTCTGGAACCTTATGAGAAGGGAAGTTCAAATCCGTTTGTCCGTCTGACTGTTGAAATGGGTTTTTCGAAGCCCCCAGATATGATGTGGCTTGGTTGGTAAATATTTATGCCACGTATGAGACCAACAATTGTAAATGAATTAATTTGTAAATAAATTTGAAAAAAAAAAAAAAAAAAAAAAAAAATAATTTTACCTTTGAAATTCAGCCAGATAGGTTCAAAAATGGCTGAGATACACAGAAAGAAAAACCCTCGGGATAAATCAAGTTTTTTATGATTACTTTAAGTACGAATAACAATAAAACGCACTCAAAACAATCCTAAATGTGATTACTTTCGAAAATCGATCCCGGAATGTCTTGAAATAAGTATAATGACCGTTTTCTCATTACACGATTAACTTTTTTCCCAACGAAAAACTGCACATTAAAGAAATTTGGTTTTCTCAATGTCTCATTTGCTTCTATTCTGTCGCAAAGCTAACCAGCACTCATCTGCCGATTATTTATTTTCCTTTTATTTGCCGTACAGATAAATTCAATCAGCTGACTCCCAACTTTTACATGTATTTTGAGAGGTGTTGCCAGCTTAAAACCATGGTTTTTGTCGGTATATTGAGAAACCAAAAATTGTTAACAGGCAGTTTATCGGTCTAACTGCCCGTCTATACCAGAGATAATTATTGCGACATATATTGCAGTAATTGTCAAAATTATGTTATCTTTAATGTAGACAGCAATTTTTTGTACATAATTATTGCTAACAATTTATGTTGCAATAATTGTTAGTCCATTTTCGTTGACAATTATTGCTTACAAAAAACGCCAATTTGGTTGTCAGTTGAAAGAAAGAAGCAAAAAAGAAAAAAAAATAGAAGCAAATTGTGTGAGAAAGAAATTAAATTTTTGAAATTGCAGCAAATTATAATTGTAGTAAAATAATTAAATTAAAAAATTAAATAAACACTAAAATAAAATTGCAAAAATTATAATTTTTTCCTTATTCGATCTTTATTGTTAAAATTAATATTAATTTGTTTAAGTTCGAGTTCTTTTTTATAAAAAAATAATAATTTTACATTAACAAAAATAAAAAAATTAATAAAATTAATATTTTTGTTTTAAAAATGACATCAAGCTTAAACAAATTAATATAAATTTAAATAGTAAAGTCGAATAAGAAAGAATTTATATTAATAATAATAATTCTTGTAAGATACCGCCATTTTTTACACTGCACCTTCTTTCTTGATTTTTTCAAACTATGAGTTAACATAAATACGTTTTCCCATGCCTTTAACATAAGCTGAGCAATAAGAAATATTGCTCTGTTATTCTGCCGCAGTTATTGCCAACTTGCTGAGATAATTATCTTTAGTGTAGACCTAGGGTAATAAATTTATGTTGACATTAAGTAACAGGCAGTTTGACGGTACATTGAGAAAATGGCCATAAAATTCTTAAATCGAGTAAAAAAAAGATTAAACTTTTCGTTGTTTTTAACCCTTCGGCTTGCGCATATTTTGATTTTCTATAAACATTGAAAAAAGGTCTGGCCAGTCTCATGTGTAGCACGAAGGGTCAAAGAGTAAATCTGAACTCTTGCTTCTCATTTAGTTTATATTTTTGGTTAATTATGTACATAAGATTTCTAAAGTAAAAACCATATCGGGCATGATGTTCGTGTTTTATAATTCTGTAATGTGTAAAAAGTAAGTAAATAAATCATAATAACTTTTTCTTTTCAAGCATGAACTCAGGATAAAATCGACTTTGTAATACTTGAAGGGAGCGCATTTTGAAATTGATTCAATCTTAGTTTTACTTAAATCAATCTAATTTTCAAATTATTTCAAGTACGAATACGGGACATTGAATATGGACAACTAAAATATTTTCCGATTGAAAATCCGTACTTGAATCAATCTTTGTGTACTAGATTCAAGAAAATCCGTGCTCACCGTACTACTAATACCGCTTCGGGTTGATTTGAGTACGGATGGCTTAATTTTTCTTTTGAGTGTATGAGCAAAAACCAAGACAATCCCTAATCTTTTTTTTGATGATTCCTTTCTTCTGTATATCTGGAGAATGGCAAGAGCCAAAGTTTCCAAATAAGGTACAAGCATTAAGGTTAACAGTGTACAGCATCCAAGGAAAAGCGGGATTGGAGAAGTGAGCGTGTTATCTCTCGCACAGAAAATATCAAAAATTATAAAAAAACTGTTAATTTTTGGCCTGTCTTACGATCTATGGATACGCCTTCTATATCAAACGATCGGAAATCTTTAGTAGAACATGTTTTCTATAATTGAGCGATTAATACTTCATATATAAATATATGTACATATATTTAGTTAGATATACGTATAAATAAACTACTACAATGGTAAAGATATATAAGATTCGGCAAGGCCGAATATAGCCCTCTTACTTATTTATTTTAGAGAAATTAATTGTGAGAATGTTGTTGGATCAAGGTTGGCAATCGAAACGAGTTTTGGCATCGGTACTAAAATATTTGTTATTTACGTATCGGTATTAAGATATTCTAGTATCGATATCGGCATTTTAATTATATCGGTCACGGTGTACCGGTTTAATTAACCAAACAAAATAAGAGTATTAAACAACATAGAAGGAGTGTATACAAATTAAATGACAAATTTTTTACTTGGTTATAATTATCAGAGGGATTTTTCTCCAAAAAATTATAAAAATAGTATTATTTTTCATTATATTATTTTTATGAAGAATGAAATTAATTAAAATTTTTTCTATGTTTACATTTGTCCTTCAAGTTGTGCTGAAAAAGGTCAACAAAAAAATTAAAAAAATGTACTTTGGACTTTAAGAAAAATTCTTGTAAAAAGTACAAAAAAATAGAAGTAAGGAAGAACATGCAAATCAATTAAATAGATAATCATTCAAAGCTAATTTTTATATACCAAAGGTTAAATTCAGTTTTTTTAAAAGATTGATGTTTTACTATTGACTGCCAGCAGTCTTCGATGGCTATGAGTGTTAATCGGCGAAACCATCTGAAGAGATTGAGTGGTTGCAATTGAAACATGTAAAGATAACCTGTCCGTAAAGGACCTGGTTCGAGCCCAGCGGCAGCCAATAATGAAAAAAATTTTAAAAATAAATATTAATTATTTTGATGTTGTAAAATTCACTTCTTAATAAAAATAATTAAATGAAAATTAAATTTGACGAACCTTAGCCTTATTAAACCCATGAACAATTTA
This sequence comes from Pollenia labialis, assembly GCA_949318255.1. NCBI lineage: Eukaryota > Metazoa > Arthropoda > Insecta > Diptera > Polleniidae > Pollenia > Pollenia labialis. The sequence continues at coordinate 162,004,958 of OX439140.1, forward strand.
ACAAAATAACCACAATATTAATTACAATAGTATTATCTTTGCCAAATTTATCTTTAATATGTCTTCATCGCAGAGTAGAAACAACTAAAAATATGCAGCACATTTGATGATGGAAAATATGTTTGTGGGCAACCGAAACGAATATCGCTATTGGTACCGGCATTAAAGAATTTGTTATTTTGGTATTGATACACTCAAAAAATTATGTAGTTAAATTCAAACGAAAATTCATTTGAAACTACTTAAAATTCATTTAAAAAACGGTTCATTTACATTTCATTTAAAACAAATGATTTTTACATTCATTTTTAATTTTTTTATTTATTAAACAGCATATTCCGTAAAATTGAATAGTTTTTATTTTTAAAAAATATATTTTAGCCGAAAAAATCCAACTACCCAACAAAATAAATACGGAAAAGCATTATTCTTTGGTAGTTTGTTTTTTGAATAACAAACACAAATGTTGAAAAATAAAATTATTCGTAAGATAACTATATTTTTATTCAATTTTAACAGTACGGAAAAAGAATTTAATAACCCACAATCAGTTACTGTAATAATTTTATAAGTGTATCAATTTTAAATAAACTTAAGCCGTAGCGGTAATAAGAACGATATTGGTTGCCATCCTTGATTTATATAGATTGTTTTCATGTTTAGTTAATGAACCTTAAGATTATATATAAAATGTATTTCGATTTAATGTCAGTAATTTCGATGACAATTTTACTTAATTTATTAGTTTGTCTATTTTCTTTGCTTTTTCTTGATGAAATTTTCTTTATTGTTATTATTATCAGAGACTTATTGAAGCTTACAAAGGATTTCCTATAAGACATAACAGTATTTCCTTAAGTCATAATATCCTTAAATGTATGTATGTATGTGTCTATGGTTATTAGACAAAATGAATAGATATGGCTTCGAAAACATTAATATTGTGGTTTAAATCTTTTGCCAGACATTTCAATTATAATTATGTTATTTTGTTCGTTAAATAGAATATCGATAAATACAGGTGGTCACATTTATCTTTAAGTTTACTGGAAATAGAAAATTACATTGTGTGCGTTTACAAAACAAATGAGGACATTTAAATATTATTATTAAGATCTATAATTATTTTTACATTTACACCTTCTTTGTTAGGGAGCTTGTTTATCTTTTCGAAATAAGTTAAGTATTTGGGATCAAGACTTGGCCTTAATTAATGCTCAACATCGTTAAACGTCATTAAAAATTTAAGGCAGGAAATTTAAATAGTGCAGATTTTGTAAATTATATTTATATTGAAATAAGAGAATACTTATTTATTTTCTTATCGACAAAAAACTTTGAATATTCATTTATTATACAGAAATTGCAAATAAAAGATGTTTTTGTGTAAAAAAAATACATTTTTTGGGACAATAAAATAAACATAAGAAATATCCTTGAATAACGAAAGGTTAAAATTTGCGTTAATTATTATGGAACATTTTTTTGTAGAAAATTAAAAAAAAACTTAAAGAAAATTTTTCTAAATAGAAATGGTAAATGGATTAAATTTTTTGTCACTAAATGGCTAAATTGGCAACACTGTTTACATGAACATTTTTTTGGGAAATACTGCATAAAAATGTAAGGGCTGTAAGTCAAATGGACTAACATTTAGGTTGCAGGATTATATAAAAAAAAATTGCTGTAAACACAACAGGCCGAAAAAATCTAAAGAAAAAATAATAACATGAGAAATGAAAACAGAAGCCCAAAAGTAAAAAGTACTTTAATAAAAACAATTCGACAAATATTTAAATCTGTAAAATAAATTTTTAAATAATTGTAATATTAAAGACATTGTCACTATTTGAGTAACACATTCTCTAATCGTATACAAACCCTTGCGTGGCAGCCAAAACTTAAAAGCTATTTCTATGCATTCATGTTTTTATAGCTTGTAATGGATAAGTCACATAATATATTATATTCATATAGAAATTTTAATGAAGCAGCATATTATAATACATACGGCATCAACAAATAAATAAGAGTTTTGAATTGATTTTTATTATTGATATAAAAATATAAAAATCAAAAATAACTTTTATTTCTTGATTTAAAAAAATAAAAATCAAAAATAACTCTTATTTTTCATTTAAAAATATAAAAATCAAAAATAACTTTTATTTTTCATTAAAAAAAATAAAAATCAAAAATAACTCTTATTTTTGATTGTTAAAATAAAAAATTTAAAAATCATGCAATATGTTGTATGCATTTCGCCTAAAAATCATGATGGTGTAATTAAAAGTTTTCTACGATGTTCATTTTTGTATGATTTATTTCTTCAAAAATTTAAAAATAACTCTTATTTCCGGTCCCTGTTATAAAGATATTTCGACCGGTAAGCTAGCCGGTAGTGAGCTAGTCTATCAGCGCCGGGGTTGCGGGTTCGATTCCCGCGTGAGACTCTGGTTTCGTTCCTGCAGACAAGCGAAGAGCTTGGCGGGATTAGCTTAGGAAATTTAAAAACGAAGAAGATGACGTGTTTAATTTATAAAACTAGACTTTTATTAAATAAGTTATATACATTTTATTGAAATACTAAATAATAACCATTTATGGGTCAAGTTCTTTTGAGCTTTTATGTACGTACATAAAATACAGTCGTGCCCCGATTTTCCCAGATGGTCGGGACCATAAGCATTACGGATAATCGATTTTCATGGTTAATCGAATAACAATTTTGATTATACAGTTTTTTTTTTACTATTTGTATTATATTTACATTAAACAAAATTAATTCCAGAAGTTTATGTACATTATTAAATTAAATTGGTACATACATATGTATACGGGTCGATTTAAAAAAAAACGCAATTTTTGTGTCCCCGTACTTTACACTTCTATTTTAGGTGAAAAAAACCCCGAAAAAAAAACAAAAATGTCAGAGTGATCAGCGAGGAATATGTTACAAAAACACGTAATTCTCAAATTTGTATGTTTGTTTTTTTGTTTATTCAGAATGGTGCTTTGTTTCTCCCTCTGACTCCTTGCATACAAAAGCATGTGTCCCCCGTTAGAATTTTTAGAAAACAAAATAAAATAAAACCAAGAAAAAAGTAAATATGCAACATTTAATAACAGTTTTCGAATTTTTGCGTTTCTTTCTTGTGTTTTGATTTGTTATAGTCGTCAAAACTGATTTAGTGCGAATTTGGCGTTGCAAACAAAGGTTGTCCCCACAATTTGCATTGAGCGTCACTTTTTTATAATTCAAGTAATATTACTAGTTTTTAATTTTCATTTAAATAAAGTAAACAAAGTAAGGAAAGTACAAACTTTAATTATTACAAAAGTGAAAAAGCGAAAAAAAATTAATTAAAAAAAGTATCCATTTGCGTAGTTTTTGTAAACACCATGGTAAGGGCGCGATAAAATTTCATGAGCGTCACGCTAATTTTTTTAAATGTAAAAAATTGAAGTTGACAATCATTGTTCACATGGTTTCAACAAATTTTTTTATAATTTGTGAATTTGAGAAAAAAATTGCCTTCGAAAAAAAAACCAAAATAGGCAAACATTTCATGAGCGTCACTTTTGATATATATTGCTTCATAGCTTAAAATGCTTAATTTTGATTTTATTTTTGTATTTACAAGAGTAAAACAACAAAATTAATGGCGGTTGAAACAGCGCGAAGATATCGAGAGAAAATAAAGCTCGATAAAGCGCGTAATGGCGAATGTAAAAGAAAGAAGAAAGAAAGAAAGGTATAATCGATATTTACCATATAATTACAAAATCCAGAGGTGAATTGATTTACAATTCTCGCTCGTGCTTTTGCAATTTAAACCTCTAGGGACCGGAAACTTATGCAACTGCCACAAACTTAATTCGAAAGTGCTAAAACTGAATAAGAATGAGAAAAACAAAACCGTTTGTCATTTCATAAAGAATTCTAATGAAAATTTATAAATTAAGTTAAGTTACTGTTTTGCGTCAAATATTTACATATGTGTATAAGTTTCTGCAAGAATTACTTCCTTTTTTCCATTTTTGTTAAAGACATCAAAGAATATGTACATGTTTAGTTTTGTATGAAAATTTTTGTTTTTTGAAGAATTTTTGTTTTTTTTTAATTTAGTTTATGTAAAAGAATAAACTTTCTTTTGTTAAACTTTAAATTAGGCATTCTTTTTTGTTTACTTGCAACAAAATCTATTGGTCGTCACAAATATCTTGAGCGTCACACTTAGATTTTTTTCCCTTAAAACGCTTATAATTGCAGTTTTTTTTAAATACATTGTTACATGCCTATTACTTTGCAAGTAACCTCTAAGTTCAAGTCTTTTTTTAACAAAAATTTATATATTTTCATCTTGAAATTTTAAAATAACTAGTCACTTTAAAAAAAAATTAATAATCAAAGTGAATTGTGATTTTGTGTTTATAATCGAAAAGGTGATTTTCACAAAAGTCAATCTTGAGAAACAAAAGAACATCGTAGTTAGCTTGAATTTTAAATATTTTTGCATTCTTAGCGATTTCTTATACATATTTGGTGTGTGACGCTCAAAATCGAAATCATAGAAAACCTAAAAAAAATCAAAAAATATTGATTTTTTTGAGAGCCTTAAAGTACCACCGGATTCTTCATCAATTTCTACATAAATTTGCCACTCTTACAGGCGAATTGAAAAAACTTTAAAAATAAGCAAAAAAAACTCGATGTGTACGTTTTTTTTGAAATTCACCCATACATTAAATTTTCTACTAAGAACTTACTTAAATGGCTATTACAGAACGTTTGTTCCAGTAGCCGAACGAAGAATATTCTTCCATGCGCCTCGATCTTCCGCACTCCTTCTCCAATTTATTACACCAAGCTTTGAAATGTCTTCCTCCAACTGAACGTGAACCATCACCAGGCGCGTATTCGAATGCCTTTTTAGCTGGAGCATTTTCCTCCATTCGCACAACATGACCTAGCCAACGCAATCGGTGTAGTTTTATACGTTTCATAATGTCAATGTCGGCATACAGCTCATACAGCTCTACTAAGAACATGAGACAAAAAAGGATATTAGGCAAAAAAAAAAAATACAATTTTTTTTAAAAAAGTAGTGTTATGTTGTTTGTCTAATATTTTTCAATTGCCATCACGGATAATAGACGTAATCACGATTAATCAAAGCAAACAATCTGAAAACATTGTAACAATAAACAATAGACTTAACTTTAGATATCATGCTTCATCGGGGTAACCGGTTAGCAGAGTCACGAATAATCGAGGCCCACCTGTACATAAATATGTATATAACGGCTGAAATATATTTGTTTTATAGCTTCATGAGTTTTTATGTGTAATTAATATTTTATTGTTATTTTTTAATCAGTTTGTTCTATTGAAGTGTTGTGAGTTTTTAGGGAAGAATTATGTAAAATAAATCACGAATAAAGGTTAATATACCTTTATTAAATAAAAAAAAAAAAAATGATACCGTTTAAATTTTAGCATTATTTTTTTTTTGCTAAAGTATTTTTCAGCATTATTTTAAAGCCGATTTTATTTTTTTTACCTAATTTAAGAGTTTTATACTTATTTTGTTTTTATTTTGTCCGCCACAATTGTCGGCCAAAAATTAAATTTATTGACACCGTTATTTTTGTTTTCAGTTTTTACAAACTCGTGTAGCACCTTTCTTTGCAATAGATTAATCCCATACAAAGCATGACGCTTGGTTCGAGCTGTTTTTTGAAAATCGAAACACGCAGTAACAACATTTTTGATGTCACAACTTTCTTGCTTCTCAATACCTTTAAGGTTTGTTTTGAAAATAAATGCTGATTGATATCAGATTCAAAAGCTATCTTTTCATCCTCATTCAAGTTCTTTAACTTTTCGCATTAGTCGCATTGGTCCTTTTTCGGTACGTAAGATTATATATCAAACGAATCTTGAAAATTAACTCTATACTGTCATATTGTTGCCTTTAGTTTTAAATCGTGGTTATTTTCTAAAAACCATTGATCGTACAATCGATTCATTTGCGCTATTGATGATATATCACCTCCTAAATACATTTTCTTGATTCTTGACGACAATAGTGAGGTTCTTCTAAGAGAAACGCATTAATAACACTATGGAACATTTTTGGGATTATTGTCTTGGGGGTGAGAAATTCCAAGTCAGGGTGATGGTACTAGGTCAGTATAGTAAAACCCTCAAAGGGTTTGGCGTTCGTATGTGTCAGTTTTTTTATGACATTTTAAATTTGTTCCTTATCTTGATGTTTTTTTGTTTAACCCTACGGTCAATAACCGGGTACCCGGGTAACTTTTTCAACTTAAAAATGCTCGCAATTCTTTGATGATATGGTGATGAAACTCCAAATCGGCGCTATTAAGGACTTAAAAGCATTATTAAAGAAAAAACATAAGATATATGTAGCCAGATCTTTGTCTAAAATCGTTTAACATTCGACACCTACGCGAGTCAATGACCGGGTACCGCGGTACCCCTACAAGTTTTATATGTTTTTCGGTTCAAATAACCATTGTTTTTTTGCCTTTGCTTGAAAAAACCATTTAAATTGGTTTTTTAAACAACTTTTTATTGCACATGTTATATTTGTGGGTATCGGTTTGCGTTTCAATTCATTCAATAGAAGATAATACCGAAAAGTGGCTAGTAATATGAATGTTCCGCTAAATCAAGGGTGGTGAAATAGTAGCCATTGAGATGGTGTGCCCACTATCATGGAAAGGGCATGTATGATTCTTAACCACTCTTTTTCCTTGTCGTATCTCAGGGGCCATTGGTAAGTTCCCGGTTTATAGTTTAAGGTTTAAGGTTTATTTATTTGTGTCTTTCCTATGCAACAAGATTATATCTTATTATTACAGCATAGAAATTTTAATTAGAATAAACATGTTGATTATAAATTATTCTAGAGAGTTTACATATAAATAGTTGGTCATCGAGCGGATAGGAGTTTTTGCATCACAAATCCATAAAACTTTAATCCCCGATTTGGCTGGGTTCACATTAACATTCGCTGAATATTTGCATCGTCAAATCGTGCAAAACGTCGTTATGACCAGAATCTGCCAATGCCCATTGTTGCTCGGTATAGAGCATAAGATGTGATGGCCCATACATCTTTCATTTTATCATTACATGAATGATTTGCTCCTGTCATTATCAAAATGTTAGTAAAGGCATACATTTAATTTACTGTTACATATTTCCAATTAAGTGGTGGTTTTGTTGAGTAAGTTGCAATATAGACTACATATATGGCACCTACTTATTTGTTTGCTTGACACACTATTATGACCACTATATCTACTCTCAAGTTTGAGCTTTTGACAGCAATTCTCTTGATCGTTGGGTCCCACAACGTTGCAACGTTGCTGTAGAATATTGATGGGATGATAAATTGTGCTTTTTCCACACGGCAAAATATTTACATCGTGATCACTTTCATCTGAACACTCATCGTAAATATCAGCATTAGAGATATAACATTTCCAGTATGTGGTGTTTCAACGTCTACTCTGTTCATCATCCACGATATCTTCAAAAATAGATCAGTTATATTAAGCTTTTCCTTATCTTATAAATGTTTGTATTGTGTTTATGAGAAGATCATACGCGACATTCTTACTAGCGACTTATTTTGATAGCTACAAATGGCTTTGCGACAAAAGGCAAAGTAACGATTGAAAAAAAAATTTAACTAATTTGATTATTTTTATATACGTAAATTTATCAATGGCTTATTTTGCAACAGTATCTAAATGTAAAATAAATATAAAAGTGCAAGAATCTACAAAGGGGTACCGGGGTACACGGTTAAAGACTTACGTATATTTTTTTGGTTATTGACCGTTTTGCCGGTAAAAATAAATTTGTGGAGAAAAAAAAATATTTTTTTGCCTAAAAGTACACTATGGAAAAAAAATTTAAATTTTAGGCAAAAAAATATTTTTTTTCTCCACAAATTTATTTTTACCGGCAAAACTGTTGATTATAAAGAAAAACGTTATATGAACGGATTAAAGAAATTGTAATTCTAAATTTTTTTCAGTTTGTTTTAGCAAAATCGGACAAGTGGTTCTCGCGTTATGTTAAACAAAAAAACATCGAGATAAGGAAAAAATTTAAAGGTCATAAAAAAAAACTGACACATACGAACGCCAAACCCTTTGAGGGTTTTACTATACTGACCTAGTACCATCACCCTGACTTGGAATTTCTCACCCCCCAGATTGGCTGTTGTACTGTGTAATTATGTTGTTTCACTATTTCTTTTACTTTAATATTATTGACATTTGATTAAATATGCTTTCCTCGTTTGTCAGGAGATAAATTTAATGGATGGACGGTGGACGTTTTTAATTTTTAAACAAGTATCATTTAAAAACAGATGGGGAGAATGGTTAAATATTTCATGACTTCTATTATTCGAGTGTTCTTAGTGTTTCCAGGAGATTTCTTATTTGCAGAGTATTTTATTTTTTATTTTAAAGACTTTTAGTACTCCGTTGAGCAGTAAGGTCCGTAGGGACCTTGTTTGAATTTTCATATGAATGACTAAAAAATTTATTAAATTTTTTAAAACAAAAGTTTAAAATGCATATGCAAAATAATAACAAAATAATAACATCAAAATGAATTAAAATATATACAAATTTTAGCAAAATTCAATGTATTTTTATATAAGGTCCTTACCGCTCAACGACCGAATAAAAAGTTACCGCTCGTCGGAGGGTTAAATTGTTAATGGCCAAATCAGGCATTTTTATTGCGGGAGAACTCATTGTTTTTAGAAAAGAAGACAATTATGTGTACCTATTCTGTGGACAGCTTTTTCCAAACTAAACAAACTTTTAACATAAAACAAAAAAAAATGATTCCAAACCAAATCATGTTAAGAGCACTTAAAACATTCAAAAACGGAGTTCTTTGTATATTGCTAAATTATGCTAAGAACATTTTTGTTTTTGCATTAAATATTTTTTGATTAAACTTTTATTTCTTGTGTTATGTTTTACAACTTCAGCTTCCGACCGGATTAAAAAACACTTTCCTATATTAACATATATTTTTGATTTGTATAGCAAACCTTATTTAACCCGCCTTATGTAGTTATTTATCCTTTATTGTCCAGAAAACTTGTTAAGAGCTCAACAAATCCCAATTATTGCCACAGATGCCTATTCAACATGTGGTTTCAAAATAAACCCAAAATATTTCCATTTTAGGCAATCGCTCAAAAAAAATTTCATTCTTTCTCTTTAACACTTAAATTTTAATCAAAACTTAATTCTTTAAACAAATACAAAACGCAAAGTAAAATCTGAAAAATAAATAATACCGAATACATGTTACTCTTTACTAAATTACCAGCGAATTTGAGAGAACAAAAAACCACTAATACATGTTAATTCGCCGTTAAGGACGACTGGGAAATAAAAAGGAGTTATAAAAGGTAAATAAACCAAAAGACACACTCGTGAACATAAATTACTAAACAAAAATCAAAAGCAAACTAACAACATTTACAAAAGGGGAACGACTAAAAAAGGTTTTCCCCAAACTGAAAAGAAGACGAGTATCATAGAAAAACTCTGTTGACTGATATCTTTGACTTTTGTGTACAAATCAACAATTGCTGAAGCAGCAACAACCGAACTGATATGAGTGACGTTAATGCTATTACAACAAAATTCATTCATCTGACAGTAAGATGACAATCTATTGAAATGAGATTGTGCATAAAAGAGAAACAAGCCCAGTATTTCAGTGAAAAGAAATTAATCATTAAAACAGTGTTGTGTACTTTAAAGATATCATATGCCTTCTACTCAATCTCATATTTAAAAAATAAAATTTGTGTCCTCTTTTGAATATAAATCTTTTAAAATTAAAAGATACGCATATCTTTTATTTATGTATTTTAAAGTAAATAATAACATTAAGAATTCTTTAAATATTCTTTTAAAGCAACTCTGACATTTTTTATGTACCTTGTACGTATTTGGCAGCTTTAAATCTTATTTGTTATTCATTAATATCGTTTTTATTTACCATTTTATTTCATCCCATTTTCGAGTCTTAATTGTCAACAATATTAATGCGTATTTTTCCTTTTAATGCTGTTGAAGGAAAAAGGAGTTGAACAAATATCATTAAAATTCCATTGTATATAAAAATATAAAACATTTTTAGGCATTTTTGTTTTTTATGCCCCAGCGATTCAAGTTAAAAAGAAAATTTTATTTTTTCTATTTAATAAACACTAAAAAATTTCGTTAGTATTGGCGTTGATAAGCATTTGTATGTGTTTGTATCTTTTAAAGTTTAATGCTTCATTAATATAAAATCAAATTTTCTTGGTTATGACAAAACGTTGTAGATTATCCTACGATTAACATTTTTACAGCCGTATTCATAAAAAATTCCAAATACACCTTTAAAATAGAAATAAGTTAAAGCTTTTCAAGGCTTTGTTTTACATTTTTATTCATAATCAGCATTTTAATAAATAAAAGCTTTAAAGTTTTTTTTCATTGGGTAATCACTTGAATGGTAATGATAAGGGTGTTCAGTCTAATAATTTTTGTTCGATTAATCGAACAATTTAAGAAGGTTAATTGTTCGAATAATTTGAAATCGCTAATTTCGATTAAAGGATTAATCGAAGAATTTAAACCTATTAATCGAACAATAATAATAATAATATATATTATTTCAGTTAAATGTATAATTTTTCGAATAAACAAACCAAATTTATATATCAGTTAAAATTAAAAAAATAGTAATGTTTAGTAAGTAATTTAGCATACATTTTTGTTAAATTTTTTTTCAACACAATTTAAAAATTCATTTCACAATTGAAAAAACGTCAAAGGTATGTTAACTCAAAGATTTATATTAATTTATCAGGTATGTTCAAGAAATCGAAATGAAGTGAAATTCAAATCGAACGATTATTTAAATGCAATTGCTATTTACAAAATGACCGAAGTTTATCGTAGTTTTTAGTGTTATTCTTGCAAAAATTCTAGAAACTTAAAATTTTTAATTTTTTTTTAAAAATTTGCTTGATTTTAAAACCACTTCATTTCAATTTCTAGAACACGCCCGTATTTTTTTAACAAAATAGTTCATGCGTTTCTATCTTTAGAATGAGTTTCGTTAAAAAATATTGTAGGAAGGATAAATCTATTAAACCTAAATTTAACAGGTTTCCAAAAATGTATTAACGTAACTGTTCTTCAACTGTTAATTTTTAATTTCTTGATATTTTTTAATTAGGCTTGAGTTCATCAAATTTAATTTTCATTAAATTATTTTCACTGAGGAAGGAATTTTTTTTTATTAAAATTTTTATTGATAATTTTTCTTGGCTGAGCTGAGATTTGAACCTGGGTTGATTTTAACATGTTTCAAAAATCACCACATTCTATCCTCAGAAAATCTTTAAGTTCTAACCACTGCACCACTGCGGTGCCCGCCAGCCAACAGTCTAATATCAATCTTTTAACCAGTAGAACTGGTGGTTCGAAATTTGCTGTTATTATCATTTTCAACAACTTCAAAAATGTACCACTTTCATAGTGACTTTAACATAGTACTTGAAGAAGATGCTCCACTAACAAAATCAAAAGCGGCTGCTAATGATCCAACGAATACCATATTTAAATAAGATACTTCGATCGATTCTCTAGAGGAAATTATTTGCAGAAGCATAGCAGAGGACGGAATGTCCGTGAACTGTTAAAAAAATCCAGAGCTATATTGAAAGTTTGGAGCTACATTGACAAGTTTTATTTAAAAAAGAATGTTTATTTACTCAAGTTCTAATTTTTTCTCAAATTATCGAAAAACAAATCTCGTAATTTATTAAATTTCTAGATTTAAAATTATTCGATTAATCGATTTTCTTTGTTTAATCGAACAAAAATAAAACCCGATTTATTGAACACCCTAGTAATGATGCAAAACAATGGTTATTTATTCATATTTTTATATACGTACATATATATATATATATATATGGGTTTCTGTTGTTTCTACAGGCAGAATAAATATGACAAATTATTTTTTAGTAAGTGGTTAAACAATTAAAAAAATATTTATTAAAAAAACAAGTTTGAAAATAAAAAAAAAATAAAGAAATTGTATTTACATTAAACAAAAATTGAAAAGTGCCACAAAATAAAAAAGCGATGCAATAAAATTTAAATTTTTTTATTGTTGTGAAAGTTAATCTGTATCATAATATGATTACTTCTTAAGTTATTATGATTAACATGACATTGATATGATTACTTCTTAACTTATTATGATTAACGTGATAAGAATATGATTATGGGAAAAAATATAATAATGTTATATTACGAATATATTTGGTTATAATATGGTTCAATAATATTCGTAGAATATGTTTACCACAACCATATTTTTTCTTTGCATGTCAAAGGAGCACAGGACCTTAAAGAATGTATTTTATTCTGATTTATGTGATAGCAGGTAATTTAGATGGATCCAAGTTTCATATACTGCTTCGAGTTCTGTGTCAATTTGACGTCGCCAAGTATTGAGGGAAGGCCCTCGTCTAAGGCTACATTGCATGGCCCATCCATCGCCATATACGCTTTTGAATTTCGATAGCTATTGCCGGTGGCAGTTGTTTCGTTGTCTTCCAGAGCCTTAAGCTGCTTATAGTTGCTGGCCAAAATATACGTATAATTTTTCGTAAGAAGCGGTGGTAAATACACCCAGTGAAAAAACATGTTTAAATATGGTCATCTGCAACAACACTATTTTTAAAGAAAATTTTAAACATAACGGCGCATATGCAGAAATCATAACTTAAGTCTCAACTAACAAAACAGAAACTAAAAAATAGTTAATAGATAGTTATAGATCTTATTCATAATTCATAACTAGCTTAGAAACTGCTTTTAGCTGATTGAAGAAATGCAACCATACATATTGGCGTGTAGAGAAAACAAAATGTCAATAATATTTTGAACGATATATACTGAAGTTAATATAAAAGCTTATTAAAAACAGTTATTGTTCTTAAACGCATGCATACAAATTCTAAAAAAGTAATTTTTTGGTTATTGTTTTTATATCAATCAATTAAAATCGGGGCTTGTAAAAATAGAATTTTTCAATAAAATTTGGTGATAAAAAACACATTTCTAGTTTATTTTATTTTTTGTATGGATTGTTTTGGACGCAATATAAATGGATGCAATTCGGGACCTAAGGACAACAAGGTTCTATTTGTGCCTTAGCTACATGTAAGATAGAACCTTGTTGTCCTAAGGTTGCGAGTTAGCAAATGTAATAAGGCAAGTTTATTATTTACAAAATTGTAAGAGTATTTATAGTTTTCTGTATTTTAGAGTGACACAAATTTGTTGCCAAAATTGTTTTGCTATTATAAATTATAAGATAATATGAATCAGCTGTTCTTTGTATGTATTAGGGTGATCGATCAAATAGTATTCGACCGGTTTTAACCGGTTATTTTAGTTTTGCCCAAGAGTAATATTTCAAAATGTCCATTTTTCGAATATCGAATAAACCGGTTATTTTAGTAAAATAACCCGGTTATTTAAGTCATGTGTAATTTAATACGTTTTCCTTACTTTTGTTATAAATGAACCCGTAATTTAAGTATTTTTCTAATTGAATATTTGGCAAACTTAAGCTTTTTATAAGAAAGGTCAAAACAAAATGAAACAAAAGTCAAAAAATATTATGAGCAATGTAAATACAAATCGCTTATATAAGTGTGTGTTCTTGTAACAAAAACCAAAAACAATTTAAAGTACTACAAAAAAAGTTTAGCTTAAACTGACTTAAAAGAAAATTGTGCTTAAACGGCCCTAAAATGATAAGTTGCAAAGGTTCTTTAATCACTTTAAATTAGTCTACAAGCTTGATATAAATATACGCCAAGTAAAACTTGACTCTGTTCCAAGTAGTTTTTAAGAGACTGCAAATAATACTTTACAATAAATACTTTAATAAAAATAATGACTGAAAAACTCTTAATGCTTAAAACAAAAACATACCGGCGGAATCAACGTTATGGGAAAATTAATCAGTTTTATTTATTAAAACACCAAGAACTTTAACCAAATTGAAGGAATCAAAAATGTCCTGGAAGGGTTTAAATTGTGTGATCGACGAATTGAAAGATATTTCATGCAAAAAGCATGTTTTCTTGTCTTTAAGCTGAAACAAAAAAAAATTTAAATATATAATCCAGTATAAGAGGTTTTGTTTGCCACTTTTCAAAAATATGGCTGAAGTTTACTGCTTCATATAGACATGCTTAACCAGCAACAAATCAACACATATTGACTGGTCAGGTTTTTTTTTGATTTTATATTCAAATATTTGTGGTCTGAACATACCTTAAGTCATATCTATGGAGTTTTTTTGGTTCCATACCTTCGTGAATTGTTTTGTTTTTATTCTTATTTACTTTTTATTACAAAAACTAATTTGATTTTTGTATTTTTATGTATTCGAATTAAAACCGGTTAACCGGTTATTTTTAAAATGTCTAACCGAAAACCGGTTTTTTAAAAATAGCAACTATTCGGAATATTCGAAAACCGGTTATTGAAAAAAGTCGAATAATCGATCACCCTAGTATGTATTAGTTAGCTAACATTTAGTTACAGCTTAACCCCTAATTAATTGTAAACTTTGTCTGCTGAAAGTAACCTACAGGGAATAACGAAAAGAGGTACATAAAAAAGTTAACACTAACGGTGTTTTCTTTTCTACAAAAAATGTCACATTTTATTTAAAAAAATGCAATTTGGTGTTCGTTTCTTAAAAAAATCAAACTTAAATGTCATAAGGCATTGCACTTTACGCCCCGTATAAATCGAGGGTGTTGATAATGCCCTGTAAAAAGATGACTTCTATCAGACGAAGTTGGGAAAAAATCGCCTTTAATCAAGACAGTAAAAATTTTAAGTTTTAATAGTTATTTTTTCTATTATTTTATAGTAATAGTAATTTTATAGTGATATAAAATTAAATGGACTCGGTATTATAAAATTGTGTTTGAAAAAAAAACTTCAAATCAAGAAATCGTTAAAACTTGATGTTAATAAATCGACAATCTGGCAAAGTAATTTTTGTTTACATATTTTATGAAAAACAAACTAAATAAATTGGAATTTCATCATTCATTTTGCTTTTTATTTATTTATTTAATATCGATCTATGTATGAACAAATTTAGGTTTATGTACTATATTTTTCTTATATTTTGAAGAACACACTTTTTGATTTATGTACATATTTTTTTTATATATTGAAGAACAAACTTTTTGTCAGCTGTTAAAAACAGGGCGATCCATTTTTGTGTTTTGTTCTCGTCGAATAAAAAATTGCAGTATTACAAGTTCGGCAAGACATTTTATACATGCACTTTTTAAAATGTGGTGTTTTTTTTTGGAGAAAAGAAAACACCATAAGTGATAATATATTGGCGCATTGTGTTAATTTAACCATATTATTGTCACCGACAACCATATTATGGTTTAATTACTCATCCATCAAGAAGCCACAACCATATTATGGTTGCCTCCAAACATGGGTCGTTTGTGAAGATGAGTCGTTAAATGGATTAGTTATAGTGGACAAAACTTCAAACTTTATTTTAAATATTATGGTTTTGTTCAATTTTGCTCTTTTCAAGTTATTTTTATTTTGTTCGCTGTCCCCTGTAACTCTGTCATTTCTTGAACAATCTTACCAGTGATTTTCGTAGGGATTTTCTTCTAAAAAAAATTGCCGTAGGGAAAAAAGGACAGATTTTTTGAAATCGTTAAAATGTAGGGACTTTTCAGTAATGCTGGAAAACTATACGTTTGGTAGCTTTTTTCGATTTGTGATTGCATACTAATAAATTTGTTAATACGGCAGCAATAAAAATTGTTAAATTTCTTTGAGTTTAACCTAATTTAAGAAAGGAGATCTGTTGAACCTTATTTTCTAGAGCAAGAAATATATAACACATATGTAAAAGATGGGAATCAAAACGTTTTGGAGTAAAGTCGAAATAGTAAAGTGAGTGTAAGAAAATGGTACCCTAGCGATGAATTACCTCAAAGAATAACTTGTGATACAGTTTTCTGATCTCTTTTTGAGCACTTTAATGGTAGTTTGATAATCATTAGTGAGTATTTATCATCTAATTTTTCAATCGTTAATTATAAAGTTTTTGATTATGTTTTAAATAAATTTTTAATCGTCATGTTTTTAATTTGTTCTCCGATAAAATCAGCACAATTATGGCTCTTGATTATTTGAACAAATTTTATTTTGAACAAAACAACAAAAATTATAGGGATCTTGGAAATAAAAGAAGAAAACATTCGTAATTAAATTTATTTTCATTAATTGAGAATAATTTTTGGGCTTCAAGTTTCGCCAATCTTTTTACTTCTTCGTCAATGAATTATATATGAATCCTTTTTCTATCGCTCAACTGATAAATCAGTTTTTAATCAACAAAAATTATCTGAGAATACTTATTCAGGTGATTTTTATAAAAAATTATCATCCAAGTGCATTCTGGGAACAACTTTAAATTAAATTTATATCCATTAATACAAATGGATTTATTTGTTTTGCTATATATCATTTGAAAGTTGTAGGGATTTTTGTAGAGAAAAATAGGAATTTTTTGGGACTGCGTAAGAAATTTCAAAAAGAATGTATAACATCACTGATCTTCACTAGCAATCCATTGTTATTTTAGTAATTTTATTACCTTTCAATAAAAAGAAAGAAATACATAGTCCGTTTAAAATATTTAAAGATATTTGCATTTCAGTCACATTATCTTTTTTGAAAACCGAATAACGGTTATTTTGGAATATCTCAAAAACGGTTCTACTTTTGACAATTCTGACTTCATATTCGGATTCAAGGGAAAATTTTACATAAAGATTAACTGTTAGATTCATTTGATCACGACTTTGTTGAAAATTTGTCACGTAGTGTAATGTTAAAGAAAACTAATACAGAGCAACATTGTTTATAAGATATAGCCCTAAAATATTTGTGAATAACGTTTTTCTCTAAAATAAATATTACTGAAGTAATTAACAATTAAATCGACACATAGTGAGAAAAATAGCATTTTTAGCAAAATTTTGTGGGCTCAAGGCACGCCCAATAACTATGCAAACGATCTAAAATTTTTTAAATATTTTTTTTTCTAATTTGGAACCAATCTAAGGGGTTTGCCAAGTGAAAATACAAAAAAAAAATTCTCCATATAACTTGTGGCCACACTAATGTTCACTTAAGTTATTTCTCTTTTTTTGTCTTATAAACCAGTAATAAGAAACATGATTTATAAACGTTTCACAAATCTAAAATAACTATTAAACGATTTTTGTAATATTGTAGTAAAATGATAGCAACACTGCATTATTTGAATTTTCATATTTATTTTAGTGTTGCAACCAATAAAATACCTGACTTCCAAAGTAGTCCCTTAGGGCTGGATGGAAAAGTCTAATCAACTTAAGTTTTTGTAAAAATATAATTTATACCACAAATAAATAGTTTAATTTATTTTGTTATCGTTTGTGTAACATAAAAAAATGTAAATTTATAAAAAAATATTGTAAAGTTTTATTTAAAACAACAAAGTGCACCGGAAGTAATCGAGTACCAAATTCATTGTAATTGTTTTGCATCACTATGACTTTATACTTATTTATTTGCGAAAATTGGGAAATGTTTGGTGCCATCAAAGAAATGGAAAAAATAAATAAAAGAAAAAGAAGTGAAAAGGGGTTATAAGTAGACAAGATATGTATCATCGTTTTGAAATTCAGGTAGAAATATATCTATACACGTACATATGACTTAACATTACATTTTTTTAATTTACGCAGCCATTGCTAAAGGAGTTGGTGAAAGATAGAGTTTCTGTTATAGAAAATAAAAACACGGACACCAATTCCAACCAAAAGAAAAAAAAGCGTGGCAGGAACACGAAGAAAGGTAAAATAATTCTTTTAAAAACATGCTTACATTCATATTTATCTCGATTTACTTGTCATTCCAGCTTTAACAACTTATGCCAGTGGACTTTAATAAAAATACAGGGTAAAAAATACATGCTTTGCACAGACAGAAAATAATGCAAACAGGAGGTGGACCAAAGCCATCTGATAAAGTACTGGACGCAACAGATATCAGTGGTTATTGTACTTTTATAACTTAATTGTATTTTTAGATTTCAGAAGTAGAAATAATAGATTCCCAGGAAATATTTGAAGATTTATCAACTACCAACACTGAAGAGGGCGAGTTTGAAAAAAGACCGCAACACAGTACCAAAGACTTTTTGGAAGTGGAAAACCCATTAAAAAAGAAAAGGGTAAGTACTATCCATACTTCGTACACCCATGTAGAATGTCGAGCAACATACTCTTTGCTTCGTTTTTATAGCTGAATGTTTTGCTTGCATTTTGTTTATGTATGTACCTAAGTATGTAAATAGTTTAGGATTTTGAACCTATGTTTCATTACCTGTAAAGAAGCATAAAACCATACGAAATAGTTTTTGGTTATTTTTTAATCATTTAAATACTTCATTAAATTTGTACTTTTAATATAACGTGATACATATGTACATTAGTCTGCATTTAATTGTAACGCAGATGTTTTGCTTCTTATTTTAGAAAAAATTACTGAATCCATATTGTGCAAATGGAAAATGAAAAGAAAAGGGGTAGAAATCTTGATATTGAATATAAATAAATACAAGAAAACGGAAATAGAAAAGCCAATAATCTTGATTTAGAGTTTTGAAAAATTTACAAAATAAGAAAATTCAATTAAGTGGTATGTGCGAGTTTATTTATTTAAATATTAATATGTATTATTTATGTTGATATTGATGTTTAAAAATTTTGTTCTATGAAGGTTTTTAAAACCACTGTAGCTCTTCTTTCCTCTGGTAGCATATTGTTATTGTTGTCATAAGTTCCGCTTTCCTCAACTTCAGTTCGATTTTCATCTAAAATATAAATATAAAACGTTTTAATTATTTTTTTTATTTTCAGACAACATTTAAGCTTGGATAAAAATAACTTTAATGGCCTGTTTATCGATTTCACTTAATTTACATGTTAAACAAAAACAACATTTTATAATCGATTTTTGTTTAAAATGTGGTTTATTCGAACGCAGTTATCGTTCCGAAATAGATGAACAGGTAGTAAGCTGCTACTCTTTTACTGCCGCAACTTTAAATTAATTTTTTATGTTATTTTTTAGATACATGTAATTATTAGTTTATGAAATTTGCATACAACATACATATATATGTATTTAAAAAAAAACAATGAATTAAAATAACTCAAATAATAAATTAAAAAATATGTAAATAAATTGAAAAATATATAAAACCATGACTACGCTTTGTATTATTTATAAGATAAGCAAAAGAGGAAATTCTAAATTAACTAACATGTAACATTTTTAAATCAATAAACATTGAATCATATCATTTTCTTCAACATCAATTTTGTGAAGGACAGATAGGACTACAATTAGGGTCTTTGCATTTTCAAAGCTAATAGTTAGTCCATCTAGCAAACAACGAAATCGTTGTTTCCAAACACCGAAGCAACGTTCTGCCGGATTTCTAGTGGCAATATGGGCAATGTTATATTTACTTTGCTTATTGTTCTGCGGTCTTAAAAGTGGCGTAAATAAATACGTCTGCATTTTATATCCAGAGTCACCTAACAAGAGACCCCTGAATTCTCCATTTTCAAATCGTTGCTTGATAGTTGTCTCGTTAAATATCCGACAGTCATGCGTGCCACCTCTCCATCTTGCCACCCCATCCCTGATTATCAGTTTTGCATCGCAAATTCGAGCTCAGTGTTGTCAACCCTTCTTTTAGTTCATCGCAGAGGAATTCCGTGATCCATATATCTTAAGTTATATAATAAATAAGTTTCACACTTGCCTGTGGGTCGGTTTTTAGAAGTTCTGCAGCAATATTAGCGATGGCTGGTTCTCTGTTTTTTTTTTGAGATATTGTATATCTTCGACAATTTTTGCTATGAGAGGTATATCTTCAGATATGTCTTATCTCGTACTATGTGATCCGCAATTACATGACACTCTACCCAGACGTCCATTTGGTCGCCTTTTACTGTGATCATCTCAACGTCGCGGTTTTTAGGGGTTTTGCTGTAGGTGGTTTACTATTAGTTAGCTTTCTGGTGATCTTATACAGGCCTCTAGATCCATTTAAAACAGAAGCAGATTGTGCATCCCTAGCAAGATTTTCGGCCCACTGTCGCTTATCGCGTCAACATCGTGTTCAGCTTGCAGGAGCCTTTCATGGTCCCTTGTTCTTGCATAACCATAGGAAGTTAAAAAAAAATTCATTGTTTTCTTTCAGTTTTTTTTAAGCCAATGGGTTGTTTAAAGCCGTTTTACACTATCCCACAAAGTCTTTAGTAATTTACGAAAATGCAACCCTGTCATGATAAGTTGTTATTGTTTTTTGAAAATGTTCAAAGAATAATTAGATCAGGGAAGCATTTTTTAAAAATACGTAAGACTTTGTGGGATAGTGTAAAACGGCTTTTAGCGGCAGTTAATACAGTATTCGTATCTTTATATTTGGTAAAAGGTAATTTATATAATGATTTTATAGCTGATTAAAAATATTTATATAACGGGCTTTATTTTCTTTGTTTTGATCGTCAACGAACTATGAATTAGAAGAAAATTTTTTGCAAAAATGTTCAGAATGACAACCAACACAAATTAAAAATATAATTTTAAAAGAGGTTTAAACAAGAGTCGAAACAATTTTAAAACTCGTTTATTAACACAAGGTTTTAAATGGGTTTTTAAATGTAATATTTGTTTTGGGTTAGAATTTAAACGAATTTAGCTTAAGACAGGCTTGAAATGGTGTCTAAAATTTTTATGAAATCTGCTGTTACTTTGGTAAAGCCCAAATTAAACGACAGACCATAATGCTAAGTCCTAACAGCTGTTTACGGCAAAATCCCACAATTCAAATGGATTTTATAAGTATAATAACAGCGTTTAGGCAACTTGGCCAGCTATTTTGGATATTGTTATATCACGTCTAATTTAACAATAAGACTCACACAAAGCTCAACTGAAAAATGCCCTAGAAATAAACGAAATTAATGTTCCCTTTATATAGAAGTTGGCTTTCTTTATACGCCATTAACTCTTAGAAAATTTGAAAGCTTTAACTTTCCTGAAAAACGTTGTTAACTTTTCACTTTATGTGGTGATGACTTTTCCCAGCTCCGGTCGACAATATTTTTAGCATTGTAATGCGGATCAACATCCTTTTTTCCATACAGAGTTTAAAAGCTCTAGCTCATGCAGTTTTTTAAATAGACGAAATAAAATTTCCAAAAAAAAATATTTATACCGAATTGTTCCTTTCATAAACATCAGTATATCATCAGTAAGTTCACAATCAGAGAAACAATTTCGTTTTTTCTTCTATCTTTTTTCTTCCCAAAGTATTTCATATATTTTCCTCTTTTTTAAACAAAAATGTAATTAAAATTTTTTTTAAAATGTAAATAAAGTTGAGTCAACTGGAATTATATACAATTTGTATATAATTGTTTTTGACGTTTTTAGTTTTGAATGAAAATTATAACATTATGTTGAAAAAAATAATAATAAATGCATATATCGTCGTGGGTAAAATTTGCAAACGGTTTCTAAATGCAAAATGTTTGTGGTGGCGAAAAAAATGTTTGCTCTACTATGAACACCAAGTGAAAACGTAATTGTGATTGTGAACGAAGCTTTAAGCTCAAACAAAAAAAAATAATACAAGCATACATACATACATTAAGTTTTATACATAGATGCGTACATAAACACATGAGTATACTACACTAGGATTTTAATTTATTTAAATACATATATTTAGCACATTGAGAAATTTTTATAAGAAAATACATCATTTTCTTTCTTAAGAAAAGACAAACTTTAATTGTTTGTGGCATTGTAAAACTAAATCAATCACAAAAACTTAACAAACGTATCATTTGTTAAATAAATAATTCCTGAGAACTGACTTGCTTAGTCTATACGTGCTGATGAAAATTAATTTCCATTAACAATGTCAAGCTATTTATCATCTTTAGTACTTGTCAAAACACA
The DNA here is from genome assembly GCA_949318255.1 of Pollenia labialis. NCBI lineage: Eukaryota > Metazoa > Arthropoda > Insecta > Diptera > Polleniidae > Pollenia > Pollenia labialis. The sequence continues at coordinate 162,027,212 of OX439140.1, forward strand.
AGAGAGAGATTGTACCATCTAAATATAAACAATATTTGCGAATATGTGTTGCTTAACGTTCATTTTGACATGACTTTAATTTGTTCGACATATTGCTTAAAGCATCACATGCACACCAAGTTAAAGTCAAATTTTATTATAAATATTTAGGGCCTTAATGTGTAAAACGCAACGCAATGGCAAAAATTGCATTAAAAGCAAAAACAAAGTCAAATATATTTTATAATTTTGTTGTTACCTTCTATATAAATTCATATTGCTTTTTAAAATTTTCGATGCCACAAAATATGAAGTGTTTGAAATTTAAAAATCCAATGAAATGTTTGTTATTGCGTTGCGTTTTACACAGTTAGGCCCTTAGTTCTTTTAAGTTCATTTACTTAAGTTAAGACTGTTTTATGATTTTTGCGCTTTAAAATAAACTTTGCATAATGAATTTAATTTCATTATAAATATTAAACCTTAAGGGAATTTCAAATCAATTGTCTTATTTTACTTACACATGCACGTGATTGTATTGTATATTTTTGTACCAATTTGAATACACTTTAATTGAATTATGTTTCTTGCCACATATGTAAATGCCTAAAATATTGTTTCATGTACTACTTTAAGACGTGCAAATATATAATCACAAATTAATAGATGATGAATAAATAATAGATTTAAAATTGGAGACATGACCCTAGATTTAATGGAAAACATAATTATATTGGGTATGAAACTAATATTTTGTTGAAGTATTTTATTGTTTTACAGTAGATATTAATGACCATTTTCTCAATGTATCGACAAACTGTCTGTTACGTTATGTCAACATAAATTTATTAGAGCAATAACCTGTCCGTTAACGATTTTGGAATGTCAGTTGGCAACACCACTCAAAATACATGTAAAAGTTGGGAGTCAGCTGATTGAATTAATCGGTACGGCATATTAAAGGAAAATAAATAATTGGCAGATGAGTGCTGTACCCATGTTCTGTAACTTTAGTGGGAACTTCTCGCATCAAAAAGATGTGAAACAAAATATTCCATCGTTTCTTCAAAAGTGAGAAAAAACTGTGTCTGTAACTCATGTCGAAAACTATCAAAAGAGATTACGTCGTTAAGTTATAACTGTCATAACATTGCACCCGAAGCCGCTGTGACATTGCAGACGTTGAGAGCGTTAGTAACACATATCGTTAACGGCGACAAAAATTTACTAAAATTTAAATTTTTCAATGACGGCGGCGAAAATACAACCGTCGGCTATACCAAATAATGTAAGGTGCTACTTTAATGTTTGTTGTTTGCAAACGAGCTTTGAAAAAATTCGTACAGTTTGTAAAAATATTAAAAGCAAAATAATTAAACAATGGAAAAATGTGCCAAGAACAAAATGTTATTATTATTATTCTTTGCATTTAAATTTTTAATTGTTTTTTAGTGTTAACATTTTTTCTCGCCCCATTTTTATTCGTGAGCCTTCAAAGCGGGAACTTTTCTCACAAAAATGTTACAGACACACTTTTTCTGTAAATTGGCGAGTAATTTCCTTACGTGACAGCTAGTACTCGCCAAAAAAGTTACAGACACAGTTTAGTAAGAAAAACAGCTGTTTGTTTCAATTTATGGCATTTTTGTTTCATTTCACACATTTAAATCGAAAAGTTTCTCGACGCGAGAGTTACAGAACATGGGCCATGGTTAGTTTGCGACAAAATAGAAGCAAATGATACATTGAGAAAACCAAATTTCTTTAATGTGGAGTTTTTCGTTGGGAAAAAAGATAATCGCGTAATGAGAAAACGGCCATAATACTCAAAAATTTATCAATACTTTTAAATTTGTGTTAATTTTTAATTAAGAGAGGTATGTTTGACTATACCGATCCTTTAGTACCCTCCCTCGAGTGTTCAAATATTACCGGGGTGACTTTATAAGGGAACTATCATTAAAAATACTGACAGTGATTTGTAGCATAATTTGATCTTAACATCATGATTTGTTGCAGAAATATTTAAGCCATATCGTTAATTATGAATCGTTCATCACGAAATTCGGTAGACTGATTTCTATTCAGTAATGAACATAATAGGGAATTTTCCCTTTTAGTGGGGAATTTTTCGGAAAATTTCAAGCGTAGGGAAAAAAGGACATATATTTTATTTTAAAGCAAATGTAGGGAATTTTCAAAATACTATCCCATTTTCAATATATTGTGTAAACATACAAACGTAAATATTCGTATTATGTTCATTTGAAAATTAAAATGTTTCATATATGTATGTGACAGCACATAGAGAAAGGGACCTAAGGGTAAAAAAAAATCAATTTTTTTTTGATGTGGACAACATCTGAGCATCGAATGAGACTGATCCCATGCCCAAAAAAACCGGATTTTACCCTTAGGTCCCTTTCTATTTTGCGCGTCACATATTATGGTGTTTAAGTACAAATGTTTTTCTATAATAAAAATAATATATAAAATTATATTAAAATTTAAGATATGTGATCAAAATCTTTGAACCCGTGGACCGATTTTTTACACATTACATCTGAGAACAGTACGAAGTACTTAATAAAAATATCTGTCATCTCGATCAACTGATGTGAGTGTAATCGAAACATCCATTGTGATTTGTCGTTTCAAGGTATGTGCTGGTCTTCCAATACGCAGTTGCATGGTGGATCCCATTTTATAGCCTGTTTAGTGTTATGTTCAATCCATAACCATTTTCGTATCCGGGATTCCATTTTTATGAGTCGTTGGGGTGTTTTTCATTTTGGGCTCGTACTCCAGCGTTTCATGTTTCGCATTAATACACAAAACAAACATCCAAACGTTGGATAACAAGAAACAATTTGACAAAAGCAATATTATTTATTCTTTTCTTTTAAATTTTTCAAAAGAGAGCGTTTTTTCAACAAACGTACAGACAGACGGCAATGGATAAATGGACTTAGAACTACTTACTGAAGATCCAGAGCATGCACATATATTCTTAAGGGGTTTTAGACCAATACTAAAAAAGTTTCACATGGACTGGCAAGCTAAGTAAACTCTGATTTACTACTAGTACACCCAGAGAAAAAACATGTTTTAATATGGTCACCTCCAACAAGACTATGTTTGAAGAAAACTTTAACCATATTATGTTTAATTAAACCATATTATTGTCAACGACAACCATATTATGGTAAAAATAGTCCTCCATCAAGAAGCCACGACCGTATTTTGGTTGCCTCCGAACATATTATGGTTTTTATTTAATATCAACAATATTATAATTACTGTAAAAATTTCAATGTTTATCGCAATAATAAATTTGAGTATTGTTGACTGAAAAATAATTACTTTTCTTATAACTAAATAATGATAACTTTGAAAACATATTATATTACTCACAACCATTTCATGGTATTTAATAGCCATAACATGATAACTTTCTATATATTTATCATAATATGTTTAAGATGCAATCAAAATATTTTTACTCTAATAATATTTTATTAGCTCCATTTGTAAAATAATTTTACATCTGTTGTGTCGTTTGTTTTACATGTGCCCATCGAATTATTTGTTAGAGAATTAAAAAAAAAATTCATATTAAAAAAACAATTTTTAAAAAATTAAAAATTCAAGAAATTGTATTAACATTAAAAAAAAATTGACAATTGCCCACAAAACAAAAAATCGATGCAAAAAAATTTAATTGTTGTGACAGCGCCACTGTATCATAATATGATTACTTCTAATTTTGTTATGATTAACATCATAATAATATGACTACATCTTGTCTTATTATGATTAAGATGACAATAATATGAATACTTCTTAACTAAGTATGATTAACAGGATAATAATATGATTAAGGGACAAATATTACGATATTACGAATATATTTTGTCATAATATGATTAAATAATAATCGTAGTATGGTGACTATAATCATGGATCTTATCAAAATATGTTGCTCATAAAATATGTTTACCACATCCATGTTTTTTTTTGCGTGTAGAATATTTTGAATTTGTAATCAGTCTTTTTTAACTCTTCAGCACGATTAAAAAACCAGAATATGCGCTCATTTCTAGATTATAAAATATACTTTTGTCGGGAGCAAATGTTACCCTTCCCTCTACTTTTCTTGATTAGTCATTTATGATTCGTTTTTTTTTTTTTTTTGTTAGTTTGGAGTAATTTTCGACTCTTTTCTAATGATATTTAAAGTCATTTATAAGTCAAACACCTTAAAATCACAAGCAGCGTGAGTAGTTTCGAATCTTTTTTAACGCGTCTAACTGATTAACCAGTATTGGATCACCAAATGTACTTGAAAAAGACTCATTAGCCCTAGGATTACCGTCTGGGTCTAGCCAGACAAAATTTGTGTTTTGCTAGCAATATTTTTCGAATAAATCAAAAATCAAAACACCAGGGACGTGAATTCTATAAATGATAAGTGGTGACCGAATGAATTAATTAACTGCCTGTTTTTAGAAAATTAGAACAAGTGATTGAATGAGAAAATATATTGAAAACAAAAACAAATTTAATTTTCTAAAAGCAGGCAGTAAGATTGAATCAAATCAGAAAACACAAACCCATTATGCGCTTAGTTCAATTTTAAAACAAAAACCAAACGCAAAACTCGTTCCAGCTGTGTAGATGCGAAAAAGCAAATTGCGAAATGAACGACTAAATTTTCGATGACTTGAATGTGGAATAAAAAATAAAATTATATAATAAATTCGGATAATCTAAAGTAATTAGCAGGGAAACCAGAAATATGCTCTAAAAACACGTTTTATGCACATTAAATAAGCAGTAAAAACTTGAAAATATGCCCTGAAAATTGTTAAAAAATATGCCTTGAAAAATTCAAAAATTTATAATTTGAACACAAAATATTCTACAATTTAATAACAGTTCCATTTAATAAAAACAATTATAAAATTATAATCGGTAAAGCACAAGCGCCATAGCATTAACAGACGATTGTTCGAGATCTGCAGTCATCGGCGCTCAAAAACAAAGTTATGTTAAGGGGTTAAAACTCATATAAGAGTTATTTCTGCCGAATATTATCTAGATGTTAAGATCCATATGAGATTTTTTTGGCTTAAAGGGATATTAGGGACGGTGGCTAGATTATTTATTAATCTTAACATTTAAAAGGAAGTTAAGGCTATTTAAGGATGGAAAATTTGGCCAATTGTGAAGCAATTCGAAAAGGATTTCATTTGCAGAATAATATTTTTGAGGCGAATTTATCTAAATACCAACATAATTAGATGGTTTACGGACACAAAGAGTCTAATTTGGAAATAAGTTTTTGGGGAAATATTTTAAATTTTAAATCGATTCTATATACTTTGCTTACAAGTTTTAAATGTACAGGCAACCAACCAGACGTACGGATGGACAGTCGATCAGTCAGAAAGGCCAAAATTACGCAAAAAAACATATTTTATTTGCTTCAAAAACCTTGTTGGCATCTAAAAAAATTTAACATGAATCAAAATATGTCTCAAAAAGGCAAAATATGCTCTAACAACTAAGATTATGCAGCAAAAATGCTCTTTTAACTAAATTATGCAAAAAAAAAATGCTACAATCTGTAAAATATGCAAAAATATGCACTTACAAATCGGTGCCAAATTCATAAAAAGTTCTAAAACGGATAAATATATTGTTTCTGATTTCATTGCTCCCACAAGGTAAAACATGCAATTGCTTATTTTTAGTTTCCCTAGTAATCAGTAACAATACGTTTAATAATAAATTAATTTATTTACTTTTTAATTTATTGGGGTTTTTAACTGTTCTAATTGTGGTATGTCCAGATCAAGAGTAGAACTTATAATAATTTCCTAAATGCTGGGTAGAAATGATTCAGGAATTATTTCAAATATTTTTATAAGTGTAATCTTTTTTTCTATAATTTACAATTTTCAGAAAGTAAAATTTTTAATTAAAAAAACCATAACCGGAATTCATTAGGATAAATTTTCTAATTCTTTTTATCTTTAAAAAATATAATCATTTTATTTTTTGTTTTTCTTTTTGTTTATTTTTTTTGTGCGCATAGAGAATTCATAAAATCAGATAAAAAAAATTATATTTAATTATTGCTGATGTTTAATAAAAATTTATGATTTTGTTACGTGTTAATTTCATTATTTTTAACACATCGCCAATAATAAATATTAAGTATGAGAATAAGAAACATTGGAAATTCCACAGGGTTGACATTTTCAAGAAAAAAACAGTAAATTAAACGGGCAGCTTTTAACCATTTTGCACTAAAAAAATTTGCTAAGATATCACATCTGGTCAGTGGTGCCGGAAATATTATTTTTCCGACTTTAAGGATATGCAATTTTTTCAAAATGAATTTTTTATAGGAAGCTTGAAGCATTTCCTTAAAAAAATGTAAATAGGATGAGCAACATCCTATTGTTAAAAAAGAATTTGTGCGAGCTACCGATGCGGTCGGATACGCTATAATAAATAATAAAATAATTTATTTCTACTTTATAAAATTTATATTATAAACTAACTACCTAATGCAAAAACAGTTAAAGTTCACGCCAGTTAACCAATACCCTTATCCTATACACATCACAGGTTTAGTGTGTTGATTAACAAACATTAACTTTAAAGCAGTTAGGAACAATATCTGTGTTTGTATAGACGAACACAATCCTTTATACCGTTCGTTACAATTTTCAAGAAAAATGCGAACATTATATAGTTCGGTTCATCTTTAAAAAACAGATAAAATATAGTGGTACTGATGACAAACATTATAATATAATGTTCTGTAATGTTTCTTTTTTAAAATTGATAAATAAATGAACAAACGAAAAACTTTACCAACGACCGCAGCACGAATAGCTTGTGGGTGTATTGTATTTATGTTTTGTTTGTGTAAAATTATTTTTCTAGTTTTTTGTCTTTTTTCGGATGTGTTTTATGTTTTTGAAAAAAATATGTGTTTTTTTACCAGCAAAAGGGCGGTAAGCACAACAGAAACGAATTACCATTAATGAGCTGAACCGAACACAATAAAGTTTGTGGTTTTAAAAAAACCCGAACGGATTTAAATGTTCTCATCTTTTTGTTGAGTTGGATAAGAACAGTATTATTTTTGTGTTCGAAAGATGACAAACAGGGAAACGATATTTTTTTTAATGATTTTCTAAATATTTCATACAAAATTTGTAGTGATTTTTGTAGGGAAAAACTTTTTGAGACATACCTGTTTTATTTGTAAGTTAAAGCACCGTATGCTTTTGTGTTTTTTTTTTTTGATGTCAAATAATTCTGGTCACATCAAATGCTTTTCATATTCTCCAATATGTTTTTTTGTGCAGTAAGAACGCAATAAAGTAAATTTCTTTCCTTTATTATTTTTATTCTGGCATAAATAAAAAAAGAGGAAATTTGTAATTGAAGTGCAATGAAGCTTAAACCTATATCGATTGGTTTTGTGTTAATTCGGTGCTAACACCAACATCAACAACCACAATACTGCCAACCAACCATTCATCTTATTTTATAACCGTCGGTTGCTTATTTTTTTAAAATTTAACGACTTTTTGTGAATTAATTTTTTTCTCTTGAACGGTTTAGAATTTGTTCTTCCTTGTTTAATATTTCAAACCAAATAAAATGTAAAAAAAATTAAGTGTGAAGAAACCAATCCCTCCCTCAATGGTCTATCAATTTAAGCCAACATTTGCTTTTTGATAATCAAAATAATTGGGGTATTCACAATAGTTTAATAAAATTTTGTTTTGTTTCAAACAAAAAAGTTCTAAAAAAGACTAAACAGTTGTTGTCGCATTAACTGGCTATTAATTTAATATTTTCGCTTTTCTTGACATTCTGGCATTAAATATTGTTTTATTTTATCAGTTGACTCAAATTTGAGATGGCACACTCAATTATGAGGGGTTGCTCAGAGCAGTCATGTTTTTTTGTGTTATTATTTTTAGACTACATTGTGAATCCCCCAAATATTTAAATATTACAATCATTGCCACCAAGCACTTTGAATATTGACTGGGTAGAATCGGTTGGTTCATGGATGGATAAATAAATGGGGTCGTATTTGTTAGCTGCAAAAAAGAAAAAAAAAACAACAATAAGAACACCCGACTTGCGATAAAAACATAATTTTTTAGCAAAAACATTAAACACACAATCAGTTAGGAAGAGAAAAATACCATCGTTGATGTTAAAGCGTAAATTATGCTTAAATTGAAAAGAAGTGAGTTATACAAAACAATCAACGTTGAACGAACGTTGCCTTATGGCAAAAACTGTACAATGAGAAAAAAAACTCAACCAAATTAATCGAATCATTCATTCATTTGCACTGTGTGATAGAAGTTTATTGCTTGGAACTGGTCATGGTGTTAGATTGTGTCTTGCGTCTTAAGGCGTTATATTTATTTAAATTTTTTAGATTAATAAAATAATAAAAAAGCATAAGCAAATTTTTCTTCTAAGAATTGTTCAATTAATTAAATATTTTGCAAAAACAAAATTAACAAAAACTAGCAAATCAATGAAAGAAAAATGCTTTTAAGGGCTAATAAATTAGTGCAAGGTAAACTCTCTTTTTGGTTTAAATTATGTTCAAACCAGCGATTCTATAAATAAGTTCACATCTAAACCATCTCTCAACGCATAATAAATAAAGTGTTTAAACTACCAATACAAACCATTTGAATTTGTCAAGATTTGTTGTAGTGCTGCCACATGATTATTTTTTAAACTAGATATAATATATGGGGCACATATAAATTTATTTATTAGAGATAAGAAACATATACGATATGTCAAGCCCAAACCTAAAATGACGGCGCTATACATGGCAAATAAATTTCCTGTTTTTAAAATAAAGCGTGACTGGCGCAACTATTTGTTTGTGCATGTGCGAATGTATAGCTGTCTACGTATTGGGTCAATGGTTTCCTTGCATCTACCTCGAAATTACGAAGAATGAAGTGTATGTAACTTCGACTCTAAATTTCCAGTGTTTATGCTAAGTTTTACCTATAAAGAAATTAGAGTTGTTGCGTATTTTGTCCTCCGTTTAAACAACGAATGACGAAAGCCAATGTACGAAGCACTAAATAAAACTTTGTGCCTCTTCCACAAACTAAAGACTAAACATGCTGAAAACTTGATCCGTTTTCCCATAAGTTAATTCAACGGTGAAAACAAACTTATGGTGTTTTCTTTTCTACAAAAAAATGTGCCTATTAATTATAATTATCAATTTTGTGCAGTTAAGTCAAAAGTACACGTAAACAAAAGGCAGTTAAGTCAAAACTACTGTACAAACCCATTCTCGCCAATGACACGCTAATGTTTAAATCCTGCATGTTTCGCCTAAAAAGAACTAGTGCATTATCTTTGGTACCCATGCATTTATTACTTTTTTAGATGTCTCTTTTTTGTCGGTCTAGTATGTTTTATTGTGTATGATAATGAGCTGACGAATTGCCATATTTTTACAAAATTAAATAGGTTTAAATTTTTTTCGGTTATATTTTCTGTACAAACTTTTCTAAAAATACATTATAAATCCATTAATTTCTAAGGAATAAGAACGTCGAAAAGTCCATCTAAATAATGAAGTTTCATTGAAAGTAATAAAATTCTAATATAAAGCTATGAAGCTCCTACGTCATATGAAATCTTAAGGGTTCTTAATTTAATATTATATATATTGATTCGATGTTATATAGAAGATATTTTGATAAAATTCTATTTAAATGTATTTTTCTAAATTAATTCTTAATGGAATAGTTAAACACTTTTATGTACACATGTATATACAAACTTTGTTTATAAATTATCATTTATATGGAAGGTGGAATTTTCAAACTAAAAGCTTCTTAATTTTCATTAGTTTTACTTTTTGGTACTAAATACTTAATTTTTTTGTTCCTTAATATATGAAACTTTATAATAATACGGGGTTTCTTTTAACAACCGCTAATCTAAGATGCTTTTTTAATTTTTTGTATGCCCAGCAATAATGATGCAATTTTGTGTATTCCTGACACTGGGTGCAAAAGTCTGTAAAACCGATAAAATACAAAATACAAGCTGATTCAAAACTTCATTATTTTAAAAATTTACTGTTTTAATAAAATTGTGTATTTTGTTCAAACTTAAAGTAAATCATTATTTTTAAAAATAAAAAAAATCATTATTTGAGAAAAAAAATTTTAAATGGTATTTTTGTCAAAAAAAAAAAAAATAAAAAATGTTATAAAATCATCTCTCTGGCAACGCTGTTTACATAATTTATTCAAACAAAAGAAAACAAAACTTTGTCAAATTAAACTTTGTGTGTCTAAACACCGAAAAAAGTTTAAAAGAGAATTCAAAAAACTTTGTCAAAGTAAACTTTGCCTGTCTAAAAGGGGACTATATATTAATCGGCAAAGGCAAAACAGTTAAGAACACTTTCCTTCTCTGTTTGCAAACGGATTTTTACAAAAAATACCCTATTTGAAAGTTATTTACTTACAGAAGTGTACAATATCTTATTAAAATCTTAGGTAAACACGGATGAATTCGGTAACCTCATATCAAAAGAACTTAATACTCATCGTGTTTCATTAAAAAAATAAGTTAACCGGTGTATGGTACTCTTTTGAAATTCTTGCCTTTTAGGGAGCAAAAGGGTGTAACTGTTTTTTGGATATTTTTTGTCACCCATCTTTCTTTTAAACAAAGAAAAAAAGATTATACCATATTCTTAACTTACCTAAAGAATATAAGAATATAAATTGGGTACTTTTTCGCAATAAGAGCACTTAAGGGGTAAATATTGTATCTATTTTTGTGACTTTTTTTACAAAATATTTTAGCTATTCATTGACATATACATATTAAATAATGGGCTCCCACTGCAATATTGAATTGCTTAATGGGGAGAAAATGGGGAGAAAAAAGTGTAAAAAATGGGCAATACTATAAACTAAATTTAAAACATAAAATTATACATGCAGAGTCCTGAGTGAATGAGAACCTATAAGATAAAAATATTGGTACAGTTTTGCTCTTCTACTGGTACTTTTTGAATTTGCGCTATTTTGGACCTAGAAACATAAGATTAGACATGCATGGTCCTGGTGGATAACAATCTGAATCTGATTTTCCCCTGTTTTAAGAAATTCTGTTTTCTGATCTAAGCATGCACTAGTGTTTTCACATCTCCTACAGGCCCGGTTTGCTCAAATTTTTGCACGATTTTGCCGACTGTACGCTCATTTGGACGATTAAATTGACCTACATAAAAAATCACGAAATGCACGAATTATATTTTGATTTGAACGCCCATTTTCATAATAAGCATGAATAACATTAACGCGCTGCTCGATAGTGTATCTTTCCATGGTTCAAATTGGGTTAGTCTGAAATCGAGAAATGTGGAATGAAATGCAGACAAAAACGACGTTTAGGTGTGGTTACTAAGCAGTGTTTCTAGGCAATTAAGTTTTTTAACGAATCATGATTGCCTCATTTTGCAAAAATTAAAAACTTGATTTATTTGTCAAGAAACAGTTGTTTATTTACTCTACCATTGGAAATTTTTCTTCATTTTACAGTAACAGTTTGTTTGTGGTATGTAGGGTATTAGGCAAAATAGGTGCGTTTTTTATTAGAAAAAAAGAAGTAGAAATTTAATAAAAACCGAACTGTTGACTACACACACACGATTTATTCTTGTCCGATTAATCGAACAATTTTAGAATTTAAAACTTATACCGGTTAATCGAATTTCTGTGTAATGTAAAATTATTTTAAAGTTTTAAGTTTGCTTATATTTTTGTAACATGTTTTCAGCACAATTTAATATTTCATTTCACAAAAGAAAAAAACGACGAAGGCAAGTTAACTCAAGGATTTATATTAATTTATCGGGTATGTTCTAGGAATCGAAATAAAGAAAAATTGAAATCGAACGAAAATTAAAAAAAAAATAGTTACTTTAGTATAAAAAGCAGATAAAATAGAATATTTTTATGAACTTATCAAAATAATTTTCGTGGAAATACAAAATATAATTTAAATGATTTTGTTATTCGTGCTTAATTTCCAATTTTTATTATTTGATAAAAATACTGCAATAATAGAATAGGAATAGCGTCAAAACTTTAAAAAATACAAAGGTTTATTGACTCTTTTGAAATCTAAGTGCCCGAAAGTGAAGCAACAATTAAGAGCTAAATTCAATAAAAAAAGAATTTTAATTTTACTCAAGTATTATTTTTTCTAAAATTATCAAAAAAAAATCTCGTAATTTATAAAATTCGATTAATTTTTAAATTTTATTAATATAATCGAAAAAGTTAAAAATGCGAAATATCGATTAATCATTTAATCGAACAAAAATAAAACCCGATGAATAGAACACCCTACTACACACTTGAATTTTGCTTTTGTTTCGATATTTTTTTCTTTAAAGAAAAAATTTTCTTGATATCAGCCTTATAAAACGACTAAAACTTAAGAAGAAAAAAAAAAACTTTCTCAAATAAATTTATTTTTATTTGTTTTAATTTTCTCTACGCAAAAGAAAATAATGATTTTTTGTTTGATTTTCTATTGGGTTTCTCATTTTATCTAAAATTGAAAAATTTTTATTATGGCTATTTAGTTGCCTCTGCTTTTTTTACTGGTACCTATAAGTTAGTTTATTGCTCTGGAAATGAAAGAGATTGTATAGACAAGAAGGGCATATTAAATACATACTTTTACACAAAATACACACAGAAAAAAGAAGAAAAGAAACCTCATTACCGCTACATACAGTATGATGACTTTATGTATGTTGCTTTGTTTAATAACCACTCAATTTAAAAACAAGTTAGAGTACTATATTCCGGTATGCCGAATCTTAGCGATTAGAAAAGAAAGTTATATAATAACTCCAAGCCCGCCCACTTTTTTCGGACGTCTTGCATTGACGTGGAAGCTATTTGTACTAAATTTGGTCACATTTGCTGTTACTGAGCTACCTAAACAAGAGCGGCAAGCGATTTTTTTAACATAATCATTCTATTTCAAATACAATTTAAATAAAACAAACCGACATATCGATCTGTCAATTAAAATTTTCCATCCGGGTGGGGACTAATTCGCATTCTTAAGGTTGGTTTGTATAAATTGTATGCAAATGAGAAGTTTTGACATTCAACAACACTTGCCGCTCTTATTTATCTATTTGGTATTTCAATGGGAAGTTTCACGCCTACTTATTCAATAAAACACACTTTTTGTGGGATTTTGAGTGAGAACCCATTTATGTGTCCCAGATCATCATTAATATACTATTGAATTTTCATTAAGATCGGTTCAGTGGCTTCGCGGCTATATACATTTCTCTATTTAAGAATTAATAACAACAACAAGAAATTTTATGGGTAAAAATTAGAAACAATCGTGGACCAATCTAGCTAAATTTCAATGACAAACCTGATACTACTACTATTTTAAATAATAAAACACATGGAGGCAATTATGGCAGTCGTGATCGGAAGCTTTTTCGATTTGAAAGCAATTTTTTTCAGTCAATTCTGAAAGAATCGTCATTATTTTTTCATTGTTATTAAAACACAAATAAATAAATAAATACATTACAACACTGAAAATTAATTTCGATCCGTTCAGTTTGTACAAAAATAATTAGAGGTAAAAATGTTTTCGAAACGAAAAATAATTCGAACACGACTGCTATAATTTGCCCCCAGAAAGAATGGCAAAACAAACAATCGTTTCGTTGTTGTTTTAAGTTTGATAGAAATCATCCTTCACTGTTATATTTTTAAACAACTTGGGAGTATTTATTTATAGACTAATTGGTGCTTTTTCAATACCGGTTTTTCAAAAACATTTATTATACCCTCCACCACAATTAGTTGTGAAGGGGGCATTCTAAGTTTGTCATTCCGTGTGAAACTTTTTTATTATTCATCTCAGAAGTATATATATTCTGGCTCTTTGAGTCCATCTGTTTAAAACACGCTCACTTTCGAAAAACTCAAAAGAAATAAGCAAGTTGGTGTCAAATTGTTTGTTTTTATCCTAATATCCTTTTATTCGACTGGAAATCTATAAAATATATAAACCATACTCCCGAAAAACTGTTAAGAAGGCCAAAAACCGTTATAAATCATTACAAAATTTTGTACGTCACAGTTATATAGGACTAGAAATGACACTGTGAAATTTCGTAAAGATCGTTCCATTATTTACCCTAGGCCCCACTTTTGGACTTCATAGGAGTAAATGAACTAACAATTTCTAATAGGGGTAGTGAGCCCACCTTTATTGTTTCTAACACTAGGAAGGTTCTTGATATTACTCTTAAAAGTAATAAGTTCTCGGATGTGATTAGTACACGGAGAGAAATAACATGTACACTAATAAGGCGGCAGCTGTTTGGTGCCCGGAGTTCAAGGTGAAGAATCATCAAACTTGGTTTGAACGTACAATGAGAATAGTGGCCATAACGGTAACAGGTGGCATAAGAACAACCCCCTCTAAGGAATTGTTTACGATTCTGAACTGGTTACCACCAGACATCTTGTCGAAAAGGCTAGCTGCGAACACGGCTGTGAGACTAAGGGCCACAGGAGCATGGAGGGATTACAATATCGGACATGCTAACGTTTTGAACAAAATAAATGGATGTTGCTTATGTCACACTCAATGCAATCTTTGAGCATTTTGGTTAACGTGGTCCACTATGATGACCTATGAATTCCCGCGAATGCGATTCGAATATTAGTGGACGAGTCTAAAACACTGTATGGTGTCGGTTCTGGCATATACTCCGAGCAGCTAAACTGGAGCATTCCTATAAGGCTGCCGGACCACTGCAGTGTCATCCAGGCCGAGATAATAGCCCTTCACAAGCCGCGAGACGCATCCGGTACTATGAAATTTCTGGTAGCAATATTCACATTATCACCGATATCAAGGCCGCCATAAGATCCCTGGAGAATGTGTTCATCACATAAAGAATTGTCCGAGAATGCCGGATGTCTCTGGGGGAGCTAGCGAGATATTCACTGGTCACCCTTAATTGGAAACTGCATTGTGGATTCGCTGGCGTATGCAGGAACCACCTTGAATCGAGACGGTTCAACATATAATGTAGGTGCTTCACTCCCAAGGAGTAAGCAAATTATAGCTGTGGGGAAACCAGAAAAATCTGGCCCAATAGGACACGGCGGGCATTACAGCTGCACAGACATCCCCTAAGGAACCTAATTGCGTTTATAACTGGCCACTGGCCCATTGGAAGACACGCCCGGATGATGCCGCTCCCCTATAATGACTTATGTAGAAGTTGCGGTGACGAGGAGGAGAAAGAGTTAACGGAACATCTTCTCTGTGACTCTCCGGCATTCGGGGATTTAAGACTTGAAATGAGCCTTTAGGGACAAAACTTGTTTCTCTGATATTGATTTAAACAGGATCCACTCTTTTGTTGAATCGACCGGGTGGCAGCGTTGGAACATTAGCAGCCAGATAACATAGGCCCATGGGAGACGGTGTACACAACGAGACTACCGTGAGCTGTGCTTTATCACGGCTGCTAATGGAACCTAACCTAACCTACCCAAGGCCCTATATAAACCCTTCTACCGGAAAACGGTTTAATACGCCTAGAATTTGGTACGTCGCAGTTCTATAAGGCAAGAAATGATACTGTGAAATTTCGTTAAGAGCGGTCCATGATTTACCCTGGGCCCCATATAAACCCTACTCCTGGAAAACAATTTAGTACGCCTACAACCGTAATAAATAATGCTATCATTACAAAATTCGGCACGTCACAGTTTTAAAGGACATGAAATGATACTTTCCGACTTCGTAAAGATCGGTGTATAATTTGCTCTAGACCCCATATAAACCCTACTCCCGGAAAGCAACTTCGTACGCCTAAAACGGTAATTAGTAATGCTATTAGAATAAAATTTAATACATCACAGTTTTATAGGACTAAAAATCACACTAGTAAATTTCGTGATGATCGGTCCATAATTTAGTATAGGCCTCATATAAAGCTCACTCACTCTGGTAAATTAATTAAATACGCCTAAAACCGTAGCAGATAAATTTATTGTGTTAAAAAATTTTCCAACTTAGTTTCATATGACCAGAAAAGATGTCATGCAATTTTGTGATATACGGTCCATAATTTACCCATGATTCCATATTTAGCAGCCCTCTGAAATTCAATGTAAACGCTAAAACTTATTTCACCGCTGTATTAAAATTTATGTTTTTTAATACCAGATATCTCTGCAGAATTTGGGTTCATATCTTACCATGGCTCCAATATAAATTCCGCTCCTGAAAATCATTTAAGTTCGGCTCAAGCCAGTTAAAATTGCTATAAATAACTTTCTAATGGTCGGTCAATAATTGAATATAGGACTTAACAGCAACCAACTTTAATGCTGACGTCTGTTTTAATAAAGAATAACTAACAATAAATAGATATCATATAGATATCACTCATAAAGATATCATTTGGAATTTTGGTGAAGGGTATCTAAGATTTGGCACTGCCGAATATAACACTCTTACTTGTTTTTTTTTTTGTTAGAAGTCACACACTCTCTTGTTTTTTACAAACCTGATTATTTTTTTAGGATAAATTGAACTTTGAGATAAAGTTATTAAAAACCCAAGGAAATGAAATAATATAAAAATAAATTCATCCATATACACTTACATATGTTTGCACACAAAAATATAAAATCTTTTATCATAAATCGAAAATGTTGCTAATATCAATAATACTTTAATTTGATTTTTTTAATAAATAAATTTTGTCCAAAGAAAGCATGAAATTGCTAATAAATAAAATCATTTCTATTTATTTATAAAGATAAAGCAAATTAAAGAAAATAAGCCTAAAATGAAATATGAATTTACAAATGCAAACAAATATTTTAACTTTTGTAAAAATTAGAACAATTTTATAACTTTTATTGCAATTTGATATTAAAATTTTTGTTATAGAAAGGAAGCCATATTTAATCACTTTGGAAAATTGTTGTTGTTTGCTTATTTTTATCTATTTGTTTTCGTATAAAATAAAAAAAAATTGAAGTAGTAATTTTGCAAAGATTTATTTTTTCAATTTTACTTTAGATTTTTATGATATCAAGTTTCTTTCAATATGTCATTTACATAATAAAATTAAGATGGATTTTCAGTTAAACTATTGGCCAACTATTAGACCATTGTACGATTTACTACTCAAATAAATAAAAAATATGAATAGAAATTGTAAGCAGAGAATAGTTTTAATAAAAATGTTTGTCTATTATTTGAATTTATTCAGTGTAAATGAATAAAGCTTCATAGATGATAACAACGAACAAAATTTTATATTACGAATAAATGATTAAATAATAAACAGTAAAATAATAACTAAATTTGTGTATTGCATAGCTATCTTTGCTTGGTGTAGATTAAGTCAAAGGGCATTGCTATCCTGTAGTCACGTGGGCAAAAAAGTTTTTGTAAACCATTCTACGTCAACAACAACCAACAGCAAATCACCTTCATGTGAAAGTCTGGCGGCCACAACAGTAACGTTACCCACTATCACCTCTCTCCTGGCACCAGCACCAGTAAGTACCCCAAATTTTATAAACCTATAATCTACCCCCATGTACCCATACAGCCATCAAGTTCAACACGTCACACATTATTTTTAATAGGTGTAAAATATTTAGAGCCAATATCTGTGTAGGTGTTATCAACTACCAACTCTAAGACAAGTTCTTGTTAGAATTCACTTCTTCCTAAAAGAAAAAAATTCAGTTCGAAATGCAAGTCATAGTACTGTAGAGGAGTTAATTTTAGTGTGGCAAAAAGCCACTTTTCCGATAAGACTTGCGAAGCATTGTCTTGATAAGGTTGAGAAATGGCTTATCTTAAAGAAGAATATCGGACACCCAAAAGAATCGTAATATAAAATTTCAAGATCAGTTGGATATACTTTTTGACAGAGATTTTTAATTGACCAGAGGACGAAACGTAAAATGATTATTTCATTAGTAGACAAGGAATACAATAAAAAACAAGAAATAAGTTTTCAAAGAAGAAAAAAAGAACGAGAGCGACTTAAAAAAGGGAATAAACTAAACTTACCTTCCATAATATCAACAGATATGACTTATTTAAGATCATATGCAGAAGATGAATCACCAGTGTACTCTGATTCTGCTGAAATTAAATCAAACGAACTATATAAGCCGCCAACTTCCCAAAAAAAAAGAAGATTTCACGCAAACTGAAACAACTGCAATGAAATTATAATTCTCTAAACACGTTACTACCCAGTAAAAACTTCGCCTACAAAATAATGTGTTAAGTAATCAGAAAAACATAAGAGCACTATTTACAATTCTACTGAAAGAACCAATGAATTTTATATGGGAAGTCCCAAAAATAACGCATTCAAAAGTAAGTCATTATTTTTTTACATTAATACATCCAGAAGAAAGTAGTTATAGATGTAGTTATAGAAGAGAAAGCTACTAAATAATGAGTTAAAGAAGCTATTCATTTTGAAAAAGTAAGTGAAGTTTTTACTGGGTAGTGCATTAGATCGCAATAAAATTTCTGATAGGCAAGCCATTACATAAGTGGTCCCTATTGCAGAAGCATTGGTGACATTTACCTCATTCGTTGCCATTGTTACAAAAAACCATTCAACGCAAAAGAAAAGAAGGGAGAAAATGTGTGTTTGCAGGAATAAAGCAGCCTGTTTCTTTTGATGATCCAATTATTGTTCATTGGGACGGAAAAATTCTACATGATATTTTGGGAACTAAAAAAGTAGATCGATTGCCAATTTTAGTATCAGCAAATGGTAAGGAAAAATTTCTTAGAGTGCCAAAACTTGTAAGTGGTACCGTCGCAAACACTTCTACAGTAGTTTATAATGGACTTACTGAATGGGGTTTGGAGAAGAAAATAGTTGGAATGTGTTTTGACACTACATCCTTTAATACTGGATTCCAAAATGGAGCTTAAGTAATGCTGAAACAAAAAGCTGGAAAATAATTTTTATGGCAATCATGTAGGCACCACATTTTAGAAATTGTTTTGAGTAACGATTTTGTTCTTTGCCTCGGACCATCGAGTTCTCCTGATATTTCCGTATTTAAAAGATTCAAAGCATCATGGGCATCTATAGGAAGAGAAAACTATCAACCATTAGAAGAAGCTGCAGGCAGAGCAATTTTACAACTTGCTGCAGTAAAAGTTTTACTAATTGCCTTAGAAAGCAAAAAGCAGCCCAGGGACGATTACATGGAGCTAATACAACTGTCATTACATGCCTAAGGTAATAATCAAGATAAAATTCATTGGAGAGGTCCAGGTACGGTTCACTTCGCTCGTTGAATGGCTAAGCTGATATTTGCCATAACAATTTACTTATTTCGTGACGAAAGCGGTTTCAAAACTACACCAAAAGACAAATCTCAGCTAGAACGCTTTGTGAATTTTGGAGTCCTTGTGTGCGTTAAATACTGTCTTGAATCTCCTATGGATACAAGTGCAGCTTGGGCAGACTAATCTCTTTGGAAAGATACGACCAATTAAGAAGGAACTGATCGTCAAGTTAGCGAAGGGGTCAAAAATACAATAAAGTCTCATATGTGGTATCTCTCGGACGAACTAGTTGCACTAAGTTTATTCTCTAGGAAAATATCAAATGAGGAAGAGGAAAAAATTGTCGATAAGATTAATGGCCCGTTCATCGATTTCGATCGAAGACTTCGTACGCTTAACTTACTTGTAAAACAAAAACAATATTTTATTATTTGTTTTTTATTTACCCTGCGGCAACACGATCAAGTTGTTCTTGATAGTCTTTTAGATATACTGCTTGTCAAAATTTACAAAAATTGATCATGTGGCCACCAAGTTAAGTGTAAGCTAAGCGAACGAAGTGTTCGTTCTAAACAGGCAGTAAGTATGAGCCCTCTGTTCGGAACATAAGAGGAGATTCGTTACGTTTAACTGACCAAGCAGTTTTACCTGTCTTTGTAAATAAAAGACATTGCAGCTGTTTGACAAATTATTAATAAATTCGGATTTCTTAACCAGTAATCCAAATAAATGGCACAATAATGAACATTACATGAATGGCCCAATCTGTTATGTCGGTAGTTTTTCCTCGGACATAGAAATTCTATACTGGGGCGATTAGGTGTATACTAGTGTACCTAGTCCGAAGTTGCATACCGCAGTACTTAACGGATGGTGCCTAGGAAGTCAGTAGCTCCAGGTCGACCTGGCCAGTCTCCGTAAGTATGTTTTCTAAGAAATGTAGCTGTTTCTATACTCATAGCGGGTAATAACCTGCAGCAATATTTAAATCATTCTAAGGTTCTGTTGCTATCAGTGCGTAAACTGACTTGAATCAGATTGCAAGTGGAGGTTAGATAGCTCCAGCTGGGTAGAGTTTGATTTGGCTATTTTGCTCCTGTGTATGAAACAGTATTCACCACAACGTGATTAATAATCACAATTAGATTAGGCCATCGTGCCTGTTCTGCAACTCTTTTAAACGCCCGTATGTATTAGTTAAATAAAATAAACATTGAATTGCAAACAACTCCATTACGCAAATATTTTTTTTTAAACAAATATATTCTGAATTTAAACACTCCATTCATTAGTTACAGTTATAAAGTGAGTCTATCAAAATTTAATAAAAAAAATATGGGAATTATTTCTGGTGGTCTTTAGAATTATTCTTAACACACACCACACACTAGTGAGTTGTTCATGTGAGTTGCTAGCGACTTCCCCACACACGAAGAACAATTCGCAATAACCTTAAACATCAATCGCACTTTTGATAATTTATTTATGTACACAACAAAAAAAGAAGTTAAAAAATCGAAGAAGAATACAAAAAATTTCTGTGTGCTAAACAACTCCTCAATAGATACAATTCGACGTTTTGTTGTAGACTAAAATGAAAATTTTTTAAAATTTTCGCGCATAAGCCCACTAACACATCGAACAAATCACAAGAATTTTAAAATGTTTAACTAGTTGTGATTTTTGCGCGCACAGCCCTATTAACAAGAACCAAGGCGCCGAGCACGCACAAATTAGTATATCTATTATGTCTAAGGCTATAGTGTTAACAAAAGTTTGGCTTAAGCAAAAGTATACGAACTGTTTGAAGGAATAGGAGGATGCCAACAAAGCTTTATAAATAGAAAAATTACTCAAAGAAGCACATTTGAAAAAAATGTGATTATTTAAAAACCGAGAATGCTTTTGCATTATGTATGAGGTCTAAAATAAATAAATACAGAAATAAATATAATTCTCTAACCTAAACACAAATTTGAAAATGAGTTCGAGCACATTTTTTTATCATTCCTAAAATTTTAACATTTTCTACCAAAAAAAAGAATGACAATAACTCTCCATACAAAATAGTGTCAGTTTTAAAACGCCTTGACAGCTTAAAATAAGTGACAGAGTGTGTGAAAACTTAAAAATTAGTGTGTTGGTAATTGTGGCTTAGCCCTGTCGGACTTTGAGTTAACTTAAAACTAACTTATTGTCAACCATAAATAAGTCATAGGTGACTAAAACGCTGGCTCATTTCGCTTGTTAAACTCTATTTAATTTTTACACGTAGTGTCATCAGAGCGAGTCAGTACTCACTCACCCTGCATAAGTTTCAGCTAACCACAAGCTAGCTGATTATGAGTTAGCTTGTAGTTCATAAAGTAAGAGGGCACTATGAGTTAGGTATAAATTGACTAACTTATAGTTGGCTTTTACAGGCTTTTATACTTTAATAGTCTTATTCAAATATACAAATGAAAATTCTGATAGTGCATAGAAAATATTCCTGGAAAATATTGAAGGAATAAGGCTATTAAAATTGTATATTTCTTCTCATTTATAATTCAAGCTCAAGGTCAGGTTATGCGTGTTTTTTAATTTTTGTTTATCTATGTATCAGATTTGAGTTATTTCGAAAGTTAGTTAAAAATGAGTTAGTTAAAAGTCTGCTTTATTTTGAGTTAGCTCATAAAAGTCCGACAGGGAGTCTACCATACTTTTACATATACTCACATATTTTAACAAGAGGGTGTGTGACTTCTAGCAAAAAAAAAAGCAAATTATTACAGCTAAACACATCACAGTTACTCCTTAGGAAAATACAATATATGTACATAAGTGTATACAAATAACTTTTTTTCTCAAAATAAACCTGCCACAATGTTTACTTCTCGAAGCGTAGAATAAAAAATGACTGTAATTTGTTAAATTAACAAAATAAACTAATGTACTCTACTCTTTGTTACTTTAACCCTAGTCGTGTGTTAAGTAAACTAAAAACCCCATATCAAAAATACGCACACATACAAAGTACATATAAAAATTTATTATACTATACATACCTATTAAATTTTAAATTTATAAGATCGTTTTTGAACATTTATTAAAACGTTAGAATAGAAAAAGATAAAGGAAAAAACTTAACTTAGCTGTCATGAAGCCTAAAGCGGCCCAAACACTTGCCATATAATTTTTAATTTTATCGCATTGTACAATTATATCTCCTATGTGTATGTGATATTCGAAGGTGGCACAAATATTGGCAACCATCAAATGACTTTTGGTTATTATTGCACAACTTAAAGAAAGTTAAATGTGTTGGCAACATTGTAAAATGTTGCACAACTTAAAGAAAGTTAAATGTGTTGGCAACATTGTAAAATGTTGCACAACTTAAAGAAAGTGAAATGTGTTGGCAACATTGTAAAATGTTGTTTATGTTTTTCCTATAGGTTTTGTTTACCTTTTTATTGAATGAATGTTGAGCCATATTTTAAATGAAACCATTGTCCCCAAGCAAAACGAAAATACTGTGGCGAATAGCATATACAATAATATTATAAAGTGGGTGGGGTGCTTAAGAAATATGTTTTGTATATGTTGTAATATTCTTTTTCTTTGCTTTGAACCATAGAATATACACAAGTATCACAGCTCTTTCATAACAAATTAAAAAAAAAATTCTCTTGAAATTCTGTACGTGTAAAACGCAACAACAAAGTAAGAGCATTTCAGAACAATACAACCTCTAAGATTGTGTTGGTGAAATTTTTAACGCCAACCATGGTTCGATGCAAAAATTACTTACTTTTTCGGACATGCAAAATTGTTTTTAACGTCACTTGGCTTTAAGTCACGTGCTACTGAAATTCCTTTCATTTGGGTGAAACATGTTGCATGCTAAGGTTTGAAATTACTGCTTGACTGGGTTTAAATAATTTTGATAGTATAAGAACAATCTTAATGTAGCAATGCCACCAATATAGTATTTTCGAACTTTTTTGGCTGATCTTGATGTGTCAAATTCATCACTTATGAAACTTATTCAAGATTAAATCCTATGAAATTTTATTGTGTTGCTTCAGCTGATACTCTGTAATCGAAACTTTATCTTTAAAAAAAATCGACATCTTAACCTTTATGTGCTCGTTAATCTACTTTTGTAGCATTTTTCCAGAAAAAATGGAATACAAAAAAAATTTCCACAACAACAGGGTCTGAAATGGTAATTCTAAACAGTTTTGGCCACTAGCATGCTAAAAAAAATAATTAACAGCAGCCCCTGGCCCTACTTTTCAAAATTACCATCTCTTGACCGGTAGTCCACAAATGTAGACACCATATAATATGAATGTAAATTTACAACAGTCTTTTACTCAACGAAAATCTTTTAAAATGCGGCATGTCGAACATGTCACTTAGTATTTTTGTTTAGTCTTTGATTTCTGCTTGGTCTTTGATTTCAGGTGCACGTTTGTGATTGCATATTTGACTTTATTATACTTTATAAATATGCATTAAAGTTTAACTCTTTTTTTGGTACAAAAGCTTAGGAAATAATAATTAGGAAATATGTGGTCATAATTTCTCATACAAATACATAATCGCTACATATGTAGACTTCCGGCCGACAACGTAAATTTACAATCCCGAGCACAATTAACCCTTCTGCATTCCTTAGGTCAATATGATTCCATTTTACTTTTCATATCACTTTTCTTTCATGTTGATGATACAGTATCGAACTAATATTTTAAATTATCCCAAAGAGTAACAAAAATATTAAAAAAAGTAAAAAAGTTGGGTCACATTATTGAGAATGTACCCTATTTGTGACCAATGGGTAATCACCCGGTAAAACCAAATTAAGATTCACAAGGGAGTTGTATGTCTTGTATATGAGATTTTTTGAACTACAGCTTAAAAAATAGGATTTATGTAGGTTAATTCTGGATCTACCATTACAAAATTTCCACGACCCAGTAGATATTATAAAACTAATCGTCGTACTGTTTATCATAGGGATTTTCTTAAAAGCTGTGCTAGGTTTTTTTTTCTTATGGTACTTGTTTTTGTTTAAGCTTTGATATTGTTACAAGTAAGGCTGTTGCTTATAATTCGTATTCGTTTAACAGTTTTGTTTGTTAAGTATCTTTAGTTTTTATAAAATCTTTGGATGCAATTTTCTGACGATATGGCCTAAGCAACCAGTCAAATGCGTAAAGTAATATATTTTCCCTTCAACAATAAATTTGAGTGTTTTTATAAAGAATAGGAACTAAACACGAAACCTTTTAAATTACAATTTTGTATTCCCAACAATTACTTTGATAATTTGTTTTAAGTTTTACTGTCATTTCAACAATTTCGAACGTTAATATTCGCATAGAAAATTTTTATGAAACACACTCAGTTATAAAAATATTTTGCATCAAAATTTAAATCGAACGTTTTTACATTCGAAATTGTTGAACAGGCAGTTAAATTCCTATTTTTACTTTCCTGTTATAATTCAACCATATTTTACACTCACACTTTTTTCAAACTCTAACTGCATGTGTTTATTCTAAAATTATCTAAATATTTTTAAATCTTTTCGCTTGTACTTTACGAACCAACAATTTGCAATATACAGGTCTGTCACTCATTGGTTTTAATTACGCAGTGGATTTCGACCGCATTTATTTAAGCTTCTTAAATTCTTGTTTTTCGGAGAAGCAAAATACGGAATTACTTCAACTTTCGATAGTTTTCATTCTGTGACAGGCCTGATAAACAATTTTATAATGTGATTTTAAATTAAAATTTCAACACAAAATTAAATTTTCTTTTTTTGCGCCATTTTATTCTGTTTAAAAGTATCAAGTTTCAAATGCTTTTATGTATATTTTTGAAGTCTACCCAGTTTATTTAATGTGTTTTCTTTATTTTAACTTATTTTATTCCATCATTTTTAGTTTTTTCAGTTTTTTGGCAATACGTTTTAGTTTATTATGAAGGATTGTAATTCATGAGGATGATATTCTTGCCAAGAACTACAAAATCCATTACGTTTAAAGATAAAAATGTTTTATGTATATTTTATAAGTAGGGCAAGTTTTAATATGCATAAAAACTTAAAAATAAGCAAACAAAAAAAGTTCAAATATGAAAGCAATTTGCTTTAAAGGCATGAGTATATATATATTGAAAAAGGGCATTCATCGAGTCATGTTAAGAGGTTAAAATTCATGTAAGAGTTATTTGTGCCGAATATTATCTAGATATAAACATCCATATGAGATTTTTTGTCTTCAAGGATTAAAGGAAGTTAAAGCTTTTTGAGTATGCGGCTTTAAGCAAATGTGAACCATTCAAAAATAATTTAATTTGCAGAAAAATACTTCGTCCATATTTGAACAAATTATATACAAAATTGGAACAAGTACTTTGTTCTGAGTTGATAGGTATACTAAAAGATTGGTCAAAATTTCTATGTATTAAACATATCTCCAAAAACGTATATTATTGATTCCTTAAGTTTTGCATATCCTTATATAAAATTTTAAAGTTTAAAATAACATTTATCTTTAAAATGATAACCTGCTTTGTCTTAGAATTTTAGAGTAAAAATTAAATGTAGTTGGCGAAATTGAAGAAACACGTTGGGTTGACAGCAAGATATTTCAATATTTTGCAAAACAAAATTAATTTGTTTTTTATTTGCTACGAAAGGTCTTAAAGACATCTAAAAAAATTGAACATGTGCCAAAATATGCCTTAAAAAATGCTGCAAAAATGATCGATCAAATAAATAATGCACAAAAAACTGCAAACGGTAAAATATGCACTAACAAATCGCTGCCAAAATTATTAAAAGGCTCTTAAACCGATAAACATATTGTCTGTGCCTTCATTGGTTTCCCTGTAAATAACCAAAATATCATATTTGTATTAAGGAATTCTTTGTTTAAATGCACAACATTAAAAAAACAATTTCCCAAAAACTTAAAAAATATGCAAACACTTATTTCGCAAGTGTCATTTTTTTAAGAACTCGCCCTGTTTATTACAATTACATAAAACTTTAAATTCCCATGTATAAATACACGCAACGAAAAAGTATAAATCTCATATTCAAAGTGTTAATGCTACTCCCAAAACACCATAATTTAATTTTAATCTTGCAACACTATTTCAACTTCGAAAAAATGTATAATATATATAAGACCAATGTCATTTATATTTTTAACGAAAGTTAATTGTCAAGAAGCGTCTTGGCGCCTTCGCCATTCATTTTCTTTTGTTGAAAATGTAATTGCGAGTTGACCTAGACGTATGTAAAAATTATTTAAACCTACTATTTATATTTGAAAATATTTTAAAATTATCTTAAAAGGAATTTTAATATAAATACAATTGCATGATACATCAAGTCTTTAATTGAGCCTTTGTATTTTATTCAAAATCACGTGGAAATTGCAGGCTCGGCTGATAGCCTTCTCAACACTAAGTTGTATCTTAACTATTGCCACCTGCAATCATTAAATGGTTAAATCAATTTTACATTAGGAAACCATATAACCAATGATTTCATATTTTTTACCACAATTAATTATATCAGGGGTGTTATGGAATTCAAAAACGCAAAAAGCAAGAATTTGAAAGTGTTTTTTAATACACTTTTAATATAATTTTTAAAATTTTTGTCATAAACTTCTTTTTAATTTTTGTTTAATATTTTTCATACAATTCTTTTATTACAGAAATCTTCCTTGAAAAAAACGACGTTTTAAATTCTTGCGTTTTCGATTTCCAGAACACCCCTGTATTATTTGTATAAACAATAAAATGTTACTCTATTTGCCAAATCTTAAAAGCAACATGTTATTGGTCAAAAACAACCATACAATTATTGTGGTCACCATATAAATGTTGTGGTTAACCATATCTCGATCGTAGGCAACCATAATATGGTTGTGATTTTCTTAGGTGGAATTTATTCAACTCTAAAATGGTTAAAAATTACAGTAAAATGGGGAAGTTTTAATATGTTTGAACACGGAAAACACTTTTTTCTTTTCGTGCATTTGAATGCTAAAAAAAAACAAGTGAAATTATAAAGAGATTTGTAAGTTTATGTATATAAAATAATTTTGTGTTTGTTTGTTTTTTTTTAGCTGAACTTTAAAAAATAAATGACTACGTAGCTCAAAATTTTTTAATCCCACTAAATAAATATTTGCTAAGTAAATTATGTAGAATCATTTGCACTTTTTATATTAAAAAACTCAAGTACGTTTATTATTACAGAACATTGAGGAAAATAATTTTGTATTATCTGTTTAAGTTGAATTTTGTAACAATTAGTTGATTTAAAATCACTTGCTGTATCGATGGGAGTTGTTTGTTCGTCTGGTGGTCGAGCTGTCTTTTTAAATGTATCTTTTTTGCCCACCTTTGTTTTGGAAATATATAAGTCTTAGTTCCGTTTTCACAACGTACCGATAGCTTAAAGTAGACTTTAACTGGCCTTATAAAAAGGGTTCCATTATTAAAACTTTACTTTAACCTAAAGTGAGCGATAAAGTTAATTTAGGTTTATCCTACCTGATAGGTTAAAGTAAAGTTTTAATAATTGAACAATTTTCATACGGCCGATAAAAACATACCTTTAGCTATCGGTAAGTTGTCAAAAGGAGCCTAAGTCTTGTATCATATTTGCTTTTAACTAATTTAATGAAAATTTTCAAGCAATTATTTTCTGTAAAATTTTCGAAACAGGTTTTAATTGTCTTATACTATAAGAAATTTCAATTTCATGAAATACAAATCATTGCTATATCGCAATGTATATATTAGAGTTTGCTTAAAACCTGAAAAATGTGAAATCGCGGTTTAGGTTTTAAAATTATTAAAACCGGTCGGGTTCGGTTCGGTTCGGTTGGGTTGGAAAAAAAATATTCCAAGCAGTGTTCCCATTTATTTTTAGCAAATTTTGTTTCAAACAGACTCATACATATTTTCAAACAATTTCATATTCAAATTATTACTAACGGGTCCGCCATCTAACGTGTTTTTTTCAACTAGTGCTTATTTCGTGAATGGTAGCACTTAGCTCATGTCTGATTCGACAGATAATTAGTTTTATCCTTCCGCTGAATGAATATGGTTGTATATACGCTTATACAACGCTGGGAAATATGCGTTTTCGCTTCGCTAAGTGGGCCTGCGATTGACTAACAGAAGATGAAGATTTTGCCAAAAAAAAATCATCTTTTCAGATGAAGCTCATTTTGATCTTGGCGGATATTTAAACAAGCAAAATTTTCACAATTGGGGCACAGAAAACCCGCACGCATACATTGAAAAGCCGTTGCACCCAAAACGAGTCACTGTTTGGTGCGGATTTTGGTCCAGAGGCATAATTGGGCCATTTTTCTTCGAAAATGGACAAGGAGTGGCCGTTACAATCAATGGCGATCATTATCGGGCCATGTTTAACGAATTTGTGTTCACAAAAATTAAAGAGGAGGATATTGGCAACATTTTGTTTCAACAGGACGGCGCTACGTGCCACACAGCTGAAGCTACACTCGATGTTTTGCGCCCTGTTTTTGAAGATCGCATTATCAGCAGCAGAGCTGATGTCATTTGGCCACCTTGGAGCTGCGATTTGACACCGTTGTACTATTTTTTGTGGGGTGCCGTCAAAGATAAGTATTACGCCGATAAGCCAGAGACAATTGACGCTTTAAAGGAAAATATTCGTGAAGCCATTGGTGAAATACAGCTGCACACAATCGATAATGTGCTTAAAATTGGACCGATCGTATAGGCTACTGCATGGCCAGCCGCGGCAGCAATTTGAATGAAATTATTTTGCATTATTAATCGGGAGGATTGTACTTTCAAATAAAAAAAGAAATTTGAGAAAATATTCAATAGCATTTTTTTTTGAAGATAAGTAAGTATTGGTAAAAAAAATTTTTAATATACGATTCTTCCGTAACCCTGCAAACAAATGGAAGATATCACCTAAGGCAATAGTTTAGCAATATCCCAAAATTGTCATCTAGAAGAAAATAATCAAAGTAATTTTTAATTTTGTTTCATTTATAGTTTTTTAAAAAAAGAATACAGACAGACAAAAATTACATTTTTTTTTAATAAAACATTTACTTTCATTTAATGTATACCTATCGAAAATTATATAAAAAGGGCGTAATCTCCACGATAACAAGCATTACAGATATTTAAGCACTAAGCAAGAGACATGCAGCAAAATTTATGACAAATTTTTACGAAAAACAAAAAAAGATTTAACTCAAGTGTCGTATACATGGGGTAAATAAAGATGATGTTCATTGTTCTTTCTCAAATTTTGTTATTTTTTTTTTCTAAATTGTATTATTTGAAATTATATTTTATAAAATAAACAATTTAATTTTAAATAAAAATGTGTGGTTATTTGTAAATTTATATTTTTTGAAATGCAAAATCTTCTCTTTATGATCCTAATGATATTTTGGCGACATCTTCCTATTTTCTTATAAGTGGTTATCTGGTAATAGGAGTATTGCTATCGAGACACGTTTCTTCCCGAAGGAAGTATCTTCCGCAATACGAAGGCAATACGTTTCGCAATATATATAGAGTATTTCTGTGTTTGCTGGGAATGAAATTGCTTTAGATTCTTACTGATCTTCAGTTGCAACAAATAATGAATGACGAAGATGATAACTATTTTGATGAAAGTGATGAAGACGAAATTTTTTCACCCGACGTCGAATCATATTCATCATCAAATAATAGCATTGAGAGCGTGGAGGTGGAAGATGCAGTACAAATAGATCACAGCATTTCAGTTACATATTTATCAAAGGACAAAAACGTAGTTTAGAAATAGCAGCAACTACTTCAAACAGACAGGTTGCCAAAAAATCAAATTTTATTGAATAAGCCTGGACCTACCAAAAGAGCAACATCTGTGGTTACATATATAAAGTCTTGGTTCAATTTGTTTATATCACCGAATATAAAAAATATTGTTATTCAAATGGCAAATCAAAAAGGTATACTTGATGCATACCTTGGATTACAAGTAATGGCAGGAGTTTATAAATCTCAAAAATCTCAAAAGAAAATCCCACTACCTTGTGGAGTGAAAAAAACGGAAGACCTATTTTTCGATCAACAATGAGTCTCATGCGATTTGCGAGCATAAAAAAGTGCCAACGGTTTGACAGCTCTGAAGATAGAGAAAAAAGAAGACTTCGTAACAAACTAGCACTAGGGATGCCAACCGGGACTGGTTTTCGCAAGCCCCGGGATTCGGGATTACAAAAAATCAAATCCCGGGATTTTACGGGATATCGGGATTCGGGAATTTTGAAAATTAAGAGATAAATGCTTTTCATAAATATTTATTTAAAAAAAAGTCTTTAAAAGAAGTTAACCAACGAAGGTTTTATAATTAATTTATTATTTTAAAGTTGACTTTTCTTATTGAATGACTAATTTAATAAAAAATATGATAAAAAAGTACGATTTTAAACAATGTGTTAATTGATTCAATAAAAAAAAATAATTACCATAAAAGCTACATTTTATTCAATTACCTCAGTTCATTCAAGCTAAATAAAAAAAAATAATTAATATTTCTTCTTATTTTTAAATCAATCTCAAGGTCAGGTTATGCAAAATATATTAATTTTGAGTTTATCCAATATTTTGCTGCCACAATGCACAGCTTCTTCAGGGATCTTTGGTTTATAAATTTCAAACAAAGTTTTTAAAAACAAAATTTAAATTATACAACAATTATTGACAACATGAAAAAATTATACACAGGAAACAAAATTATTCTATAAAATTTTTCGAAATTTATTCAATTTCCTATCTTATTCTTATAAATTAAATGTCTGTAATTTTGAGCCACATTATCTGCATCGGTCTTAAAATTATTTCTTTGTTCTATTGGTGTGTTGATTATTTGTAACATTTCTAACATGAAGCGTCGTTTTTAGTTTGTTTCTGTATTTAAAACTGTTGTATTTTCGAAATCTGGTGTATGATTAAAATTGGCACAATGTGAAGACAATTCAGTTTTTTGAGAATATATATTTTTGTATTTTTGATCAGTTCTATGTCCTGCTAGTTTAGTTTTAAAGACTTATAAATCTTAGGTTCAGTAACCGTATTCCCACCACCTTCCCTATACCCTTTGTACTGTCCAATCAATTCTCTTGGGAAATTATTATCCTCTAAAATATTTTTAATTTTTATTTTATTTTTTCTATGAAAAACTATACCGCTAATATTTAAAACTTTATCTATAAGATTTTTGGCAGTATTCATAATAATTCTAATAACAAAGTGAAACTATTTCCGTACGTTTTCAATGACAGTATTAACAGAATTAATCAAATAAATACTTAAGATCAATATTGTGTTCCCTATCCTCTCATGGGGAATGTCATAATGAATTTCTATTTATAAAAAAAGACAAAACAAAAAAATTAAGTTAATAATTTCGGGATTGACAAAATACTGAAAATCCCGGGATTAAAAAATTTTAATCCCGCGATTCGGAATTCGCTAATTCGGGATCGAGGATCGGGATTTCGGGATTGTCATCCATAACTAGTACCGATAAGGAACTTTTGGGACAAGTGGAGTAATCAGCTCAAAGTTTTTTACAATCCACATGAAAATGTTGATGTAGATGAACAATTGGTTACATTTCGAGGACGATGCAGTTTCAGGCAATATATTCCATTAAAGCCCGCCAGATATGGCATCAATATTTGGGCACTTTGCCAAATTTTTGCTAGAGACCTGTGCAACAATTAAAATTTTTAAAAAATTACTTAAGGAAATTTTTGTGGTGCTAATGTTTTTCATGCTTTTTGAAAATATTTTCCACAAAACTAAGTTTTATTTTGCTTTCTGTTTAATCTATAATATTTTATTCTTCAACAAATTTCATTTAAAAACAAAACAATAATAATACAAATCTTGCGTTTTCCAGCTTAATATTAATTTACATCTCATTTTTTATGTACCAATTTTGTTTTTTATAAAAATATGGAAAAAAATATGATTTTGAAAAGTTAGTTAGGAAAAGTTTTAAGTAAAAAAATTTAATAAATTAAATTAATGATTTGGCCAGTTGCTGATTAGCAGGCGCCTTTGGATCAACATCACTGCTCCCTCTAATATCTTGGTCATCGCCATCATCATCAGAAAGGTCGATTATTTCGTCCATCAGATATTCTGGAATTGCATCTTTGTCTTCCCCTTCTTCCTCTTTTTCCTTGTCTTGCTCTAGAAAAATCTAGGAATTCAAAATATTCACATTCTATAGCTACCTTATTTCAAATTGAAGCGCAGTTTGGTGATAACGTTCGACTTGCTCATAAGATTCATTTGGCAACTGTTGAGCGAGTTGATCAAGATGCTGATGCAAGAGATGAATTGTGTACAACATATTAACCCCAATTTCATCGAAAGCTGCCAACATGTTTACAACAGATTGCTTGTCAATATTTTACCTTAACTCTGTCAAGCCATCATCATATTATTAATCATAGCTCTCGTTTAAGTAATTTTTAGTTTTATTAGTCGAGCTTCATAACTAATAACCAATAATAACCAATAAAATTACTATCCCATTTTTAAGGTTTAATTTAATTAATTTTAACGATTACAATGTTAATTTTTGAATCACAAGCATTCGATCCCTTTATAATTTTAAATGAAACTTAATCTAAATAAATCTATTAGATGATAAGAACAATTGTGATTTAATATCTTCAATTGAAAAATAAAATCGTATTTCATTAAAACTAGAAATTATTATAAAATTATTACCCGACTCACATTTTAATATTCTCGAAAAAATGTCTATTTAATTTTACCGACATTTTCCCTTCAATGAATTTATTTATTAACACAACACGTTTTCGAACTAAATTTTAATTATCTTCCATTTCCTAGATATTTGCATTTTGGACGTTTACGCACTTCCTACTGTTTTTATGTTTCTTTTATAGAAAATTTATTATTATGTTAAGCATTTTATTGTTTTTATTTATACTATTTTTATATACATGTTATACCAAAAATTTAAACAACATCCCACTATTAGCAAAGAACTAAAGAAGCCTTTGTACTGGCACATAGTCGTTTTACGTGATAAGACATTCCATGCATACCTACTTATTAATGTGTAAATATGTATAGTAGAACACAATTATAAAGAACTGGAAGAAGTGGAAAATACATTCTTGAGAAATTTTTTGTTAATACAAAAAAAAACTTTATAATAATGGTTTTCGTGATATCGTGATTTGCGAGATTCCTTCGTTTAACACTTAACACTCATGTGTATTTAGCGTGTTAAATATTGAATGTAAAGTTTGTACTAATAAGCGATATTCAGCACAGTTGTAGCGATTTTCAACATTAAATTTTCTTAGAATTCCAATAAGCGTTAACAACACTGATTTTCAATTATATTGTTAAAAATTTGTTGCCAAAAAAAAATAATTATAAAGTCAAAGTATAACAATCGAAAAACAAAAAGTTTTTATATCCCTCACAAAATAACCAAAAATCGCGTACAACACAATTTGCACGCAAACACATGAACAAATTTAATAAGAAAAATACTTGCTTGCATAAAAAGTACTTAACACAGATGCAAAAAAGGGTATTATCTCACACTTAATTATGACTAGGGGTAAGAAATGGAACAAATTTGCCATTTATTTTTGCAACATATTTAGAAAGGAAAACGACAACTTCTTACATTTTTGCATATATTTTTAGAATTGAACAAAAACTCGTGCGAATGGTAGCATACATGGAACATTATTGTCAGAAAAGAAAACACCATAACTTACTTTAATACCTACACGCAGAGATAAACCATGTTTAAATATGGTCCCCTGGATGGTCCTGGCAGAAGATCCAGGATGCAGACTGTGTCGTGATGAGGACGAGACCGTGGGAGTGGGTATAATAGACCTAGCTTGATCACGGTACAACCTATCTATTGAGGAGAAATGTCCCCGCTCTCTCTTATGAACAAAATACCTTAAGTCGTGTTTTGTAGTATATTTAAGAACACAGAAAATTATACAGCGGTTTACGGTAACGCCAACTGTTGCAAGGCTGTATGTCTAGTTTGTATTCAACTCTGGCAGTCATCGACTACTCAAGTCATCGGCAACAAAACAATAACTGTATTTTCATAGTCGTTTCCCTAGGGGAAAGGTAACTAACACCAAACTTGTAACGTGTCAGTTTAAACGTGGCAGGTACCGCGTTAAGTTCTAAAACTTTATATAAAGGAAACTTGTGACTTTAACATGGCGATGTCCTAGGACGGGATAAATTTGCATCTTTCGAAAAAAGAAAAAAAAATTCACTCTACTAAATGTATTTAACATTATTGTGATAATCCGATGACAGATTCTTAAATTATTAATTTCGCATCTAAGTGCCACTACTTAACATTTTTAACTTCTCTGTATTCCTTGAGTCCATATGACCCAATTATAATTTTTAAATCCCTTTTTTATGTTGATGATACAGTATGGGCCTAATATTTTTTCTTTTCTAACCAGGAAAAAAAATAATTATGTAATAGAAAAATAAAGTAAAATAGTTTATTTTATTTTTCGTTCACATAAAAAAACGGCTTTATATACTTTTGTAGTCTTCTTGAGTCAATGTGACCCAGCCTAGGTTTTAGCTTACAATAAAATGTTTGTCGTTTATATCTTATTACGCACTTATTTTCAAATTAACTGCTATTGATATTGCAAAATCAATCATATTTAAATTTGAAGAAGAATATGAATAAAAAATATTAATTCCTTATTAATCCCCAGTAATTTCATCGAATATTTTGAGAAATGGCCTAAATAAGAGAAGAATTATTTGTGTTGTAATAAGATACATTATCTGATGTTCTGATTCTACACAAAAAATATCACTTTCTGAAAAGGAACATGTGTTAAATGTCTTGCCAATCCTGTAATTTTGCTATTTCTTATTTAACGAGAACAAAACACAAGTTATGAAAAATTTAAATTCCCTATTTTTCACACCTGCCAACAATTTGTCTTCATCATTATAGCTCATTTTTAACGCTTTTTATGTTATTTTCAGACATATTGGTTTTAAACCGATTTAGCGATTTTAAGTAAATTTTAGGGTTTGTTTACAATTTTGCAATTTTTCGCGGTTTTTAGAAATTTTTGCGATAGAAACGATTTTTCCAGTAAGTATTCCGATTCTTTACATCTTTAACGAGTTTCATAACTATTAAACTTTGACATCATGCCGCTGTTAGCAAATTGTTGCTAATTTTCCCTATACAGCGATTCTTACCGAATTTTAACCATATATTAAAGTTTTAGGAACTTTAAATCAATTTTTTAATATAAACAATTTTCGCTGTTTTTGAAAAATTTTCCGACTTTTCGCGAAGCGTTGCGGATAGAATATTCATAACACCACTAATACACATATCAATACTGTACAGTTTTGTTAAAAACAAATCGCATGATCACCGTAGTTATTACTGTGTTCTGCTGTATTTGCTATGTGTGTATTTGTAAACTGTTATATCCCTGCAAGCAATTTGGTAGTCGATTACAAAAATAATGCATTTATAATTAACTTTTTAACAACTAACCCTTTCGGTACATCTTTTTTGATTTTTATTTTAAAAATCCAATTTTTAATTATCTGGCTTTTAATATTATAACTTAATTTCGGTTTTTTTCTTTTTCCAAAAAATGGACCCCAAAGTCGTTTTTAGGAGTGATGCCACATGGCATCATTTGTACTCAACGGTATAAAAAAACTTTTTTTAGTGGTATAGTTAGATATATGTATTTTAATTCAGTTTTGCTTATTAAATTCATTTAAAATATCACAAATTAGAATATAATATTAAATTTATATTTTTAGATATATGTACATTTAATAACTCATTTTGATATATATAAAAAATACAAAGATAGGTACATAAAACAAAATAAAATATAATAATAAAGTATAAAATAATAAAAAATAATTACTTTATTCATAAGTATGCATTTAAAAAATAAGAATACTGTAAGGCCAAAATAAAATTAAAAATACATAAGTTTCAAAACATTTAGTTCCGATTTGCATGGTAAAATTTAAAGCAGTTCCGGGAGGCATTCGGAATGCACAAATGGATATTGCACTTACTACATTTGTATCTGGAATACGATGAGCAATTTTGCGCCTTGCATCTAACTTTTCCCGGTGTATATTCCGGCCAATGATTTATACCATCATACCTAATGGAGACAGGTGGAGACACTTCACACTTCAGTTTGGATGCAGTTGAACTACTTCTCTCCGAAGTTGTAGGACTGTTTTCATGTGGTGACTTCGTGGACGGCCACGCTTACGCGCATTACTTTTTTGGGCAGCAAAAATTAGAAGTGCATCTGATAAATCATTTCGAAATTCTAATAGGTCCATACATTCTTTCTTTTTAAGTTTATTGGTTTCGCAATCATTTTTGTACTCCAGCCATGAGTTACATACGGCAAGATCAATGAAGTGGTCAAAAATTTTTAATGTCCATTTTCTGGACCTAATTGAAATACGATATAGGGAAAGCAGAAAGTCCATTTTATCAACACCGCCCATGTTTTGGTTGTAGATGGAAACAAGGTTTGGTTGTTCAATTTCAATTTTCTTTTTTTCTGTCGCACAAAAACGTGTCACAAAATTTACGCGTTCTGGACCATAAATTGTTGATACGAGCTGTACAATGCCGCCATCAAGCCGTCTTACTACGATAAAATTGTCGGTTCTTTCAATGCGGTAGTCAAAGCTACCTCGCCCAATTTTTTCAGGTCTTTTTCAGATTGAAGCGGAACTTTTCCAATTCTATTTGTTCTGATTGTTCCTGTTGCCCATACTCCGCGTTCTTTCAAATATCGCACTAAGGCAAAAGTTGTGAAGTAATTATCAAAAAATAGTTTATAGTTTTTGTATACGGGAACTGTTTTTGCCAAATGAATGACAATATCGGAACAGAATCCAAACTTTTTTTCCCCAATTATCGTATTTTTTCCTTGATAAATTTCTAAGTC
Organism: Pollenia labialis; assembly: GCA_949318255.1. NCBI lineage: Eukaryota > Metazoa > Arthropoda > Insecta > Diptera > Polleniidae > Pollenia > Pollenia labialis. The sequence continues at coordinate 162,064,786 of OX439140.1, forward strand.
ATAGATTACTCCTTTAGAGCTGCAAAGGCAAAAAATTTTCACGCCCCATTTAATGGGTTTCTTGGGCATATATTGTCTAAGAGTGGATCTTCCTTTAAAAGGTACCATCATTTCGTCCACACAGAGATTTTCATCTTTTGGTAAGGAGTACAACTTTTTGTAGAAAGCATCCAATAAGGGCCGAACCTTGTAAAGCTTATCATTTTTGTTTAAGCTTGAAGTGAATTTCAGACTATTGCGCAGAGAATGGAATCGGCTTCTTGACATACAGTGACGAAAAGAAGGAATCTCAGTTGCTTTCGACCAGTACATTTTTAGATGAGGATAACCAATTGAACCGGTCATTATTTCGAGAGCAATAAATTGAATTAATTCATCACTGGTTATATCTATAGGTGCCCCCGTGCTCATGAGCGATGCTTGATTGGTTGATGTAACGATTTCAGTAAGAAACTCCTGCGTAAAATACTCAAAAAAATATTGTATGGGAGTCTTAATACTATTTTTGGGTAAATAATGCTCGAAGTGTGCATCTGGGGCGGACCAATTAACCTTCTTCCATTTATAACTGTCAAGCTTCTTTAATGGTTCCAACACAACTTCCTCATCGCCAATATCATCTAAATTTATATCAACCGGATTCTGTCGAGATAGCTCTTCCATAACAAACGAATTATTTTTCTCCAATGCTCCCATTAGGTCGTCTAAAATGTCGGAATCATCTGATTCCTCAATATCAGAAATATCCGACTCATCAAAATTATTTAAGATCTTTTCTATTTCATATTCATTAATTTTTTGCGGCATATTCACTTCTTTATTGTGTGGCAGTAAGCATTCAAATGAGTTGATCTTATTTATCAAACGTAAAAAGTCGTTATTTTTGTTACATACTTTTAGCTCCTTTGAGTAAGTTTTGATGCCATATGGCGTCATGCAAATTTAAAAAAATCCTACGGCTATATTAGTGTTTTTTTTTACAAAGCAGCTAATATTAATTATAAATGACGTCTTCTTGCATACTTCTGCTTATAAATTTAATAATTTTTTTTATTTAAATTTAGACATATGTATATGATGTTTAACAATGCACGTTTTTCAACCTGAGGAATCAGTCACTTAGAAGAGTTACAAAATAGCGGTGTTTCATTTCAAAGTGACAAAAATACATAAATTTTTTTTTTAGATATTGTTTTTAAAAGTTCAGAGTGCAATGCTGTATAAAAAAAAATAATTTTTATCGGAATTAATCTAAACTACAAGCCTTCAAAAACCCTTGATGCCATATGGCATCAAAAACACCGAAAGGGCTAACTATAAGCTAACTATAAATAAATGCAGAAATTCCCTGAAATCAATGCGAGTGAATTATGTGCGGCAATTTTTTTTCTTTTTTTTAATATTTTCATTTGTTTCTTGTTTCTTTTCTTTGCAATTTAGAATTTTGATCTTTATATTTGTTAATTGTTTTGTATATCGCTGGCTTAATATGTAAAGGCTCAAAGTCCATATTTGAAAATTTTACAGGAGAGACAAACAACAATCAAAATACATGTGATGGAACAATTTGAGGGAAATGGTTAAACTGTACTTTTAATTGGGACTTAGAGATTTTTCTTGTGATAAATTGGAATGACAAGCCAATGTTAAAATAGTCAGTTGGCTCCATTAAAAATAATCCAGGCATCAACTACAACTAGTTGAAAAAAAGTTACCTTAAAGTTAACTGAGTTGCTTGCAGGGATGTTGTTGCTGATGTTGGTTATAGTATTTAAAGTATTTGTTGTGAATAGTGGTATTTGATTTTAGGTATGTATGTAAACCATCCTATTGAGAATGAACCTGTATGTATATTTAACTTTCATTTATATATTTCATTATAGGAAAGTTTAACGTTAAAGACTCTAGCGATTTAGATTTGTTGATGTGGTCGGGAATTAACAAGAGAGTTTCGTTTATCAAAGGCATTTTCTTAGTCCCCAGCCTTGTTAGAGTTTTTTCTTTTATTTTCTTTTTGGCAATTATTCTCATGAGGATGTTTTATAAAATGTTGTGGTTTATATGCACAAGTAATTTGGGAAATAATTTTACGGTTTCGTTTTTCTATCTGTCAGCCTGTCCGTCTGTAATAAATTAATATGCTACGCACACAATTTATTTTAAGTGCAAAAGTTACGCATGTGGCTTTTGCTGTCATTTATTCTATTTTTAATTCTTTTCTTCATTATAGATTTTTTTAACTTGTGCTGCCATGATTTTTTTTACAAAAAAGCTTCAAAATAAACAAATACCTAGAAAGAATTTTGCTGAAATATACCATGGTAGAATAAATACAAGGTATAGTCATTTGAATTTTTGTTCTCAATTTTTAAACCAATATAACGTCAAACAAAAGAAAATAAGGAACAAATTAAAACAAGCGTCAAAAATCAAATAAATAAATTATTGCGAAGCTCGAAATTTCGCAAGTATGTGTGTACAAATATAAGGATGTCCGATTTAATGCGAAAAAGTTTGTGCTAATGTCTGTAATACATAAAAATATTGGCTGTAGGGTCAAGAGTTTAGACCAGTTTTGTCCAGCTCATATTCACAATGAGCTTTAGTACTTTCACACCGGCGAGAGCACAACAGCCAATCTGCTCGCGGTGACAACAACGATTGCTGCTTACTTTGAAAAAGAACAACAACAAATTGTAAAAGCTTTTACCGGAAATGCAAATATCAAAGTATGTGTGTTTGGACGTAATTGCTCTAGGTCCATAATCATTTTCAGAATCGATCTAACGATGTCCAGCTGGCTATCTGTCCATGTAAACATTGTTCGCAAAATTGTGAGGTACACAGTACACAATTTCGGAGATAATATTATTTAATTTGTTAAATACATTTTTACTGACACAAGCCTTTTAACCCTAGCAAGATAAGGTACGTCCCAAAAACAAATGGAGCTTCCAACGAAGCAGGTTTATAAGGGAGAAACATAAACGTTTCGCTTACCATTGCGCTGACGGAAGACATGAATTTTGTATGGCGAGTTCCCACTTTGAAGCAATACATTTTTGACACATAAAGCGCATTATTCAGCGCATATAAAAATTGTTTAATGTAACGATCGACCTTAAACACTGAATGCTTTGATACAGTTATTTTTTAGTACTCTCCCTATAAAAGTTGCTGAGAGTTCTTTCACTTACTTTGCTGCATTTTTGTATGTCTTATTGCGTAGCGCATAATTGTGCCCTTGTTTTTTTAAATGTACCATTATTGCTTCGCAAAATGATAAAATTTTTGATTGGGATGGTAGTGACAAACAATTTGGACATGAGTACTTTTGTAAAATCTTCAATGCCATGGCAAAATTTTATGGTGGTAGGTTTAGAATTAACCATAAGTTTTCAAAAAAAAACCGGTTCATAAAAACTGTTTCTGTAATTCTTCTACGCTTAACAGTTTTATTTGGTTTAATATCTTTAGTTTTTCTAAAATCTTTATGGATGAAGTTTCCTGATGATCTGGCCTAAGCAACCAGTGAAACGCGCATAGGGAATAGCTTATCCCATTAACAATAAATTTCAGTGTTTTTTTAGCAAATAATAAAAATTGGGAATTAAGCAAGAATAACAAAATCACTTAAATTAAATTTTGTATTCCCACGAAAAAAATTATTTTGATAATTTTGAATAAACTTTATTTTTCTTCCGAACTTCAATTACGACTTTAACTTTTGTTATATTTAAATTTTTCTATGTGCTGTTCTATTTAGTTTTTCTCTGTTTCCTAGTTTAAAGTTCTATTTTATAGTTTTTATGGCAGGATATTTCGTTAAAAAAAAAACAGCAAATGGGCAAAAATAGAAATAACAGTTTCAAATCGATACATATGGAAATTGACACTGCACATATGTGCACATTGATATCAATGTTTGCCTTTTTCCCTGCAAGTGTTAGAAAAGTTTGCAAAATACACATTTTTTTACGTTTGCTTTGGTTGTGTCTACAGTTTAACTTTCAGCATGCCATGTTTTGATTTTTTCCTTCTTTTTGTTATTAATTGCAAAAATGTTACAAAATATTGGAAACCTTGTTACAACTTGTCATAACAATTTTTAAAAAATGCAGTTAGTCGCATTAATTTGATATTTTAACTTTTAGTAAATATGGTAGAGGAGATATTGCCTAAAAGATATAATTTCTTACTAAAAAAATTATGCTTCCTCCTATACAGATTGGATATTTCAAAATCCTAAGGAAAACTTAAGGTGCTATCGGAAGGATATCAACCATTTTTTTCTGTTAGGACCAGCACTCAGGGGATGATCCCTACTAATGCATTGCATAGTGTTGGAACTGGAAAAATATGGAGTAGTGTTTGTGAACATTCGACTTGATATTATTCATGTCGTGAGTTAGAGAAAAGACTTCAATAGGAAAGTTATTCCACATAAGAACAGTCCGGCCAAAAAACGAATTCTCTCTGTAATGCGTTGTACGATTTTACCTGCCAATCGACCACAAAAGGATGGGCTCTTGAGGAAAAACGTGTATTACGAGCAAACGTACGGGTTTCGGGAACCAGATCCCTAATTTCGTTAGAACCCAGATTGCGACGGTGCTCGAGTCAATAGAATAGTCAATAGAATTGGATACCTTACTGTCACAAATGAGAACATTCGCCCTCGTATAGTGTGATGTCTGAGAAAACTCGATATAAATCGAGACAAATTATCACCGACACCGATTGCAACAAGTTTTGACAAGAGTGCACCGTGGCCGGTCATGACGGGCCACTGGGTGATAGAGACACATGCGGGAAGAATTGGGTGGACTATATTATGTATGGATCAGAAAATGAGCGCATATTCTGAAGAATTAAAATAGTCTCGAATATAATCCAAAATTTAAAAAAAATCTAGCTGGGGTTGTATATTAAATATTTTAATTGCATGTGATTGGCTTTTCATGTGGCTGACTTTGTGTGTGTGGCTGTGAACTGTTTTATTTGTGTATTTAAGCGAGATACAAATTACTGATACTTATTATTATTATTTTTTTTTTGTTAAAAAGAAAACAAAAAGTTTTTTATTTTTATATAATTTTGTTATTTTTGTTGTGTTTTTTGTTGCTCAAATATAGACATTAATTGAAATAAAAAATGTATGATTATGTTTTTATTATTGTTAGAATTTCTGAGTTTTTGTTTAAAAATATATTTGTTTTATTATATGCATGTGTGTATGTTTATAAGATAGTATATGAGTGTTTTACTTTCGTTTAACTTTCTAAAATATGATCTTAGAACTTAACAATATATACATGCATGTATACATATTGATCCTAATGAGTAGATGAGTTGATTTAACGATATCCTTCTGCCCATCTGTCCAAATGGTTGTTGAAATATGTTTTCCGAATACCACAGATAAAATTTACACTAACTGTATTACAAATAGTTCAAAGAACTTTCCTATTAAAACTTAGCAAGATCATAAGTGGGTGAGCAAATTATTACAGTTGCCTTAAATTGTAATTTACATTTCATTATGTTTTGCAAGCCCTTTATAATTGGTTGACTAAATTGTTTCACTTTGTTAGTAAACAAGCTTAGTAGAATCATATTGGCCGACAATAGTTTATAAATAGCCGAGTTTAGATAAATAGCTCCCTTTATTTTTCCCCGAAATTAAATGATTTGCCATTATAGCGTTAACAACACCCTGTAAGCCAGAAGGAAATTGGGCTTTTATTGTTAATCTTTGATGAAAAATATAACAAATAAAATATTAATATAAAATGTTACAAAACAGGAAACTTTTATCCAAACATTTCAATATTTATTTATTTTAACCTCTCATTTTAAACATTAAATTTTAAAGTTTATAAATTCAAAATGCCGCATTTACAACAGTTGATACAAAATTTTCACATATGGGGTATTCGCAAGGTGTGTTATCATGTTATATTGTCATAATGTTCTAATATTTAACAATAGTTTAAAAATATTGTTGTTGATTTGTAAATTAAAAGTGTCTTAAATTATTGTGCTGTCGTAATTAATCAGAAGAGACCAGTGCGATAAATTAGATCTGCCGTTTGATAAACAAACAAAATAAAATTTTTGTGATTTGCGTCAGAGAAATGGAAAATAGTCAGGAAGGATCTAATTTAATTTAATAATTCATGGATTAGAACTCAAAAATATTTTGATGTTAGGTAAATATTTATTTTTTTATAGTATTTGGTATAAATCAGCTGATTTAAATTCAAAATAGTAAGTGTGCTATTATGAGGGGTTGTTCACAACATGTTATTCATGTTATTCTTTTAAGACACATGACTTTATGACACCTTGTGAATCCCCCAATAGAATGCGTCTTAAAATGAAAACATCTGCTATATATTCCTATTAAGATATTTATATGCGTATATTTTAAATTAAAATAAAAATCCTTTGAAATTTCTATTAATCTAAATTCAATAATCTGTAATTTATGTATATCAAAATAAAAAGTTTTAATGAAAAGTATGGAAAACTATAGTGATAAAATTTCTTTACAATATTACAAAGTATTTTCATACCCCTACAATTCCAACGTGGCTACTGGAAAAAAGGATTGTAAACACTTAAGTTCGGATGTATCGAACTTTGTGCTAACAAATCAAAAATTGCAGGGGGCGCGCTTTACTTTTATAATTGGGGAAAAAATGCAGCTAAAGAACATCAATTGCTTACAAAAAGATATTCCAAATACGTTTTATCGATTAAAACAAGCGAGGGATGTTTTGTGCAGGTTCAAAGCTGTCAATTTTAATACGGAAGACTTAGAACATTAATTGAAAGAACTAATTCATGCAAACTGCAGACAACCTCTGGAAGAACTACAGGAGTTCAGAGGCATTTAAACTTACAGAATTCATCTTAAACGCAATAAAATTGGGCGCAACACAAGTTTATCCTAAAAGATGTAACTAACCGAACACTGTTGGCTCATGGAAATTGGGGTGGATCTTATCCCTTTTAAGAAAGAATAAGGTCTATTACACAATTATTTAATAATATGTAGCTATTAGCAAAATCGACTACATAATTAAATGAATTAAAAATTAAACAAAACAAACAAAAACAACATAGTAAAAGAGGTTTAGTTGTTGGTGCCCCTCTTGTATTCTCTATCCCCCCTGGACATAAGTCCAGGCTTTAGACAGCCCTAATACTGACCCTAAGATGTAAAGGGTCGTTAAATTTTAAGGGCCGATGTTGATTTTGAATTAAAAACAAATTATTAAGGAAATTATGACATTTCTTTTTATTATGATAATGTTGGTATGGTTCAATTATGTATGGAACAAAATATCGGCACACCTCCATCCGATGGTTGAAATTTTCGATGACGCTGGGGCATAATTGAGGTTCTATGCCGCTCTTGAATAGTTGCTGGCATATCGACGTACAAAAAACGTTTTCAAAAAACACCAAAGAAAGAAGTCCAACGGTGTCAAATCACATGATATTGGCGGCCAATTGACATCGATGCCACGTGAGAATTTGTGCAAAAGAGCCATTGTTTCGTCAGCTGTGTGGCACCGTCCTGTTGAAACCACATATCGTCCACATCCATATCTTTGAATTTGGGCCATACAAAGTTCGTTATCATCTTACGATAGCGAACAGCATTCACTGTAACTACCTGACCGGACTCATTTCCCGAACAGAAAAAAAATATTTTATAATGCTCCATCTCGTATTGTCCTATTTAAGGAAAGGCTGCCATGGATGCCTCTTCCACCCCAACCAATAATCACTAGATGAGGAATACTTTGCAAAATATTTTGATGAAATAAAGACGGTAATAGATTAATTTGATGATAGCGATGCTTACTCAATTAAAAAACTTAAAGACATTTTCAAAATAAAAACTATTAAATTGAGTTGAAGATCGTTGATGTTGAAATAATATCAACTCCAAATACAAAAATAATATACTTATACAAATAAAACATGTATTATTCATTCATTTATACAACTATCCCTAACAATCAATTCAAATTGATAAAATTATGCACAAAACAAAATCACCAAATTTAAAACTTTTTTCTTAATGATTATATAAACAAATTGATCAACTCTGTTGAGTTGTAAACCGTAATAGGGGCCTAAATACTAAAGTGAAAATATTTAAGGTTAAAAAAAAAAATTGTTTCAATAGCAGCCTCAAAAAGAAGGAAATGCCGCTTGAACGCCTACAAAAGACGTCGTGTTTAGATCTTATCATTTCTTATGATGAAAACGTATGTGAAGCTTGGCCACCTAAATCAATGCCAAGAATTAAATTAGCCCGGACTGTGACAGTGGACCAGTACTGAATACAAATGCTTCATTTTTATTGTGATTTATTCCTTTTATTACTATTGATTTTAAAAAAAATAATAGTGTTTATAGAAAAAACTTAAATGAATAGACAAAAATAAAAAAAAAAATTAAAAGATTTTTATAAATTTATTAAAGACATCAAATGTACATTAACCCTAAAGGTCCTTCACTAAAAGTATACAGTATCTTTCCAGTAAAACAAGGGGAAAAAATAGAAAATAAGAATAATAAAGAACTAAACAAAAGCAAAACTATTCAAGTAAAGGAGTTTGAAAAGAAGTACAACAGCCAACAAAAGCAACTAAAATTTTTATATAAATTGTTGTTCCTTCTTTCGATTTTTGCAAGTTTCTTTTTTTTTTTTTAATAAATGTATTATAAATATTTTATGCAGCGTAGAAAAGTTTTTTATGCCTTTAAGCAATGCAGATAATCGTAAGCTGTTTATCGTTTATCGCTGTATATTGACACTCAATTTTCTACAGGCTGCTAACGGCATTTTAAATAAATTTTATTAAGATTTTATTTATACTTTCTGCCATAAAAGCTGTGAATGGATTTTTGTTGTACTGATTTAGTTTTAAAATAGAGAATGCTTGTAACTTATTAATTTTAACCACAATAAGGTGTATTAAATTGGAGTCCCTTTCTGTTGGTCTTGCTAAAAATTGTGCTTGCAGCGCCAATATATAATTTTACAAAACGATTTAAAAATTTTATTATGGAAGGAAATCTTTTAGGAGGGCAAGAAAAAAATATTAAGAAAAGCATCGTTATTTCTTAAGTTATTTTTATTGCTAAAGTTAAAAAAAAGTACAAAAAATGTTAAAACTTCTTAAACAAATTAATAATCAGCCTTATTGTGGTTGTCGTTTTCGTAAACAAACGTGTAGTTTTTTGTAGTAGATTAAAGAACACATGTTGTGTATTACTTTAATCTATTACACAGTCGTATACGACAACGACAACCACAATAAGGCCGACTAAGTTATCGTGAACTTTAGTCAACATTTGTGGACATACTTTGTTAGTTCTTTAAAATATTTTAGCAAATAGAAAGAGACAGGGATTTAAGTTTTAATTCGTTATGGTTGTCGGCTCTGCAACTCTAGAATTATTCTAGTTCAGTTTGGGTTGTCGCTTAAGCCCGGCAATCTGTTCAACATTTCACGTGAAATGTAATCAAAACTTATATCAAGAAAACTTGTGTGGAATTTCTTTGAAATAATGTTGTACTCTGTTCATTCTGTGAAAAAGCTTAAAACGAATGAATTTGGGCTTTCAATAATTTAGAGCTGATTTATTTAGCTTTAAAAACTCTGCTAATATTGCAGCATCATATTCCATATTAACTTTTAATACTTTTTCATATTTATAATAAAACAAAAGGCAAATGTCGTCAGCATACATGAAAAGATGCCCATTAAATTTTATGTTTTTTATATAACTTAAAATTTTTTTTAAATCATAGTGGTCGTGTTTTTTAGACTCATTTATTTGCACGAATTGTTTTCTTTCCTTTAAATAGTCCTCCAATAAATTAATTGCATTGATAGACAATCTAATAAAATGGAGTTTTTGGCAAAGAATATCGTGGTCTACTAATTCAAAGGCTTTCGACAAATCAAACAACAGTACGGCTACGCCCTTGTATCCAGCATCCAGTCCTTTGCACACGTGTGCATTAACATTAACAACAGCTTCTTCAGTTCCATTGCCTTTTCTATATCCATATTGGCGGTTGAAGAGTATCATCGAATTGAATATATTTACAATAGAGTCAGATTAAGAATCTTTTCAGACAAGCAACATTTTTGGAGTAATATTGTCATAACCAGAACTGTTATGTATTTTCATATTTTCAATAACATCAACATCTTCCATGCCGCTTGGTTATATAGATAGAAGTAAGTCACTACTTGATACTCAAGTTAGAGAATTTACAACCTTCATGGCAAAAGTTTATGACGATCACTATTCGCTGGTATAAAATTAAAATTACATGTTGTTTTTTGAATTAGGGATCCAAGCATATAAATGCCATCATTGGAGTATTGCGTTATATCATCTTTTAAATTCTGAACTGCGTTATCTGGTATTAAAAAAACGCAAATTTCAATAAAGCGGTTAAATAAATTTTTGCGTTTACAGTGAATTTCAAAAGGCTGCTAAATATGGAATCTAAGGTAAATAATTAATCACAAAATAGCATGACATTTTTTCTAGTCATATGAAGCTAAGTTGGAAGAAATTTTACCGTATTTAATTAATTTACCAGAGTGGGCTCTATATGGGGTCTATAGTAAATTATGGTCCGATCAATACGAAATTTATTAGTGTGATTTCTAGTCCTATAAAACTGTAAAGTTTTAAATTTTTTCTGATAGCATTATTAATTACGGTTTTAGGCGTTTCGGTAGTAGGTTAGGCTAAGTTAGGGACAGATCTTTTCGAAATTTTAAAGCGTGATTTCCAGTAGAATAAAAATTATTAATTTTTTTGTTTGATTTCAATCCCAAACTGCTTTGTATAACTACAAGCAATTTGACATTTCTTTTGGGTTTTTTAAACTAAGCGTGTTTTAAATAGGAGGTCAGATGGTCAGACAGACAGACATGAGGCAAGAATATATGGAGTCTGAGATGAATAATAAAAAAGTTTCACACGATATGCCAAACTTAGTATGCACTCTATAAAACTAATTGTGGTGGAGGGTATAAAAATGTAAACAACTCATAATTAATTTGAATTAGCAAACAAACGACTTGTCTTATTTTATTTTCGATTCTCAACATTCTGACTGAGCTCCTTAACAGAGCTCGGGTGAATACAAACTGATTCGACCAGATAACAATATATTTTTACAAACCTGTTATAAAAAAAAAACCATTTAAATTTTACCCTTTCTCCCAATTTTCTTATAATAAATTTAATTGTAAAAAAAGGAAAAGGGAATTTTTATTAAAAAGTAGATTGATTATGGCCCAATTATTTGCTTCAGCCTAACGCTTTTTTCCTAGAAAGTTTCACATAACTTTTCATAGAATCTTAGGTCCCTCATTTCTTCTTGGATATTGGCTTTAAGCTGGTAGATGTGTCCTAACTTTCTGACATACACATGTCTAGTCAAAATCAATAAACTTTTGGAGCACTAGTAGCATTTCAAACATGAAAGAAATTTCGGTATGTGAATAATCAAATGATAACCTTGAATATAAAACTGAATAACTTCGGGTCTTTGATCATAAAATGCACAAGATTTTCTAAGTAAATTCTCAAAAAACCAAAACAAAAACTTTTCTAACAAGTTAAACAGGGTGTTACATCTGCGCCAACCAGTAATGATTCAAATTTCAATCAGACATATTTCAGATTAACAGCATTTGCAAAAAACAAGACTGTGTTTGATTCAGCAAAAATTTATAATTTCCAATTATTTAGGTTTGCAATCATTGTGACCAATATTTTACCTAGACCTCCGGAAATAAGAGATTTTGACGAATATGATCAGTAAAAATTTGATAATATGTTTACTTTCTCTGTATACGTCTGAGTGTATTGTTCCATTAGACCCAATTTGTAAATAATTTCTTCTAGCGCCCATACATGCGATGGATAGTGTTTTCTGTAGGAGAATCTAAAATATCGATTTAAAAGTTGCGGATTTAAAAAAAAAGAATATATTTTAAAATTTAAAAAAAAAAACATAGACTAACTGTTTAATTATGTGGCCTTTCAATATTTTACTAATTATTTTTGTCCTAGATTGGACTAGAACAATCTTTGCCCTAGAGTACTATTGATCGACGTTTCGACGAGCATTACTCCATTTTAATTAATTTACTTGTAAATGGGTGTGCCTAACACTCTAAAATTTTGTATGCTCTTAGTAGATAATAAATTTTTGCTGTGTGTAATTGTGTTTTGTAAACCGCGTTGCTGGAACATTGCTTTTATTGGTTTTGTGACCAAATATCGTAAATGTTGTTACTCCAAACAATAGTGGCAACAATGACCAGCTAAAGAGAAAATACAAAAAAGAACACAAATGAAGTATGCGTATATCATGTCCATAGAAAAAAGTACCGAATGTCAAAATCAAAATGCGATATATGCGAAAAACCCATATGCGGAGAGCACAAAGTTGAACTTTGTGACTCTGGCTCAAAGTGTTATTTAAAAAAATTAATTTCCTAAACAATTAATATCAGATTTATTAATACAGTATAATAATTGTAGAATATTTAACCGAAATAGTATAACAGAACAGAGAATTTATAAATCTGTAACATATATACCAAAATTTTCAGAAAGATTAGAGAAATCAAATATATATGATAGTAAAATATATAAAATAGCTTAACACAGTAGGTAAACTATTTACTAAAATGAAAGACAAAATAAAGAAGATGGAAATGTCAAATATTGTTTATAAAATACCTTGTACGGGTAATGATAGTGGACAGTGTAATATGGTATGTATACATAGGTACAACAAAAAATAAACTAAAAACTAGGATAGCAGGACATAAGTCAGATCAAAAATATAGACATATTTCATCACAAAAAACAGCTTTATCATCCCATTGTGCTAATCTAAACCATTATCCAGATTTTGAAAATTCAACTGTTTTAAACACAGAAAATAATTATAAACGTAGATTTATGTTAGAAATGTTACAAATTATAAATGTACCGACAATGTCGAGAATTAATTTTAAGTCTGACACTGAGAATGTAGCACAAAATTATAGACATTTAATTTATAAAAATAGAAACGGAAGGTAAAAAATTTTTGTATATTGTAATAGATCAAGTTTGTATTGAAAAATATTTTTTATTCAATTCCAAAAAAATTTTTTTTAAGTTTTTCAATTTTTGTTACATTTGTTTTATATTAAAAAAATTGTTAATTTTTGTTAAAAAAGAACCCTGAAGAAGGCACTCAAAGAAGTGCCGAAATATTGGTTAAAATAAACGTTTAAGTTTTTTATATAAAATTAAAAAAGACTTCAAGCTTGAAAATTTAGTTATATTACATATAATAATAAAGGTCGAATAAAATACATATAATATAAAAAAATTTATTTTTATTTTTTTAAAGCCAAAAATGCCTTTTTTAAGTTTTTAAGTTTTCCTTACAATATTTTTTAGGTCCTTTGTTATGATCCCAAAAATATGTACAGCATAAAATGAATTAGCACAAACTAAATATTTCGTTTATCTATATGACATAAAATTAAATTATTTTTTTATATAGACTGATAAGGTGCCACAATGATTAGCCAGTTAAAAAATACATCGTCGAATCGACGATCATTAGTTACAACGTACGAAAAAATTGTTAGTACTCTGGGGTAAAAGAAAAACGTTAATAATTCTATCATTGAAAACAAGTAAAACAAAGCCCACATAAGATTCGGCAAGCATGAAAGTAGCACTTTTATGTCCGTAATTTCTACAATGTTTGATCTACGATCTTTTACCTTCAGTTTTCTATACACAGCTAGATTTATTTTGTAGAAATTACGGTCATTAGTTAAATAAAGGGTCCGCTAAATATTTTTTTTTTTGAAAATGCTATGAAAAAACTACTGAATATTTTCTCAAATGTTAATAATGGAAAATAATTTCATTCAAATGGCTGCCTCGGCTGGCCATGCAGTAGCCTACACGATCGGTCCAATTTTTAAGCACATTATCGATTGTGTACAGCTGTATTTCACAAATGGCTTCACGAATATTGTCCTTTAAAGCGTCAATTGTCTCTGGCTTGTCGGCGTAATACTTATCTTTGACGGCACCCCACAAATATTAGTCCAACGGTGTCAAATCGCAGCTCCGAGGTGGCCAAACGATATCACCTCGGCGGCTGATAAAGCGATCTTCAAAAACAGGGCGCAAAACATCGAATGTAGCTTCGGCTGTGTGGCACGCAGCGCCGTCCTTTTGAAACCAAATGTTGCCAATATCCTCCTCTTCAAATTTCGTGAACAAAAATTCGTTCAACATGACCCGATAACGATCGCCATTGACTGTAACGGCCACTCTTTTCGAAGAAAAATGGTCCGATTATGCCTCTTGACCAAAATTCGCACCAAACAGTGGCTCGTTTTGGGTGCAACGGCTTTTCAATGTATGCGTGCGGGTTTTCTGTGCCCCAAATGCGACAATTTTGCTTGTTTACATTCCCGCCAAGATCAAAATGAGCTTCATCTGAAAAGATGATTTTAATGACAAAATCGGCATCTTCTATTCAAAGTAATGTCGCAATATTTCCCAGCGTTGTTCAAGCATATACACAACCATATTCGTTCAGCGGAAGGATAAAACTAATTATCTGTCAAATCAGACATGAGCTAAGTATTACCATTCACGAAATAAGCACTAGTTGAGAAAAAAATTTTAGATGGCGGACCCGTTATATGTTTTAGATACAACAAATACATTCAATAAAATATTTCATCTTTAAAATAAATAAATTTTTCCTGATATTTGATGAAACAAATAAGGTGTTATCACACAACAAAATGAACTGCTAATTTAGCTTTGAAGATAATTAAATAATCTCACAAAGTTCCAAAATATTTAGCAAACCTACGAAATACAAATCTCAAATATGGGTAAAATGCTGTGAAATCTTAATCGCACGGGGGCCTTCAAATAAAATTATATAAAAAAACTATAAAAGTTGGTATATCTATGTGTATAATTGTGCTTCCCCTAAAATTGTTTAGTGAGAAACGGTTATTTCATAAGCTTTAAAATGTGCAATTTACACACTTGCACACAAACACGCTTTCACTCACACAAAAACGAATAAAAATGGAGAAACACACTTTATGTCGTCATTTCAGTTGTGGCGATAGGAAATTCAATTACAAATGCTTTTAGCCAAAAAAGAGCAATCCAATATTCATTATCATCAATGATGATGATTAAAGAGATATACACACATACAAACATAAATACATACCACATAAATATGGAATGTTTGTTTGGGAAAGTGAATATAAATGTGAAACGATGACTCGATTAAAATGTTGATAAAAGTTGTATAAAGGCACAATGAAAAATACCAAACTTTAACAAAATAAATTTGTTTACTTTTTTTACTGCAGAATACGGCGCCTTTATTAGAGCAAATAATCAAAAACTCATACATCCTGTTAATGGATTTCGAACGTTAACGTTGGAATTGAAAATTACATTTAAAACAAAAACAAATTTTAGAATTTTGTTTTAAATATAATTTTTCTTTTTCTTCATAAAAATAATTAAATGTAAATTTAATGAACTTTAGCCAAATTAAAATATCAAAATTTGGATTTAAATTTTAAAACCATAAATCATTTTAAAAAAATAACCACAATACAATACAATAGTTGTTACAATATTCGAATGAATTATTTGTGGTAACCCATCGTTGGCCCAGTAGGACGATATTATCTCACCCATTTGCTTTTAAAAAAGCATTAAATTCTTACAGAATTTAAGCGCAAATTTCTGTTCAACTTTGCCACAACTAAAATTTAATAGCCCATTGTGCAACAAATGTTAACAAAGTTGTGTAAAGGTTTCTCAAACATCCAACAAAAACAAGCCGATTTTGTTTTTCGTTTTTCAAATGACCAGCAAAAAATCTCAAAAAAGTTTTAAAATTTCTTTTCTGTTTGTTCTTGTATTGTTTTAGGTCCTTTAGCTGTTTATTTATTCTGCTGTTTTATTGAAAAGCGAATAGATTCTTGTTTCCCAGAATGATATGGGTAGTTTTTACTGATTTTGTTATTTGTGCTCAAAATATTATTCCCCATACATCTGATACAGATGGAAGGAGTTCGTTACCTGTTGTGGCTACAATCAAAGAATATTTATATTGTAGTTATTGTTGTCGGAATAAATATGACTAAAAAAATTTTATAATGGTTTTTCATGGCACACAAAAGGCAAACAATGCTCGTTCGTTTCTGTAAAATATTTATAAATAAAATTACAAAAAAAAAAGTTGCTGTTTGTTTTTAACAACTCTTTTCTCCAATATTACACGCGCCTTATTTTTATTATTTTCCGTAGAGAAATCGACAGAAAAAATCTCAAACATTTGTATACATCTTCGCTATTTTTTTTTTATTTTTTTGCTTAGTTGTAAAGTTTTATATATTTTTTTTAAATAGAAAAGTATGTGAATAACTTGCATATACATACATGAGCACATTCTCTTGAGGTTTTGAAATTTTTAAACAAATGTTGCAAAGTTTCGCTTAAATATGCAGACGAATATAAAGCATGTGCGTGTAAGTATGAATACCAATAAGAAAAAAAAATACAAATAAATTATATTTTACTAAAATTTGTCGCAAAAGTTTTTGGGGTCATTACAACAAAAAAAGCAATTTTTAAATAAGTTAGAAAGTAGAGTCGGCCAAGCCCGACCATACGATAACCTACACTACTGCACTCACAATATAAAATAAATGAAAGTTCAATTAAAAACCGGTCTACCAATTTTTCATTTATTTTTAACAAAAACCATATTCCGTAAAATCAAATAAATATTTAGTTATTCTGTAAAATTTTAGTGTCAAAAATTCAACACCATATTCAGTAAAAACGATTAAATATTCAGTTATTTATTAAAATTTTACTGTCAATTTTTTACTGTCAAATTGACCCCATATTCAGTAAAAACAATTAAATATTCAGTTATTTTATTAAATTTTCGTTTACTCCACAAAAGAGCCGAATTTCTAAAAAATACCAGACAGACACCTGTCCGCTTGTTTTTCTTATAAGTGAGAGAGGGAGAATATTTTTATTTACTTACCTAGTTACACACGTTTGTTTTACTTTTGTTGTACTGACCACGTTGTTTACAGAAGAACTCTCAATTATAAGACACCAGCAGCATGACCGATATGGCTTCGCAATTATTTTACTTTTAAAATTTGATGTATTTAACTAAATTATTTTAACAAATAGAAAATGGGAATTGCTTACACAAAACAAGCAATTCATTTTTTATAGATAAGTAAAAATTAATTTTTAGTAGTAAAATTATATAAAATATCTGAATATTTAATTGTTTTTACTGAATATGGTGTTGAATTTTTGACAATAAAATTTTATAAAATAACTGCATATTTATTTGTTTTTACGGAATATGTAGTTAATTTTTTGACAATTAATTTATATAAGATAACTGAATATTGATTTGTTTTTACGGAATTCGCGGTTGAATTTTTGACAGTAAAAATTAAATGAACTTTTCGTTGCTTTAAATTACATTTTTATTTACTTTAACATAAAGAAGAATTTAACTCAATCAACGGACAATATTAACTGCAACTGAAAATCCGTATTAATATGCACTTAGTTTTTTGAATAACTGTTAGAAAAGTTATTTAAAAATGACTGAACGGAATATTTCTTAAATAAACTACAGTCCGTTACTGTTCGTATCTAAAATCACTTTAAAACAATAAGATCTTAAATAGATCTAAAAGTTGGCTCAAATTTTATTTAAATGAATCTTAAATGTTCTAGCATGACCATATTGATCATGGGCTCCTCTCGAAAATTTTCCTGTAGATACTGTGGTGTAGAGGAGCTAGTGCTGTATTGTCTTAATAAGGAATAATCGGAAACAATTAAATATTTGCTAAGTACAACGACTATGGATTTGTTATTATTGGTTTTACGATTTGCTTTTAATTTATAAAAGTTCTGAACCCGTTGCACAGTGTCGTGATTTCATATTACGAGTGGCCAAAAATAGAAGGAGTTTTTGTAAAGAGTTGAAATTTGACAGACATATTTAGGATGATGTAACGAACAGGCCTTAATTAATAAATTTAAAAAATAAATATGTGTTACTCACCATGATAAATAAATTCCCATATTTTTTTTGTTTATTTTTTAAAATTACATATTTTTTCTTGGCGAGGCACAGTGCAACATTTCTTGAATTTAGCGGAACTTAATTATTTAAACCAGTAAACCAGTTCTATTTGTGATTTTTTTAAATTTTTAATAAAAATTAATGTGTTTTTTTTAAGTCTTTGAGTTGCATTTTTTTTTTTTTTAGAAATGATGCTAAATTTCGACTGGATTCCCACCACCTTTTTTGTATTTTACAAACTAGCGCACGAACAGGTGCCTTTTAACTGCACAGAGGGTCAGATGTTAGCACTGGTAAGCCTATTTTTTCCAAAACAAAACCAATGATGGCGTCCGATGTCGGTTCTTCCTTCCACTTTTAGAAAATGCAGTTATATGAAATTTGCAAAGTCATTCTGGAAAAAGTTTAATTTAAAAGAAGATCGCAAGATATCGCAGAAGATATTTTGTGTTCCCAATAGAGGAAAAACATACCTTTAAAATGTTGTGGGCTTTATGATGGTATTATGCGGTATCACCTTTTAAAGTCTCCAACGAAGTTAAAAAACTAAATTTACTTACTTCTTAAAAATCACTTTTTTAACGAGCAAATCACACACGAGTACGAAACGATTTTGCAATTATTTAAATGCCAATAATTGACAATTTTCTCATAAAATAAATTATGTAAAAATCATGGCCTACTGCACTGCCGTTTGTATGTACCACTCTATTAACTGAAACAAATCGAAAATCTTTCTGTATGCAAAAAGTATAATTGAATAAGAAATGCAACTTTCAGGTGTATTTTGGAGTTGTTTCGCAGGGTAAATCCCCAAACTGAGTATGAGGTTTTTGAGGTGGGATATTAATCTACCGCAATAATGAGTAATCTTATGCATTTTATGTATTTAAAAAATTTAATAAAGTTCCGCTAAACTTCCTGAATTTCGCACTGTGCTAGGGAAGTATTTTTAGTGCTTTATTTAAAAAACCATAATTGCATCACTATGCATTACTTGATTTTTAATAGATTTCATCAAAATCGGTTCCAAGGTAGATTTTGATTTGTATGGGAAATCTAGTCAAAAAGAACGAGATTTGGCTCGAAATTTTGTAAGTACTAGTGAAATATTAATAACATGTTTTTTTTATGGAATATTTAAGTAGGTATGAAAGAGAAATATTTCTCTCGCTATTGGTAATGTTATCGCTTTCGGATTCATCCAGGAATTCATAAGTATTAACTACAGCTGTACAGTATTAAATATTTCAATATCTAGCCAGTCGGTCATCCCAGCTTTAAACCTATTTTACATACGTGAGTATTTGGTCCAATTACGGTTGAATTTTAAAAGCGTAAACTTTAATTTCTGCACCTCAGTGCTAAACAATATTCCATGTAAACGATTTTCTACTAATTGTGTTTCTTTAAGTATCACGGTAGATGTTTTATGTTGCTTCGCCTTAAATAAATATCGCGAAGAATGAATACGCTGTTTATGCACAGATCATTTGTTGTCAGAATATGTAGGTTGTGCAACACCATAATACCGTATGATGACAGAAATTTCTCAGTAAGTTTGGCAAGATTTAGGAATATTATTCTAAAAAATATTTAAGATAATGCGCTATGATTGTTACTGACTAGCTTCAAATATTATTGATGATGAACTTTAAGTAGTGTGGTTAAGGTAAAGGTAAAATAAAGTATAATGTAATATAAGGTGTAATTAATCTATTTTAAGGCGTAATTTTTCTTACTCGAAATTTTGAATATGTAATCGCTTTTGGCCTATGTTGGCTTTTTGATTATTAATGAATAAATAAATAAATAAATACGAAGGAGTCTTGACACTAAAAACCTATAACAAAAATTTGAGCAAATAGGTGCAGCCGATATTTATATATGTATGTTAAAAAAATTAGTTGTTAAACTTTAAACGTGACCCAAAATAATTTTTTAATATTGTAAACCGAAAAGGAAATCTACTGGCTATCCAAGAGTTATGAAGTATTTAATTAATGAATCTAATATTAGTTTGGTCAAAAGCAATATGTTTGCCGATTTTTTTTGCAAACAACATATTGTAGGCAACAGTACGATGCATCAACTGAATACCCGTTAATGTGTCATTAAAATACGTATATTTTCCCCAAATTATAGAGCCATTGCAAAATTGAGTGCGATTTCTAAACTTTTTGAAAAATGCTTAACAGACTCTCTCTCTGTCGCAGTGTATCCCCAATGATATCAACATACCAGCATGGTTTCAGGAGAGGTTGATCTGCAGTAACAAATATTTTACAACTTGCAACTCTAAAGGTAGAAGTACATAACACGCGTTAGTGCGCTCTGTAGACTTCTGTCAAAAAAAAGTTAAACTAGTGTATTTTAATAGAACAAGCTACATGCAAAATATTTTGACGCGTTAGCGCCAGAAAGTTGGTTAACTTTGAACTTTTAAACGCGTTGTGTTTTTTTGACAAGTAATCAGCTGACAATACAAAAAAAATTTTGCAAATTTGTGATTCGTGGAAGAAAAATTTATTGAAGAGCTTCAGAAACATACTATATTTATATAAAAAGAATAAATTCAATAAAATAAATAAATCTTGATATACTATCGAATCCGTTTTCAATGCACAAATAAGTAAACAAATAAAAAACAGCTGACAGGAAGAGCTTTTGAAACGCGTTTTTATGCGCTAAAGTTTTTAAACGCACGACAAACGCCGACGAATGAACGCGTGTTATGTGCTGGTTACGGTCGTATCTAACCTGCAGGAAACAGTCTGCTCTTTTCGATAATACCACCTCCAAAGAAATTTCTGTTATCTTTGGAGTCGCTTAAAGAAGTCACCTAGGCCCTTTGCTATTTTCGCTTTTCATAAACAATTTGCCGCTTGCAATTAAGCATTGTAATGATTTAATGTACGCTGATGCCAAAGCAGGATATAAATGGTTTTTTCGCATGGTGTAAATGTAACCAAATGGAGCTAAACTTAAAAAAATACATACTAGAAATTGCACTTCAACGCTACATTATTTCCTGGACGGGTATCAACTAGAGTTAGATGGAGAGTTGATATTCTACTTGTTCCTAAGTTAGATTTCTACAAACATATTACAATGATGATAAATAAAGCTCGTGGTGTGGTTGTTTTTATTAAACGATGGTCTTAAGAGTTCACAGATCCCAATTTGACGAAACAACTATACACATCCCGTGTAAAACCAATTTTGGAGTATGGATCTATTGTCTGGGATCCTAAATTTAATATGCACTAGACCGAACCGAATCTGTTCAAAAGCAGTTCCTCTTTTTCTGCCTGACGAGCTCATTTGGTCGTTATGCAGAGAATCTTCCTTCGTATACGGCGAGGTTATCATTAATTAAACTACCTACCTTAAAAAGCCGAAGGACTATGCTAAATGTGGCATTTCTAATTTATTTGATTAATGGCGATATCCTCTCCGACTTCCTTCTTCGTAACATAAATTCTAATATTCCACGACGTTTTACCCGACACCTAATACCTCTGCACCTTCCTGTTGTTTAAACAAATTATGCTGATGCTGATCCTTTAAGGAGAATATGCAAAAATTCCAATAAATTGTATATCTTAATCGATTTTCTGTTAATGTAAATGTAATTAAACGCAATATTGTCGTGTTTTTAAATGCTTAATATATCCATAGATTTAATTAAATAAATAAAAACAAATACATACTTGCGGGAATAATACACAAAAATTGTAAGAGTTTTTTTGAATTGTTTTTAATTCCCTATTCAAAATAATCTTTATTGAAAAATCCTGGCTTTATGTTACACCTGTCTCTTTGCCTACTGTTCTTAACATATGATCAACAATTGTAACTCATATCAGTGGTATAGTTAAGTGACCGCTACAAAAATATTTTGAATTTGTCTACTTTAATGATACGCAAAATGTCAGTTATATACTTTAAATCTTTTAAATTGTATACAAACTTTAACATTGAATTGCAATAACTCAAAAATCTTTCAAACGTGCTCATTCATATTTTACATTTAATCTAATAAAAAGTTTTTTTTTTTAGAATATGATCAAAAAGGGTTGGTGTTAACTATTTTTGGCCAAGCTCGTAACAGTTTGCGTTGTACGTATACATTGTGTTCATTTAAATAATTGTCAAACGTCTTTTAAATGCTTCAACGAAATATTGACGATTTAGTTTTTCCAGTTTTTTTTATTGGTTCTTTTTTTATAAGAATCATCATGACTTTACAATCTCTTAAATTTCTGCTTCAACAAAACTAAATCCAATTACTTGTGTTTAATTATTTACAGCATCTCAAGATAATGAAATGCACTTGTGCTGGAGTGCATGTTACAAAAGCACATATGAGTAGCAAACTAAATGACTGACTGGCTGGTTGACTGACAGAGTGAATATTTTTTTTTTCTGAATATCTGAAATAAAGGCAGAAACGCAACAAAACTAGCAAGTAAAATCCTGTGCAACTAAGATTCAAGTATCCCAAGTATCCAAGTATCATTACTTAAGAGATATTTAAAACTCTTGGTTGTAGTTGTTGCAAGAACATGTGCAAGCATTTGAAATATTTCTTTATTTATTACAACAAGCAGCTGAAATACTTGAAATGTTTGCACAACATTAAAGGGTTAGTTTGAGTGTGAGTGTGTGTATATGTGAGCAATATGAGCAGCAAAAATACAATAATTCCTTTACAAAAAAATTAAATGCAATAAGAAAACTGAGAAATATTGTAAAAGTAAAGGTAACAGCATTAAGTGCTTAAATATCCTGCAGTTTAATCCAGCATTTTTCAAATAAATGGCAGCTCGTATTGAGCTCCGCCATTAGAAAAACTATTTGAAAATATGTGTTTCCCTTTCCGGTATTAAATATTGTTCGGTTTCAAATAAAATTAAACCTCTCTTTTTTTAATTTTTATTTTGAATTTGCAATTCTGCTTTATTGATTTAGTTTTACTTAGTTTAGATAATAAAATAGTTTTATTGTTTTGAACAGCAGCAATTTAGTTCGTTGAATGTCATTTAACGAAATAAATGTTACAAAATAATATATTTATATGATCTGACACCGAGTGCACACAAATGTTTTTTTTTAAACAAAATGAAACCAAACTATATAAATAAATTACTTAAATATGAGAAAATTTTTAATATGTAAAGTAGTAAAGGAAGTACAAAAATGTAAAACTGACACTGGCAAACGTAAATTAAAAAGAATAAATTCTGTCCATCTAATAAACAGTAACCTGTAATTATAGGACATTATAGGAACTAAAGTATCTTTGGATGAGATAAGAAGTGTCCTGCCTGCATTCCTTAACTTGAATACTTTATGGAAAATTTTGTGTTAACGAGTTATTTCTCGATTCGAAAACAGTTTATTATCTAATTATTTCAGTCAATACTGAAGGAATCGGAATTATTTATTCAGTGTTATAAAGCATTAATTTGAGTTTCACAATGCTGAAAAATTCGTTAAGTATCGACTGAAATAAAATTGCTTTTGATTCGAGGAAATACTTGATCACGACTGCCAGAATTAGGTCCCTGGTTTGTATACCTACCACAGACATCTGTTTAACAATTTTCAAATAAAATATATGAAAAACAATCAACTGAAGCATTTTTCTTAGTCCCATAACAAATATTAAAAGGCAAAAATTCGACAAAAAAGAAGATTTCGGAAGTGTGACTAGAAAAAATATATTTTTCTTAACTGGCGAAAAACTTAGAACATATAGGCGCATATTCAAAAATTATCATTAAGTGTTAACTATTGTATGTACCTATTTAAGTTATTCACAGTTGGTTACTTTCAGCAGAAAAATTTTACACTTAATTATGGGTAGAGCTGTAACTAAATGTTAACTAACTAATACATACAAAGAACAGCTGATATTATCTTATAATTTAATTGGATAGCAAAACAATTTTGGCGGCCAATTTTTGTCATTCTAAAATACAGAAAACTCTAAATACTCTTACAATTTTGTAAATAATAAACTTGCTTTATTACATTTGCCACTTGCATCCATTTATACTGCGTCCAAAAACACCCATAAAAAAATAAACTAAACTAGAGATGTGTTTTAAGTCACTAAATTTTATTGAAAAATTATATTTTTACAGGCACCCATTTTAATCTTTTTAGAATTTGTATGCATTTTTTAAAAACAATAATTGTTTTTTCAATAGCTTAATAAGCTTTTAAATTAACTACAGTATTTATCGTTCAAAATGTTATCGACATTTTGTTTTCACTACCTGCCAATATGCATGGTTGCATTTCTTCAATCAGCTGAAATCTGTTGCCAAGCTAGTTATGAATTATGAATAAGATCTATAACTATCTAAGAATTTTTTTTTAGTTTCTGTTTTATTAGTTGCGACTTTAGTTATGATTTCTGAATACGCGCTATAGTCTTTTAAATTGCAAAATACTTGGCTGAAACAAGCTACAATTCTGAGCAAAAGATCAGAAACATTTGATAAGTTTTGCAAAGTTTTTGGAGCCCTGGCAGAAGGGTAATTCTGCAGAATGTAATTTTTTTAGATTTATTGAAAGAGAGGTATTTCTAATCAGTATTTTTATTACATAACTGTTTTACCATAATTTAAAATGGAAAGCTAATTTCTTATTTCGAGTGTTTTTTAGCTGTATGAGAACTTTCGATATCAATGGCTCTGGTAAGGTTTGGCAAGTTGTTATGAATCATTTCATCAACAATACGCAAACTGGCTACGTAAATTAGCAAAATTGCCGTATTTAAATTTGGAGCAAGGAGAATCGTGCAGAAAGTTTATGTGGCTTAATACAAAATACCCACATAGAGTAAGACAAAACAGACTGAAACGACTCACGTTGTACATAACTGCGTGCTTTCTTATAATGTAACACAAACAAATTAAGACAAGTCAGAAAAACAGCACTGCTGTCTGATTGCCAAATGTCTTTTACGACAAACATTTGATTTGACCTTTTTTTGGTGTGGCTTAGCACCAACCAAGTGTATTTGACCTAAAAGATAAAAAAAGTTTTTGCTTTGCTGGTGTTGGTTCAGCCAAACTTAAAAAAAATTAGTTCATATAATCCAAATTTTTATATTTTTAATTAAGCTAAAGTTTATCAAACTTAATTTTCATTTAATTGTTTTTGTGAAGAAAGAAATTTTAAATTTGATGACTAATTAAAAAAATAAAAATTTTAAATAAAAACCATAAACAGTTCAACAAAAATAACCACAATACTAATTATTGTTAAAAGCTATGGCACGAGCTCTGTTTACATTTGTCCTTCAAGTTGTGCTGAAAAAGATCAACAAGAAAAAGAAAGACAATAAAATTAAAAACAATAAGTGTACTTAGGACTTCGAGAAAAATTCTTAACAATAAGTACAAAAAAACAGAAGTAAGGAAGCAAATGTAAATCAATTAAAATATATAAATAGAAGAGATTGAGTGGTTACAATGGAAAAATGTAAGGTTAACCTGCCCGTGAAAGCCTGGGTGCGAGCCCCGCGGCAGTCAAGAATGAGAATTACACTGTGCTAGTTAAAAAGGATCTAAGTGAGTCGTTTTCGGGACGGCTGCCCATATAAGTTGAAAAAAACAGACAAAGGGGGCACATGGCGTCTTAAAATAATTCGGGTACGCTGGATCCAATGTTTAGCTCTTGTTTTCGAGATATACCGTTATTTCGAAAATGGAGGAGTAGGCACAACATAAATTCCCGTAACTCAAAAGCGGTTTAGTTTATTAATACAGTCGAATCTCACAAATTCGAACCGTCCAGAAATTAGAACTGGCCATTTCAACGTATCGGACGCTCTGAAATTAGAACCTGTGGTTTTAATTTCTGGAAGTTTTTTGTTTTTATTTCTACTAGGAATCTGTTTTTTATGATTTTAAACGCTCTAAAATTAGAACATGGGTTTCGAATTTTTGGAAGTTTTTTTATTTTTGTGTTTTCACTAGAAATTATTTTTTACGATCATTAAAGTAAAAATAAAAGTGGGAATCACCGAGTTATTGCTGGTATGTACAATTCGGTCATATGCGTATGAAATTTGTTATGCTTGTACAAATTGGGGTCAGATGATAACTGAAGGTTAAAGTAAAGTTTTCATACGTGTGAAAGATAGAAAAATGTCAAACAAATGTAAAAAAAATCCTTATAAGTCCAGTAAACACATTTCTAACCTTTTTGACGTCCGTAACGATATCGTTGAATCCAGTTTTAATAAATCAAAAAAAACAAACAAGTACATATTACTGATTTAATGTGAAAGACCAATTAAGTTCCTAATAATTAAAAAACTTTAAAAACGTTTTTCTATGAATTTAATATGTTCAATTAATTAAATGTTATTAAATAAAAACTGTTTCGAGTTCAAATAAAGCTTACACAACTAGTTTCATTATAATTTTATAATTTTCTGTAAAACAAAAAAAATGTCCAGAAATTCGAACTTTTCAGAAATTTGAACTGTTCGGTGCACAAAGTGGATCTAATTTGTGAGATTCTACTGTATTACTAAAAAGGCAATAAAATTTCCTTTAAGTAAGAAACACAGGCGTTTAAGAAACATAATTTTTTTTGGCAAAGAAAAATAATTTTTTAGCAACATTTCAAAGTTTTTGTTGCAGCTATGCTTTTAATATTTTCCAGACATATAAAAAAAGAAGCTTCAAACAAAACAAGCCATAATATTAAAATTTGTTGATTTAGGGCATCCTAGGTACTGTAGGGGCAAGTATGGTTTGATAAACTGTTAGGGACAAAAAACTAATTGCGGTCGTTTATACATTATATTCCCCTAGGGACGACTCCTTAGCAGTTATCGGGCTTTTTCTTCAATATATTTTGTATATTGTTAGAAATAAATGATTTATATGAAAAATAAAGTGGGGTTAGTCATACATTTGACCATCTAGGGGCATCCTAGACACTGCAGCAGCCAAATTTAAGAATTTCAACCATACTTACTTTTTGCTACTTTGTATAACATACAATCTAAATGCATGAGAATATGAAAAATGGTTATATTTTTTTAAACTCCTATGTAGATATATTTAAATTTATGTACAGGATAACTGATGTTACGAGGATTTTATTTTTTTATGCATCTATTATGGGCAAATTATCGAACAAAGTTCCTAGATTCCTAATTCGGTCGCAGTTTTTGGAAACCGTCATAAAGTTTCTAAAATTATATATAAGTTGTTGGTTGGTTCTTGTTTCAGTATTTATACAATATTAAGAATTCCATTAATTGCTTTTGTTTAAGTTATGAATTTGTGCAGAAAAAAGACGCGAAAATAAACGTCGACAATCAATGCTGGACCAAATGAAACGTCGAGTACGACAAATCTACAGAATATCCGCCAATCCAAACAACTTGGTGATATTCCAAAGCAAAAAAAGATATATTCAAAAATACACCACTATTAAAATTTAAAGAAAGCACTTTTACAAATAAAAAACGCTTTCCTGCTCTTATTTTATAAAACTTTATAAATCTTAATACATATGTATTTGCTTATCTCAAAATTAAATATCAAAACAATTTAAATTATTTACTAAAATGCAAGATTTAATATTAACACAATTTTTTACAAAAGTTTGCGATCGTGCAAGATGGCTTTTAATCAACGATTCGACTCCAAAATGTCTTGTAAGTTGCAGGCAAAAAACATATCGCATACACTTAAACATTTACAGCGGTATGTATAATGAAAAGTTAGCCACAGTTTATACACTACGTACAACGAGCTGCCAACTAGAATACCGATTAAGCTTAGCAGCTTGTTAGCAAAATGTTCATGTATCATATACTTTTTCACTGGTGCAAATTTTTAATAAATCAACTCTGATATATAACGATGCCATACTGTATTAAAAAAAAAAACATTATTTTTGCTGAAATCATCCCTGATTTTGACATTTCATACTGTTTTCATACAGCTGTTTTTTCCAAATTAGCAGATATTTGGCAACTCACTAGTCAGAGTTTAGCAGTTTGCTATCCACAGTCTGTAAGTGTATTATAATTCAACTCTGTGCTAACTTCTTGCCAATTTTTCATTATACATAACGCTGTTAAGGAACAACTTAAAATTAAATCCGTGATGACGATGGTGCCTTTAGCTGGCAATTCTGCTTTAATAGAATAAACTTCTATCCACTTACTTTAGATTTAAGTAAGATTTATAAATTATATTCCTTGTAAACTAATAACGGAGTTAACCAGAATGTCGGAGAAATTAAATCGTAAAACTTAATGAAAAGACAAATTTGCACCAGTAAACAATTTAAAAGATTCAATTAAATATTTTTTAATGTCAACAACATTTTCTGCAGTAATGTTGTTGATGTTTAATACACTTGATTGCATTTTTAAAAAAACCGAATTTTTTTTGATTAATGGTTGAATTGTAAAAAAATGGCGAAAATTTTTCTGCGTTCTGTTTAAAAGCTTTCCATATGTCGCGTAACTTGCTAAGTAACCGTTAAAAATTGTTATTTTTTGTTGTCAAAAGATTTTCAAGTGCTCAAACAAATTTAAAGTTATCAAACGAACTTGAACTTGTCAAACAGATTTCAAACTAACTCAGCATTTACACATGCAAGCAAAGTATATGTATAATCCAGGGCTGTGGAGTCGGAGTTGAAGAATCGGAGTTGATGTTTTTGTGCCGGAGTCGGAGTCGTAGTACCCACAAAAACTCGCGACTCCGACTCCAAAGTTTTTCGGCATAAAAAATTTAAAAAAAATTTCGAAAATAAAAATTATCTTCTTAAAACACATTTAAAATTTAAATAAATGGTTTATGAATACTGCTCTTATGTACTGTTTCCAAATGACATGCGATGGACTGAGTGCTTTTCATATACAGGGGTGTGCTGGAAATCGCAAAACGTAAAACGCAAGAATTTTAAAAGTCGTTTTTAAATAAGATTTTTGTAATAAAAGAATTTGATGACAAATATTTAACAAATATTTTCCTATTAAACAGGATTTTAAACCAAAAATTATAAAAATTAGGTTTAAAGTTTATTAAAAACAACTTCAAAATTCTTGCGTTTTGCGTTTGCGATTTCCAGCACACCCCTGATAAATTTTGCTACATAATAAATCGCCTGTCATTTGGAAACAGCACGTTACTGTTTGCGTACGGTAATTGCTTCTCAAAAACTCTAATTTTTAGAATAAAAGTTAACATCACTGAGTCTCATATACATTTAGCATCAAGGTTATAGTAGGAGTCGGAGTAGGAGTCGGAGTCGCACTTAAAAAATTTCAGCATTTGGAGTCGGAGTCGGAGTTAGTACTTTTTTCGGACGACTCCACAGCCCTGGTATAATCAACGAAAAGTTTAAAAAATGTCGATTGGCTGAAAGTAGCAAGCGTATTGAGTTTTTCGAACTTGCACTTGCATGCGTAAATTCCAGGTTATAATTTTAAGTCCGTCGAACAAGTTTAATCCATATTTCAAGCTGCCATGCAACTTCCAAATTGTCCAATAAATTTATAGTTGTTACACATCTTTTAAGCTGCCGCGCCAAGTAAATTCTCAAACAAAGATATGATGAGATTTTTTTTCTGTAAGAAATTTGCTGTAAAAATTATTTCTGGTTATACTGTACACTCTCCTTTGTTTACTTGCTAACACTTTATGAAAATATTTACTTGTTTATGTTGCAGAAACTCCAACAATCTTATACAAATGCAATACAAATTTTGTTAGTTGTATTAGTTTGAGTGCAAAATGTTAATATTTTTATTTTCATTATTTTAACTTTCAAAAAAATCAATATAAACAAAAAAGGGGAACAATTTTCTTGAAAATTTTATTAAAACTAAAATCAATATTTGGATGCGTTTATTTCTTAAAAACTATATTTTAGATTAGTCGCAATTTAATGATTCAAATAAATTTCACAAAGCATTAAAAAACACAGACTTACACACACAAACTGTCTTAAAGAAATACATCAAAGTTTTAAATTTAGGGTAAAAGATAAAAAGGGTAAGAACTACCCTGCAAATAATAGGACTAGTCCAAACACGCGTGTAAAGTGTAGCCCACAAGGGACTAGGACTAGTCCAAAAGTAACCCAAACGTATTTAAAAAACATGGGCTATTTAACATTACGATGACCTAGGGCAGGACCATACAACCCAGCTTTGGACTACAAAGAAGTGCACAAGAGGATTAGTTTTAACTTCGTTTAAAAACAAAAACACGTCGTTAAAAAACGAAGACATGTCGTCTCACTACAAACACTTTTTAACAATGACATGATCCATGCTTGCATTACATCGGGCTAGTCCATGGAGTAGTCCATTTAATCAAAATGGATCAGGTGGTCCAATAATATTTGCAGGGTAATAATATTCACACACATTCCAATACCTTACACACTTGCATAAACACACGCACGTACAAATTTCTATTGTACATTTGTCATTTTCTTACATGACATCAAATATCCTTTGACTATTCCTTTTTGTGCTTAGTTTACTCGCATCAGTTCATCATTAAGCTGAAACGTGTCTCGTTTTTTGAAAACTCCATGATTAAGAAAAGCTGTTACTGCAAAAAAATAGAGATATTTTCCTCCATACACACACACACTTCTATTATCCCAGCAAGAAAAGAAGGATTTCGAGGGCCTTATTAAAGGCCTCTGTACTCCTTTTTTTTGGAAGTACAAGGCCTGCTGGCTCCACTTCATACTCATATCTTTCTAGGCACGTTGTCATTGGGTGGAAGGCCTTCCGCCTTCGCTTATTTAGCAGTTTTTTAAGGTAACGGGATCAAAAAAATATATTTATTTTGCTTTCGCAAAAAAAATAATACAAAAAATGTTACTACCTCTCTTCTCCCTTCTCTTAGAACGTGAATGTGGAAAGTGTAGCTTATCTTTTATATGAAAGAGCCAAGGTCTTCTATTAGGCTTTCGTAAGCAGTTGTATAAAAATGGTATTTGAATCGAAAAAATTTGTAAGCGGGCCTTTATTAAGGCCTGAAATAAGAAGGTCTTCTGAGTTTACTCGCTGGGATCCTTTCAAAATCAGCAACTTCAACAATTTCCTAATAATCTACAAACTAAAATAAAGACCGATAAAGAGAAATGTAGAAAACAAACTGAAACTAATTTTAGTAATTTACTAACGGAAATAAAAGTCAGCGAACAATATGAGTTTAAATTTTTAAAGATTAAAAGAAAAACGTTTCGTTTAAAATAGAAAATGATGGAATGCAAGAACAACTTTAGCAAGAGCAAAAAAAGGTCACAAAATCATCTGCAATCGCTGATGAGTAAAAAGGATATTGAAATTAAATGTGAATACAACAAGAGGTAAAAAATAGTCAAATAAAAACCTAATTAAGAAAAGATATAAGAAATTATGTTTGAAATTTTCAACAAAAAAAAGTAAAAATTACAAGATATCAAAAACAAAAAGGAATGAGAAAAAATAAACAAATTCTCACATTATAAAGTATACAAAGTCAACCCAAAAATCGATGTTTGGTAAGAAATATGAGTGATGACAGATTTTCATTGTTTATGCTCTAGCGCTTACAAAATGAGCACAGATTTTCATGTTATATATAATTTATTTTTGCGACCAATTTGTGTCTCCCTTAAATACAGAACATTGTCTATGATAGAGAAAACAATAAATACCCTTAAAATTTGGTACTTGCCTCCATTGCTACTGCTCCCAAAAAACATCCATACAACAAAGAAAATCAACTAGAGATGTGTTTTTGGTCAACGAAATTATATTCAATAAGTTTATTTTTAGATGCCGCTATTTAAATGGAATTAATCTAAACTATAGACAAACATTTACTTTATAGAATTTGTATAAACTTTTGAAAGAACTATAATTGTTTTTTTAATAGCTTGATAAACTTCTTTATTAAAATCAGTATTTATCGTTCAAAATATTATCGACATTTTGTTTCCTCTACATGCCAATATGCAGGGTTGCATTTCTTCTATCAGCTGAAAGCAATTGATTCGCTAGTTATGAATTGTGAATTAGATCTATAACTTTATATGAACTATTTGAACATCGTAAGCCAAAACAATATGACATTAAGGGCCATTATTACAACTTGCCAATAGTTAACAGTCGGATTTTGTTGGACCGATAAATAGCTTTGCATTAGTACAACTTCCATTTTTTATTGCTGTTATTTTCAATAATAATAATATTTAATAGATGAAAACATAATAAATGAAGGTTTCATAATGCAAAGCTATTTATCGGTCCGACAAAATCCGACTTTTAACTATTGACAAGTTGTAATAATGGCCCTAAATATTAATATCCTTCCATACTGTAAAATAATTTAAACATGCAAAATTAAGGAAACAGCTAAAAAACGGTTGTTTTGATGTGTGTAATACATAAGAATCTAGTGCCATCTATTGTTATACCGATCAACACTTGTTTAAGATATTTTTCCTTGGTTGTCTGTCTATGTATACTTTGTGCGCCAAATGACAAGTTGAACATTTGTAGATTCCACATAGTTCCCATACAAACGTTTTGTCGAAATAGACTCCTTACTGCCCTGCCCGTCTATACCAGAGATAATTACTGCCACATTTATTGCAGTAAATGGCAAAATTATGTTATCTCTAATGTAAACAGGTTGACAATTATTGTTCGCATGAAACGTCAAATTTGGTTGTCAAATGAACAAAAAGAAGCAAAAAAGAAAAAAATAGAAGCAAATTGTGTGAGAAAGAAATTAATTTTTGAAATGGGAGCAAATTATAATTGAAGTAAAATAATAAAATTAACGAATATAATAAATACTAAAATAAAATTCCAAAAATTTTTTTTATTAATATAATTGTTTTACTATTCGATCTTTACTATTTAAATTTATATTAATTTGTTTAATTTTGAGTTTTTTTTTTACATAAAAATAATAATTTTACTTTATCAAAAAAAAATTGATAACATTAATAGTTTTATATAATAAAAAGACTAAGCTTAAACAAATTAATATATGTAAGTCGAATAAGAAAGAATTTATATTAATAAAAATAATTTTTCCAAGATAGTGCTAGTTTTTACACTTCACCTTCTTCCTTGATTTTTTTCAAATTATGAGTAACAATAAATACGTTTTCCCATGCATTTAACATAAGCTGAGAAATAAGAAATATTGCTTTATTATTCTGCCGACGTTATAACCAACTTGCTGAAATATTTATCTTTAGTGTAGACCTGGGGTTATGTACAAAAACCAATAATATTTAACTGTAAGTAAAATTTTTTTTGGAATCGGTCCACATTCAACCATAGATCCCATTCAAATATCATTCCCGAAAATAGCTTTATTATCATTTAATAATAATATAAAATTTAATTTCTTTAATACAACTCATCTCATGTGGATAGATTCTCTCTCTAATTCCAGTGATGCCATTAGAAATTTCCAATTTCCTTACAACCAAAAAAAAAAGATATTCCCTACACATTTCCCTACATTATAATTTATTGTTTTAAGCAACAGGAAAACAAGTACATATTTTATTTACATTTTGTAAACATTATAAGAAAAGCATTTATTAACAACAAGAAAAAAACCAAAAAAAATATGGAAATGCCATACACGCACATAAAAAATTCAATTTCAAAAATAACACTGTGACAAATTGAAATTTGGGCAGAAATACCTCTATATATCTTTGAATGTAGAGACAAAACATAGTCAAATTTCGTATTTGATTTTTCATTTCCTCATCTTGTTCCCTTTTTAAAAAACTTAACTATTTTCAAGAATACTTATTTCACATCGGAAATAGGCTATAATCCCACAAACATTTTTTAAGATTTTGAAGCAATAAACATTTATACTGCATCCTAACTGCTTTATTTTTTGCTTTTAAAAATGACTGCCTTACTCTAGCGCTGTAAGATAAGGCATACAATCCTACAATTCTTGAGTGCAGTGCTTAATACTTAAGTATCTAAAAATGTTAAGCAAACCTAGGGAACCAAGCAAAAGAGAAGGTTCTGTAGAATTTTAACAAAATAAAAATTTAAACAATATATCCTTTTAAAAATATTGACTTCCATACCCTTAAAAGTTCTTTTTAAATTATTTTTAAAAATTCAAATTTCTTTGTTTATAAGGCGATTATTTTTTTCGTTAAATATTCCCATACAGTTTAGCGAATGTAAGTGCGAATTCAAATAGCAAAAACAAGAGAAAAGTTCTCAAATGCAAACCCGAATATTGGTTTCGGCAATTTTTAAAGATTGGCATGCTGCAAGGACTCCAAGTATAAGGTTTCTGTTAAAAAATACTACATTTGTACTTAAATGCTTTTGTATATGAAAAGTTTTAATTTATAAATGAAAATAACACGAAAGTTTACGTATTTTTACACAATATATTGAAAATGAGATAATATTTTGAAAATTCCCTACATTTGCCTTAAATCTAAAAATCTGTCCTTTTTTCCCTACGCTTGAAATTTTCCGAAAAAATCTCTACAAAAAGGGAAAATTACCAGTAGAGATCTAGACAGTATTTGCCACAAATAACTCTTATGTAAATAATAACCTCATAATATAACTTTAGTTTGGTGAGCCCATGACTGCCCATCTGTTGTAAATAGGCTACAATCTCGAAAATTGTCTGTAAATATTGTGTTGTTTAGGTTTAACCGACTATAAACTTTGACTTGTTTTTATGCGTTTAATGCAAATATTATGAAATTGTTGATTAATTTGTTTTCGAATAATCAATTTTTTGTTTTTTGGGGTACAATTTTTAACAATTTTAAGTTCATATTTTCAAGTGCTTAACGCATATATAATGCGCATAAAACACTTTTTTAGAGCATATATCCGGTTTTCCTGATTATAACCAGTAATTTATTTCAAATTATGTTACTTTAAAAAAAGCAAAATATTTTTAAATGTCATTATAATTTCAATTTAATGGCAATTATTTCCTTAATGCAGTTATAAGTTTGCCTTTCCAATATTTTCTTTCTCTTTTTCATCAATAATTTTTATCAAATGTTCTTGTCTTTTTAAACGACTGCTATTACTATTTTGGCAATACTGATTATGACCATAAATTCTATCATTTTTAAATAAGGAAACTTTTTTATAGTTGTTCTTATTTAGCAATTCTTTAGTTGTTTTTTTAGTTCACTCCGAATGATTTGGAAGTATAAATAATTCTTAAATTGTAACTGAGTTTTAAACATATAAAATGAATTAAGCATTTGTTGTCTGTCGCTACCTAAATACGAATTTCTCATTCAATACGATTTTATTATTCTCTTTTATTTTTTGTTTTAGAAAAATAGTATTAAGATAAAAAAAGAAAGCAACAGCAAGAATAACAAAAATATGTGCCACATAGCTATATTTTTCCCCTCTAAATATTTTTAATTTTATAGCATTTGGCAAACATTTTAGTGGTCATAAATTAGAAATTACTTAAATGTTGATGCCAAGAACTAAAAACAATCCTACAAATTTTACAAAGAAATAAAAAAAGAGAAAACAAAAAAGAGAAAAGATAGAAACTGAATTTTTAATACTCGAATATCGTTTAGATACAAGTTTAATGCTTAAAATGGGACCATAAAAACCTCAATAGTCTTGATGTTAGCCATAGCTGCTAAGTAATGATTAGTGATCGTAATTATCGCTTATTAGATTACTTTTTTAAGGGTGGAGTAACGATAACAATTACGATTACTTTTGGATCAAAAGTAATCAAAATGTAATCCGATTATTTTCAGCAATTATTTTTGATTCTTTTTGATTACTTTCAAAAATTGCGTATTCATTCGTACAATTATTTTTTTGAAACAGTTAAATGTTATCATTATTCAAAAATGTACTGGCGAACACTTTTATCCATTTAAATTGGACCAGTATTTGACTGTAGTTATTTATTACTAAACAAAATATGTAATCAAATTTATCGGTATTATATGTAATAACTTGATACTAAGAGCTTATAAATGAGTGTAAGTTAAACTCTATTTTTGGTTTAAAATGTGGTTAAACTAGCAAATCTATAATTCAGTAAACATTTACACAATCTCTAAGCGCAATATAAAACTGAACGACGATCCGCTATAAAGCATCAATTCTTCAGCTGTCTAAACGAATATTCAAGCACTGACGAGAATTGGAAAAAATATAATTTGCTAACGGAAGCATTTATGTATATACTTTAATTCTCCCCAAACGTCTTCAGCGCGAGTGAAACGATTGTTTTTTTGCCGGGATCAACAGTACAAGGCGCTAACCATTGTCTTATTTTTCCTTTGAAAACTTAGTTTTAATGAAGGCCAATTGTAAAAATATGTAATTACAAGTGTCCGACCGATTATTCGGCCAATAATCATTGCTCGGCATTTCGTCGTTCACATTCTGCCATCAGCTCTTGATGAGTGCGGATGTCTTTTGTGGAAAAAAAAAAAAAAAAAAATAAAAAATACAAAAAAAAAAAAAAAATAAAAAAATACAAACAATACAAATTAAAGCCGAACCAAGTTTTATTATTCGTAATAGGTGCGGAGAATAATATTATTTTAAATAGTCACAGAAAATAGTGTTATTAAATTATAGGCACAGAAAATAAATAAATATCAACAAAAAGGGGGGCTCTAGCAATTTCGTGAATGAGCCTCACAAATACTCCCAACAAAGAGAGCAGGCCCAGCTCAACCAATAGAAATGCGTACATAGTTATTAACTCTCCAATCGTCAGCAATGAAAACACTCGTGACCCAGAGTATAATAGGAACTATCTAAGTGCAAAAATAACTGACAGAGCATCTGATCTCCTAAACACAAAGTTAAGCCCAAGTGTGCCCAACCTGAACAAGTGTGCTGAACAAGCCGCAAATACAGTTCAGAGCATGAAATCGTTTGATAAGAAAAAAACCAACGAAGAACCTTCTACACCCCGTTTGGCATTAATAAACACTGGAGCTGTGCCAAAAAATACAAAAGTCCAAATAGGTATGGATAGATATATCACTATAACCAAGAGAAAGGCTAGTCCTAGGTCCACGCAACAAGATCGCATGCCTAAACAATACAAAAGTTCTAACGTAGGCTCCTTGCCAACAAGCCAAAATAGATTTGCTGCACTCTCCATTCCTGACGACGAAGAAGCAGAATCAGTAATTAAAGAAGCCAAACCTCCACCCATCTACCTGCGAGAGCAAACATCTAATACTATAGTAAACATGTTGTCCGAACTTGTGGGCAAAAATAATTTTTATGTCGTTTTAATACGACGAGGACAAATCCAAGAGACCAAGATCCAAACCCATACTGAAATGAACTTTCGTATTATCTCAAAACACCTCGATGCAGCAAAGAAAAGTTACTATACGTATCAACTAAAAAGTGCTAAGGGTTTGACTGTCGTCATAAAAGGTATAGATAGTTCCGTTCCCACAGAGGAAATAAGATCTGCCTTAGAGTTGGAAGGGTACGAGGTGAGAACTGTTCACAATATTTTGAACAGGAACAAAGTTCCTCAACCAATGCACCGTATCGAGATAGCTTTCGATTCATCGCTCCTAAAATCAAAAATTCGGTTCATCCTATTTACAACTTGAGATACCTCCTAAGTAGGAGAATAACAGTAGAGGAGCCATTAAAACGCAAGGGTCCCACTCAGTGCACCAATTGTCAGGAATATGGGCATACAAAATCGTATTGCAAGCTACCTCACGTATGTGTGGTTTGTGGTGACGCTCATAAAACTTCGGAATGCAATCACTCCAAAGTTGACCCAAAGGTAAGGAAATGCAGTAACTGTGGCGAAAATCACACAGCTAACTATAGGGGTTGTAGATTATTCTTGCACTTAAAAGAACCTCAGCAAATCCAGAAATATGCGCACTCCCAATATCGTCCACCTTATGCGTCCAGCTTTCCCGCGGGCTCTTATGCTAACTCTATACAAACCAACAAACAAAACTACTCATATGCCCAAGTTCTGAAAGAAAACTCCCACGGACATAATCCTGCGAAAGAAGCTAACGCAAACCAACCTTCATACGCTAATGTTCTTAAGGAATCTCCACAAATACCTTCTGCAGACATATCGGGCTCAATTGAAAATCTAGTTCAAATTATGAATAACTTCATGGCCACCATGCAGAACATGTTTCAGGAAATGATGCGAAACCAAAACATGCTCCTGCAATTCTACTAAATAAAAAATGAACCAGTTAAAAATATGTTTCTGGAACGCAAACGGGCTCTCCCAACATAAACACGAAGTAGCACATTTTCTTCAAATGCACGAAATCGACGTGCTTCTCGTCTCTGAAACCCACTTTACTCTAAAAAACTGCTTTAGGGTAAATGGGTACCTCACTTACGACACAAAATATCCGAGCGGACGGGCTTGTGGTGGCACAGCCATAATTGTGCACAAACAAGTCAGACACTTTCCAATGCCGGAGTACAAGGAAGATTGTATCCAGGCTACATCTATAAATCTTACAGATTTTAAAATCACGTTATCATCCGTATATTGTCCCCCTAGACATAAAATTGAACAGGATAAATTTCTAAACTTCTTCTCCACATTGGGACAAAAATTCATTGCAGCAGGCGACTACAACGCTAAGCATACGTATTGGGGCTCCAGACTTATAAGTCCTAGAGGTAACCAGCTATATAACACCGTCACTGCAAAAAATCTTGATGTCGTATCGAGTGGAGAACCTACCTATTGGCCCACTGACTTCAACAAGCTACCAGACCTTATCGACTTTGCCGTAATTAAAAACATCAAGCGCGATCAATTACTAATTAGTCCCTCATACGATTTATCGTCTGATCATTCACCTTCAATCCTTATTCTAAAAGGCAACTTTGATAACGCAGTTGAAAATTTTATTTCCTATCCAAACAAAAACACAAATTGGTTGAAGTATAAAATGTATGTGAGCTCTCATCTATCTCAGAGCATTTCCCTAAAAAATTCATCTGACATCCAAACAGCTGTCGACCGACTTACGGATGTCTTGGATTCTGCTGCAAGAAATGCAACCCCAATCAAGCGTACAATAAAGCGTGGTCCGCAATTCACATCTGTGGATATAGAGACCCTTGTCAGGGAAAAAAGGAAGTTGAGAAGACAATGGCAAAATAATCGTTCCCCAACCATCAAGGCCCAACTGCGGTTATGCCAGGCAACTCTACGCACAACAAACTGAGACAGAAACACGACTCTGCAGTAGAAGGCTATCTTAACAGCCTAGATGCCACAAAAAACTCCAATTACAGCTTATGGAAGGCTGTAAGACATATGCAATGTCCTATAAGCCACGAATCTCCACTGAGACTGGAAAACTGTACCTGGGCCAAAAACACAAATGAAAAAATAAATGCCTTTGCAAGCCACTTGGAGAAAGTTTTCAAGCCCCATGATGCTGATACTTGTTCCTGTCGTCCAATTATTCCTGATACAGTTAACGATCCAATAAAATTTAATTTACCCCAAGTAAAATCAGCGATAGAAAATGTCAACATTAAAAAATCTCCCGGTCCTGACCGCATCACAGGCTCAATGATAAGAAACTTACCTACGTCTGCTTCAAGAATCTTGCTGCTCATCTTTAATGCGATATTACGAGTTGGCTACTTCCCCTCCTCTTGGAAGACCTCTACAATTGTTATGATTCCTAAGCCAGGAAAAGACGCCAGTCAAATGACGTCGTACAGACCAATCAGCCTACTATCAATATTATCAAAGCTATTCAAAAAAATATTCCTTTTAAGTATAACTCCCTATCTTAATGAACACGCAATCATTCCGGATCATCAGTTCGGATTCCGAGCAAGGCATGGTACAATCGAACAAGTGCATAGAATTGTTACCCAAATTAGGTCAGCGTTTGAGAGAAAAGAATATTGCTCAGCACTGTTCATAGACATTTCCCAAGCATTCGACAAAGTTTGGCATGATGGACTGATCATTAAAATAACACGAATGCTTCCACAAAACACTCACAAACTCCTTGAGAGCTATTTAACTGGCAGAACTTTCATGGTTAGATCAAAAAACCAATACTCCCCCACCAAGAAAATATCTGCTGGTGTCCCTCAAGGCAGCATATTAGGGCCGTTACTGTATATAATATATACAGCTGATATGCCAACTAGCCCGAGCACACACACTTCTACGTTTGCAGACGACACAGCATTTATTAGTGTTAATCAGGACCCAAAAGTTGCATCGCAGCATTTACAGTCCCACATCAATGAACTAGAAGCCTGGCTAGAAAAATGGAAAATAAAGGTTAACCCGGCTAAATGTGCCCACTTAACTTTCACGCTCAGAAGACAAACGTGCCCTGCTGTAAAAATAAATAACATCACTGTTCCGGTAGAAAGCCATGTTAAATACTTGGGAATTCATATAGATAGACGCCAGACCTGGTCTCGTCATATTGAAGCGAAAATAACGGCTATGAAACTTAAAGCAGCTCAACTACATTGGCTAATCGGTCGAAACTCAAACTTGTCCTTAGACAACAAAGTTCTCTTATACAAGTCTATCATAAAGCCAATATGGACATATGGCATCCAATTATGGGGTACTGCATGCGCATCAAACATCCAGAAGCTACAAAGAAGACAGTCTAGGATATTACGGCAAATTGTCTGCGCCCCATGGTATATACGTAATGACATGATCCACAGAGATCTTAACATCGCTACCATCCAGGAAGAAATTAAAAAGTATTCAGACAAATACATTGATAAACTAATGGTCCATCCCAACTACCTCGCTCGGGATCTAATAAAGTTCGAAGGTCACCGGAGGCTGAAAAGATCCGACACTTTGAGCCTTGCAGGCTTTTTTGGCACTTGAATGCTATTAATTAGCGGTTACATTGGTAACGGCTAACAAATACAAATAAGAATTAGGATTAAGCTTTGAATACATATTGTAATTTTCGACAAGAAAGATTCAATAAAACAAAAAAAAAAAAAAAAAAAAAAAAAAAAAAAATTTCGTCGTTCGCAAGTTATTGTGTTCTATACCGCAAAATAAAAAAAATTGAGATAAGATTCATTTTTAGGTAAACTTTTAGAGATCTGTCGATCTGTGTCATCAGTTTGCTCGTATTATTTATAGTTTTCGAAATATGAGACATTAACTTTGTTCTATACAACACTTCAGTGACAAGCTTCGTAACCTATTGTGTTCTATATGCAAAAACTCGTGCATATAGAACGAAAACGCAGCAAAAATACTAAATAAAAAAAATATTTTTTTATTTTGTTCTATATGAAAGTATAAATAAAGTTTGTAGTACTTTGGAGCTCTTTGCATTGTCTGTTTTTGTTTTAATTCCTTTTTGTGACTTTACATTGCAGTTGGCAAATGAAATGAAAAAAAAACAAGTTAGAGTGCTATATTCGGCTGTGCCGAATCTTTAATACCCTCCACCGACTGTTCGAATATATCAGGAGGGATATCTATATGATGTCTATTTATTATTAATTTATCTTTATAAAAACAGACATCAGCATTAAAATTGGTTGGTTTGAGGTTTAGATCTATATTAAATTATTTAGCAATTTAAACTAGTTTGAGTAACAGTTTCAATTAAAATTTTGTTATGATAGCATTATTTTTATCGGTTTTAGGCGTACTTAACTATTTTCCGGTAGTAGGGTTTATATGGGGCCTAAGGTAAATTATGGACCGATCCTCACGAAATTTCACAGTGTTATTTCTAGTCCTAAAAAACTGTGACGTACCAAATTTTGTTGTGATAGCATTATTTTTATCGGTTTTAGGCGTACTAAACTGTTTTCCGGGAGTAGTGTTTATATGGGGCCTAGGGTAAATTATTGACGGATCTTCACGAAATTTTACAGCGTGATTTCCAGTCGAATAAAACAAATTTTTGCAAAATCTTATCTCATTCCGTGCCTTGTTCCACCATTTATGTTATTTTTTGTAACAAAATTATCATTTTTTTTAGGTGGTGGTTCCACATTTTGATTCATAGCTCTGATCCTACTGCACCGATTTTGCTGAATTTCAATCCCAAACTGCTTAGGATAACTACAAGCAATTTGGCACTAAGTTTTTTTAATTTCTTTTGAGTTGTTCGAAAGTGAGCGTGTTTTCAACAGACGGACAGACAGACGGACATGGCTAAATCGACTTATAATCTCTCAATAACCCAGAATATATACTTTATGGGGCCTGAGATGAATAATAAAAAAGTTTCACACGGAATGACAAACTTAATATACCCTCTTCACAACTTATTGTGGTGGAGGGTATAGTAAAGTTTTTGTTTCGTGAAAAGACATTGCTTTTCATTTCTCATAATAATTTTTTTACATTTTGTTCTATATGCTATAAAAAATAAGAGTTTCATAAGTAAATGCATATAGAACAAACCTGTTTTTCTTTTAACGCTTATTACTCTTAGAAGCTTTTCCAAGGACTCAAATTTTTTTTGCCAAAAAAAACCAGAATCTCTAGAAGTTCCCTTGGTAAGAAGGTTGCGACAACTTTTTCGGTTCAGTTTTTTGTAACTAACAACTAAACTTTAACATTGATTTACCAAAAAAACATTTTTGTCATATAGAACACAATAACTTGCGAACGACGATTTGTTAATACAACTTGTTTGTTTGTTTTTTTTTTATTACCTAAAATTGTTATAAAATTATTGTTTTTTTTTGTTTAATAAATAACACAGTGCAACACGAAAAAAATTATCATATACGGACAAAAAATAACCGTAAAGGACCAAAAAAAAAATAGACCCGTGTCTCCCAGTTTTGCCCAAAGACATGCACTTTTTTATGGGCCCTTAAAGATTTGGGGCAAAAAAAGTGATCATTTTCTCAGGCTCATATCAAGCAAACCATTTAGAATTTTGATTTACACTTTGAGACAAAGCTGTAATTCTTGCCATAAAGAGCAAAAGTTGTGAAAATATAAAATCTAAAAAAATTCATCTTCCATATCAAAATCGCAAAAATTTTAAAAAAATTTGATTTTTTTACCTACCTTTTTCCCCCTGTATAGGTCCATAGTTAGCAAACCGTTCAAAATTCAAGGAAACAATCAACAACAAAAATGTACCCAAGATCTCAATTAACAACTTTCTAGCGCATATGAACTTCCTAGGAATGATTCTTAACACCGTTTAGGTAGCCGCAAAAGTGAAAAATTATTTTAGTTATTAGTTCAATAACACTGTGTAACGAAAAAAACCAGCCTCAACACTTGCAACGCGATATGAAAGTAGACTACTAGTAGAGATAACCTGCTAAAGGGTTTTGAAACGTTAGCTCTGGCTCCCGAAATATACTGAGGATTCGATCTGGCAGAGAAGATGACAATAAACGGGTTTCTACATCTACGATCGAAACTATTCCAAAAACGAAGCATTCGGTGCGCCCCGTAGTTGGCTGTACACACGACTAACAACATCGACTATTTGGGCCGAGTGCTTCGAACACAGGAGGATCTCGCAACCTCGGGTGTTCGGCTAACTATGGTCTCTGAAAAGTCTTTGGCTGACGGTTGTCTGGCCATGGGGTGACTAACTACGGTCTTAAATACTAGAAACTACTTGAAAATACTACGGACACCAAGATATTTATGAGGTCTTGGCCTTCGGCTAAATACGGTTCTGGTTAATCGGGTTCGCTTAAATTCGGTTTTTTAAAAACGGGGTAAAATACACCGGATACCACGAGGATTCGGAGACCGTGGAGTTCGGCTTACTACCGTCTTAAATACTAGAGGCGACTTAAAAATACTTCGGACACCAAGAGATTTAGGAGGTCTAGGCGTTCGGCTTAATACGGTTCTGGTCAATCGGAGTCGGTTAAATTGGGATTTCTTAAATACCTGTAGAATACTTCGGGCATAATACTAAATACGGTTCCGGTTAATCAGGTTCGGTTAAATACGGTTTGGGGCTTGTATTAAGTCGGCTACCGAATGGGATTCAGAGGCACCGGCAGCTGATAGTAAAAACTGGGTTTAAGGGCAATATCTACTCCCCTTGTTTCGAACTAACTTTGCATACTTATTCAAAAATAAAATAAGCCACATAAGACTTATTAAGTGAAAAAGTTATTTTAGTAAAGAAAATACAAACAGTAAGGGTATTCAT
This sequence comes from Pollenia labialis, assembly GCA_949318255.1. Taxonomy (NCBI): domain Eukaryota; kingdom Metazoa; phylum Arthropoda; class Insecta; order Diptera; family Polleniidae; genus Pollenia; species Pollenia labialis. Next base: position 162,109,283 of record OX439140.1, read on the forward strand.
AGTGGTAAGTAAAGTAGTAAGGGTATTCACGGTGTTGGGTTACTCATAATTCAAAATGTTAGGATTAAAATGTTAGAATTAAATGTATACATGTAGGTAAGGTTTGTAACGTCACGTTACAATGTCTTCAGTAGAATTGTATGGCGATTCTTTTCACAGAATTTATTAACCCTCTAACGCTCATTTTAAGGGGTAATTGTAGTCCTTTTTTGCCTTCTGCACTAAAACGGAACTTTAATGGATTAAAATATTCTACGAATATTTTTTGCATCAAATTTCACTGGGAGTCTTCTAAGACCAAAAGTTCGTGTAATGTATGTAAAATGGGTTTTGAAGAAATTAAAAAATTTCAAGGCCCGGAATTTCGAAAATCCGTTTTACATACATTGCATGAACTTTTGGTCTTAGAAGGCCCTTAGTAAAATTTGATGCAGAAAATATTTGTGGAACATTCTAACTTTCTAAAGTGCCGTATTTTTGTATTTCAGTATCCAAGGTTTTTTGGGAAAACATATTAAGACGATTTTATTTGATTCTTAACACCGTTTAGGTAGCCGCAAAAGTGAAAAATTATTTTAGTTATTAGTTCAATAACACTGTGTAACGAAAAAAACCAGCCTCAACACTTGCAACGCGATATGAAAGTAGACTACTAGTAGAGATAACCTGCTAAAGGGTTTTGAAACGTTAGCTCTGGCTCCCGAAATATACTGAGGATTCGATCTGGCAGAGAAGATGACAATAAACGGGTTTCTACATCTACGATCGAAACTATTCCAAAAACGAAGCATTCGGTGCGCCCCGTATTTGGCTGTACACACGACTAACAACATCGACTATTTGGGCCGAGTGCTTCGAACACAGGAGGATCTCGCAACCTCGGGTGTTCGGCTAACTATGGTCTCTGAAAAGTCTTTGGCTGACGGTTGTCTGGCCATGGGGTGACTAACTACGGTCTTAAATACTAGAAACTACTTGAAAATACTACGGACACCAAGATATTTATGAGGTCTTGGCCTTCGGCTAAATACGGTTCTGGTTAATCGGGTTCGCTTAAATTCGGTTTTTTAAAAACGGGGTAAAATACACCGGATACCACGAGGATTCGGAGACCGTGGAGTTCGGCTTACTACCGTCTTAAATACTAGAGGCGACTTAAAAATACTTCGGACACCAAGAGATTTAGGAGGTCTAGGCGTTCGGCTTAATACGGTTCTGGTCAATCGGAGTCGGTTAAATTGGGATTTCTTAAATACCTGTAGAATACTTCGGGCATAATACTAAATACGGTTCCGGTTAATCAGGTTCGGTTAAATACGGTTTGTATTCAGTCGACTACCGAATGGAATTCGGAGGCACCGGCAGTCGGCTGAACACGACTAACTACGGGTTGAGTGCTGTTTCGTATTCACTACTGGTAAGAATACGTGGACTACTGGTTTGTATTTTGTCGGCTACCGAATGGAATTCGGAGGCACCGGCAGTCGGCTGAACACGACTAATAATACGTTAAATACGGGCTTGTATTTAGTCGGCTACCGAATTGAATTCGGAGGCACCTGCGGTCGACCAAATACGACCAACTACTGGTTTGTATTCAGTCGGCTACCGAATGGAATGCGGAGCCAATAACGATCGGCTGAATACGGCTAATTACTGGTTAAATAGGGGCTTGTATTAAGTCGGCTACCGAATGGGATTCAGAGGCACCGGCAGCTGATAGTAAAAACTGGGTTTAAGGGCAATATCTACTCCCCTTGTTTCGAACTAACTTTGCATACTTATTCAAAAATAAAATAAGCCACATAAGACTTATTAAGTGAAAAAGTTATTTTAGTAAAGAAAATACAAACAGTAAGGGTATTCATAGTGGTAAGTAAAGTAGTAAGGGTATTCACGGTGTTGGGTTACTCATAATTCAAAATGTTAGGATTAAAATGTTAGAATTAAATGTATACATGTAGGTAAGGTTTGTAACGTCACGTTACAATGTCTTCAGTAGAATTGTATGGCGATTCTTTTCACAGAATTTATTAACCCTCTAACGCTCATTTTAAGGGGTAATTGTAGTCCTTTTTTGCCTTCTGCACTAAAACGGAACTTTAATGGATTAAAATATTCTACGAATATTTTTTGCATCAAATTTCACTGGGAGTCTTCTAAGACCAAAAGTTCGTGTAATGTATGTAAAATGGGTTTTGAAGAAATTAAAAAATTTCAAGGCCCGGAATTTCGAAAATCCGTTTTACATACATTGCATGAACTTTTGGTCTTAGAAGGCCCTTAGTAAAATTTGATGCAGAAAATATTTGTGGAACATTCTAACTTTCTAAAGTGCCGTATTTTTGTATTTCAGTATCCAAGGTTTTTTGGGAAAACATATTAAGACGATTTTATTTGTTGTTTTAAGTATTCAATCTATTCGATATTAAAAACATTCTGTATAATATTTGTCGAAAATCTCATTACATTTCAAGCGAAAATCCATTTGGGAAATACGCATAACTTAGGCTCGGCTCTTTATAAAATTTTAGATCGAGTATTTACAAATGTGATTAAAAATTCTTTTAAGAAAATAATAGTTTCAGAGTATAAAATAGAGTGATAAAAATAAGTTCGATCTTTTAAAGAGTAAGAGGCTTTTGCCAATAAAATTAAGATAATTCTGTTGATTGATGTAATTTTTCTATTGAACAAATTTTCAAAATTATTGCTTAAACACACACAAAGAAATATACACACCCACTTACAAAAAGCCAGTTGATTGCATGCATTCATGCAAGTTTGATATCAATTGCATTCGAGATTGAATTAACTGTTATTTGAACAAGAATTGCGTCTCACACACACACACATACATACATAATAAAACACACGTTTATTACCCTGCAGTTTTAAAAGTAGAAATTGACTCAAAATCGTTAGGTATTTTCCTAAGGAAAAATCGACTAGCTACTACATTTGCCACAAGTAATGCAAGAGTTCGTCTTTTAACTCTCTCACTATATTTATTTTTTGTGTGTCGAAAAAAACTGTGCCGTTATTCTAAAGAGAATTCAACAAGAAAAACATTATTTGAAGTATGTGTGTAGTTATTTTTATTTTGTGTTGGCGTCAGTTACAATTGGAAGTTCGTGGTCAGTGAACGTTGAATTTTAAGTGAAAAAGTGCGTTTTTTATAAAGGTAAAGGTATATATTATTCATATAATCTTTAATAATATGTTATTTTTAAGGTTGAAGTAATGAAGTCTATACTTAAACCATGTGGAGTTGAAAAAAACTCAAAATATATACTAAGTAATAATGTTGTCATGACCTACAACATTGATGGGGTCCATGGTTAGGTTCCATGGGCAGCCATCAAAAGACAGCTCACTCCAGTCCATGGCAAAAAAAGTCTCAAAGGTCTGGAAAATGTATGCACCCATAGGTAATATCATATATATTTAATATATTATTATATATTTCATATACAGATTCTTTATTTATCCCTGTTTCAGAATCCATACCAATAAATTCCAAATTCCCTGGCCCGGCTGAAGAACAAAAAGCTATTCAACTGCAAAAAAAAGGGAGGTAAAGGCAAACTTTGCCTCAAAAAAACAACACTTAACCCAACCAAACAACTAATAAATTTCCTTAGATATTTTTTTAACTTTTTAATTTATTTGAATGGCTGGAATTTACTTTAAGTTTTAGTTAAAGTTTGAAATGAATGTTTTAAATTTTAAGTTTTTTTCGTTAAATAAACAAAAATCAAAAAATTTCAAGTTTCTGCAGTGTTTTCATTATGGAAATATCATTAGTGATATAACTGGTACATTTTGACTACAGCAATAGTTTGGTTTTGCTTACTATTGATCTAATCGGTCTGATCGTACTATACAAATAGTTAGTGAAAAAATATTAACTATTTTTGCTATAGAAGCAGTGTTAGTGAAATCGCACATCACATGTGATTAGTGAAATCATTAATAAAAGGTTATGCAGATGGAGGCAATTGACTACCGTCAATGTCATCCCCATGTTAAAATCGTTAGTCGTTTGCATTGCTAGTAGTTAGGCTGGTAGTTAATGGTAATGATTGGTAGTTAAGGAAAAAGCTAGGCATTCGCTAGCTACGCCGACTGCAGGGTATTTACCTATTTGTGTATTATTAGTATCTGTTTAAATTATTACTGAATGTACTTGGAGGAAATAAATAAAAGGCCTTCACTTTTTCATATATCTGTGGCATTTTGACAAAACATCTTAAATCGAGATACGATAGCAAAAACGTTTTTAAAAAATACATAAAATAAGCCAAAATTAAAGAACAAATTTGTTTATAATACAAAATTTAGAAACGAAAACAAAAATGTTTTTTGATTGAAAATTCGTCCGATTAACAATATTTTTTTCAACTTTTTAAATTTGACTTAAGATGTTTTGTCAAAATGCCACAGATATGTAATCTAAAAAGCATTTGTTTTCTCTTCCAAAAGATTAAATTCCATTCCGTTCTGTCCAACACTTTTCTTTTCTTAAAGAACTTATAAACGTTAAGGCCAGCAGATCAATCTCTATTCTCGGTTACTGGTGGAAAACAGCTCTTAACCCGGATTTTTAAAGATCTTTTTAAAGATCCCGGAATTGTACTTACCAATGAACAGTCAGGTATCGGGTCATGGTCATGGGGCTACTAATTCCCGTTCTATCAGATTGAACTCTGGTCAGCCTCGACCTTGGGAGATCTGTTAGTTTTAATCCCCAGATAACCCTAAAGTATTGGCTGCACTAATATTCCCCGAGAGTGCACCGCTAAAATTTAGGTGTTCTTCCAGACGATATCGGCATATCTCGTGGCCCACAGCGCATATGGTAAGTTTAGCTGTATAAGATATTTTTGATGAATGCATTAAAAATTTAAAGATTATAATTCGCATCCATTAATTTTAATTAATCTTAAAATAGCGGCTGTAAGTTAATAAGCCGCAAATTATACCTCAACTAAAAGAATAATATTCGAGCAGAAACTCGAGCAACGACTTTCGTTTCTTTTGGGCCGGCCACCCTGTACTGCATTTATATTATTGGACAACAAAGTGGCAGCTTTAGTAAAATATTGTTAGAGTAACAATAGTTTGGCTGCATAAGTCATAATAAATATACAATTTGCAATGGGCAATGATAATGGAAATGAAACTAACTAAAAGGCCCTTAAACTACCTTCAGATATATTTATTAGGTATTTGTCTATGTATGTACATCTGTGTATACAATAGAAAGTGATTCCACTGATTCATGATTGTATTGCTAAACAATTTGATTAAATACAATAAAGTGATGACATTAAATAAACCAGCATTTCACATTGAAATTTATAGGATCAAATACAAAAAAGGAATCTACACAAAATGTTTTTATAAAGTATTGGCGAAAAGGTGAAATTAGAACACGGATAATCAAAACGCCATTATGTTCATTTACTTGCAAAATCAACACCTGGTAATGGTTGCACTTTTAAATCATTTGTAATACAGGTACAAAAATAGTAATTTTGGGGTAGTAAATTTGTTTGTTGTTTTGGAAAATTGTGTTAAGGAAATGGGTATATCGCTCAATTATTGCAACGTCGCACTAACTCAAACAAATTCATTTCGAAAAAGTTGTTTTTAAAGTTTTTGATTTGCTTGCACCACTTAGAAACAATGACGACGCATTATATTTCAACAGGGAAAGTATAAAAGATATAAAGATGAATTTTTTACACAAAATATAAAGAAAAACATGGAATACGATTCTACATTGTTCACTTCAAAATTTAAATTTTTGAGTTATGCAGATGTTGCAGCAAATGACCGATATGGTTATGATAAAAAAAATGTGGTTGACCGAATTTCAAATTAATAGTTCACAATAAACGTGTGTTACTTCTAAAACTACTTATTTCTAAATGTATTGAGGTAAATAGATAATGACTTTCACTTGAATGCGTTCATTTTGGGACATCCCTTGCAAAATTCATCGGTTCTTTCAGTAGAATTGTAAGTAGTGCTCCTGGTTTTTCCTGATTACTAAACACATTATTTTGTAGGCGGAGTTTTTACTGGGAATTAAGTTTAAGGTTTTTTTTAACATACATACATACATACATAAACAAAATATTTTGCATATTTGATTAATTGTTCTTAGAAAGCAAAAAAAAAAAAATAATTACATTTCTATTAAATGTTCTTTTAAAAATTTATGATATATTCCCCTTCTTAGTTATTTCATTACAAAGAAATAAATAAATTATTTGTTTATCTTTCCAAAACTTTTCTTTTATCTATTTGTTATATAATTAATTTGTTTTAATTTGTTCTTAATAAAACAAGAAGCTGCAACAATTAAAAAGTTTCAATAATTTTTTATAAAGCTGAAATCAATGTAAAACAAATCAGTAAAAAGTCAATAATTAATACAATTTTACAATTAAAATGATATTAAAAAAAATGGAAAATAAAAATTCCATAGAAAATTCATTTCAGGGTTTTGTTTGTGATTAGAAGGAAAAATTGGAAAAATTAATATAAATGCGATGAAATTTGTAAATAAATAATAAAAAAAATATTAATAAATAAGTTTATTTATTTTTTAAGTAGACTCGAGTCAAAGAAAGTTTTGCTAGTTGCGTCAATTATCGCGTAACTGGCAGTGGTTCATTTTAAAGGAAAGGAGGGAACTTAAGGTGTAGTTTGTAAACGACGAGGTGGATTTTGATAAAATTTCTTTGCGTCTGTAGTAAAGGTTATGTTAATTAAAAATAATTGGGCAAGTCCTAAAAGGCTCTAAAAATATCAAAACAATCGTACGATCAAACGAGATTTATGATTTCAATTATTTTTAAAATTACTGTAGTTTTTCCTGGTTTTAAATATACTTATGGTGAAAATAATTTGTACATAATGTATACAGTATAACGCCGGCTTAATATGCAAACCTTCTAACTCCCTTTCAGCATATTTTACAGGAGAGACAAACAACTTTTTCTATTTCATATTTGCTGCTTGAGAGGAAAACCAAAAATGTAGTTGGCTTTACTCACTTCAACACTCAAATTGAAGAAACACTACATGCTGATCGACAAGGCATCAAAATCTAAATTTACTTGAATAGTTGATTTAAGAGGTTTGCAAATTAAGCCGACGATATATAGAATGAAATGTTTTTTAAACTTTTTGTCAAGAACTCTTCTTGAAATTCGAAGTACAGTTCTCCGATTTCTATGTTCTTCTCCTTTTTGTACTTCTTTTTCCCGTCTCTATGTTCTTCTCCTTTTTGTCCTTCTTTTTCCCGTCGACCTTTTTCAGCACAACTATGGATTTCAAGAAGAGTTCTTAATAAAAAGTTTATAAAAAAACCAAATTTAATTTTCATAAAATTATTTTTATGAAGAAAGGAATTTTTCAACATGAAACCAATTAAAATTTATTGATAGTTTTTCATTCCCGGCTACCGCGGGGCTGACCACTCCATTCTGTACTTAAAACTATCAAACATTTTCAACATTTCTAATTTTATTGCATTTAAAAGACCGACTGCAAAGCGTTCCATATAATGGACTTGTTTCAATTCCTTTATGGGTTGTAAGAGGTGTTCCATAGGGCTTCATACTCGAACCATTATTATTCTCATTGTATGCAAATGTCAAAGCAGAAAAACTTAAGAATTCCAGTATACAAATGTATGTATGTATGTAGGTATGTATGTATTATCTCTAACGTAAATGATCTGAATCGTGATCTCAATAGTATTTCTTCTCTGGGCGTCAGCTAATAGGTTGCGTCTTAACCTAAAAAAGTCTAAGTGCCCTAATAATTAGCAAAAAATCAGTCAAAATTTAATCTCTAATTTATATATTTCTTGGAGGCACAACAATTGATAAAGTTAGCTCCGTCAGATATCTTAGTGTGATTTTCGATAGTACTTTAACAATCGCTCACGTGGTAGAGCATATAATATGCTAAGGGGCTTATAAACAACACTGTATTTTACACTTCTAAAAATACGGTTACTTTTGGCATAAACGAATATATTATATTACGTATACAACACTGTTATATTCATCGGAGGTATTTTATGGTTGTAATTTGAAGGAATCGTTAAAACTCAAAACTTTTTTTAATAATATTATACGCTACATTTACGGCCTAAACAAATTTGATCACATATCTCAGTATTGTAATTTAATTAATAACTATTTAATGCTACACAAAATTATAATGACAAAAACGACGAAATACCTTTTTGAACGCTTACAGTTCACAAGGTCACCGAGGGGAGACGGCATCAACCAATTTCGTCATCTGAAAAGCAGTTTTTCATTTTAAAAATTGGTCTCTGGAAGCAACTTCTTCCTAATTTGCAAAATACTAGAAACACAACTAAATTTAAAAATTTACTCTTGCAATTGTATGGTAATTTAGTGTAACTTTTTTAATTTTTTAAATGTTTTAACACGCTCATAAATCAACAAATATAATTCTATTTTATTTTTATACTTTTTTTAATATTATTTTCAAACACATTTTTTATTATTAGTTTTATATATTGTTTAAATTTTTTTATAATCATTTACTATTTTAAATCACATTATATAAATTAACTTGTTTGATTCTAATACTTTAAAGTATAAAATTTTATATCTTGTTGTATTAGAAACTCACATTCGAAATAAATACAAATAAATACAAAGTTATTGAGGTAAATACATCAAATTTTAAATTAGGTGATTTATAGGACATGCTGCTGGTGCCTAATAATAAACGAAGGGAGGAAAGCAACAAAAATGGAATAAATAACATACATGTGTAACGAAGTAGTAAATAATAATATTTTCTCTATCTCTGGTTTTCTGGAGAAAGTGCTTAGAATTAGAATCAATCTCATGTCACTTTTAATTTATTTTAAATACTTATTAGGAACTAAACCAACCTAGAAATTCTTGAACCAAGCACAGCTTAAGATAAACTTTTGTTTAAGTCGAACTCGTTTTCAGATTATTTAAAGTAGGTGCACTTGAATAATCCGTACTTGAATCAATTATCAAAATCCGTAGTTGAATTAAGAAAATCCGCTGTTTCTTGATGGCTTGATTTTTAATTTGAGTGAACTTGCAATTGATCTAAGTTTTCAGCTCAGTATGTGATTACTTACTTTATAAACTCCTGAAATTATTTCTAAAACCGTTAATACCTTTTTCTTATGCACCATCTAGGTTTCCTTAATTATATTACCCTGTTAAGTGATTAGCAAATAATTTGGATAATTTCTAATGTAAATATTTATTCAAATGTAAACTACTATCTTATTTTGTTAATCTTTGGTTGTATTTATAATTGTGCTTTTTTTTTGGTATTACTTTTATGTGCAAGTTTACTAAATTGTTAAGAGCTTTACTTGGTTAGAAATTCAACTTTGAAAAGTTATCTGCACCAGCGATTATACTCTTATCTTATTGTTATTGTTGCTCTCTTTTTTGTACTAATTAAGACCCCGGTATTATGAAAAATAGTTGAGTGTGCATAATGATTAGTTTGCGTGTATGTGTCTCTATGAAGGTGTATAAATGTTGAACGTTTCTATTTGTTAACAATTTCATAAAAGCATACATACACTTGTTCACTCACACATACTCAAATGCAGGTGATGTTTGTTATGCATGTATTCTTTTTAATATGTTTGTAAGAGAAATATAGTTGTTCCCTTTTACTGTGTCGCTGTGTTTTTCTCTTTTTCACTTTTCGTAATTATACTAAAATGCAATTTACAAAATTACTCCATGTATACGTGACTTTAACAGATCTCTTCTTATTCTTTTGATGTTTTTGTATAACAATTACAAAATGCGTAGCTTAAGTTAAAGACACATATGTACATGCAAACATTTATACATATTTAGATAATCTACTTTAGTAAACAAGTTAAGTTTATGTTAAATGTGCATGATAATAAAAGCATCTGCGTTACAAAACTAAGACACATGAGAACAGTAGAAAAACAACACGATACTCGACAACATTTTTCCAAAGTTTTAAAGCTTTTTTTTTAGAAACCAAAAAAAAAATGTGAGTCAAAAAGTGGTTACAAATTACGAGTTAATTTCCATTGACTATTAATTGCGATTAAAAATTTAAAGTTTCAATAAATTTTCATCACATGTGTGAATTTTTTCTACACACGGCGTATGAGCGATTTTTAATAAGTTATACTGCAGTTGCGAAAGTTACAAGGATACATAAATTGAAAGAGGTGATTATAAAATGAAGTAAACACATTTTGGAAGTGAGGGTAAATTAAAATATATTTGATATTTGACTAATTTAAAGCAAACTTTTCTCGGTTTAAATATTTTTGTAGTTTTGTGATTTTGAATAAAATCTTGTGCAACATGCAACAAATGGAAGTAAGTTTGTTATTTCATCTTAGCCCTGCAGTACAAAAGAACTATCAAACACAATATTATAATCCAGAAACTGCCGCAGAAAACCGAGTTCTGAAGCTCCAAAATTACCTGTATAACTTAAATCCGTATATAAGACATACAGAACATACACGCAAATAAAAAATATGGTTGTCCTGATAAACATACTAAGTAAAGAATTAATCGCATTATTGGCATGTTAATCATTACAAATTTAGAAGTAATCTTATTATGATACAGTGGTGCTGTCACAACAATAAAAAAATTTAATGTTTTTTTCATCGATCTTTTATTTTGTGGCACTTTACAATTTTTTTAATGTTAATACGATTTCTTTTTTTAATTTGTTTAATTTTTATTTTCTTTCAATTGACAACAAATGAAACAACTTTTTAAAAATTATTTTACAAATGGCGCAAACATAATATTATTAGAGTAAACATATTTTGTTTGCTTCTTAAGAATACTTTGACAACACGTATAGAAAGTTATCATGTTATGGCCATTAAATATCATGAAATGGTTTTGAGTCATATAATATGTTTTCAAAGTTATAATTATTTAGTTGCTAAAAAATAATTAATTTTCAGTCAACAATACTCAAATTTAGAATTACCTTTAACATTGATATGTTTACAGAGACTATAGTATTGCTGATATTTATCAAAGTATTTTTTTTTCTTCGCAAACAAACAGTTCAACACAAACTTCGGGACTCAATTCGGATAATCATTAGTTTGGTCATGGTCAGTTAAAGTTAGTAAGTATCGTATAGGGGTATTTGTCACGTTTTAGGCTCTTTTGTTTGTCACAACTCGAGAACCACTAGTCCGAATAAGCTGAAAAAATTTAAAAATTAATCTGCTCATGCAACGTTTCGCTTCATAAGCAACAGTTTCGCAGTTATAAATAAATGTATGAAGAAAAAAAATATTTTTTGCCCAAAAAATTTAAATTTTTTATTTTTAATTCATAAAAAATCCAAAACGGTAAAAAAAAGTGTCAAGTCCTATTACTTTCCGGTAAAGTCGCATAACCTATGAACAAAATGACACATAAATCATGAATATCGATTAACGCGTTTCGCTTTTATTCACAATTAATTAAAGGAATGAATTTCAAAAATTTGCTCGAGATATCCACAAAATTCTTTGGAAAAAACAATAAATGTGAGTGGACAATTAAAAGGAAAAAAGGAAAGTGCGCTTTTTCAATTATTTGGGGTTTTCCGTTAGTTGCCTGCATTATTTCTGTAACCGAAATTGCACCCACATTTATGAGTGCTCATGTTTTGGAACGTTTCGAAAACATATTTCATAAGCGCCTGCCAGTAAAATATTGAATTATTTGTAGTATTTATAGGTGCTCTTTGATCGATTTTAGTCATTTAACAAGAGTCGAAGAACGCGAGAAGTACAAGTGAATTTTTCTCCGGTTTTTAAAAGTGAATAACAACAAAACATGTAATATATTTTCCAAATATGGAAAATAACAAGTGCCCACAATTGGATAAAAATAGCCTAAAACGTGACAAATTCCCCTATACGATACTTACTAAATTCAAAATAATTTTTAAATTATTTATTGAGGTACCATGACCAAACTTATGATGCAGAAGTTCTTCTTTTTGGGTCTACTTTTATAGACAATTATCAGAATTGAGTCCCGAATCAATCACCTGAAAAATGTTGTACTGTGTTATTAATTTAAATGATTTTGTTTGTCGTGCTTAGTTCCCAATTTTTATTCTTCGTAAAAACACTGAAATTTATTGTTGAAGGGATAAGCTATTCCTATGCGCATTTTAATGGTTGCTTTGGCCAAATCATCAGAAAACAAGTGTAGTAGGGAATGCAAAAAATATATAGACTCAATGTTTATTGTTGTTGTTTTTGTTTAAGCTTTGTTATTGTTAAAAGTAAAACAGTTGCTTATAATTCTTAATCCCTTAACAGTTTTATTTGTTTAACATATCTAGTTTTTCTAAAATCTTTAGTTTAAGTTTCCGATCTGGCCTAAGTTGTCAGTGAAATTCGCATAGGAATAGCTTATCACTTCAACAATAAATTTCAGTGCAATTTTTCAGAATAAAAACTGGGAGTTAAGCACGACAAACAAAATCTTTACAATATATACGTATAAAATTGTAGGCTCCCACTACAATATTGAAATTTTGGATACTTCAGTGGGGATAAAGGTACCAAATAGGTAAAATACGGGAAATTAAATTTTTTTTCCTTAGCTTTTTTGTTCCACAACTTGTACTTTTTTAACTTTTGCTAATATTGGACCCAGAAACATAAAATTCAACATGCAATGTCCTGAGTATATAAGGCTCTATTAGGGAACCTTTTGGTACTTTTTTGATCTTTAACTGGTACTTTTCGAATCTCCGTTAGTATTGGAAAGAAACATGAAATTTTATATTCAACGTCCTGAGTGAATGATAATCTTTAAGAAAGTTTTTGTTACTTTGTTTCTTTGACTGGTACATTTAAAATTTCCGTTAGAATTGGGCTTAGAAACATAAAATTTTGCAGGTGCAGAAAAATTTTGGAACTTTTTTTTAATACAGAAGTAAAGGCTATATAACACTCGAAACTTAGTTTTTAAAAATGCTTTTACTTTACTTTTTACTTTCAATCTTTTTTAAAAATTTGTTTTGCTAGTAAATGGGTTTTATACAATGTAATTTTTAATTTCGTCCATTTTCTTTAACACACTTTTATTAAAAAAAAATTATTAGTTTGCTAGCTGTGCTGCCACTTTGTATAATCGTTTACATCTGTTAACGATATGGTAGCTTTGTTTGTCCGGACAAATTTTCCGAAACGGGTGAATCGTTCTGCAGAACACTCTCTGTACAAAAATTATCCTCTGGACAAAAAAATAGTTTGGAACGCATGGGTGAATCGGGCTTAAATTTCAAATTCCATTTTCTAAAACTCCCATACAGACACAGACATAGTCAAACACACGTATATATTCTCTAGAAAATGTTGAACATTTAAAATGTTGTTTAACATATAAATACATAAATTACCACTCAATATTTTCAAACGCTTTTCTGCACACACATACTAAGAAACATTCCCATATACATGAGCAACCAAATTTTAATAAATAAATGTTGAATTGAAAAATATAAAATTCTAAAAGTCATATATTGTGCAGCACTGTGTTATGAATAAAATAAAAAGAGATAAAAAAACCGAAAAAATTAAAAGAAAATGTTGTGCAAATTGTGGGAAATTGCTTCAAAATTTTTTTTTTGTAAATATAACATAGTTTTGTGAAAAATATACATATAAAATACTTTTGTGATTCTTATGTGGAATTGTATTTGTTAAAATAATTTGTTGTTGCTTTAGTATATATGTCTTTCCATTATTCATTTTCGATTCACGAAAATTAAGGGTCGTCCAACTTTAGTGCACACTGTTAATTGTGAGTCACATCTTAACGCCAAGTTTGTTGCTTAACTTAACTTGTCATTTCATTGTTTCAGTGTTGGACAAATTCGACCATGGAGAGGTATAAAATTGAGCAGCGCGTTAAGATTGTTAAAGACTTTTATGAAAAAAGGCGTTCAAATCAAAATGCATTTCGTGAACATCGTGATTTTTTTGATAAGCATAATCGACCAAATGCAACCACAATAGGGAGAAATTTCAACAAACCGGTTCTGGGGGAAATGTGGAAACACCTGTTTGGTGCGGTTTATAGACTTGCGGCATCAACGGGCCGTAGTTCTTCAAAAGTGAGATCGGATAAGTAGTTTCCGTGAATAGTAATCGCTATCGCGAGTTGATAACGGACTTTTTGTGGCCATAAATTGAGGATAATGACCTGGACCAGATATGGCTCCAATAGCATGATGCCACACAGCCAATGAAACAATGTCTCAATGTCAGTGTTTGCTCACGTCGTGGCGAAGTTAATGGCCGTCACGAAAGGTGCAAGATGATTATTAGAAAAAAAACCAAAGTAGAAAGTAGGCAGAATTTCAATGGCAACATAGGCGAAGCGCATGTGATATCAATATATATACCAACATAATCCCCGTTGTTTATTTTAAACGAAATATTTTTTTGTTATTTAATTACTATTTTAAATTAAAATTTACTAAAATGTTTATAAAATGAAAATTATATAATTAAAATAATTGATTTAATTACCACATTAATTAAATTAAAATACTTTCAAATAATTTTTTTTTAATTGATTAAAAACTACTAAGAAATTTTTAATTAATAAGATTTGGTTTGTTATACTGAATTCCCAATTAAAATTCTTGATAAAAACACTGATATTTTTTGTTGGAGGATTAGCTAGTTCCTTTGCGCATTATTAATTATAAAAAATTTACTGTCCCTTATTTACTTGAATTTTTTAAACAATTAACAGATATTAAAAATACATAAAATGTATTTTTTTATTTTCATCAAGGGAAGCTAAGTTGCAACAAATGCGCATTTATCGCACAAATTTATTTAAAAGAAAGAACTTTAAATTTTATATTTATTTTTTTTATTTTGCTTTTTTTTAAAGAAAACAAGTATGAAATTATAGACGGTAAAGCCCAACCTCTTGATACCCTACAAATTCTCGAACTTTCGCACTATTTGGGACCTGTGGCTAAACATGAAACAGGAAAATAATGTTAATATAAAATAACTATTCATATGAGAGTTGTGTGCGTCTATAAGATTTCTTTGTACTTAAGCGATTTTGGAGAGGGGTTTATATAGGACCTTTGGTCACTTTTGACCATACCAGGACAAAAGTTTTACATAACACATTAGCTATTATAAGGGTTATCGTTAAAAAATTTTATATTAATACCAATATTTATTAGGAAGTGTTGGCACTTAAAGCCATTTTCAGGAGTCGTATTTGTATCGGAGCTATGGTTAAACAAATTTTGTAAAACGATTAATGTTACAATAAAATATGTTTGGAACAAATTCAATCATAATACCAACATAATAAGATAATTTAATGGAACAAAAGCTATTCCGGAAAGAAGTATATATGACAATTGAAGCGCATGTACCAAAATTAACAAAACAAAATTGCGACCTCTACCATGCGCACAAGGTTACATGGACAGTTAACAAGCTAGCTAACCAGCCAGCCGGATAGATTGTACACAGAAAGAAAAACACTCGGGATAAATCAAGTTTTTTGGGATTACTTTAAGTACGAGTCGTACTCAAAAATTCAAGTACGAATAACACTTAAACGTACTCAAAACAATCCTAAATGGGATTACTTTTGAAAACTAATTTCTTTTCAAAGTTTTTTTTTCAAAATTTGAACTCATGCTACTCATTTAGTTTATATTTTTGGTTTAATATGTACATAAGATTTCTAAAATAAAAGCCATATCGGGCATGATGTTCGTGTTATATCATTCTGTAATGTGTAATACGGGTAAGTAAATCAATCATTATCATTTTTTCTTTGTAATTTCTTTTTTTTTTTGTTTTTTTCAATCATGAATTCGGGATAAAATCAACTTTATATTACTTGAATCAAGCTCATTTTGAGATTGATTCAATCTTAGTTTTACTTTAATCAATCTCATTTTCGGATTATTTGAGGTACGAGTTCGGATTAAAACAATTTTATAATTTTTGAATGAAGTGCATTTTGAGATTGATTCAATCTTAGTTTTACTTAAATCAATCTCATTTTCGGATTATTTCAAGTACGAAAACGGGATTGAATATGGATAATTTAAGTATTTTGGGATTAAAAATCTGTACTTGAATCAATCTTTCTGTACTTGATTCAAGAAAATCCGTACTCACCGTACTATTAATACCGCTTCGGATTGATTTGAGTACGGATGGATTGATTTTTTTTTTGAGTGTAAGATCGGCTCAGAAAGTGACTCTGATCGGTATACTTAAAAGAGGGACCAATATTTTTATGTGTTACAGACATTAGCACAAACGCATAATACCCTCTCCACTAATAAAGTGTGGGTATAAAAAGTAATAAAAAAAATGTGTAAGCTAATTTTAAATTTTCCATCCGTGATTATTTGTGGTGCTTCTACTATGGTTAAATTAACAATCTTATGGTTTAGAAAAATTTAAATAGCGAAATTTCTTTACGTATGTTTTGACTTCTCATTACAAATTTTGTTCACACTATTCTAAATTATAAATTTATGTGAGTTTTTGACATTTCGTGGTACTCGGTATTAAAGTGTTAAAGGACCTTAAGTGACAATATAACTAACTACACTAGTAATAACTACTAGTGGAAATTTAATAACAACATTTTTGCTGTGGAAAATATTCATGTTATTTGGTCCTTGCTATATTAAACAAAATAATAATATTAAAACATTATTTATGGACTCCTTGAACACTTTATTATACAAGGATTATTATTGTTAATATTCACAAACACTCACTCTTTTACACATTCACCAAAAGCATTGATAAGTTTTAATGACAGCAGGGTTTCATCGTTTAATTATTTTAACGAATGGACTAAGTTACAACTAAACGAGTAAAGCAGCGAATAAATGCCTACACGAGCTAAGAATCTGTAAAATACCAGCAACTATCAAATAAAGGTTTAAATATTAATCTCATTATTGTTTATCACAATAATTAAAGGACAATATTTAAGTTAATATATGGTTATGCTTGTGCATGTTAGCAGTTTGTATAAATAAATGGTCTTATGTGGTGACTATCAACTAAAATTCTCAACTAAAAGTAAGCGCGCATTTATGCTCAAATATTTAACAAATTAAAAAAAAGTAAATATTATTTAAAGAAGGGAATTTCGTGGAGTCCCTTACCATGAAGCAGGTTTGTAAGGGCGCATATTAAAGAATAACGGTAACAACACACTTATTGTTGCAATGATCAATTTTTATATGTATTTCCTGACTAAAGAGCTTTCTTTATTAAAATGTTTTGCTTCTATGTGTTTCTTGAATAGGTATCAAAAACTTATTAGTATAAATACAAAGACTGTAGATTTTCACAAATTTAAATTAATTTTTTTTAATTTGCAATATAATCACATCAATCAGTTTTGTAGTTCGTTACGCAAATACAAAGTTAAAACTCCGCTTACTTTTTCAAAAAGGCTAGCTTCTTTCACTCATTATTTAGTGCCTTTTTCTTTAACTAAATCTATAACTGCTTATTTTTCTGATGTAGTTAAAAAATAATGACTTTCTTTTTTATGCGTTCAGTTTTGGACATCCTTTGTAAAATGCATTGGTTCTTTCAGTAAAATTGGCAGAAGTAGTTTTACTTTTTGATTGTTACTCACCAAAATGTTTTGTAGACGAAGTTTATACTGGTTAGCGAATTAATTATATCATTTATTACTTTATAATTTTTTGACCCCACTTCAACATCATATTGAAAAGTAAATATGTCACATAAAGATATATGCGACGTATAGATCTCAAAAATAATTCTTCTTCGCTGATAACTAGATTGCCAACTAAGCTTAGCAGCTTGTTGGCACACAGTTAATTCATAGCAAGCTTTTCTCCATCTGCATACTTATAATAAATCAAAGCTGAATCTTAATGATGCCACTTTATAACTATTATTACTCAAAAATGCAGCACGTTTTGCATTAATCGTCGCTGAATATTCCATGTGTTTTTCTTTTTCCCTTCACATATAAAAAGTTTTTAAAATTAATAAATAAAAGATAACCATAAAAAAAAACAGTTAATTAAAAATAAAACAAAATTGCTTAACGTTAAACGGATGTTTTTCAAAAGTTTGCAAACATTTGGCAGCTCGTTAACAAGAGCTTTGCAAATCGTTAGCCAGAGTTTGGTAACAGTATTATGAATAAACTTTGTGCTAACTTCATGCCAAATTTACATTATAAATATGGCTGCTACAATTGTGGTTCTATGTTTTCGTTAAAACTAACTGCAACTTTAACATTGATTTGGTTATTCATAATGTATCATTCGAACTTATTTAGTGAAATAAGTAGGAAAATATTGTCGGTCAAGCTCGATAATATGACACCCAGAACCACAGTACTTGAAAACACATTTTCGAGAGTTTAGCCTCCTTGGGCCCATGGGCAATCTTGGACCCGTTATTATAAAATTATATTAGAAGGTTAAGATTCATGTAAAATTTGGTAAGATAATTTAAATTGCAATAAAATAAGTTTGAAAACCAACGTAATGTAGTCCGTACGAGAGAGCCATATTCCTATTGGGTTATAAGCACAAAGAAGCTTAAATGAAGGCTATGTGATATTATGGACCATTTCTCAAAAGTTTCATTAGGCATGGTCCTCAAAACAGTCATAACTTATGGATATTGACAGTCAGCCAGCCAGTTGGACGGATGGACTCACAAAATAATTTGATCTGAGCCGATCGATATACTTAAAGGTGGGTATAGGACCAATATTTTTAGGTGTCTCAAACATCATCACAAACTAAAAACTAGAACATGCACACTACTAATAGTAAACATACATACAATATAATGCAACAAAAGTTGTAGTGATTTTGGCAGGTTTGCAATTGCAGTCATTAAATCTCATTTAATTGATTGCATTGTCAATTAAATAATAATAAATTATTGATATTAGTAATTATCGCATTTATTTATTGAAGTTATTTGTGAAAATAGAGTTTTAACTGTCAAACTAGTGGACTAACACACACTTGCACAGGAAATCAGGATGTTATCGGATGCATTTATGTACGTATGTATATGTACTACATACAATTGTTGACGAAGGTACAAACAAATTCAAAAATGTAATTGCATATATCGCAGTGGCTCCTCCTAAGAGGGTTAACGCAAAATTGGTAAGCTCTTAATAGAGACAGAAATTTTTTTAATTGTACTCTTAAATCGCAAAAAGTTACTGCAAAGGTTTTTTTTCCAAAATACAAGGGAAATTGGTCTAAGATTTATCGTTTCTTTTTAAAAAGTGAAAATGTGCAAAGCAGTGCGATAGTTAGTTCTTATTTTGTTTTCTATTTTTTGCAAATTTGATAAAATGTTTGAACAAAATGTAATAGAAGAATAAAATAAAATACAGCTTATTTTGCTTTGACAAACAAACTTAAAGTTGTTGTGTCCACACGCAGAGAAACAACATGATTAAAGGGTTGTCACTACGACCATTTTTGTTCATATTTGCCTAATATGTTTACCCCAATAACTTATTTTTGTCCTTAACATTTTTAAATATTTGCTACTATAATTTATATATTTTCAACTATACAATTAAAATCATAATATAAGTTGCACACAAAAGATATGTTTAGTACTATTATTTTTGTTTGCTTTAAAACACATGCTCTAAAACAAATGGTTATTGTCAAACCAAACAATGTGTATTGTTAAAGAAAGTAAAATTTTCTTCACGTCATTTACGGCTGGGAGCATCAATTAATCGGGAAACTTAAATTATTACAAAATAATTAAAACTTTTTTCAGGTAGAAAAACCGTGCAGCCTGGCAAAACGTATACGTTTATTGAAACAGGTAAGTTATTTATATATAATAATAAAAATACATACATAAATGCATGTATAAACGTTGTCTTTTTTTTGCAGCAAAAAACACCTAAAACATTGAAAAAATTGGGAGTCAGCAGATTGAATTAATCTATAAGGCAAATAAAAGGAAAATAAATAATTGGCAGATGAGTGCTGGTTAACTTTGCCACAGAATAAAAGCAAACGAGACATTTAGAAAACCAAATTCCTTTAACCCATTAAGGCCCTGTGTTGCGTTTTCGCAACGTTCACTTAAACCTCCCCTCAGAAATTTTGTGATTACGTGATATTGTAATAAAGCACAGTGAAATAAAATTTTACTTTATATCTAATCGACCTGTTTTTGTATTTGTATCATACATAATTTTTTTTTTATAAACATTTTTAATTTTTCCTGTTTTTTTTGGGTACTTTTGAAAATAGTTAAAAAATAAAGTAAAATATTAAGTAATATTTCAGAAACATCTGACGGAGGTAGCTAACATACGAACATTATTATTTCTACTTAAAAATCCAATCATCGTAGACATTTGTGACTATTTTTATGATTGGATATATCGGTGATGCGTAAACTGGACCTAAACGATATACAAATTACATGAAATTTTCAAATACAAAAATTTTTATACAGTCACTTGCTATTTAAAACAGCATAATAAAAACATGCATGTATGTTAATTATAAGTTGTTATTACAGTCAAAGCCCGGTTTAACGAATGATATAATGTTCAGGCCTTTTGTTATACCGAGATATTCGTTATATCGATCAGTAATTTTTACCTTAAAATTTTATAAAAAAACGGTGGTCTACAATTTGAAAAACATTAAAAATTAATTGTATTTATAATTTAGTGTCGAAATAGAACTTTAATAAGATTTTGGTATTCCATACTTTTGGATATTACTGAAAGATTTACACCTTTCTTATACTCTTCTAAAATCTTTAATTTTTTTATCAAAAGTAATTCTTTTTCGATTTGACATCTCGTTTTCACAATGAACCAAACCAAACTACAAAAACTTTAACGAAAAAAGCAACGCATCACACGTGTTCTTTCAATACAAACATAAAAATGTAACGGTTCTGTTAAGATTTTTTTATTTTGCTTTGTCATTCGTTAAATCGGTACTATTTTTTTTCTGCCATTCGCTATACAAGGTAGTTAATGTAAAAATTGGGCCATTCGTTATATCGGATATTCGTTAAACTGCGTATTCGTTATACCGGGCTTTGACTGTATTTATATTTTTTGAAATTTTCGATAATGTTTTCACCTCTTACAAACTAATGGCCAAACTAAGGCAAGCGAGGGAAGATGGCTGAAAACGGTATTTCCCACATGGTATCTGGTCATCAATTCCTGCATCCAAGCAACCCCAACCTAAGAATAAACGGAGTTGGCCTACTACTTTCACCAAAAGCTTTGATTCAACACAATGCTATACCTAATCGCTTAATTTCTGCACGCTTTCGGTGCTGCGAACCTACCGACCCAAATGAAGAAGAAACAAAAAATAACTTTAATGAGATTCTAGAAACCATAATGTGTTCAATCCCTGGAGGTGACATTATAATCCTTATCCGTGACTTCAACGCAAAAGTGGGTAACAACAACAGCCACCTGAAAACTGTGCAGTCAGGAATGATAATGGAGAATCATAATGTGTGTCTGATACCATATGCACATCGGCGGCACAAAATTTATACACAAATACAGATGACCCTACCACAACCAAACAGACCATATTATGATAAGTAAGCTATTTCTTGGGTGTCTCTTAGATGTTAAAACACGGCGCGGGGCTTATATCGAAAGCGACCACCATCTTTTCGTAGGCAATTTTAAACTTTGTCCTGCTGTTCACTCTAATAAGAAGCAGCTTAAATATAAAACCTCTAAACTACAAAACCTACACGTAGCAAACCAATATAAGCTTGCTGTTTTAATTGAAAAACACAACGTTTGAAATCCTACGTTGTTTTTTTTTATCAAAATTTTAAATTTTTACATATTTATTTTTATGTTTTGAATGAATTCTATTAGATAAATTTAAATTTTATAATAAGAAATAACCCAGTAAAAAAAATTTGGGTTTTTTGAAGCACTTAAGAGAAAAAGCGCATAATCGAGCGCTTCAATAAGAGAGCTTTTATATAGCAGAAAATGATAATGAATAAAATATAGAAAAAAGCTGCTATTTTAGTTCTGACAACGATGAGGTTTTAAAGCGAAAAAAAATAAAAATAAATAATGGTTTACGAAAATTATTGAAACAATGCATTAAAGCAATTAAAAGCCAAACATCAATGAATATGGAAATATAGTTATCCCTTAAAAAAGCGCTTTAGGAGTGCTTTGTTTGCTGATTGTCAGCAGTAAATAGTTCTCCAAACCGGGAACACTCCATACAATAATCAGGCATCATATCAGCAGGTTTGAATCGATTTGAGGTATGCATTCATACATAAAACCTGCTCCTTTTGGAGCACATTTTTTACTTGGAATTCTCTGATTCCATTATATTTAACTTTAAAGAAATAAATTACTTATAATTTTTTTTTTTGTAAACCTCTCTTAAAGACGCTTTTTTTAATTAATATTTTTTTACCAAAAGCATTTTAGTTTTAATTTTCAAAAACCCACAATCCTGGATACCCGAAATTTATCGAAATTCCGAATCCTGGGATTTGCGAAAACCAGTACCGATTGGCATCACTAAGTATTACTTAGTTAATAAAAACAAGACCATTTAGCGTGAGCTTGTCATTAATATCCACCACTGACGTAAGAACTATTGACTTGTGGACCATATGAAGTTATTGTAACCTGAGATTAACGATTACATTTAAACAGTTCAAGTCTACAATTTTAAATATTTTTACTATTGGGGGAATCACAAGTTGTCAAAAAGTCATAAGTCTTAAAACAATAACATGAAAAAATACGACTGCTGTGAACAACCCCTCATAATTCATTGTGCTATTTTGAATTTAAATCAGCTGATTTAAAAAAAATATAAAAATAAATATTTACCTAACATTACAATAGATTTTAATTCTAATCTATGAATTAATAAATTAAATAAGATCTTACCTGACCATTTTCCATGTTTTAGACGCAAATCACAAATAAATTTTATTTTGTTTGTTTACCAAACATCAGAGTCCTAAGCAGATATAATTTGACACCGGAAGTGATTTGTTGCAATAATTGCTAGCCGCAGGTTAAATTCTGATATTAACCCGATAAAAAAATAGCATTAACGGGGAAGACTTCAAGACCTAATGCCATAGATTACTAAACAGATATGACACGAGACGGAAGATTTTGCGTTTTCTTTGTCTCTTTCTAAGAAAGCTCCCCTTTTGCATTTCTCTTTGCATCATCTTTTATGCCGCAATACAATGAACACAAATTAATAAATTTGAGATTTATTTGCAAAACTGTTGTAAAAATTAACTTTAAAGTTTACCACAACACGAGTAAATAATATTTAAGTAAGTAAATAACATTATAAAACAAAATTATATTACTAAAAAAAATTTTATCTGCACAAAACAAACGTTTGTTGGACTAATGCATTTGTTTAACGTGGTTTGTGTTTTACTATTTTTGTCTTGATCACGCCATTTGTATTGATTGTTGCGGCCTGTTTTTACACATTGCCACTTCACTACCAAAAAAAAGCTTTCTGTCTTGCTTCCAAATCTGTCTTCGCAACTGATTTGGGTCCTTTTCACACGTCACTTTTCACAGTTCTGCTAGTATTCTGTGCTAATGCGGCTCGGCTCTGCCGCTCAGCGCAGGTCTCTCTTATCAATTAAGACAGCGCAATAAACATAGCAAGCAAAGTTCTATTATATTTAAGAGACTTTTTGTTTACGAAGCAACAACAATATTTTTAAACTATTGTAAAATGTTAGCA
Source organism: Pollenia labialis (assembly GCA_949318255.1). Lineage (NCBI taxonomy): Eukaryota > Metazoa > Arthropoda > Insecta > Diptera > Polleniidae > Pollenia > Pollenia labialis. Next base: position 162,133,193 of record OX439140.1, read on the forward strand.
CATTATGACAATATAACACTTGTGAATACCCCATATATTTTAATAAATTAAATTCAACGTAAATACGATGTTTTATTAATAAAAACACCTTAAAACTATATCATAAACAAGGAACTTCTACTATAAACCGTTGCATCTTTTTCACTTATTCGAAAAATTTATTTTTTACAGAGGCAGATAAAAGTGTTGAGGCTTTTTTAACACTGTCAGCATAAAGTCAAAATAACCGACAAAAGTGGCAACTTCAAATTCTTAATCCCAGGTTACCTGCAGGGTATTTACATACATAGATACACGGCAATAATTATTTACTAAATCACCAGAAAATATGGCTTGAGAAAAGAAAACTTTGCATCATCTCGTCCAAGCCAAAAATTACTTATTCTAAATATATGTGTGACTTGGTATAAGCAAAATGATTCTTTATTTAAGAAAACTTTACTAAATGTTCAAAATTGATTACTTTAGAAAATAAACTTCTTTCCGTGTATATATATTCCCTTCATTTTATGTGTGTTTACAGCCTGTAAGGTATATCCATAAGTATACCTTCACAAACTTTTCGCAGCATTTGCGGCCGTATCTCGCCGATAACTCTTCGAATGTTGATTTCCAGTTTTTCAATTGTTTGTGGTTTATCGACGTACACAAGTGACTTCACATAACCCCAAAGAAAATAATACAATGGGATTAAATCACACGATCTTGGGGACCAATTAATTGGGCAATTTCGTGAAATTATTTTTTCGTCAAAAGTTTCCTTGAGTAAATCAATTGTAGAGCCCACTTTGTGGTACGTGGCTCCGTCTTGTTGGAACCACATATCAGCAAGACTGATGCCAGCTAATTGAGGTACGAAACAACTTCGAATCATGTTCCTATACCGTTCACCATTGACAGTAACATTATGACCATCATCGTTTTTTAAGACATATAGGCCAATGACTCCGCCAGCCCATAAAGTGCATCAAGCAGTAATTTTCTGTGGATCTAATGGTGTTTCGACAAAAGCTTGTGGATTCTGCTGCCTTCAACTGTGACAATTCTGCTTATTTACGTACCTATTCAATCAGAAATGGCCTTTATCGGAAAATAAAATTCAGATTTTTTTGAATTTTGAATTGAACAGTTATTTTGATTATAAATTTCAACAATTTGCACGCGTTGCTCTGGTGTAAGTAGATCCATAATGAAATGTCATAGAAAAATAAACAAAATGCAACTATCAGCTGTTAAATGGGTGGTCAATTAAAGCAGTGCTGCCAACTCAAAGTTATATCACTCCAAAAAAAAAAAACACCCTTTACGTATCTATATCTGTATGTTTTATATTAAACTGTGCAACTTTTGTATGTATGAGTTTTGGATGTTTGTACCTGTGTATAATGTATAAGGAAGAGTTTGGGTATCAGCTTGTCAACAGATTTTATTATAATTTTCGAACACAAAATACAAACATTTGATGAACTCATTAGTCGCACAATTCTATTAAGCTTACACAAGAATCAATGGCAGTCGAATATAAGTGGCATGAACTTATGTGGCTTTATTAAGCAGTTTGTTGGAAAGGAAAAATACTTTAAAACTCTTAATAAATCGGTAAAGGCCTTGAAGTCAATATAACCATCAATTATTTGTACAGTTAAAAAGTGATCATTTTATCTTGCACAATAGGGGATTTGCAGTAATTTGATGACATTCTCTAAGTCCTTTACTTAAGAGTTTCGAATTCGGAACCTACAGTAAAGGGTACATAACAATATTGAAGAGTTTTTTTGGGATTCCCGGTTTTTAAAAACAAACAAATATATATTATAACTAAGGTTGGTTGGGTAACGTGGTAGCACGCACAGGGTTAGGCGTGCTACAATTAGAGTCGACAGTGACTCCGTTTTACACCACACAACTCGTCAAGAATTGGGACCTCCAATCAAATTTGACCCGGGGGCCATACCCAGGTGGCCAGTCCGTTGCGTTGAGATATTTCAACAAGCTGCTGAGTTTCACCCGCGATATCTCGTAGAGTCCTTGTCGAAGGTAATTCCCAAATAGTCCATGTCTTAAAATACGGTCTTCTCAGTTCCAGATACCCTGCAGCTGCGGAAGCATTCATTTAAAGGGAGGCCGAGTCTCATAGCGTGCTAACCGATCGTCCAGTGATCAGTAAGCATGTATATAAGTCTCGAGTTAAGAAGTCGCTCAGAGCGACCTATGTCATATGTGGGCCACGTTACCTTTGTAGCCCTCAACCATCTAGCTTCTTCCATTTATCGTCATCCATAGCCAGAAAGTGTCTGAAGATTTCGCTTCTAATAGTTCCAAGAAGTGTTGCGACTGGCACACCCTGTAAAGTATCAAAAGCGGCTCCAGTCTTAGACAGCCCATCCGCCTGTTAATTGCTGTAATGGTCTCTATGCGTAGGGACGCAAATTAAGGTAATTTCAGATAGACTGCCCAGTCTGGATAGTTCCTCCCTACATTGATTGACGAGAATGGACGTTGTTTTATGTGACTTCAATTCTGCCGCTGATGATCCTACTGTACAGTGTTCTACATGCCTCCCTTATCGTCAATATATTTCTGCCTAAAATACGCTGACCCAGTCCGGCAGACGAAAACAGATATTCACTTTGCAGTTCCACCTAGAAGACCCCAGACCCGACACCACAAGTCATCTTTGACCCATCCCTCTATAGGAAATTCCCCCATTTTTTTGGCCAAAATTAATTACAGCCAAACGTGTGGACCGATTTGAATGATTTTTTGATTTGAATTTTGGCGAACATAAGTAATTTAACTAAAAAATTAACAAAGAATTAGTTCTAAGAAGGGGTTGCGGGTTATAGGTTCCAAGATTTTTTAAGATCTTTGATTGATAATCTGGTTTTCTGAGCCGCTTTTTTTAAAAAATTTGTTCGAGTGTACAGTTACCTTTCGAATATAACAGTAGAAATAAATTTTACCAATTTAATGAAGTAACAAACAAAGTCATGTTTAAAAAGGATTTTATTCAACAATTTGATTTTCGAGTTCCAAACCGTCAACTAAATGTTATATACATGGGTTGAAAATGGCTCCACTCTCCATTTCTTCATCTTCGCTTTCGGGATATCCTTCGTCTGTTTCTACAAAATTTTGCTCCTCTGATCTTAGTAATTCGATCACTTCTGGTGGAAGTTTTAATTTCTTCTGGTGCTTGGTGCGTTTGTTCACAAAATGCTGGAAATGAGTGGATCTGATGTGTCCAATGCTCCATTTAATACATCCGTCAAGTTATTCACACGGCTTCTTTTTCGAGCATGAAGCAATCTATTGGATTTATATATTTTATGTCGCGATTCAGAGGCATCCTCACCAAAGCATCCAACTGGGAACACAGTGGACTCAACAATTTGTCTTGAATGTACAAGAACCTTATGTACAGTTGGTGTCATTGGTCACCAGGGATAAACAAAATTTTTCAAATTTACTCGAATCTTAAGGAAGCTAACATGACAGACATATTAAAATAACTTTTAAATTATAAACGATCACTTTGTCAATGCCTGTAATTTCAGAAAATTTTAAATGTTCTTTAAACGCGCGCCGAGCCGTATTGCTGTCATTCGTACTTCCGTAGCCACCAGTCTTCGGCTAATCAACGTGTTTGCACTTCATCCCAAACTAACTGCTGTATGTCTGCCTTTCTTTTCGCAAGTAACGCTTTACCAGATTCATTTCTTAATTGCTACTTTTTAATGCCAATTTTGTAACCTGCATTCACAACAAATTCAAAAAACGGATCCAGCAATGCAGTTGACTTATTCCATACTTTAAGTTCTCTTCTTTAGGTTTAAGTTTTTCGTTTTGGAAATCTGTTATGTTCTTAAAATCCTTTGGTGTAGCACCACACACTGAGCATGTCTGACTAGATTTAGTTTCAGTCAAAATATTTAACACTTTTCCATCGATTAAAATTAGGTACAATTTAAATTTAACGCATAAATTTTTTTTCTCCAAGCATTACTTTGAAAGAACTTGAAGCATAATTTCTTCCTCTATATTTTCTTTTTCTTTCAAAATAATTTCCTTTGTCTCTTTTGTGTATTCTAATTTTAAAGGCCTTCAAAATCTAATAGATTGTGGTGTGAGATTGTTCCATAAAATATTTCCGGATGCTTCTATTAAACGCAAAGGCATTTTCGTTAAGGCCAAGATAGAGGAGTCACAGTTTTGAGACGAACCCGCCTTTTCAAACTGTTGTTTATAGTTCGTATAACCAGAACTACTATCAGAACCATAACTGACAAGATAGGAAGATAATTGATTGTTCTATTATCATTTTTTTTGTAAGTCTATATAAAATTCTAATTCATAATTCCATTAGTTCATTTTAGGTCACTTTAATTTTTCCTTCGACATTATTGTCCATTTATAAATTTTTCAAAAACAAAAATTTTTGTTACGAAAACTTTAATTAGAAGAAGTCACAAAATTCACGGCACTTAAAGGTTTTTTGATAACTGGTTTAGAAATCGTAATCAAAACAACTATCAAAGTATCAGAAATTAAATTTGTTTAAAAAATTTATAAAGCTATGTTTATTTTGTTATATTTTTTATTATATTTAAGGTTAAAAAAAATAAAATTTTTACTTTTGGCCAAAAAATGGGTAAAATTTCCTATAGTGCATCAGTGTAAACCCCCGTGCTATATTCCTCGGCAGAATTCCCCTGCATCATTCCCGCATTGACGGAAATATGACCTTGAATTACTTATCAAGGTCCGTGTGGGGTATCATATACATAGTTCGTTCTTCGTTTCAGAGATGTGGGTAGCTTCTGTAAGATCCCTACATGACCATACGTCCTCGTCTTCCAACATTCCGATGCAGAGAGCTTAACCGCGTTGTTGACGGATATGGCCATAAGTTATATTTCTATTGGAACAAGGTGCAATATAGTATTCAAAGCCTCTGAAGGACTAGTGCGTAAAGCGTCTGTTATTCCACGAAGTATTCCCGCCCGTCGCGGTCCGAAAACTCTGCTAAGTCTGGCAAATTCCTTGGTATTTTCGATTGATTCGCAGAAATTCTTCCATAGTCTTCTCATTTCGACTACTACTGTCTTCTTATATGCCCTTTGTTTTTCACGGTATTCCTGCCACGACTTACTGGCATAATCACTGTTGAAAGCCCTACTACTAAGGTACCTATTAAATTTCCTGAAGCATTTTTTGCAATGGTTTCTCCTTTTCTCCAAAACTCGCTACTGTGTATTACAGATAGAAAGCTGTAAGTACACGAAGGTTATTGAAGAAACGCAAACAGTTTCTGCACGTACGTTAACTGCCTGTTTAACAGTTTCGAACGTTAACGTACACATAGAAATTTTATATATAAAATTGTAGCGTAGATATTTATTAAAAAATTTTCAGTTATGGTGTTTTTTTTAAAATATTGGTAGCGAATTTCACGTAAAATTGGACAGCTGACAATTAAGTGCAGTATATTTTCTGTTTCGTTTGTATTAAATAAATAGCATAAGCGGGACCTCTGCGTCTGAAAAACTTCTATTTGAACCTACTACAATATTAACAATTTATTTTTCAAATTTTTCTGCATGGCAAATTCATGTACCCACCACTTTTACTTGCTACAAATAAACTATGACTTGAAAATTTTTAATAAATCACAATCAAATATAATTTTTCGCCAAAATAATTTAGGTATTTTTTCAGAGGTAATTTTTGTCGAAAAATTTCTGTAATTGTTTCTGATTGTTATTATTGCCGTTTAATGCTGTTGTTTGGTTGGGTGGACGGTTCGAAATGAAGGCAGCAGTCAGGCGGTCAAAATGGTTGGTTATCTGGTTGATATTTCGATGGGGTTTTTGTCGCTATGAAAATGGCAACAGCAGTTGCTGTTAATGTAATTGTTGCAGCAGCAATACAATCATATTCATGAACATAAATTAGCTTTTTTGCGGTGTAAAATGTTTCCGTTTTTAACGCATTGTATATTTTGTAAACAAATTTATGATGTACTCACCAATTCGCAGTTGACAAAAAAAAAACACACTCAGCCATACAAACAGAAAAACAAGTAAAACAACAGCAGCAGGCGAAAATAACTAAAAAAAGTATCACACAAACAACTATATTTATTTCTATTTGTATACCATTTTTTAAACATAAACTTTTAAACCAAAACGCACATGGAGCACATGCTTTGTTTAAAATGTAAGTGCATCACAGAACAAACACAACACACACAGCACAAAAGAAAAAACCCTTAACCAACCAACACTGCAAAACTCACGGAAATGCTTACACATGCACATAAGTTCGCATCCGCATATAAACTTACACTTGCAAAAGCATAAATGCATTTTACACTTCCCAACAAACAAACACGAAGTCAAACCTTTGATATGAAATTAATTTATCACAATTTTTTAACCTTTTTTAATTGTTTGATTTTAACATTTGAATTCAAATTGATAATGATTTGAATTTAAACTTTTGACATACAACGTCTTATCAATCTGAAGTCAAATTAATACCGAATGTTATTTTCAAATCAAAAAAAACTTTTCATCACTGAAGCGAAAAATAATGTGTAAACACTAAAAATGGGATTAATCATTAATGTTAAATTAATGAAAAGTTACATGTTACGTGAAGTGAATTTGCCTTTAAAAAACCTTGATTTCTTGTTAAAAAATATTAATAATTTGTGAGTAAAAAGTTTATTACAAATTGAAAGAATGTGAATAAAAATAAAACGGGAAAGTGAAGAAAATATAAGATTGTTTTACTATAGCGGCGCAACGTCATGATAATCCTCAAAACAAAAAGGAGCCAAGTATTTTGTCTTTCCAAGAATTAGAGGACGAAAAGATCACTATTTCATCTTTTAGCTATGTTGCCGAATGTTTATCTCACACTTTATTTAAATAAATAACGAATTAAAATTTTTTTATTTACGTATATAATGGAGATTAAAATCCACATTTAAAAAAAAGAATAACGTTTGAAAATAAATGCATTTCTCAATTTGAAAATAATTTGCCCTTTTTGTTAAGAATGCTATTATTTTCAAAACATTATCAAACGTTTGTCGTTTGAGAAAAGGTTTGATCACTTTCAATTTGAAATCAAAACTCCGTGCTTGTTGGGTTAGTATCAGATTGTGTATGTTTGTATGTGTGTATTAAGCTCAATGAAAAAATGTTTAAAAGTGTTCAAAGGTAACGATATGTTACCCAACCAGAAATATTAACAAATTTCATACATTCAACTAACATTTACATGCACATATTTTTATACCCTACACCACGGATGCGTACATCCAAAAGTTTGTCGTTTCGATTGAGATTTTTAATAAAGTCTAAAGTATTAATTTTTTGTTAATAGTTGAGGCCCAAACACAATGCGCTTATGTTGGCTTAAGCAAATGTGCGAATACATGTTAATTATATGAGGCAAACCATATTGAATTTAAGGAACATTTTTGTTAAATTTTTTGAAGCTGTCATTTGCTTAAGCAAGTTGCGAATCTAATCGTACATTCCGTACGGAATCAACTGTACTTTATTTTGTTTTTGATTTTTTTAATACATTTGAGAGACTTTCTGTTAATTTTTGGTAGAAGGTTAAGCAAGGCTATGCATATTATGGTTAGGACTTTAGAAAAAATTTTTAAATTAATGATTTTTTAAAAAGTGATACATAAATTTTTGATATTAAATATTATTTTTTTTAATTTTTGCGCACAGTTTTTAATTGTTTCAATATAATTACATATTTATTTTTAAAAAAAGCAAATTCCTTAAACAGAAAATGTAATTAAAACATATTTACGAGCAGAAAGTGAAATTTAATGAGGCCTTTATTCTTTTTGCTACTTCGAGAACGTAATTAATACAGAGAAGATATTACGCAGTCTTGACGTACACCGGGGGAGATTTAAATAATGGTTCGTATCAGTTTTTTATGGAGGACTGGGCAGGTAGCGTTTACATATAGTCCCTTGACAAGTCTTGTCCTTTGCATTCTAATGCGGTCCATACGACAAATTGGATTAGGGTGTAAAAAGTTGTTTATCCCGGCTTGTTTCTTTCTGAGCGGGGACATAAGGCTGGTTGAAAATCTTGTGTTTGGGTTTTATTTAATTTTTATAAGTTTATCATGGCGATTCCTCCCCAGTTTTGTCCATCGCTTCTGGGGGACATGAGGCTAGTTAACAAGCTTTTGTTTGGAATTTTACCCATTTGTATTTGTTTAGTATGTTTAGTCGCCCTTCTGACTCCTGTCGGTTAGATCCTATTTTTTTATTAGTTGATGGTCACTCCTTCAGCAATTTCGTCGTTGTAGAAGTTCGAGAATCCAGAATAAAGTTATAAAAGAAGCGAAGGTTGTAGTGCTCCGTGCTGCATCGGCTTTTAACATCTCTGGAGAATTTTTTTTATACTGGGCCATTATCGATTTGATTCGCATATTTCTCTAAGGGAAGGACATTCAGTACGTATGTTTTCATTTATTGGATGTGATTTCATACTGCCTGCTGTATTAAACAGATGGCAGCAACATATTTTCGCAAAATTATTCCAATAGTTTAAGCTGCTTTTATTTGAATGTTTTTGAGTGCTTTCCCAGTGAATTTTCCTCAGTTTGTAAGTTTTTTTCCACACGATTAAGATCTGCCACACTTTGTGTATCGACAGCAGCTTCCGGTGAAGGGGGTTTGTAGCAGCTTTTGCTGTAACGTTTTGCCGAAACGCGTTCTACTGGCTTCAGGCCCTAATTGTGTAAAACGCAACGCAACGCCAAAATAAATATTAAAAGCAAAAACAATATCAACAGTATGTTGTAATTTTGTTGTTGCTTTCCACAGAACGGTACAAGATATGCAGCGTTTGAAATTTGAAAGTTCAGCATGAAGTTATGTGGAAAGCATAAACAAAATTACAAAATATTTTTGATTTTGTTTTTGCTTTCAATGTATTTTTCGGCGTTGCGTTGTGGTTTACACAATTTTACTCCGTCTAAAGAAACTCATGTCACCTTGTGTAATCTTGAGTGGGGAAAGGGTGAACCGCCAATGACCATTTTCAGTGCACCGGCCCAAGCCATGCTCACCCATAAAATTCTCGTTACTCGTGTTGTCTGCACCAACTTGGGCATTCTAATCGCCAATCATTATTACAATGTCTCTTAGGGGTACTGATGTAAATACTCTACCGCGAAAGATTCCTTTATAGATAATTCAGATGCTTCTGTTGGGACATAGCATAGTATGCCCTGGTGCGTAATATTGTAGTAAGTTTTATTCTATCGGAGTATGGCTTCCAGATTATAAAAGCAATAGCATTTCGATGGCAATAGATTCATTATTTGAATACCCAGAGTAGAGTAAGGTGAGGTCTTCGGCAGCTGAGAGTTGAAGTTGCAAAGCTGAGCCAAGCGAAATTTTTCCAGAAGTGTTCTTACATTCCAGGTGCCAATACGTGTTCTTGTTTTTATGCTTAGGGTTATCATCTTTATATTGGCTTTATTAGTAATTTTTCTTTTTGTTACGATTTCGGTAATCAGGTTGTTTTAAAACGAGTGACTGGTGAGGCCAAAGTGTTTAATTATTATGCTTGGGCTGCCAACTTTGCCTCCAGGCTTGCTATGGATCTACAGGTATAGGATAATACCACTCCTAGTTGCTGGATAAAGCCTCGCAAAAGTGACATAGGACACCAAGTCTCGAATAAAGAGCAAGTGAGGTTGACAGTGGGGAAGGTTTGGCTTTGGTTACAAATGTTACATTTGTATTCGTTTCAGTCAACTTTTCATATTTACTTTAGTATTTATAAAAGGTTTAACGAGGAATATCTTGAAATTGAATTCTCAGATTTAAAGAAATTCTTCAAGAGGAAAAGCTGACATAGTTGTCAAAGGTCGAACTTTCAGAACTTAGAGAGAAGGTAATATAAAATTCGTCTTAGCCAAATAAACACAACTTTCACCAGATTGTTCTTTTTTTAGTCAAATGAATTATTATACATTTTAGAAAATGTATAACAAGCACTTACACATGAATACATAACAAGGGAATTACTTATGTTAATGGAATGATAAAAAAATTACTTGATTCAATTATAAAAATTAAATTTGCTTATTTTTAAATTTTTTATTTCATGTACAACCTAAAACTTACTTGCAATTAAGAATCATATAAATTTTAGTTTTGCTCTTACTTCGTTTCTATTGGCGATGAGCATTTGCTCTGTAGTGTGGAAACATATTGGAAAACAGCTCCATTGTTCTACCTTATCACCATGTCAGACTAATTTATTCAAATTCCAAATTATTTTTTGTTTGAGTAGATTCACATTGGAAAGTACATCAGGATATTTTATTTGTTATGCAAGGATGTTTAAAAATGATTTTTTTTAGGTTAGTCCTTTTAACTTTTAAAAACTTAATTTGTCCCGTCCCACCTTTTTCAAGCATATATATTCAAGCGAACGTTCTTGTTGTGTTTTTGGTGTTGAAACTTGTTGTATTATCGACACCAACGCTTACATGAATTGGCCTTGGTATAAATGCGGTACTATATAACAAAAATAAAAATATTAAAAATCATTTCACTTTTTAGTCCTGGCAAAAAGACACTTTAGTCGTAATATTAAATTTTTTTTCAAGCTCTGTGTATTTGTATCTAAATGGTTTCTTACATTCGAGTATGATTATTTGCTGCCGTATATGTGTGAATGCGTGTGTGTCTGTGTTGAGGATATTCCCAATGCTGAGCCATATTTTAAATATTTTGTTCACGCTTGTGTTTTATTTTCTTCTTACTGTGCTTCAAAAATTAAATTGATTTTTATGTTCTTGTTGTTAATTTTCCTAGACTCTTCTTATCTGAAGGGAAAATATGTCAAGACCACTTGTAAACCTTGAAAAAGCCAAATATCCCTTTTAGAACTTTAGCATATTTTTGTATCTTTTACACTTTAAAGCAGTTTTTTTGCATATTTTAGTGAAAAAGAGAATTATTTTAAGTTTATGTTGGTTATTTTACCTTTTTGAAGCATTTCTTGATGCTTGTTGATATATTTATTGCACAGATAACCATTTCATGAATCGTATGCAAATAACAATTTTTTATTTTGGTAGGCCCCAAAGAGGCACGCTCTAAAATTTGGCTGTTAATGCTGTGGTGTAGATTTGACGGACTATACTTGTGTTGATTTATTATAGTTATTATATGCAAATAATAGGAAATTATTTTTTAAGTGCATATTTCCGGTTTCTATAATGATTATAAGTCCCATTGTCACAGAGCATACAGAGATAAAAAAGTGACGTAAGAAAAATGCCAAAATTATTAGCGAGGGCAGCTTTCGAAGAAAGAAAAATAAAGCGTTTTGTGGTAGTGAGTGACAATGTGTAAAACAGGCCAGGCCGCAAGAATCAACACAAATTTCTTGATCAAATCAAAAATGCAAAAAGTGTAGCTTTTAAAGAAAAAAAAAACACGCCTCTGTGCCATCGTGGAACTGTCAATCGAAAAGGAACCATTCAAAGAAAGAATTTTTTAGTACTGTTATATGCCTGTATTCATAAATATTTTTAAAATTTAATAAATATGTACAAAACAAATTTTCTAAAAAGAAAAATAAAAAAATACATAATTAAAAGGAATATAAAACAAATAAAATAAAAGGAAACCTATATAATCGGTTTTTAATCGTTTTCCAAATCGATTTCCGTCTTATACCTGAATAATTCATCTAGAATGTGTAGAGCGGATACTCCTTTTTGACGGAAACTATTGCCTGGCCCAAGCAGAGTTGCATTAAAAGTTCAATCCCCTTGTGCGAACGAATTTCAATTGCATTTGTCGTTTTTGTTATCCCCAAAAATCCAAAAAAATATTGCAAATTTTCAAAAATGCGACGCCATGTAGGTAATGATTGGCTTTGTCTGCGAGTTTCTTTGTGGCTTTTGTCAATACCAATTTTGGTAACATCTCCATTGCGTTTTTTTAAACACCATTTTCTTTGTATAGTTTCAGTTTTTATGGGTTTGATGATTCATAACCCATAGCGGCTGGTTAGGTATTGCAGACCATTGTTAAATGCAATATTTAGTACGAAATTGAGAACAAGGATGCACTCCATGATCACCCTGTAAGAAAGTAAATAAACATATTCTTATCTTCTTATAACATTTTTGTTTCATGCAAATTAGCTAAGAAGTCTAGAAGTTTTATAATTATTAGGAGCGTCCGGTGGCCGAAATTCGTCCACTTGACATTTATTTTTGGGAGAACCTATTCACCCATCTTTGTACGTGTGTCTGCAAAATAAATTAAAACTCTTTTCAAACACTTAAATTCTAAAAAATTTAGAAAAAAATATAAATAATATAATTTATAAGATTTTCATGAAATGTTACTCAAGTATAAAATAGAAACACAGATCTTCTTTAAAAGTCAATAAAAAAAGGTTTCCGACCGTTATTTTCGCAAATCATGAATACAACTCTGGGTTATCCATTATTGTTGATTGACAATTTCGAAAATGTGACATATTTACCAAAATATCGAGACTTTTTAATGCAACTTTCCAGCTGATTTATTTGTTTGCAGCGTAAAAATAATAAAATAATGCAATAAAAAGGTAGTAAATTAGGTTTTTTTTATATACGTACATTTGTATATGTATATCTGTGTGTTAAAAAAGAAACAAGGAAAATTCATGTTAAAGAAAAATATTTTTTTTCAACACATATTTTTTTTTTGGCTTTCATGTTTATTTACTAGATAAATATCAAATTGATGTCGAAAATTCGAAAACCAAAACCAGTTTTACATAATGGAACCACGTTTTGTTCAAAACAAGTTGTTTTGCTCATAGTGGAAACAAAGCATAAATATCATTGCTCCCTACGTATGAGTAGTATTGATATACGCCATTAAAATCTGCATTAATCATACGTCAGGCTAAAAACACAATTTTTCTTGAATTTTATGGCGATTTTTTTCTGAGAAAGATTTTGCATAAATGTTACATGTTCTACATTTTTGTGTTTGTTTGAACAAAAAAAAAAAAACTGTGGGAAACATTTTCGAGTTCTTTTGTGAATATGTTCATGAAAAACATGCAAAACATGTTACATATTTTGCCTTCACTTTTACCTAAGGTACTTACTTCTTTGTTTTCGCAACCAAGCTTTCATTTTGCTTGTCATAATTTATACCGCTCATAATTTTGCAAAAAGATTGTTTAAAACAAAGAATAAACATTTTTTATACAGTAATCGGGATAATTGACTGCAAACCCTAATCAGGATTATCAAATTATCCGGATTACCGAATAAAAATTTAAAACAGTGTTTTTGTTATTTAAAATGCTTTTAAAATATCGAATGATATATTATATTTATTAATCATTTAAATAAATAATTACATTTAAAGAGAACAAAAAGAAAAAAGTTTTTGCACATAAATACAACGGTACTTTTCTGTGTTTTATAAAAAAACATGGAATTGCGATAAAAACTATGTTTTTGGAGTAACAATTAAAAGACTACTGAATAGTTTGTATACAATCCGGATTATAAGTTGCAATCAATCCGGATTATAAGGTATACAATTCATTGAGAAACAATGTCCGGATTACCGGATAATCCGGATTAGCGAGGTCCGGATTATCAAGCTTTTACTGTATATAAATGAAAAAAATTCTATGTTTTTTACTATCGTTTTAATTTTTTCCAAGAAATAAATGATGTTAATATATGTTTCCAAACCGTTATAGTGTGCAAATACCCTTCAATCGCTAATGAAGTAAATTTATGATAAAAGGGTAACAGTTGCAAATAAAAGCATCTAATTTGGTTTTATTGAAGTTGCACAACATTTAACACTTAGGCCGAGGGTGCGCAATGAGCGGCTAAGCCGCGAGCGACTGAACGACATATGAAATACTACTGAAGTGTTCACGAAATTTTGAGCGTCTAAGCAGCGCCGCTCAGAAATAAAAATTGTTCTAATTTTTAGTTGTTTTCTCAGCGGCAAAAAATAAACATGGCAAAAGTGAATGTGGAGCTTATAATTTCATCTGTTCAAAGATTACCAAATTTTGAAAATGAAAATATAACCGAGAAATTTTTTTCTGTTTTTTTTTGTCAATCTGTCTGGAAATTTGGGTAGATTTGAATATAAATGTCGCTTTGCTTGATGTATAGGATGAACACCAAATCCTGTTTGTCGATTTCGATATATTTAATGATGATCGTTTTGTCATTAGACAATCATATTTTTCCTTAGCGACCCCTTGTTTGAAATACTGTAGTGAACGTGTATTCGCAAAAATATTGAAAATTAAGCACAAATATATTTATATGTACCACCTTCTCAAACTTATTCGCAGCTTGTATTGATTTCAACAAAAACTGTGGATTATGTGTAATAATTGTATAATTATATATTTCTCAAATTTTGCACTGGTACCAGGGAAATGTTAAATTTTATATGTTTAGTGACCCTAAGATACTTGTTTTATTTTTCTTTGGTATCGAGTATGTCACTCATGTTTATAAATATTTATGTATTTATATGCATTCCCATATTAAATTTTCCGGGGTTTATCAACATTAGTTGATAAACATAAAAGAACGTTCTGTTTAGTTTAAAATGTTATATATACGTATGTATATAGTAAAATGGTATGAATTAATTGAGTATATTTTTTTTGGTGAATGAAATATAGAAGTAAATAATTTAAGAAAAATTATTAATTAATATTAATTTATTAATGAAGTAATTTTCATTCACAAAACAAAATTAGTAGCATCTCAATAACTAAGTTGTGTTTAGTAGGAATTACAAGTGATATGGGTACGAGTAATTGATACAAATTTAGCAAACTACGCAGAAACTCTAACATTGTAAATTTTACAGCGGTTGTTCATAAAAAACTTTGAAGCAATCGGTCATTTCATTTTCAAAGTCTATAAAAGTATGTTGTTTTAACATATTTTTATAGGGAATCTATCAACTTTTAATAATGTAGACAAATTTTACATTAAATCATAACACACTTTGAAATATTGAAATGCAAAGTCGAACAAATGCAAAAGTTCTGTTTTGAACATTTCTATTGCGCGTTTTGTTTTGCTAAATGATCTTTTATTTTTATTTATTTATTTATTTGATTACATCTATGGATATTAATCCTTACAGACTACTATATATTACAAGATTATTAACGAAAAAATTTTGTTTAGACATATTAAGTATTTAAAAACAGGATAATATTGCGTTTAATTACTTTTACATTAATAGAAAAATCGATTAAGCTATACAATTCATTGAAATTTTTGCATATTCTCCTCAAAGGATCAGCATCAGCATAATTTGTTTGAACAACAGGAAGGTACAGAGGAATTAGGTGTCGGGTAAAACGTCGTGGAATATTAAAATTTATGTTACGAAGAAGGAAGTCGGAGAGGACATCGCCATTAATCAAATTAATTAGAAATGCAACATTTAGCATAGTCCTTCGGCTTTTTAAGGTAGGTAGTTTAATTAATGATAACCTCGGAGTATACGAAGGAAGATTCCCAGCATAACGACCAAATGAGCTCCTCAGGCAGAATAAGAGAAACTGCTTTTGAACAGATTCTATTCGGTCCATGTGCATATTAATTTCAGGATCCCAGACAACAGACCCATACTCCAAAATTGGTCTTACTAGGGATGTGTATAGTTGTTTCGTAACATTGGCATCAGTAAACTCTTTAGACCATCGTTTAATATAAGCAAGCACACCGCGAGCTTTATTTATCGTCATTGTTATATGCTTGCAGAAATCTAACTTAGGATCAAGTAGAATACCAAGATCTAGAAATTCTCCAACTAACTCTAGTTGATACCCGTCCAGGAAATAGTGTATCATTGAAGTGCAATTTCTAGAAAATCGCATGTGCTTGCATTTTTTTAAGTTTAGCTCCATTTGGTTATATTTACACCACGCGTAAAAACTATTTAAATCCTGCTGCAAATACGCCCCATCTGAAGATAATTTGTAGCTGAGAAACATCTTAACATCATCAGCGTACATTAAAATATTACAATGCTTCATTACAAGCGGCAAATCGTTTATGAAAAGCGAAAATAGCAAAGGGCCTATCTTAATGAGAAACATGACATGATGCATTGACAATTGCTTTTTAAATCTCGGTTTATATTCAAACAATATAAGAAAAATGTAAACGGAACAATACGATTTCCAGTTACGTTAATTTTTTCTTTGCTTTACCGTATATTTCGATGTACATTTGTTATCGGTGCATCGAGGGTATTTTTATAATGCGCATCAAATATTAGTAACAAACAGATATTTTTATTGCAAAGTTAATAAAAAAAATTTGGCTGGAAAATAATCAGTGCTTCTCTCTTGGTACTTATTTTAAATTTGTAGCGTTCGACATCGTATGTGTAAAATGCGTAAATTAAAAAAAAAAATTTCTAAAATATCTTTATTTGCGATGCCCAATAACTACAAGCAGCAAGAATAGCTTATTCCATTAAAAAAACTTTATTTGAGACTAGCAATACTAGTTTCAGTTAAGTTAGTTTTTGTTCTATATTTGTATTTTTCTTTATTGAAGATATTTTTTTAAGTTTATAATTTTTGTTCGGAAAATACATATAATAAATGTATTTAAAATAAAGTAGAATTATCTTACGGATGTCTTATTACATAAAAAGTAAAAACGTAAACATAAAAGTATGATGGAACAAAATGTCGCATGCAACATGTAGCGTGCGACAGTGATTAAAATTAAATTAAAAATTAACTACACAATATTTTTGAATCAAATAAAAAGCATTATTAAGATACATCAATGCATAACATTTTAAAATTAGTTGCTTTAAAATATTTCATCAGGTTTCGCTGAAATCAGTGTTTGCCGCATGCAAATGCATTGGCTTGTTTTAATTTTCTTGAAAACGAACAATTGCTCAAAACCAACATTTTGCACAAATTATAGAGCAACAACAACGAACAACTGCTCAAAGTCAAACTTAGGGCAAATTATAGTGCTAATCAAGAGCTATAATTTTCGCCTTTTGTCAAAATAAAATTAATTTTTTTTTTATATGTTTTTTTCACTTTTAAGGCGTACGAATGTCGCATTCGACATTAGAGAAATGCCCATATGGTATTAAAATATTACTATAACCTAAAGTTGGATGTTTAAGAAGAAAAAGGTATACTAATTATATTAGCTAATTTAAAATTGTAATTGAATATTCTTTAATGCGTATGCAATTTAGGATTTCAATACAACAGAAAGAGCCCAAAGTGCATTCGAGGTTTTTCTATTGCTGCGCTATTAGAGGTCGAATTGCTAAATTTGTATAAACTTTAAGAATTATCCAGTACTTCCACCTGCACCTTCAATTTGCTTGCATCAGCCCAGATTTTTTTTTTAACTTCCAAAGTCTTTAATTATAACAACCCCCTTGAATAAGGACAAAATTAAGAATTTCAACACTGGCTGGTAAGAATTGATTCCAAAATTATATTTTGCATTACTCCGACGAATTTTAAAGTGTTTTTCTTTATACTAGGTCTATCAACGTTTGATTAAATGATAGCCAGCCGTTAAGTTTTAATTAAAACTTATATTTTGCGTATACGAAAGTACCGCATTTGTTTCCATTAAACCAGGTTGGCATAACCTTCAAAGGTAAAGTATTACTTGTAAAGAAATTTTCAAGCAAGTCAAAATTACAATTTCTACGTTTACTCACGTTTTCACCTGCAAAAAAAATATCAACTACTTAAGTGAAGATTAATTTAACTAACTTTTAAAAATATAAGAAATTGCTTAAAGTTTAAATATAACTCCAATATTCTATATTACTGTAGAAATCGGGACTATAATAATGAATTATTACCTCTTTATCATTTAAATTTCCTTAACCTAATTTACAACCCAGTTTTTTAATAATCTTAAATTTTTAGGGGAAACCCTTAACCTCACTTTTTTTAATTTTTTTTTTTTTTTGTTTACTATAAATACAATGTCTTAATTACTACTTACTTTATTTTTATTATACGTTTATGCAAGAATTTTGATATCATTCATAACTACTATCATTTAGTCAAAGAAAAATTCATTGATAAATAACCCGATCCAGAGGCCTCGGCGACTGCGACTTTAAATGGTTAGTTAAATAAAACCATTTTAATTTACTATCTGTTTTTGTTCTTGCATATATTAATTACATTGAAAAAAAATATAAAGAGATTTAGAATAATTAATTAAGCAAAAGGAACACTCATATTTTTAATTTAAGAGATTCTGAAAATTAGTAATTTTGGTTTTGTTTCGCTTTGCCTTTTTTGTTGTTATTATGTTGATAGTTTATTAATGTTCCTATTGCTTTATTAATAATTCTGTATTCAATAAATAGAGCGTCATTGCTATATAAATACCTACGGTCTAATTCATAAAAATTTCTTGTTTCAGCTCTAATGCTTACAATAGTTATTAAACAATTTTTGTTTTATAAACCATTAATAAAAAATCTGATTTATAAACGCTTAATAGGAGTGGATTAACAATTAAACATTTATATTACTTTTGTATTTTTAAGTTGGCAACAACATGTTATTTTAATTGTAATTTTTGTAATAGTGATGCATACATCTAGGGATGAAACAATACAACGAACGAATTTTATGTGAATTTATGTTTTGTTTTCAATTTAAAATGAATTTCTGTTTTTTAAAACGAAATATTTTAAATAATTGTATGTTTTTTTTTAATTAAACACATACTATTGAAAAAGAAGCGAAATATGTATGTAAAACATATATTAGCAATATCAAATTTTTACTGCTTACTGTAGGTTCCAAAAGAGATTATACAGCTTTATGTTTTATGAATAATTTAATCAATTTTTATTAAACATTACGCAGATGTTTTGAAAATAAAACCTCCTAGGCTTTAACAAAACTTTTTTTAGCCACATATAACTGCCAAAATGTTTTAGGTTCAAATGTTTTTACCTGGAACAATATAATTTTCTTCAATAGCAATGTTGTGAAGTACTGCTAGGGCGATAATCAATGTTTTTCCTTTTGCCCATCTAAAAAGCAGCGAAATCGTTGTTTCCAAACTCCGACGGAACGTTTTACAGAGTTTCTAGTGCCTATTATATTTGTTTTCCTTTTAATTCTCAGGCTTATAGCCTGAGTCTCTTAACAAAATACCTTTGAACTCTCCGCTTTCAAGTTTGATAGTTGACTCATTTAAACTACGGCAGTCATAAGTGGAAAAGATTTATTAATTATGTATTTCTAAAACATAATTTACCGGAACATTCAGGATATAGTAACCCTTTGTTAATATAATATTGGACTAAATTCCCGTCGGTTTTTTGATACGTATGTGCGTACCAATAACGTCTGGGAAATTTTTAAATGTCTTAGTTCTCTCATTAGGATTGCTTCCTCTATATGAGATGAAGGCATTTTAATTTATCTATTGCCCCAGCGAACTAAGGCACGAGCCACTCTGGCTGAAATTCTACACACTGTTGCTTGAGAGAACCCATGATGATTTGCCGCATCATCCTTAATCTACAAATTGTTTTTTAACTTCAATCAGTTTTTCAAAATTGTATCAAGTTTTAAATCAATTTTTGTAATATTAATGGCACCCTCTTTTTTAACATGTAATCCCTTTTTTGATATCTCGAATATATTAAGAGATATCGAGTTCTAGCATTGCCTGATATCCTTAATTTTACAGTTCTCTAAACATTATTTTGCTTCATTCTAGCAAATTTTCGTTGCAAAATTTAAAATATTATTGTTTGTAATTGCTGTGCTGCATGTTCCATTCATAGCATGTAGAACAAAGCATTTTTGTTCCGTGCGGCAAACCAGTAACCAACACATGTTATACTATGTGGTTTCTACTTTGTGTTTGCTTGAACAAATACTTAACCGATTAAATTACATTTTAAAATATAAGAGTAATGAATGGTAAAAAAAGGTTTGCATTATTTGAAATAAATCTTAATAGCTTTTTATACTTTATGCAAAAAGTTATAACGACTTTAAGTTTACACAGAAACCATAGTTCGCGGCGACCCACGTTATTTTTAACAAACAAATCTATCGAGCAGTTTATATTTAAAATTAATTCAAACATTAGTTATTGTTTTTCTAGAAAAAAATTTTTTGCGTATTATAATTTTTTATTAAAGTAAATAAGACGACAAAAATGTTTAATGTTTCGTGCAATTATGAAAATTTTATTTTAACAATCATTGAAATTGTCACTTTATTAAACGCTTAAAGTAGGGTAAAGGCTACAATAAATATTAAAAATTTATGAAATGTTTATTAAACGTTTAATAGGCTATTAAACATTTATAAATACTCTTTTTTCGACTTTTGCTTATTAATGACTTATAAAGCTGCAATGATACGTTTATGAATTAGACTGCTACGGTCTAATTCATAAAAATTTCTTGTTTCAGCTCTAATGCTTACAATAGTTATTAAACACTTTTTGTTTTATAAACCATTAATAAAAAATCTGATTTATAAACGCTTAATAGGAGTGGATTAACAATTAAACATTTATATTACTTTTGTATTTTTAAGTTGGCAACAACATGTTATTTTAATTGTAATTTTTGTAATAGTGATGCATACATCTAGGGATGAAACAATACAACGAACGAATTTTATGTGAATTTATGTTTTGTTTTCAATTTAAAATGAATTTCTGTTTTTTAAAACGAAATATTTTAAATAATTGTATGTTTTTTTTTAATTAAACACATACTATTGAAATATGAATGTAAAACATATATTAGCAATATCAAATTTTTACTGCTTACTGTAGGTTCCAAAAGAGATTATACAGCTTTATGTTTTATGAATAATTTAATCAATTTTTATTAAACATTACGCAGATGTTTTGAAAATAAAACCTCCTAGGCTTTAACAAAACTTTTTTTAGCCACATATAACTGCCAAAATGTTTTAGGTTCAAATGTTTTTACCTGGAACAATATAATTTTCTTCAATAGCAATGTTGTGAAGTACTGCTAGGGCGATAATCAATGTTTTTCCTTTTGCCAAATATACCCCCAACCCATCTAAAAAGCAGCGAAATCGTTGTTTCCAAACTCCGACGGAACGTTTTACAGAGATTCTAGTGCCTATTATATTTGTTTTCCTTTTAATTCTCAGGCTTATAGCCTGAGTCTCTTAACAAAATACCTTTGAACTCTCCGCTTTCAAGTTTGATAGTTGACTCATTTAAACTACGGCAGTCATAAGTGGAAAAGATTTATTAATTATGTATTTCTAAAACATAATTTACCGGAACATTCAGGATATAGTAACCCTTTGTTAATATAATATTGGGCTAAATTCACGTCGGTTTTTTGATACGTATGTGCGTACCAATAACGTCTGGGAAATTTTTAAATGTCTTAGTTCTCTCATTAGGATTGCTTCCTCTATATGAGATGAAGGCATTTTAATTTATCTATTGCCCCAGCGAACTAAGGCACGAGCCACTCTGGCTGAAATTCTACACACTGTTGCTTGAGAGAACCCATTATGATTTGCCGCATCATCCTTAATCTACAAATTGTTTTTTAACTTCAATCAGTTTTTCAAAATTTTATCAAGTTTTAAATCAATTTTTGTAATATTAATGGCACCCTCTTTTTTAACATGTAATCCCTTTTTTGATATCTCGAATATATTAAGAGATATCGAGTTCTAGCATTGCCTGATATCCTTAATTTTACAGTTCTCTAAACATTATTTTGCTTCATTCTAGCAAATTTTCGTTGCAAAATTTAAAATATTATTGTTTGTAATTGCTGTGCTGCATGTTCCGTTCATAGCATGTAGAACAAAGCATTTTTGTTCCGTGCGGCAAACCAGTAACCAACACATGTTATACTATGTGGTTTCTACTTTGTGTTTGCTTGAACAAATACTTAACCGATTAAATTACATTTTAAAATATAAGAGTAATGAATGGTAAAAAAAGGTTTGCATTATTTGAAATAAATCTTAATAGCTTTTTATACTTTATGCAAAAAGTTATAACGACTTTAAGTTTACACAGAAACCATAGTTCGCGGCGACCCACGTTATTTTTAACAAACAAATCTATCGAGCAGTTTATATTTAAAATTAATTCAAACATTAGTTATTGTTTTTCTAGAAAAAAATTTTTTGCGTATTATAATTTTTTATTAAAGTAAATAAGACGACAAAAATGTTTAATGTTTCGTGCAATTATGAAAATTTTATTTTAACAATCATTGAAATTGTCACTTTATTAAACGCTTAAAGTAGGGTAAAGGCTACAATAAATATTTCAAATTTATGAAATGTTTATTAAACGTTTAATAGGCTATTAAACATTTATAAATACTCTTTTTTCGACTTTTGCTTATTAATGACTTATAAAGCTGCAATGATACGTTTATGAATTAGACTGCTAGTATATTTAAATGAACCGTTTGGCTAGGTATTACATATTTTAATTAATATGTATTTCGTTTGTCTTCTTTATTCAATATTTGTTATGTATCAATCGACCTTAAACTAAGAATTTAATTAATTTATCTTTCGAGTAACGTTTATTTTTTTGTTTCTAAAACGGAATAAGTTACTAAGTATATATTTTTCTAAAAGTAAAAGATACATTTTCTTAAAACTAGTTAAATTTTCTTATAGTGACCAATTGTTAATGGGATAAATTAATAGTGAATTTATTCATACACGCAAAGAAAAAACATGGTTGTGGTAAACATATTCTAAGAGCAACATATTATGATAAGATTCATGATTGTAGTCACCATATTACGATTGTTATTAAATCATATTATGACCAAATATGTTCGTAATATTACATCATAATATTTTTCCCTTAATCATATTGTTATCCTGTTAATCATAAAACGTTAAGAAGCTATAATATTACTGTCATGGCAATCATAATAAGTTTAGAAGTAATCATATTACTGTCATGGTAATCATAATAAGATAAGAAGTAATCATATTGTTGTCATGGTAACCATAATAAGTTAAGAAGTAATCATATTATTGTCATGGCAATCATAATTAGTTTAGAAGTAATCATATTATTGTCATGGCAATCATAATAAGTTTAGAAGTTATCATATTATTGTCATGACAATCATAATAAGTTTAGAAGTAATCATATTATTGTCATGGCAATCATAATAAGTTTAGAAGTAATCATATTATGATGCAAATTGATATGAACTGTTATACATAAATTTTTTACATCATAATATGATACAACTTTAAACATAATATTTTTATTGGAAAAAAATACTTATGATAAAATAAAAAACATAATATAGTTACTGTAATCTTTTTGTCGTAGGTCGCAATTATTTATAAATTATTTAATGGAGTTTTCATTTTTTTTCTCCTAAAATAACACAAAACTTACCAGTAATGGTTAATATTTTGCACCAATATTTCACAAATCTTTCCACCACTTTAAGATTATTAAAATTTTTTAGCAAAGATATTTTATTTTGTGACACTACAACCCTTTTTTAATGTTTTTTCTTTATTTTTTTTTTAATTTCTTGTTTATTTAAATGGTTATTTTGTTATTTCTTTTTTAATATTTTTCTTTTTTTTTTTTTAATTTCTTGTTTATTTTAATGGTTATTTTTTTATTATTTAGCCACTCACTAACAAATAATTCGATATGTTTATGTAAAACACGACCAAACTGATACAAAATTATTTTACAAATGGCGATACCAAAATATTATTAGAGTAACGATATTTTGATTGCATCTTAAACTTATTATGATAAATGTATATAAAGTTATCATGTTATGGCTATTAAATATCATGTTATGGTTGTGAGTAATATAATATGTTTTGAAAGTTATCATAATTTAGTTGTTAGAAAAATAATTATTTTTCGGTCAACAATACTCAAATTTATAATTGCGATAAACATTAATATGTTTACAGTAACTATAATATTGCTGATATTTAATAAAAATAACAATTATTTGTGTACAACAACAATATATTGTTACAATAAACACAGTGTGGTTGCCGTAACCATGCCCAACCATATTTTTTCTCTGCGTGTAGTGAATTGTTAAGTTCAAACTGTATTCTTTCATGGTGCAATAAGTTGGATTAATCTAATTTTTTTCTTGGGATCTTGCTAAAACATTTAAAGTGCCAGTAGGATCATGGACTGGATGGGTAACGAGGCACACGATTCCAAATAAGAACAGGAATCGTACATACATAGGTATAATCAACACTTTGATCTTGCTTTTCTTACCAATTGTAACCAAAGTTCTGGGGCTACTTTTTATTTGTATTATACTATGGTTTGCTTCATTAATATTAGAGTTGTTCCATTTCTTAAACTAGGGAGTCTTTAATAAATTGTTTTTATGTGAACCAGGACTAAGTATAGAAAAGACACGAACCCCACCAAACCCGACTGAAGCTAGCTTAAAATGGCTCCCGCAGTCTTTCTTTTACTTAGATCTAAACAAAGTTTTCTAGCTTGTCTTTTTTTCTGAAAGTAGAGAACTTTATAGCGAAATTGCTTTTAGCTATTTTGCAAGAATAATAATAGGGAAATATTACAATACGTATCGGTCATATGGGACTCCCCGTATGAGTTACAATCTAAATAACTGGAATTTATACAGAAGAAATTGGTCCTGTTTTGTCTTCGTATCCTGCATTAAAATATCAACTTACCTCCCTATGAAAAATGTTTAAAACGTACTAATTATACAACTCTTAAAAATATGATCACCCCCTTCATGTAAAATTCGTTAAACGGTGAAATTTTCTTAGAATTCCTATTTTTTAATATTTACTTTTCAGTTCCTGTTCACACTTCGAGAAATTGTATTCCTTCTTATTCTTCAATAATATCGTTCTTATTATTAAAATTTTAATCCTATTCGCAGGATGAGCTCTGAATTCAACAATTTTTAAATTGACTTATATTGACCTCACAGGTTCTACTGGAAGCAAAAGTAACCTCTAGATAGCTGCGTAGTAGCAATTTGAGTAGCTAAAGGTAAATTTGCTTTTAATTTTTTTTGTTATGCACTAGCTACTTTCGATTTAATTATATTAGACATACTAACCAGTAAGAAATAGTAGTTTCATTGGCGAATAAAATAAATTAAGAAAACTATTGATTGAATAGCTTCAAAGTTCGCATTATTCTATTCG
The DNA here is from genome assembly GCA_949318255.1 of Pollenia labialis. NCBI lineage: Eukaryota > Metazoa > Arthropoda > Insecta > Diptera > Polleniidae > Pollenia > Pollenia labialis. Next base: position 162,158,503 of record OX439140.1, read on the forward strand.
TAACATCATTTTATGCACAAGCCACATAAAAAGCAGGAACTCCAAGTCCCTTTAAACTCTTATCGCTGCTTATTTTTGTAAAAGGACGTATTTAATCTTTAGATAAACGCAGCCACGTTTGATATTTTGCTGCTTATCCTTTTTATTCAATCTCCACACGTAGTGAAATAAAGCAAAAAGCAAAGATTATTTAACGGCTTTTTCTACAAAAGTTTCATTCATTTTTTCCTGTAAACTATTCGGCTTTAATGGTCCTAAAAAAATAGGCACATGTACAATCTTAACATAAATAAATAACATACAAAGTCCTTTTGTAATGTTCCTCAAACGCGTTCTCTTTTTTTTCATATGTAAAATAATTCATGCTCAAAAGACAGAAAAACATAAGAAAGAAATCACGAAAACGACGTGACATCGTCAACATTAATACACAAGCTGTCAAAACTATTGAGAAATCAACATATCGTTACCATACTCGTAAATACAAAAGAGAATTCAAGCACAAACGCAAACCAGCGTTCTAAGTTTTGGGGATTTGTCCCCAAAAAGAGGATTTTTTTTAATTGGGCATACAAATTTCTTCAGGTAATTTTTTGGACAGATATCAATTTTTTCGCAGGGGATTTTTGGGGATAATATATTATTATAAATGTCATTTATGCATAATAAGACCGAGGTGGTCAAGTTCTAAGGTACATATCAAAGTCTCATTTGGTCCAAAGTTTTATGTTTTTATATATCAAAAAGTAATTTCAATTTTTGGGAATACAAAATTTAAATTTTCAAAAGATTTTGTTATTCAACAATAAACAGTGCGTTCATCTCATCTTACATTCGCCACTTAATTGACAACATCTTTTTGTAAGTTGTTGTTGTTTTTATTTTGTTTTTCTTAACCTAATTGTAGTGGGGAATGTAAGATGAGATGAACGCACTGTTTATTGTTGATGTTGTTTTGTTTAAACTTTGATATTATTACAAGTAGAACTGTTGCTATAATTTTTATACGTTTAACTGCTTTATTTGGTTTAATATCTTTAGTTTTTCTAAAATCTTTATGGATGAAGTTTCCTGATGATCTGGCCTAAGCAACCAGTGAAATGCGCATAGGAATAGCTTATCCCATCAACAATAAATTTCAAGTGTTTTTATCAATAATAAAAACTGGGAATTAAGCACGAATAACAAAATCTTTTGAAAATTTTTATATACCATGATTACTGTTGGTGTTTTGTAAAAAAAACAAATTCATTAACCTTTTTTGATCAGGTATTAAATGCAATTTTAGTTGTTTGATAATTTTACGTTACATTATTTATACAATATTTAAATTTTATTCATTAAATTATGTATGGTAAAATAAGTGAAACTTTTCTATGGTAATTTGTACAAATTAATTTAATTTTACAATTTGTATACCCTCCACCACAGGTGGTGAAAAAGGGTACATATATATAAGTTTGTCATTCCATTTGTAATATCTACAATATTGATCTGAGATCCTATAAAGTATAAATATTCTGGGTTCTTAAAAGTAGCGAAGTTGATTTCCCGTTGTCCGTCTGTCTGTCTGTCTGCCCGTTGAAATGGGTTTTCCGAAGACCACAGATATGATGGGGGCTAGGTTGTTATACATTTATGTCACATATAGTCCGGAATTTGTTGGTATTGAAATTCAGCTAGATCGGTCCATAAATGGCTGAGATATGAAATTTGTTTGAATGGGACCATAAGGGGCGGTAGGGGGCAATTTCTGCCCCTCCGAAACTATATAACAGATTTTAATGAAATTTCATACATTGTTAGATCTATACTTATATGGACACATATGCTATGCATATTGTAAAAAATAGGACCACGAGGGGAGATAGGGGGCAATTTTTGCCCGTCCGAATCTATCTAACAGTGTTTTATGGAATTTTAAACATATATGGATCCATATTTATATGGACCTATTTACATAAATTTCTGTACTTATTGAACCATGGTGAAGGGTATTTAAAATTCGGTATATAGCCGAATTTAGCACTCTTACTTGTTATTCTATATATTTGATTCATGATAAGTTTTATAAAAATTAAATATTTTGTTACAAAATTTCATCAAATAACTTTAAAGTACTTTATACACGAATCTAACATTAACACTCAGACAGTCAACTGGTTGAACAGACATGATTAGATGGAGTTATAGAAATGTTACTCTGCAATATAAGAAAATACTTTGCAATTCATGGCGATACAGAACGCAGTAAAAACTTCGCCTACAAAATAATATGTTGAGTAATCAGGAAAAAATAAAAATACAATTCTACTGAAAGATCCAATGAATTTTACAAGGGAAGTCCCAAATGAATGTACAAAATGTAAGTCATTATTATACCCTTCACCACAGTTGGTGAAAAAGGGTATTTGCATGTATTTAAGTTTGTCATTCCGTTTGTAATTTCTACAATATTTATATTGGATAAAGTATATATGTTCTGGGTCCTTATGATGGGCGAAGTTGATTACACAATGTCCGTCTGTTTGTTTTTGTGAAAAAAAAGTTATCTTAAAGTTACACATTTCAATAACCATAACTTTATTTTTGAAATTATGTGTGGAACAATGTCATTTAAGCATTTAAAAGGTTTATGAAAACTTTGTCCATTTTTTATTTTTATCCCATTTTTCAACACGTTAATACTAAAATTAGCAACTCTGATAAACTAATTTAAAATCTATTTTTATTCGTGCAATAAAAACTGATTTTATCTATTAAAATGTGAAAAATATTTATAAAAAATGTATATAATTAGATGCGTTATAATACAAATCTGGAACAATCCCAATTTTCCAAAAAATTTGGCGCAAAAATTCGTGACATTTGTTTTGTTTTTGTTTCTCTCAAGTGTGTTCAACTTATGCACGACATGTACATGTGAAAGAATGAAATTTAAATAAAGAGTCGTGTTACTTAATTTACTTTGGTTACTAGTAATTGTTCTTGTACTCGAAGAACGTTGCCCAATTTACAGATCATTTTGACGCATACAAATGCACAAATTAAACAAGAAATAGATGCATGTTCTCAGATCTCAAGCTACCCACACATGAAGGAATGTACATTGAGTGAATTCAAGGCATTTATTGGCCTGTTGTATTTAACAGGATACATCGGTCTGGAAGAGAGAACTAATGTTTTCTTTGGACTGCAGGTAGAACTGGCATTGAGATTTTTCGCTTGACTATGACACTAAAACGTTTCCATTTTATATAGAGCAATCTTTGCTTTGATGATAAGTCGACTCGTATTGAAAGAAGTATATTAGACAACTTAGCTTCATTCGTGAGCTCTTTGATTCATTAGTCAACAACTGTACAAAAATATATACTCAAAATGAAAATTGACTATTGACGAAATGCTTGTAGCATTTCAAGGAAGGTGCGAATTCAAGCAGTACATTCCTTCCAAACCTGCAAAATATGGTTTGAAAATAATATCATTGGTAGACGCAACTAGGTTTTATACCATAAACATGGATATATATGCTGGAAAACAGCCTTCAGGCCCCTATGAAGTAAGCAACAGACCGTTTGATGTCGTTGATCGCATAGTGCAGCCTGTTTCTAAGAGTTGTAGAAATACTACTTTTGAAAACTGGATCACAAGTTACGAATTATTACATTCTACAATACAACAAAAGCTGGTATTGACGTTGTTGACGAAATGTGTTTCACTTACAATGCTTGTCGAAATTCGAAAAAATGGCCGAAAACAATATTTTATAATATGCTAAATAAAGCTGGAATGAACGGAATGAAAAAAGTTTATTTGCTCTGTTTTTTTTAAATTAATAAATTAAAAAAATTAGAACAGTTTAATTATGTTTTTTTTTGTGTGTATTCTAGCACAAAAAGTTCAAAACAATTGAATTTATTAAGAAATAATCTCGTATGTTATAGCTAAATAGTTTCGATATGATATTGGTTTTTTCTGGTAAAGCGTTCATTTACTTTTTTAATTTGTTTGAGTAATTGGGAGAACATTTTTATACATTTGAAATTTACTAGTAAAGTAAACGAACATGCCTAATATAAGTTAATCTTAAAGGGTTTTGTAAGGATTTTCTGATATAAGAAAATAGCTATTTTGGGAATTTTTCGGGATAAAAAAAAATCTCAAATCGGGGATCAATTTTAAAATCAATTAGGAACCCTGTTACAAACACTCATGAATAAGCAATCTTGTGTGTATGATTATTTGATTTTGTGCATTTGTGTTAAACAATAAGAAACCCCATTAAATAGACATAACCAAAATCATCGGAAATCAAAGATTTAAAACCTTTTTTCTCTGTTCTATTTTCCATCTTTCTTTAACTTTAATCCCGGCCATACGAATACAAATACAAATAAAAAAGTATCGTGTAAGTATGTATTAAAATAAAATGCAAACATTAGAGAGCATGTGTGTGTCAATGAGGTTTTATATTGGTATATTAGAGAAGAAAAAAGTTGTAGAAAAAGAAAAAGAAATAAAAACTATAAATAAGCATAAGAATAGATCTTAACAAATCTCTTGTTTTGTGGTTGCTGACAATGGAGTTGCCGTGCTGATGCTATTTTGCTTTTATTAGAAGAGGTGGCAATAAATGTTGTAGTTGTAGTGGTGAGTTTTATTGTGTTAGTAGCGCGGTTATTGTTGTGTAAATATGTGACTTGTTATTGTGTTGTATTATTTGATTAAGGTAAAGAAGGTGCTGTTTATATTCAGGTTTTGTTAGCAAAGTAAGTGCAGATGTTCGACAATAACAGGGAAAAAGTGTTAATGCTTATTTATTATTTTACGGTTTATTGGATTCTACATTCACAATCAAGATACAATACTTGCATATCTATGTAAAAGTCTATATCAGAATACAGTCTGCTCAAAGCACATTTTTAAACTGCTACTTGACATATGAATAAGTCAAGTATTTTTTTAAAAATAACCCACTTTGGGGCCTGTATGTATTTCGCCTTCTACAATTTTGCCTCAAGTTAAAGTAAATTAAAGCATAACAATTTCCTACAATTAAAATTTTTTGTTTTTATTGTTTTTGTTATACTTCTTTAAAAACAGTGTTGCTAACATTTAGTTTTATGCTAAATTTTATCTACTCTAATTCTTTCGATTACATTAAATTATAAAAAAAAGATCTAAAATTTAGCTTTATAGCAAAACATCAAGCGGAAATATAAAATTGTTGGTATTAATATAAAAAAACCAATTTCGATCCATTAAGTAACTGTCTGTCTAGAGAACGCGAATAAACAACTGATTCGTTTAAATAAAATTAAAACAGCAACAAGTTTTGAAATTTTGTTTTTCTTTTAAATGTTAGTTAAACGTGTCACTTTTGCACTTGCGTTCTAAAAACAGACAGTAAAAAACACAATTTGATTAAAATGCAATAGCGGTGAGTGTTAAACGGCAAAGCTTTCAGAGGAGACGTTGTAGTTACTATGGAAACAAATTAAATCGACCTGTCCATGTGTTCAATCCCGCATTTAACGAAGAATGAAAAATTATCCATACATTTTTATTAATTTCATGTTGTGAAATTCCTTTTTTAAAATAATTAAGTGAACATTTAACTTGATGATTATGATGAATTTAAAAATAGACACAATACTAAAAAATTGATAATATTAATGGCCGTTATTTCTACAAAAAGAAATCTAGCTGTGTATAGAAATCTATGGTGTAAAAGCTGCCATATTTTAAAAGAAAACTGAAGGTTAAAACACGTTGGCCAGACGTTGGTTGAAATAGGCAAATTTAACTGTAAGGTACGAGCACGACCAGATTTATTTTTGTAGAAATTACGGGCATACAAACCTTAAAACACTGTACGACATATAAAATAAAAACTCCTTCTCGTGTGGAATTTTTTGAAGTTATTATCGCAACCAACAAAACTCTATAAAAGAACAAAAAAAAATTTATTATAAACATAAAACTAAAGGTTTTTCAAAGTATACAAAATTTAATTGGAAATCTGTCAATTACAAAAATTTTACCGTGAAAATCTCAAGTGCAAAAAGTTTCATTATTAAAACTTTTTAAAAACACGGTTTTTTAATGGATTGAAAAAATTAATTTTGCAACGAAATTTGTTTTTTATTAAGAATAAACTCGTTAGAATTTTTCTTTTAAAAGAATTTTTTTTTTGGTAACTGGCCTTCTATTAATAATTTAACATTATTTTTTTTTTTAAAATTATACATTTGAAAAATTAAAAATTTGCTTGTCACCAACTGTATGTTAAAATTTTTTTTCTACATGCGTTTTCACTGGCTTAAAAGTAAAATAAACTAACAGAAATTCTATTACACACATATACACAGAAATATATATAAACCTGCATACATAACCAAAACCGAAGCCCTTTTGGATGTAAATATGCAGCCAGCTACAACATAACACAACAATGAATATGTACATAAGTATGTAAAAGCTAAAGCTTTTAAAAGAAGTTCGTATTCAGAATTTATACATTTACAGCTAAATTCTCAAATAAAAACAGCACAATATACTTTTGTTAAGTACATATTTATTATTAAGTTTAGTTTATTCGTTATTGGTTAAAAGTCATGGAGATTTACCTCTGATTTATAAAGTGTTATTTCGTTTTTTCCGCTTAATCCTAACATTTTGATTATATTCTTTTATTCCATACAAAACAATCAATGATTGAAATTTTTTAAATTAAAGGGAAAGAATTTTAAAAATGCTATAAACAATGGAGTTTTAATGATTATATTCCATATTTGTTATAGTTAATATTCCTAAAATCCCATAAAGAGCTCGAAGGTCACATACATGATTTTTAATTAATTTTGTATACCCTTCACCGAAGGTAAAAGTATGTATTTAACCTTGTCATTCTGTTTGCAATTTCTACAATATTAATCCTAGTCCCAATACAAATAGAAGTCCCGATGACCGCCTTTCCGTCTGCCTCTTGGCTGAAATCAAGTTCGCGATGCCCTACATACACAACGTCAATATATGTGTGATAAAGCTATCGATAAATAATGCTTTCATGAATTTTTCTATTTTAAGTCAGCCAAATCAATTTATAAATGGCTAAGAAATATGCAAAAATACCTAAAACTGAGCTTAAAAAAACAAAATTTCCTAAAAATAAAATTTCATAGACGCCAGTATGACCCATAAATGCATTTTATATATCAAAATATCAAAAATTTACAGCATAAAAAGTCAGAAAGTCGGTACAAGAGCAAAACATTTGTTTTATATAATAAAAAAAAAATTACTAAATTGCTTATGGAATAAAAATCAAAAAATAAATATTTTTGCCTTCGAAAATATAAAAATCAAAAAATAACTGAGGATGTCCATAACAAAACGCAACAAGTCCACCACAACAGTTTTTTGGATAAACGCATAAGTTTAATTAAAGACAGTTGTATATATTTTTTTAATAAAGCAATTATTGTGGTATTACAGTTTTAAACAAACAAAAAAATATGAACTAGGTTAGGGATTATGTCTTTTTGCTTTGAAAGAAATTGGTTTACATCATTTTAATTTTAATTGAAAAGTACACGTAGAAAAAAATATGGTTGGTTGGAGGCAAATATATTCTAAGAGCAACATACTATGGTAAGGTTTAAACAATGTAAACGTTTGCAGGTTACCATATTAAGTTTAAATATGACCATAGTGTTGTTAAAATAAAAAAATAAAAAAAATCCCGAAATCAAGCATAATATGGTCAAAATTAACCATATTTTCAACAATATTTGAAGTTTCAAGAGTGGTAAACACTTTATTGTTAAATAGAAACAAAATAATATCAATCGTGAAAAATTTTTTTTTAAAAACAACAAAAGTTATTTTGTTGCCATTGCAGGGACCATAATATCTTTTTTTAACCATACTTGAACCATTTTTCTGCGTGTAGGAAAGCAAAAAACAATTTATATTAACGATATATAAAGATTAAAAAAAAAACTGTAAGCCTATTTGCACTTCGGTTCTCTTTAGGAATACTACCATCATAAACAGTTCATGCAATACTTTTCGCTTCATGATTTTAAAAAGAAGGATTGACATAATTGCGCTAAAAACTTTAAGCGCTTTTCATATAAATTTTACTAAACGTTCAGTCAATTGTACTGTGGAGATATCTTGTTAACATAAGCAGAATCTATTAACTACAGTTATTTAATTCTTAACATTTTACAGTTATCTTAGAGCATAATTAATTTGTACCATTGACTTTTCAAAAATCTCACGAAGTAGCTAGTAGAAGCATAAATGTATAATTGTTTAATTTTGGTCTGAACTATTATATTTGATGTTGATTTGCAGTGTAATTATTGAGCTTTGGTATGTTTCATAATAATAGTTACATAGATTTTAATGTATATATATAAAATCGCGGTTTTCTTCTAAGAAAACAAACAGATGTAGTTTATACAGACTTCAGCAAAGCTTTTGATAAAGTCAATCACAAACTTCTTATAAACAAATTAAACTTGATGGGAGTTCCTAATCTTAGCTTAATGTGGATTGAGTTAACAAAAAGAAAACTTTTTAAATATGAATCCTCGAAAAATATAAATGTATCATCTGGGGTACCACAGGGCAGCCACCTTGGACCGCTTTTATTTTCCTTGTTTATAAACGATTTACCACAAATTATTAAATTTTCAAATAAGACTCTAAGTCTTGTGTATGGAGGAATCCAATTAAATAAATAAATAAAGTATGCTGATGATGTGAAAATTTTCCTGAGTATTAGTGAATATTCCAACCATGTTTTACTGCAAAATGACTTGGATTCTTTTAACAAATGGTGTAATTCAAATTTAATGGCGCTGAATCTAAAAAAGTGTAAACATATGCGTTTGGTCCAAAAGCAACCGATATCTGTAAATGATACGCTGGGCAATTATTAACTAGATAAAGTGGATAGATTTTTAGATCTTGGTGTTTTATTGGATTCTAAACTAAGTTTCTTTCATATAACAATTATGGTAAACAAAGCCAGAGGAGTACTTGGTTTTATAGGTTTTAATAAACGGTGGGCTAAAGAGTTCAATGACTCTTATGTAACTTAAACTTTATATATGGGCATTTCCATTTTGACGTGTCCTGATATTTGTACCACAAAATGTTAAAAAATTAAATGAAGAAGTCAAATTTGTAAAAAAGGTTTTTAAATATACAAAGTATTGAAGTAGCACTATATTCAGAAAAAAAATTACAGCAATCGACGCTAAGGATTTGCAGATGTAAGCAAAAATCTGCGATGGCGTGACGTTAAAAAAACGGAAGTGGATTTTGACTTGCATTACAAACTGAATAAGACTGCGAATTGAGCAAGATGTTTTGTATAAAACCTATTTTAGTAAACTTTGGAGTAATAAAGATTTATTTTTCAAGAACAACCATGTTGTTCAATCGTTATCCCTTTTGTTACTAAATGTAGAGCTCGTTGCGCTTTACACCAAAATATAAAAAAGTAAACTATACATATAAAATCAATTTAAAATATTTCTGGCGTTACGTTACAAAAAGTAGACTTTTCGCTGGAAATGCCCATATATAACTTGTGAGACGTATTTTGGAGTATGCTTCCATTATTTGGGACCGAATCTGTGCAAAAACAATTCCAGCTGTTCTGTCTACGAAGTTTAAACTTCAATCCATTAAATCTTCCATCATATACCAGCAGACTCGCCCTTGTTAAGCTGCCAACCTTTACAAATTTTGTACCAAGCTACATAAATGGATGAATATTCAAATGAAATTTTCATGGCTAGCTAGAAAAAGACCAAAATTAACTTCTATAACTTTTTTTTTTTGCCGCGGACTCCCTGTGAAAACTGCTGGTCGAGATCTCGACCACTGGGATGATAAGAGCAACAAATTTTCTGTGTGACGAAATAATATGAAATTATATCGTAATGAAAAGGGATTACCCAAAATAAGAAAATATAAAAGCTACACTGATATATAGGGAAAGACGAACTTTAAAATTTAAGTAGGAATGGGTCAGTTTTTTTATTAGTGTAAGCCTTAAGATAAATAAAAAGATTGAACGATTTATTAAATATTTTAATTTATTGAATTAACAAGTTATTTTAATTTTTTGTGGTAAGTCTCGAAGCAATTTCGCACCTGTAATTTGACATTGCATTTAGGGCAAGTATAGGCAGTATGCTTCTTGCATATGGGCATTTCCAGCGAAAAGTCTACTTTTTGTCACGTAACGCCAGAAGTATTTTAAATTGTTTCTCAAAAAATTGTATATGTATTGTATACTTTTTTATATTTTGGTGTAAAGCGCAACAAGCTCTACATTAAGTAACAAAAGGGATAACGATTGAACAACATGGTCCGAAAATACAACCTTATTTGCAATCTGCCGTTACATTAAAAAAAAGTAGACTTTTAGCTGAAAATTCCCATATTTACCTTAAAACGAGCAAAGATTTTTAAATTTGATAGCTTGAAAAATAAATCTTTATAAGTTCCAAGTTTACTAAAAAAGGTTTTGTACAAAACTTCTTGCTCAATTCGCAGTATTTTTCAGATTTGTAATGCAATCAAAACCCACTTCCGTTTTTTTAACGTCAAGCCAGGGCAGATTTTTGCTTTTATCTGCAAATCCTTAGCGTCGATAACTGTAATTTTTTTTCTGAATGTAGAGCTACTTCATTACTTTGTATATATAAAAACCCTTGTTACAAATTTGATTTCGTCATTTAATTTTTTTCCATTTTGTGCTACAAATATCACGACACGTCAAAATGGAAATGCCCATATTTTCATCGGCGATAGCACCCCTTGATACATACATACATGTGCATACCAATTACTTTGGGCAGTGCTAATGGGCGGCTTGTGAACTCTTCTTCACTTTGTTTTCTGCATTGGATGAAGATAGCAACAGCTTTTTTTTATTGAGTTTTTAAAATCAATTTGACTCATGGGCTTCTGGTAGGTTTTTGTCATTAATCATGCAATGCAATTACAATGCATTATCACAGGCGCAGTCCAAGCAAGTAATCCAAAGTGGCCACGAGCACTACTTCCCTAAGTCAACGCCTGCGATATACTTATTATAGTCGGCAATAGGTTTGACTTGGTGCAAATGGACCCGTTTTTTAGTTTTCTCTCGTATCGTATTAAAGTGACCTTTACATTATCTCTCCATCGAACCAATGCAATTTTACAGGCTTGCGCCTACCAATCATTGTGCCTTCTTTTAAAAGGCAAAGTAAAAAAAATTGGTGAAATGAACGCTATGTTGCCTTGGATGCTCACAAATCGACATTAGACTCATTACTACGCTAGCAGCATTGCCCAAGAGTTTATCATAGGTATCCGGTGCTCCAGCATATGGTTAAAATTGGAAACGATATCCTTTGGAAGAATATAAACACCAATATTTGTTTCCGAAGCGAATTGATTTCCTCCTAATAAATATCTTGCAGCTATGACGACCAAAATATGGTACCAGTTGCTCATCAATAGACAGATTTGGTTCAAAAACACCAAACTGCATGAAACGAGCAGCAGGAAGGAGTAGCAAGTCATTTTTAATTTGTACATTAAAATTCTTTTGAATTGTTGGCTATTTAAAGCAATAATTTTTTTTAATTTTTATATTTTATATAAGTCGTTAGAATTGGTTTAGCAATGGCCTATTTTTAGTCTATTTTTGTGCTCCCCAGAGGGATTCTTAAAAGGGGGAGGGTTTGGTAAAAAAAGTCCTGATCAGAAAACTAACAAGCCAAACTAAATTATTAATAATAAAAATTATTTAATTGCACAACCTAATATTTTAAATTATTTATTGAAAAATGGCAAAAGTTTGTGGTCGACATCTCGACCGCTGCACTGGACCTCCTCAACTGCTATCATCTTGCTTTTATGAAAAAGGAATTATTATTACGGTCACTGGTACTTATATTTTGAAAAACAATCATATGTGCATACAATGTCTAACGTTACTTCAATAAAATGTAAACGATCAGTTGCCATACCAAATTTCTATAACATTATCAACTCATACATACATAAATTTTTTTAAAATGCCTAAATGCACTTAAAATCATATAAATTTTTCTGGTTAAAGTCAATTAATTCATTACCATTACAATTTCGATCGAAAAATAATCTAAATAGTGTCCCCATTATGCAAAAATCTATCGCTATTGCTATTGAATTTTTATTTATGTAGTAACATCGTTTGGGAAGAAGTGACCCACTATGGTCATATTTACCGAAAGAGTCTACTTAGTGTCTATATTTTATGACGAATTAGAGTGCTTTGGTAGTTGAATATCAAATGAATTTAGTACTTTCGCATTAGGCTCTGAAAAGTACTCTTTTGAAGTTAAATTATTCTTACTGTTCTTTATTATAAGAAGTCGGCCATTTTACTGTTTATTTTCGTTTGCTTTTGCATAGCAAGTCTGAGTAAAATAAAAAATAACTGAGCTGAAAATTTTAGAAATTATCAGAAATCTACAGTACATTCAGTCAAAACAATTGTTATGGCCAATTTCACCAATTCTATTTAAATAAAAATTCATATAATATTTAAATAAATTGGTGAATTTTATTTCAAGGAATTACAGACAGTTGCAAATCATATTATAAGTAGCATGTTTTTTTAAAGCTTTGCAAAAATTATTTTATAAATTATTTTCACTGAGGACATTGATTTTCACTTAAAAAATTAAAATACAAATTTTCAACAAATATTATTAAAGTCCTTGAATAAACAAACAGTTCAAAATGTCTCCAATAACCTTTAAAAAACACAATTATCGTTTTTTTAGTTCAATTTGATTGGCTTGCAAAAAATTAATGTATGATAATTTATTAAAAATTTACCCAATCTACCCGAAAAATGAGTTTTGGCTGTTTTGTGCACTCATTTAATACTTTTGTGTACTAGAACGCTCGATAACTTTTTGATTCATCGGTGTCCAAGTTTGAGTACAATATTACTTTTAATTTTTAAATATTCAAAATTTTACTTTATTTTACACTCACGAACCACCGATCACATTGCAATTAAAGTAAAAACGGTCATAACTTGGAAAATTGCTTTTGTACTTGGTATTCACTTTTTAAGAGAAAATCGTTGCGAATAAGTCAATATTATATGGGCATTGTCCATGTTTGTTATTGTTGTAATTGTATAACTGTTCAAATTACCTGAACAACTTTTTAAAGTGACGAAAAAGTTTAATTTTAGAACTCATTATTCGATTCTAACGTATTTTGTTTTTGAAAAATTCCGCGAAATCTACTGTTTAACTACCAAATTAACTGCCAAAGTCGCTAAAATATCGTAGATAATCGAAAATTATTCTGTCAATTGCTTGGAGGGTCAATAACCGGAATACACTGAAACAGAGAAGAAAGGGCGTTACTTAATATTTATTCATCTATTTCTTTATACAAATTTCTTTCTTTCTGTCCTCAGTCTCCCTTATGCACTCCACAACTTAACCTAAGAGTACATTGTAAATATATTTTTAATACATAAAAGTTTCCTTGTATATCAAAATTTTTATATACGAGGGTTTTTTTATAATATTTTAGTGGCAACGCCAAGACTATGTATGTTGAAAAAGAATTTTTATTTTCAGAAGATGCCCATCCAAAAGTTACTTATTCTAAATGCAGGTGTGGCTTGGTTAAAGCAAAATGTTTCTTTATTTAAGAATATTTTACTAAAAACAAACAAAATAAGTTAAAATCAAGTAATTATTTTTAGATTTTGGATTGTATTGTTTTAAGAATCGAAATTGATTACTTTAGAAAATAAACTTATTTCTGTGTAGAATAAGCCAGAAACTTGGCTAACAATATATTAATGAGAGACCATTGAAATATTTACGAGCAAGAAAGACGTACTCTTAAAAGAGCTCCATGCTATCCATTTATGACGCTGTTAAGACCAGCCAAGATCACCCGTCATTATGGCAGTGAACAATGTGTGCAAATTCCCAACCTTGATCAATAAAACCAACACACTACAGCCAACTTCAAGCCATATAAAAGACCAAGAATCGAGCGCGAAAAAGGCTATACAGAAGTAAACCTCTCACTTTACAAACGTTCAGAATCTTGTTGTTTGTTAAATTTAACACCATTTCTAAGACAGGCCCTCGTTATTTACAACGTATTCTTGTTTCTTTAGATAATCATTAACAAAATTTATTGATAACTGTGCAAATATGTTTTTGAACAATTGTTGTTCGTTTATGAGTAAATTAGTTTTGCTGATTTAGTTTCCTCTCCAGACCACAATATATAAGAATTTATTTAGTTTGATATCGTTTTCATTAGAAGCTGCAGTTTATTATTTACAAGGCAAACGAAAAGTCATAAACATTAAAATTAATAAAATAGGATTTAGTCTTTTTTTTGCTCGTAATACAAATTGGCTAGAAGATAATTTATATTAAATGATTGATTTTCTCTTAAGAGGAAACCCAATTGGACATGTATATTTCTACTTAAATATAAATTTGCATTTATTGTTATTGTTTATTAACTCTTTTTTTTTTGTTGCCTGAAACAAGAAATAACTTTAAGCAAACAAATATCTTAAATACTGATCGCTTTTTCCAAATGATTTTGAAATAGATATTGGTTTATTTTATTACAGCAACAATAATTTTCATACTTTTTATAGACTTCAAAATTACCATTTCTCCACGGAGCAGGTTTAATACATAAATATAAATATTTTTTAGGATATAAATAAAACACTGTATAAAATTTTCAAATAACATGCATTTGCTTTTAATATTGAAATATTCGTTTTTGTTACATGTCATACCTTATTTCTTGGTTTTGGTTTTATCTAATGGCCCCAAAATGTAACAAAAAATCCAAATTTATTAGAGTGAAGTTACAAAGGTAAATCAAACCCAAAGTAAGTTTCAAAAGCAATAATATGACAATCGACATAATCTAAAACAAATTTATCTGAAGTGGAAGTTCAGAGCATAGACCTACAAACAATTACTTGTGACAACCGTAAAGTAGGGCAGGTATTGCATAAAAAAAGCTTAAAATGAATGAAGGATAGAAAGGCAACTGTCAAAATAAAATAAAAACCAAGTATTACAAATATAATTTTACCAAAAATAAAAGTAATAAAAATTGTCAAACAAAAAAAAATTTAATAAAACCTCGATTTTTTGTTGTTTATGCTGACACAGTTTTTTCACACACAGACTTTTATATCCATATGAGTAGAACACAAATAAGGTTATTACGACATAAGTATCCCTCCAAGCAATTGGCAGAGTTATGTTTGATTATCTACGAAATTTTAACTACTTCCTCACATTTGGTAGTTAAAGTAGATTTTGCGGAATTTAGCAACAACAAAAAGGCTAAAATCGAATAATGAGTTCTAAAATTATACTTTTTTGTCATGTTAAAGAGTTGTTTAGATAATTGTTACAGTTATGCAATTACAACAATAACAAAAATGAACATCGCTCATGTAATATTGACTTCTTCGCAACGATTTTCTGTTCAAAAGTGAATACCAATTACAAAATAAATTTTCCAAGTTATGACCGTTTTTACTTAAATTGCAATGTGATCGGTGGTTCGTGAGTGTAAAATAAATTAAATTTTAAATATTTAAAAATTAAAAGTAATATTGTACTTAAACTTAGACACCGATGAATCCAAAAGTTACCGAGCGTTCTAGTACACAAAAGTATTAAATGAGTGCACAAAACAACCCAAATTAATTTTTCGGGTAGATTGGGTAAATTTTTTTTATAATTTATCATACATTAATTTTTTTAAGCCAATAAAAATTAACTAAAAAAATGATAATTGTCTTTTTTAAAAGATATTTGTGATTTTTTGAACAGTTTATTTATTCAATGACTTTAAAAATTTTCAAATTTTCAATTTTCAAATTAAATAAAATTATATGAAAAAATATATTTAAATATGAATTTATATTTAAAAAGAATTGGTGAAATTGGCCATAACAATTGTTTTGACTAAATGTGCAGTAGATTTTTGATAATTTCTAAAACTTGCAGCTTAGTTATTATGTATTTTGGTTGGTTGGTTGGTTAACGTGGTAGCACGCACAGGTCCTGGCGAGCAACAAGTAGAGCCGACGGTGGCTCCGTTTTGACACCACATAACTCGTCAAGAAATCGGAACCCCCCGATCAAAACTTGACCCAGGGGCAATGCTGAGGAGGCTAGAGCCAGCCCGTTGCGTTGAGATATTTCAGCAGGCTGTTGAGTCCCACCCGCGATATCTCCGAGAGTCCTTGTAGAAGGTAATTCCCGAACAGTCTATGTCGTATAGAGTTAAACGCCGGGCAATCACATAGAAGATGAAATACTGTCTCCTCAGTTCCAGGTTCGTTGCAGCTGCGGCAGCATTCATTGAAAGGGAGGCCGAGTCTCATAGCGTGCTTGCCGATCGTCCAATGACCAGTGAGCACGTATGTAAGTCTTGACACGTCCTTCCGACTGAAATTGAGAAGTCGCTCAGAGCGACCTATGTCATATGTGGGCCACGTTTCCTTGGTGGCCCTACAGCCATCCAGTTTCCTCCATTTATCGTCAGCCATATCCAGATAGTGCCTGAAGATTTCGCTCCTGATAGTTCCCAGGGGTGTTGCGACTGGCACAGCCTGTGAAATATCAAGAGCGGCTCCAGTTTTGGCCAGCCCATCCGCTTGTTCATTGCCATAATGGTCCCTATGCGCAGGGATCCAAATTAAGGTAATGTCAGATAGACTGCCCAGTCTGGACAGTTCTTGCCTACACTGGTTGACGAGTATGGATGTTGTCTTGTGTGACTCCAGTGACATCAAAGCTGCCTGGCTATCGACGAAGATGCCAATTTTGCCGCTGATGTTCCTATCGTATAGCGTTCTGCATGCCTCCCTGATCGCCAGTATTTCAGCCTGAAATACGCTAGCCCAATCCGGCAGACGAAAAGAGAGGTTCACATGTAGTTCCTCCGAGAAGACCCCAGAGCCGACACCACAGGTCATCTTTGACCCATCTGTGTAAACCCTCGTGCGGTATTCCTCGTCCAGGATACCCCTGCTCCATTCCCGTCTTGATGGGAATATGACCTTGAATTTCCTATCAAAGTCCATGCGGGGTATCATGTAGTCCGTTGGTCGTTTCAGAGATGTGGGTTGCTTCTGTAAGATCCCTGCATGACCGTACGTCCTCGCCTTCCAACATCCCGATGAAGAGAGCCTGACCGCGCTATTGACGGATATGGCCATTAGGTGTATTTCAATTGGAACAAGGTGCAGTATAGTGTTCAGAGCCTCTGAAGGACTAGTGCGTAGAGCGCCTGTTGCTCCAATGCAGGCTGATCTTTGTACTCTGCCCAGCTGAACCACGATGTATTTCTTGCCCGTCGCGGTCCACCATACCAGAGATCCATATGTGAGAATGGGCCGTACTATTGCCGTGTATAGCCATATTATGTATTTTACTCGGACTTGCATTACAAAAACAAACAAAAAATAACTGTAAAATGGCCGACTTCTTATAATAAAGAAGAATAAGAAAAAATTTAACTTTACAATAATATTTTTTAGAGCCTAAAGAGATGGTACTAAATTCAGTTGATATTTAACTACCAAAGCACTCTAATTCGTCATAAAATATAGACACTAAGTAGACTCTTTCGGTAAATATGACCATAGTGGGACACTTCTTCCCGAACGATGTTACTACATCAATAAGAATTGAATAGCAAAAGCGATAGATTTTTGCTAAATGGGGACACTATTTAGATTATTTTTTGTTCGAAATGGTTTGCAGGGTTTTTTCATATGCGACAATAACGACCATAGACACATGCATTACGAAGTTACACACTTACAAAACAACTCTACTTGGATAATTCCTTTTACTAAATTTTTATAATGAAAAAAAACTCTCTTCTGGATGTTAGGATAATCATTTAATCGGGCTTTTGCTTTGATCATTAATTAAGAAATTTCAATAATTAAAAATGCAAAAATTATTTATTAAATATATCAATCAATATATTTATATCTATAGAACGGTATGTAAATAAAATTTTGTTCTTAACAAGTCATACACTCACAATATTCTGTACGTAAAATTAACTGAAATTGTAATATAAAATAAATGAAAGTTCAATTAAAAACCGGTCTACCTATTTTTCATTTTTTTTTTTAACAAAAAGTTCATTTAAATTTAACACCATATTCCGTAAAATCAAATAAATATTCAGATATTTTGTAAAATTTTACTGTCAAAAATTCAACACCATATTCAGTAAAAACGATTAAATATTCAGTTATTTATTAAAATTTTACTGTCAATTTTTTACTATCAAATTGACCCCATATTCAGTAAAAACAATTAAATATTCAGTTATTTTATTAAATTTTCGTTTACTCCACAAAAGAGCCGAATTTCTAAAAAATACCAGACAGACACCTGTCCGCTTGTTTTTCTTATAAACGAGAGAGGGAGAATATTTTTATTTAATTACCCAGTTACACACGTTTGATTTACTTTTGTTGTACTGACCACGTTGTTTACAGAAGAACTCTCAATTATAAGACACCAGCAGCATGACCGATATGGCTTCGCAATTATTTTACTTTTAAAATTTGATGTATTTAACTAAATTATTTTAACAAATAGAAAATGGGTATTGCTTACACAAATCAAGCAATTCATTTCTTAAAGATAAGTAAAAATTAATTTTTGGTAGTAAAATTATTTAAAATAACTGAATATTTAATTGTTTTTACTGAATATGGTGTTGAATTTTTGACAGTAAAATTTTATAAAATAACTGCATATTTATTTGTTTTTACGGAATATGTAGTTAATTTTTTGACAATTAATTTATAAAAGATAACTGAATATTGATTTGTTTTTACGGAATTCGCGGTTGAATTTTTGACAGTAAAAATTAAATGAACTTTTCGTTGCTTTAAATTACATTTTTATTTACTTAAACATAAAGAAGAATTTAACTCAATCAATGGACAATATTAACTGCAACTGAAAATCCGTATTAATTTGCACTTAGTTTTTTGAATAACTGTTAGAATCAGTTAATAATAAATTTGCTTGGAATTTTAAATTTTTATTTATTTAAAAATTACTGAACGGAATATTTCTTAAATAAACTACAGTCCGTTACTGTAATAATATTGTGAGTGTAGAGTTTATTAGCAAAAAACAGACAATAACATAACCAACGAAACAATTCTTGGACTAAATCGAGCAAAAAAATAGTTTTTTTTACTTATCGAAGATGTTGGAGAAACCGAAAGCAACCCATAATACAGAATATCTTAATTCGCCTTCTTTTTCCAGGATTTTTCTAAACATTTAAAATCTTCCAATTTGCCAATACAGTCCGGTTTTAATTTTTTAAAATTGTTAACTCTTCTAATTGTTTATGAAAATTATGTTTGTGTTACTAGCGAGAGTTTCTGCTGTTGTTAGGTCATCATTTGACTCGTCCTGGCAAAGCTCAGCACAGAACATTCTGCACAAAATTTATTTCCGAATTCCTTAGTTACTGTTTTTGTACTGTATTTTAAGAATTTATTGCTAAAAGGAAATATATTGTATGAAAAAAAATTTTCTAAACACATACCTTTTGTTTATGAGACGAAACCAATAGTTAAAAACAAAAAAAAATATACTTATTTTAAAAATTTTGTAACATCGGTTAATCGATTAATTAATATCGGTTAATTAATAGCCATAGTTATCGAAAATAGCCAATTTTTAAATAACCGGTCAGTTAGTCGGGTAGTAATTTATCGGTCAACCGATTAACGGTTTTGTGTATTTTTATTGCCACCGTAATATTCCCGTAACTAAATGTATTTCGTAATTTATCAAGAAATATGAAACTATAAGATGAAATATAGTTACATATACACACGTACAGATACACTGTGAATCACCTAAATAAGGAATTTAATTTTACCAACTCAAAACAAAAAGAAACATTTGGTAAAACAGGCCAAGTTTTTCCTTCTATATGAGAGCTTAAAGCACAAGGGGCTTATGTGCCTTTTTCTAAAATTTAGTAATAGTATGGAACTAGAAGGGGATGTTCATAGAAGTTTGGAGAACACGAGATGAATGTGAAATTATCATCCGGTAGCGAGATATGACGATCACTTAAGCCCCTTGTTCTCTAAGAAAATAGTAAAATTCATAGAAGTTCCGAGCTTAAAATTTTCAAGTTATTGTAGCACTTATTGTCAAAACATCTGTTTCAACTTATTGCACAAAGTATAAGATTAATCTTAATTAGGGGCATCCAAAAAATGCAAAAGTTACACTTTGAGTAGGATGAATATTGGAGCCTCTTATACATAGACAATCTTTTCAATGAGCAAAAAAAACTTCGCCTAAGTATTCATGTATACTTGAAATATTAGCTGAGCCTTGCAGTTACTCCCAGAACTTTCTCCATAAATCAGCGTCAAACCAATAACGATCGGGAAATTAGTGAACCTCTATAGTATCTTACTGTCTATATACCACTTTTTTACCATTAACACCATAAAACACTTCCTTACGATGAAATGGAAGAAATATCGGAAAGAATCGAAAGCAAAGCTGAGGATGAAGACGAGCCTGATGTTCTCATGGAATATTATTATGACGAATAAAAAATTTAATAAAAATCATAAAAGCTTTTCTCAATAAAATGTTATCTTAGAACTTTATACTATGTGGTTTTCTTATAAGGTGTTATTTATATTATTTTAAGGAACAAGTTCATTTATTTAGAATTTAAAAAAAAATTAGAGCACAAGAATTATAACTACGGCTTTCCTTACATCAAAGGTAATTTTTTTTGTACATGGAAAAGACGATAATTTTTATATCTAAAAAGCTTAAAATATGTCTCAGGATCTTTAATAAGTAAATAGTTATATTTTAGATAGCATCTTATATATTTTATTGTAATTTAGCTTTAACCGCTTTTTCTCACTATTTAAAATAAGTCACATAATCAAGTATTATTTAACTTTTCATTGCGTTCTTTATGGACTGCTTAGGTTTACATTTCTTTATTTTTCTAACAAACGAACCGAAGAACAATTTTAAAAACTTTAATTTTGGGATTTATCACTATTTTAAGACAGCTTTAAATGCTCTTCAAGCTACTATGTTCCATCCGTTTTTAAAATGTTTGCTATTTTTCCACTTGTCTTAAAAATTTAAATATAAAATATACTTCTTTTCGAAAGTGTGAAAAGCCACTTTTTTAATTAAAATAAAACTGTCTAATTTTTAAACGCTCTCAATTTCAAAAGATGGCGAACTTTTTTTAATATAAAACTTTCTTATTCAACACCTGCTCTTTGGCAAGAATTTTATGGCCAAAATTTAATGCGTAGAAGACTAATGCGCCACTAAGGCTATAACAATCGAATTCTTCTTTGCATGTAACTGTAGGACTTCTTAGAATTAGGTGAAGGAAGATAATATACTTATTTCACTTTCTATACCAATATATTGGTCCAAGTAAAAGTAGTTTAAAACCTAGTTTGCTGTTCTATTCGATACTTAGAGACCGCAGTGTGCATGCAGTGTAATTGAAATCTAAAATTGGTCACTCACTCATTAATTTAATATTCCACCCAAAATATAATTGTAATTTTATTTATTTTAATTTTCAAAATGTTTATATTGAGTAACATACAAAAACCCAAAAACTGTTACTTGGTAGTTAGTACTTCACAGCAGTGTAGCTGATTTACTTCCTATTAATTAAAGTTAAATTTTAATATTCTCATGTTTATTCAGTACGTTCCATTTATTTATTTTTTTTTTTGAACTAGTTTAACAATATTTTTATTCTATTGATTTCACTTTTTTGGCCTTTTAAAAGTCTCTGAAATTCTGAGTTCTACAAAAAAAAAAAATAAATTTATTTAAGTCCTCCGCATTTAAATGCACGCATACTAATGCACTCTTTCACATGCAAACGAACACAAAATTTTGGCTCAATAATCGCAAATTTATTTCATTAGTTTTTTAATATGTTCAATGTAGGTAAATGAAAGCTTAAAAGTAGAAATATGCAAAATATGAAAATACATAGAAAATATATATATTTTTTCGAAAAAAAACCCTCTAACGGATATTTATTTCATACATACATACATACATAATAACTTACATATTGAATTATTTATATCGGTTTATAACGGAATGTGGAGAAAAACTTTTAATATTTTTTGTTCTTAAACAATATGCTTTTTTCATTTATTATCAATTACCAAATTTGTGTTTTGACAGGGAAAATGAATAGAAATATCCGCTGTATTTTAATGAAAAATGCAAAAAATTCACAAGATTTGTTTTTAGAAAGTTTGTCCAATATTTTATGGAAATTGAAAATTTGCTTAATGGGAAAGTCTTTTAAATTAAAATGCCTTGAGTCTCAGCATACCTTAAAAAATAAGTAGCAATATTTTAATAAGCTTTTTTAAAATTACGGTCAATTATACACTGCCGTATCCAAAATATTGGGGAGAAAACAATGTAACTGGGAGATTTTTCAAGGAAAATAAAAAAACGTCCAACAATAATTAAAAAATTTCAGGTTTGGTGAAAGCTTTGAACGGAGACATAATTGTGTGTCAGTGTGTAGCAAATGTTTACTTTCTTTACAAAAATATTATTTATTAATTTTTTAAAAGCTATTAATACAATTACATAATTAATTCTAACTTACGGAACCGAGCAATATTACCCTACTGCACACTGGGGCCTAAGGCTCTTTTTTCGATCAATTATTGATCCACTAACAAATTTTATTGGATCCATAATAAAAAAGTATATCTCCTCAGCTACAATAGTAAGTAGAATTAGTAAAAAGAATTATTAATTTATTTATAAGTAAAATATCACTGATAGTTCCTCAACGCACATTAGGATTCAATAGCCCACTATATGTTAAATATTTTCGAACAAACTACGAGATGGCAGATCCGTTAAGCAAATTGCTTTGTTGGTTTAATAAAATGTTTAACTTTATAGATTTTTCTTTGAATATTGATATTACTAAATGCAATATTATTTTAAGTTTAAACATGTAGCTGCATTAATAATAAGAAAAAAAGTTAAACTAAATATTTAATCTGTAAGGATTGTATCCATAGACTAAATTATAAAATAAATAAATAAACTTGATTTTTTATTCACGCACGTTCTTGCCTTATTGCTTGCAGTGGAATGAGGAATGCGTGAAATTTTTAAAATTACTCACGCATTTTTTTAAGTCAATATAATAAATACATATAATCACGAAAACGCAAGACTTTAACAATGACAACAACCAACAGCAATAAAAGTGGAGGTAGAAGTCGCGAAGCTCTTTTTGTTGGCAAAGTCAACTCGTGAGGAAACTACTAATTCGTGCCCAACTACAAAGCCGCGCTCAATGCTGCGCTCATTAACTTTTCTAAAAATGAATCCTTTTTAAATAGTGTTCGAAAATAAACAGTATATTAGTTAGCGTTCGGCTCACACAACCAAGAACGATATCTATTTTTTTTAAGCGATTGTGCAGAAGAACACAACGCTTAAACCAATCGTAACTATTTTTAAGAAAGAGCCGAACATTATATTGTGTTATGTACTTCGTTAAAAAAGAGGACAATTGTAGTGGTACTGTACACAAACATTATATTTAAATGTTCTATAAATTTCTTTTTTGAAATTGATAAAGAAATGAACAAACAAAACGAATAGATTTTGTGTGTATTGTGTATATGTTGTCCTTGTGTAAAATTTCTTTGCTGGCTTTTTGTTTCTGTAAAAAATTTTTTGGTTTGTTTTTAGGAAGCCAAAAGGGCGCGTAGCAGAACCGAAACAAACAAACACTAATGAGATGTCCCGAACATAATAAAGTTTGTGGTTTTCTTAAAAAAAGCGACCGGATTTAAATGTTCTTATCTTTTTGTTGCGTTGGAAAAGAACAGTATTATTTTGTGCTTGAGGATGACAAACAGGAAAACGTTATTTTTTAAAGATTTTCTACACAAACACTATAAGCGTTTGTGTTTTCCTGAAATCTACCGAACCTAACACTATCGAGCGATATTTAGTGTTTATTTTCGAACACTGCTTTAAAATAAAGTAGAAATCTCTGCTAAAGTGAGTACAATTAATAACTTTATGTTTACTTAAAGTGCGGATCCATTTTTTGCATTTTCCATGTAACCTTTAAAAATGAGCCAGACACTAACTAGATATCTGAACTTGGTGGTTGCATGGTTAGACTTATTACTTTTTCAAAATCACTTCGAATTGCGCAAAGTTCTAAGCTTTTTTTTTGTCATGTATTTTAATTTAAATGTTAATTTAAACACCCTTATCTATCGCAGGTAGAAGTGGGCAGCAGAGAATGACAAAAGTATCATTTTAAGTACTCTTTCAATATTACTGAGAAAACATATATGGACAATGTCCATTGGACATGCATGAGTAGAGATCAAAACCATACATGTTAAGTAATGATTAGATAATGCTAATGATTGCTAATTAACCTTCTTTTGTTAAATTCTGTAATTCATCAAACTAATTCTAAGTTCAACTAATTCAAATTAGATAATTGAAATTTTTATTCCAATGGTAAAACTAATTGCAATTAGTTGCCATTAGCAAAAAAAATTGGTTTACCTTTACAATTAGAAATCTAATTGACTTCTGCTAATGCAATTAGATATTCAATTAGGATATTTAATTTATTGTAATTCGAGCGAATTGAATATCTAATTGAATATCTAATTAGCAGAAGTCAATTAGATTTCTAATTTTAAAGGTAAACGAATTTTTTTTGCTAATGGCAACTAATTGCAATTAGTTTTATCATTGGAATAAAAATTTCAATGATCTAATGGGAATTAGTTGAACTTTTTCTAATTGTTTAATGAATTAGAGAATATAAACTAATTGCATCAATTGCTAATTCTAATTGGAATTTAACATGCATGATCAAAATCATACACATACCTATAACAAGTTGAACTTAAATATGTATAAGTATACGCTGCCAATGTGTATATCCATATTCATTATTCTTTTTGAATGTACATGCAGATATAAATACAATTTCTGTTAGCTATCTTCAATACCCATATACGTATGTGTATTAACGTTAGTATAACGTAAATTTACAGAGTGAGAGAGAGAGCAGAGATGGCAAATGCAATTTTAATAATTTTGGAACTAGGCAAACATTTTTTGTGGTGTTATTCAGAAAAATATCAAGATAATTTTAAAGCTTTTGAATTTTTTTGAAGATTTGAATAAGGCTGTAAGGTTATTTTATTAGGACAACGAGGGGCGGTTGGCGGCAATGTCTGCTTCTCCGAAATTATCTTACAGATCTTAATGAAATTTAAAACATAGATAGATCCATACTAATATGAACACACAAGCTACATATATTTAAAAAAAAATAGGACCACGAGGGAAGCTTGAGGGTATTTTCTTTCACAACTTATTAAAAAGATATGTTTGAATTTTAAATCTTTACAGATAGGCGTCCAAGCAAGCGCTAAATGTATTACGTAGCGGTTATACTTTTTCCTATTAGCACAACATACAAATCAATACTTACATGCATACATAAAAACAATATCTTCCATCTCGTGCCGTCTACCTATGCAATGTGTGTGTGACAGCGGCAAGTGCAAAAAAATTGTTCGGATGTGTAAATGTTTTTTACATGCAAAAATAAAAATATCTTAGAGCCACTTGTCTCTGCCACAAGCACATAGCATAGATAACCCTACAAGAAGACTACCGGTCATTTTACTAGTTATATGACCGGTAGTGTTGACCAATATATTGGTTAAAGTTTATATTTGTTTATGAAGAGCAAAATGAAAAACTAACCGAAACTCTTGTGTACATGTGATTTTGCCTCTCTTTCTAACTAATGAATTCCACTCGACTACGGCACATATATCTGTACTGCTTACTCTCCTGCATTTTATTAGTCAATGATAACCAAAATAGTGGTTAATGCTAACTAGTTAGTCATAACGTACATAGTGGTTAGCACTAACTAGTTATTTATAACGTTAAAATTGGTTAGTACTAGCCTTTATTAAATACACAATACATTTTTTTATTTTATTTTTTAATTAAATTTTTTATTGAAGAAATTATAATCAAATACATATGTACATAGGAAATAAGGCTTCAGAAAAGTATATACACGTATCGTTATTTCTGCGGCTGCTTTATGACGTTCCACTTCTTGCATGGGTCTGAAAATGGAGGTAAACGTGCGTGTGACCAATCAATTGTGACCACAAAATCAAGTTCTTACTTTTAAAGTTATCAGGATTTTAAATAACATTATTTGTTCCTTTATTTCCACCGGTAAATCGTAAACGATGATCCTGGTCAAATCCACCACCCACATGGCCGCTACCTGTTAGACGACCACTCCTTTGAAAACTACCGTTTTGTAAATGACTCCTGTTGTTTCCAGAGAATCTACCACCACGTCCTTTGAAACCGCCATCAGTACCTTACCACTAGCATTCTAGCAATTTTTTTAGCTCTACATTAATATTCCAATTATACAAATTATAGAATTGATTCACAATTCACACATTTTTACAAGCGTTTGACAAAAATATATTAAAAAATGTCTTTATTTATAAAATGTTAGTTGTTTCACTCAAAAATATATAACTGTTGCAAGTGTGTTAGTA
Organism: Pollenia labialis; assembly: GCA_949318255.1. Taxonomy (NCBI): domain Eukaryota; kingdom Metazoa; phylum Arthropoda; class Insecta; order Diptera; family Polleniidae; genus Pollenia; species Pollenia labialis. Next base: position 162,185,312 of record OX439140.1, read on the forward strand.
AAATTTTTTTTTTTTTAGTTTTGGTTATGTATTTCTTGTAGGGAAGTGACACCAGACAAAATATATGGGTTTTTATGTATGCATGTAACTATTGATTTGTATGTTGTGCTTATAAGAAAGAAAGAAACAATCATATGTATTTATAGCGTTTGCTTAAGATACATGTACACATGGTATTGTACATGTGTGTTACAATTGCTGTATAACAATTTTTTTTTAATATTCGATCATTAACGTACATGTAATTTGCCCCTCGTGGTCATAGTTAGCTTATATGTCTTTATTAATATGGATCTATCTTTATTAAAAATTTTATTAAGATCTATTGGATAGTTTTGGAGAGACATAAATTGCCCCATATCTCCGCTCGTTATCCTATTTTTTAAGAAATACATAGCTTAAGAGTCTATATAAATATGAATCTATCTATTTTTAAGATTTCATTAAAATCAGTCAGATAGCTTCGGAAAGCAGAAATTGCCCCTTCCCACCCCTTGTGGTCATATTTTTATTTATAAAAATGTATAGCTTATGTGTAGTTTTACATAGGTACTGCTGATTTTACGGACAAATTTATTTTATGTATCATAAATAATACGTACATAGTCCCATACCTGCCTAGTGATCAAAGCACATTTTTGTTCAAATTTTTTTTTTCATTTTTACACAGAAGTGCCAAAAATACTGAAGGTATTTTTTAAACATGCATATTTTATGTGTATGGCAGATAACCAAAACACATTAATGGGTATTGAATAACATCTGCATAATATTCATGTATTTTTGGCTACTGAATGTGGTTGCGTGAAGATATTACCGTGCATAAGTATAAGTAATAACCATACTTTTTGCAACGCACAACCATAGCTGTTCTAATTATTTGTGTTGTAAATATGTGTATACACAATAACGAAAAGCGTGGGTAAATACCTCTATATATTTTTCTTATGGGTACTTGTTGTCATTCTCTGGTGGGCAGGTATGACCACTTCAATTCATTTTCTGATAAAATGTGAATATTGAAAATGTGTTTTTGTATATGTTATATATTGTAAATCTGAACTTTACTTTACCTTTTACTATTTCTACAGAAATGGTTCTTTTAATCATAAGCATTCTTATTTTTTGTAAAATGTTTTAGCAACAGTTTACATACATAATTTATTATAATTGTGTAACAGCTGACTAACACGGTACAGTAAACTTGATTTTGAAGCTTTTTTAAGGCTTCATGTATAGCTTACTTTAAAAAGTTTAAATGTACCAAACTATCTATTATAGTCTTTAATATAAGCCCCAGTTTGAATTAAATTCATTTTATCTTTTTCTTTTACCTTCAAAAGGACGTTTCTATAAAAAAGAGAGTTTAAAAATACATAAATCTTATTTAAGCTAAATGTCAGCAATTCATAATGAGTTTCTATACAAACTATTTAGTATTCTCTTTTATTATTTTTTCCTAGTCGCTGCTACAAGAAATAGCAATTATACGAATTGAAAACAAAAAATAACAAGAAATGAAAAAAAAACTGAATAATTTGTTTTAACCATGAACATTTTTTCTTTTTTAACTCACCTTGTTACCATGTACTGTGTTGCAACAATGGTTGCTACGGCTGTTCCGGCTACACTTTCCATGGTTATTCTTGTTGTTAATGTATAAAATAAAAGCAGTGTTATTCTCTGTTTACAAAAACAAAACAACAATAAAAGATGCCATCCATGCATTGTGTAACATTGCGCTGGATACAAACCTCATGTATAAGTAGTAACCAGTATCCTGGTAGTTAAAAGCCTTAGTCTAACAGAATTGTGGGATTTAACCAAAACCATAAGATGTATCTTTGGGCTTCTGGGCACATTGTTTTAACTTCTTATTTGTTATGCAAATAATATAAATAGACACATACTTAAAACACACATTTGCTCATGCACATACACATTCATACACACAGAAAAAAATCATTGTAAAATCAATTAAAACGAGATTAATTTAACATTTTTTAATAATGATTTCGCTTTACTAGCGTCTCATGTTAATTTAGCATGATTTTACAATAAAACAAAAATTATTATTTGTTCAATTAAAAGAAAAATTGGAAACGATGTTGAATTAACATTTTATTCTTGTAAAATTTAAAGGATAATCATGTAAAAATTATATTTAAATGCTTTAAAAATTACAGTATAAAATGTAAAAATAACACGAATTTCAAGCTAAATCAACACGAACTTACTTTTAAATTTACTATTTAAACGTTTAGAATTAAAATGATGGTCATATTAAAATAACATGAAATTTCATGTTAATTTGAATTGATTTGTATATTAAAATTACGTTGAAGCTGGTTGATTTAGTAAAAAACAATTTATGTTGTATTATTTTATTTATTTATTTGTTTGTACAAACATTAGAATAACATAATTTTCAAAGTTGTTATTTTTATTTGAATTTAGTGTTAATTTTACAGTGGTTAATATTGTTTTTAAACGAACCAATGCAAATTTTACTTAAAAAACTTTAATTTTTATTACAAAAATACAATGTTAATAAGTTAACATTGACCAATGTCATTTTTACCTTGAAAAAAGTTAAAATTTATGTGCACAATTTTATTTTTACGTCAACATTTTAAAATTAACAATTTTTAATTTAAAATTAACATGTTTAACTGTCTTTTTTAAATGAAACAACGTTTATATTAAATAAATTTATTTTTTTTACAAAAATTTACAATGAGTTGAAATTTGTTCATGTTGATTTTTCATTGCGTTTTTTCTGTGTATATCGGATGGAGGTTACATAATAAGCAAAATTTTAACAGGACATAAAAAATATAATATAATATAAATATATACTAAGTATATTTCTTCCACAAAAAAATATCAAAAACATATACAAATGTACCTGTTTGTGGTTTAAAGCTGTATAGAATTGAGGAGAAATTTCTTATTCTTTAAAGCCATTTAAACCAAATTGTCATAGATTTTCTTTACGACAAAATTTTTTTTTTGTTGGGTAAACAGTAGCAAGTCAGAATAATAATATTATTTTTAAACTTAAAAAATAACTCATATCACTCATTTGCTGCAAAATACATTTCGAGATAAACGTATTTGAAGTTTTTGATATGAAAATCACGGCTCATTCTCTTTAAACGGGGAAAGTACAAAGAATATAAAGATGAATTTTATACACAACATAGCTAACATTTGAGTTTAAGTTCTTTTAATTGCAAATACAAATAAATGCACACACTAATTATAATTCAACTAAGAAAACTTTATTAAAATTAATTATTATGTTCAAAAAATGTATCCAATATTGTAAGTTACGAAGTGAACCGTTTAATGTCTCAAAACAAACTAAAACTAAACATGTATGAGTTAGCCTGTATTTATTGTTCACAACCCAACGTATTAGCAGGTTAGTAGATTCAAGAACCTTCTAGTCGATTCTAAAACATTGTGTTCGTATTATTTTAAATTCTACAATTAAATTATAACATACAAGATAACTTATAACTGGAACTATAAGTTTCTCTAAAATAATTCTGATATCTTAGCAATATGAAATAAATAGAAACAGTTTCCGTTTAATTGCAAATTACAAACATTTAATTTAAATATACGCACTTTAAATTAACTTCCTTAAATTTTGTTTTTCTTTTTAAATTAAGATACATTTTTTTCTCACCCAAACTTTTGTAAAAGCAGCTTTTTGCATAATGCTAATGAATTTGTTTACAAGTAAATATTTAAACTGTAAAAAATATTTTTGTGTGCAATAATAGGAAAAAATTAACGTCAACAGCAATAAGTAGAAAAAGAGGGTGAATGATTTATCCTGTCACTGCAGTACTTAAGCACTGACAAAGAATTTCATTTAAAAACATCTGTTAACAGTTAAAAAATGAAAGAGCAAAAGTTTAAGCAATTTTTTCCGTCTTTTTGTTTTACTCCTTCAGTCAGGTTTTGGCAACTAAATACGCGATTAAAAAAAGAAAAAATAGAAGTTAAAAATCAAGAAGAGAATCTTTAAATTTAAAGGATAAACATTGTTGGAAGGAAATCTGTGCAGTTTAAAATTATATGAAACACAGATCCTAATAAGTTAGCTTGATGTTTTAATACAATGAAATCAAAGAATAGGTTTATAAATAAGAAACTTTTAAACTTTTTAAACGGGTTGAATTAAACAAAAAAGTATTTCTATACACATGGTTTTTATGATTTTTGTAATATAAAATAGGCTGTTTTAACACTACAGGCTTTCAAAGTTGAAAACCTTGTATATTCAATTTGCAAGACGTCGAATTATTGATAGGACAGCCGTCTGCGTCATTATGAAGATTGCGGATTTCATTAGTACCTTGCTGTAATGAAATATGTCGCTTAGATGCAAGTAATTCGTTTTTGTACCGAATATTATTTAGATATCTGTATCAATATTGAAGGCGGGGGTTTATATGGGGACATTTTTTGATTTTAAATAAAAAGTTATTTGAGTTCCTCAATGTTTCACCATTATAAGGCGACTCTGCGCCCATAACCAAAAATAATTGGTGTCAAAAAATTATCAAATCGGTCCCTATAAAGAGATTTCCAGATCACATGTCAATGTTTGTTTTGTTAAGAAGATGGTCTAAATAGACCTTTAATCTTATCCATAAGCCCATACAAATGTCATCATTAAAATTTTTGCAATAAATTGTTTATGAAATATTTTAATATTATTTATTTTGTGAAGCATAAACAATTTCTTAATGAATCATAAAATCGTCTACGATATATACTAGTTCGCTTAATGTTTGTATATCGTTTGCTAACTAAACGGAAAAGCAAATAACTTTTAGGAAAAAATTAAAATATAAGTCCCAAAGATTTCTTAAGACGTATTATTTAGAATAAAATTATTTAAGTGCAAAAACAATTTTATATAATTTATAAAACCAAAAACTTAGAATCCTAAAACTCCTTAACGCAGATCAACCACATTTCATATTAATAATTCATTTTTTTACTTTATTTATACAGCAACATAAATAAATATCGCTTTTTTTAATGTAGTCGTCATGGATTCACCATCCACTCATATATTCTGTACATTTACATTCAAAAAGAAAAAGCGGAGCCAAGAACAAATGTAAATATGCAAGTAAATGTAAATATGTGTAGATATATGAAAATCTACAACTGTCGTTGGTTTAAACGAAAAATCTGTGCATTCCAAATAAAAAAAAAAAATCCAGAAAAATTGAACATGAAAATTAAATTTATCATTGTTTAATTTTAAATGACAACATGAATATTCATGAACATTATTACATAACAAATTCAGCGACATTTTAACAAAATAAAAGAACAAATCTAAAACCCAAAAAAAAAATCCACAAAAGAGGACAACTGAAAATTCAAAGGTAACCGAACTTTTACATAAATAAATTTGTGCTACGCCCACGTAACCAATTCTGCTCATATTTTGTCGGATGTTGAGTTCTGATAATCATGCTTCTTATACCTAATTTGGAAACTTTGGTTTCTGTAATTTTCTAGATATACAGATAAAAATGGGCAAATTAGAGGCAATCGTTGTGTGTTGCTCATATCTCAGACTGAATTTTAATAGCAAAAGTTAACGCAGCATATGTGACATGTGTACACATTTCGAAACATCTCGATTACTGTTAAACTCAATTGTACAAGATTTTAACTTTTGCATAGATATGAATTTTTCCCTTGAGTCTATGTATACACTGTGTCGATCGGATACAGATTTGTATTTTTAAGTTATTTCAAAATTCACCACTTCAATTCGCTTCAGTACAAATTTAAACATTTTTTTATAACCTGTAATAATAAAATTGCTATCGTCGGACAGACAATTAATAAATTAATAAATAACGACATATAGGCACTTCCAGAAAAAAAGTCTACTTATTGTAACGTAACGCCAGAAGTACAAATATCACGACACGTCAAAATGGAAATGCCCATATTTAGTGAAAACATCCGAATTTGAATTTTCATAAACAATTTTGTTTTGTCAATGACTTCATTATGTTTGTGACCTTATTGCGGTTTTAGTTGGTATGCTTGCACATATCGGTTTATTTTAAGATACCGGATGGCATCGTAAATGCAATGTTGCAGATCATCACTGAAACCGAATGCGTTGAAAAAGCATCAAAAATGAAACCAATGCAGAAATTTCGCAACCGTTTTGCAGTGAAGCCGGCTTACATTCAACTCAAGGCATTGCTTATAGAAAAGCTGTCTATGAATTTAATGCCTTTCAGTGTTGCGTTGCAACATCGAGTTTATGAAGTCAACCACTGTCCCGCTTTTGTTGTGTTAATAACTTTAGAAATTTCCAAATTACATTTGGCGGATTCACAAGGTTGTCATAAAGTTGTAAAGTCATATTACTTAAGCCATTATTTCTCGATACCTGAAAACGTCAACCAATTTGGTTGAAACTTTGCTCATATTCAGGTATGTGATGAAAAACGATTTTGAAAACAATACGATTTGATAACGATAATATTGTTTTTGGTATCGTTAAAAATGTAATTATAATACATTTTTCTCTGTTTTCCTGTATATATTCTTTTAAATTTCTTATTACTTATGTTAATTAAACTGTATTTGGATCAAAAAGTTAAGACTTTACTCCAGAAATTAATTTAAAAAACGTTCGAAATTCACCATACCTGCATAAAATAACATTAATGAATGGTTTTTTTGTTCTCTAAGGAAATGTTTATCAAAGCACATACCCCATTATTTAAGACAACCATAAATACATCTGTGCTTCGCAAGTATACAAGTAAAAAAGTATAGTCGGTCAAGCCCGACCATATGATAACCTTCACCACAGAATTTAAAAACACATCATGTTTATGTGTCCATATAAATATGGGCTTATATTTGTTTATAAGCTTCATTAAAATCAAAAGTTTGCGAGGGGCAGAAATGTTCCCCTACCTCCCTTTGTGGTCCTATTTTTGAAAAACTGTATCGCTTATGTGTCCACATAGATGTTGTTCTATCTATGTTTTAAATTTCATTAAAATCGGTTTAATAGTAACTGAGAGGAAGAAATTTTCCCCTATCTTCCCTCGTGGTACTACGATTCCTAACCTGTGTCCCAAATTTTATCAAATTATCTCCAAATTACGGGCTATACTTTGCGTACAAGGTTACATGGACAGCCAGCCAGCCTGCCATCCAGCCATCCGAACGGACATCGTTAGTTCAACTCAGAAAGTGATTCTGATTCGATCGGTATACTTTCAGGTGGTTTTAGTACCAATTTTTTAAGGTGTAACACAGATCAGCACAAATGCATAATACCTTCTCCACTATTGTGCTGTGGGTATAATTCAATAGAGAAATACGCCATACGTACAAGTCGTAATGTTAGGATACAGTTTTATTACAAACTTTTCAATAAATTTAGCTATATTTCGTTAAGAGCTCATCAAATATTGCCTTCAAAATGCTTAATCGTTTTTTGATTATCTCGATAGATCTAGTTCTCTATATACCCAGCGAATAAGCCGTAATGGTGTTAAATTATACGAGCTAGTTGGCCAGTTAACGGGTACATTTTGTAAATTGATTTCTTTGCAAAATTTATTGAATAATGTTCACCTTCAAATGCAAACAAGGCTTACACCCTGCAGTACAGTCTAAACTAAACAATTCTCTAGTTTTTAAATTTTTAGTTTATCGATATTAACTACATACTGTTTGGTCTACATTAGCCTGGTTTAGTTTATAAAAAAATGTTTCTTGCCCAGCAACATCGTGCTTAAAAAAAATACATGCAAAGCCTTCTAATTGAGGCACAATAAAGGTGTAGAGCAATGGCAATTTTTTATAAACGCCGTTCGTCTTTGGAATGGTGTGCCAAACTAACAACACACAAATAGCAACGCAAATCTTTTTAGGAAATTTTTATTTAAAACTTTCGCTTAGCTTAAACTAAAAATGTTCGTGATAAATTTATTAAATGCTTTTATATCTGTATTTTTTGTTTAATTTTTTAATATATCTATATATATAAAAAGAAGTGTACACTTTGATGTCACCACTAACTGCGGAATCGGGTGAACTAATTTCAACCAAAATTGCAGGGTACTTTGGGGATAGTCTGTAGATGGCTTATGTGAAGTTTGCACGAAATCGGCCCAGGGCCTATGAGGATATTGCATTTAGTTGTTCCTATATATTTCCATACAAATATCAACAAAATTCCTCCGAAACGGCTTGAACGATTTTTATGAAATTTTTTATGTGTATTTGTCAGGTATGAGAATGGGTCGCAAAGTATATTTTTGTTCGCTAGAGGACGCAAAATAGAGAAAGAGGGGAAAAGTTTCCCTCCATATACATATCGCTCATTTGCTGCAAGACCGGCATAAATCAAAAAATACAATTTTGGAGTAAGTGATGCAGAATTGTTCGCTATGTTCTTCTTTATATTGTTTATACAATTCATATTTATATCTTTTATACTTTCCCCATTTGAAGAGAATGTTACGTTACTTTTTCAAAGTGATTAAAGCAAATCAAAAATTTTATCTCGAAATTTTTTTTTTACTTATGCTGGTCTTGCAGCAAATGAGCGATATATTCTTAACTTATTAATCGATTTTCTTAAAGTTTTGCAGGCAAATAGTGTAACATTATTAAGGGCGTGAAATAGGCCAATAGGGGTAACATATCCCCCCCCCCCCAAACTTTTAAAGTAATCAATCGGTTTTCTTAAAATTTAGCATTCAGACACTGTAACATCTGATAGGAAAAAGGGCGTGAGATAGGGCTATGGCGGTAAAAGTTCCCCTTCCTTATATCTTCTTAACTAATGAACTAGTTGTCTTAAAATTTGCAGACACTGCAACATCTGAAATGAAATAAGGTGTGAAAAAAAAGCGCGAGGGGTAAAAGCTCCCCCTCCCTACATCTTCTTAACTAATCATCCGGTTTTCTTAAAATTTGCCTGCAGACTATGTAACATCTGAAAGAGAACAGGGCATGATATAGGGCAATAGGGATAAAAGCTCCCCCTCCATATATCTTCTGAACTAATCAACCGGTTTTCTTAAAATTTAGCAAGTAGACAATGTAACATCTGAAAGAGAACAGGGCATAAAATTGAGCAAAAGATGTAAAGGCTCTCGTCACTATATCTTATTAACTAATCAAAAAATTTTCTAGAAATTTGGAACATTTGAAAGGACCATAGCCTATAATTTTTATTATCTTCTTAACTAATCAACCGGCATGCAGACACTGTAACATCTGAAAGAAATAAATTATATGGCAAAACAACGTTTGCGGGTCAGCCAGTTGTATTAAATTTTTTATTTTTAATATAACTTGTAATATTACTTTTATTATATGTACTCTTTTTTTTATTTTAATGTTAAATGTTAACTATTAAAATCTTTTATATGGTAATCCTTATAAACCAATATAATCCTGTACTTTAATTATAAGACTTGTTCTTGTTGTGCAGGAAATCGATAAATAAATAAATAAATAAATATATAAAGGGAACACCGATTCTACCGTCTCAAGCTAAGCTCCAAACAGTTGGTTTTTCTTAGTCTTTTCGACAATTGCTTCAGGATTATTATCGTTTCAAATTTTGTTATTATGTTTATTGACATCGCCATTAAACAAAAAGTGTGCTTATTTTATTGATCGAAATTTTCAAGTGATGATTATGTCAAATCAAATCATGATTTTTTACCAAACATACTCTGCCATGAGTTCAATAACAGCTAAGCAAAACTAATCCCAAAACAAAAGAGAACTGTCAAATCGGTTGTCACAAGGCGGTGCTAACAACTTAACCTTCGCTTTACCAAAGGTTTTTATGTGCATGGTTTACCAATACCCACCCGGGTGGTACTGTACTTCTGTACGTATGTTTATATATGACAAACAAGTGTTCTTTTTTGTTTCAAATAAAGTGTTATAGCTTTTAATTCTTTCAAAGTGCAAAAAACTCATAATGTACATTGTGTGTGTAAATATTTTGTCTTTGGGGATTCCCCGAAAAGTGACGTTGAACGTTTGGTTAGCAATTTAGATTTATTATTCACAATTTAGTTGTTGTTCAAGATCGTTGACAAGTGGTTTAAAATTTGTTTCATATGAGCGGTGAAAATAATTTGCAATATCTTTCTGCGGCAGCAATTTCAAGGTCAGTATTTACATTCATATGTAGTAATATTATAAAGTATACAACAAAAAAAATCCTTACATATTATATATTATTAAAGACTATCTCATGAAGATAGAGAAGCATATTTCCTTCGGCTGATTGAAGCTGAATCAGATTTAGATGAAAATGATAATGTCAATGGAGCTGAAAATGATTGCGATTCTGATGCTGAACAAGAACAATGTGAAATTGAGGTAAACAAAGAAAGTGATTATTATGAATCGAGTGAGGATAGTGATGAATCGATTAACGAAAGGCCAACACCGTCTTGTGCGGACGGTTTGTATTATAACACTAAAGACAATGTGAAATGGTACAAGGAGACATTATTCGCGAAAACCTTTACATGGGTCCTAATCCAATCATAAAAAATATGTCCATTATTGATATATTCAATTCCATTATGAGCGATGCTGTCAAAGATTTAATTCGACGATTTTCAAACAAAAAGGGCGAAGCTGTGTACAACAAATGGAATTCTGAAAACCCACAGAATCAAAGAACTTGGAAACCAATTACAGATGAGGAGTTATTAGGATTTTTTGGAATTTTGCTTATAATGGGTGCCCATAATTCATCTAAGGAAACACTCACAGAGCTGTGGAGAAAAAATGCATATCCAATATATCGTGCAACCATGTCACGAAACAGGTTTGCGGAAATTTTAAGGTTTCTTCGCTTTGACTGGCAAGCCACAAGAGTAGACCGACAGGAAAAAGACAAAGCTGCTCCTATAAGGGATGTCTTCGAAATGGTGAATTCTAACTTAAGCGCTTATTATCGACCATACGAGTCTATAACCGTAGACGAGCAACTCTTTGGTTTTCGGGGCAGAACACGTTACACGCAATATATGCCTTCCAAGCCAGCTAAATATGGAATCAAAATCTGGTTGGCATGTGATTCTAAAACTTTTTATCCACTTCAAGGTCAAATATATACTGGGAAAATAAACAATGTAAGAGATGTGAATCAAGGCGAGCGTATAGTAAAAGAGTTGGTGGGCAAGTATAAAAACACCGGAAGAAATGTCACTATGGACAATTTTTTTACAACACTTTCATTAGCCAAACAGCTGGCCTCTTGGAAGTTATCCGTCGTAGGCACATTAAAAAAAACAAAAGATATGTTCCTGAAGAGTTCAAACCGTCCCGAGGACGCGAAGTTGAAAACACAACAAAAAGAAATTTGAAAATGCATTTCAATTGCAACAGAATAAGAGTTTCTGTCAGTTGTGTAATCATCTTTTAGAATCAGTGTTTCTAATGAAAAATTCTAGGTATTGTTTTCTATGAGCTACAAAGTGCTGTTTTGGGTATTGAAATATAATTAGGAATTGCTTGTCTATTGCTTTGATCGTAAACATAAACGGAATTTATTTTCCAGCCTTTTCTTCTGTTTATTCGCTAAGCAATTTCAGCATTATTTTTTTTTAACAAATAACAAAAGCATTTTTTGTGTTAAACATTTTTATTGAACTTGAAATATTATTAATTAACTTTGAAGCTCAATTAGTTCCTTGAACTTTAACGATTTCCTGTCATATTTCCACAATCCTGAAAGGTTACCCTTCATTTTGGTACATTAAGGTTACTCTTCGTCGAATCGACGAACTTTAAAAAAAAAATTCTTGCTGATAGATTTTTTAAGTAAAAGATCAACAAAATATTTTTTAAATAAGCATTTTATTAAAAAAATAAACTAAACAAAAAAAAAATTAAAGGTTCTTTATGAATCTTGAAATTTTTTTGTGTGTTCAAATGAATTATTTTTATAAAGCTTTTGTCATCAGCTAACGTTGTTGAAAAAAGAGCGTAATTCGAAAATCTTAAAAGTGCAAAAGTTGTTTCAGATTTTAGCCGGTTTCAAAACAGTGTTTACCAGGGCTGCCAGATATATTTGTGAGGAAATCGTCAATTTCCTGAGAAAAAATTAACAATCGTCTTTCACGTTTCATAAAAACGTCCAAAAATTGGACAACTTAATATTTAGTTTTTTTAAACAGTTTTTGTTTGGTTTTTATAAAAAAAAAACATTCAAACAAAAACATAATAACTTCATAGCCAGCTAGCATTTTCAATCGTGTAAGAGATACTGGGAGTCTCATACAGAGCGTCTTTGAGATTCCTGCATAGCACAGTGAAAGACGCATCTTAAATCGTTGTGGGAATCGTATAAGACGTGGGTAAAGATTATCTACGAGTCTTTAATGTCAAGAATCGTATCCCTGTAAAAAATCGAGCTTACTGTTAAGCAGTTTTGTAAGGGAGAGAAGCACAATACCCCCTTAAAAACATGCTTACAAGAGTCATGATTTTAATATGGGATATTCCCACTTGAAAGCACTACTTTTGTCCTCTCTGCTAAAAAAAACCGTTTGATTACTAATTGCGTTATAAAAAAAAATTAATTTCTATGTTCGGTAATATTTCGGGAATGATCGTAAACACATTAGAAATTCAGTGCAATACAACCTGCTTCGATGTTAGTCTAAATTTACACGTTTCATCTTTTGATGCTTAACTTCTTTCAATTCCCTTTTAAAGATGCAAATATAATCACACGCAGCAATCGGTTTCAACTTTTTTCGGCTTAAAACAACAACAATTTTAATAACAGCGAATCAAAGAAAAAAAAAATTACATGCAGCAATCGTTGTGCATATACTAACGAATAAAAACACAAAGCGTACTGACCGAGTGCAGGTATCTCCATACTGACCCCCTTTCTTCTTTCTTCCCTCACCAAAAACATAAGAGTTGAGCATCAAAAGATGAAACGAGTGAAAGCAGACTAAGGGAATAACAGAAGCACATAAAACATTGTTCGTGAATTTTTTCTTTAAAATGATTTTAATTATTCACTTACAACCTGCTTACTTATAAGGGATAATGCAAAGTTATTCAATCAATAAATTAAAAATTTACTTAAATGGTATTCGCTTCTATGCTGCTTCTTAGTAGTGTGTAATAGGCAGCGCATATATCAGCGCATATGTAGTTTTCATGCTTCCAGAAACATTAAATTTTTTTAACTGGGATGAGACTCATGTAGATATTATCTTACAACTAGTGAAAATACGATTTATAGAGAGTCGTAGAAAATTCATTCGCTGATGGTTTAACGAAAGATAAACAAAGTGTAACATTGTTGTTTTTGTATTCTGAAAATAATAATTTAAAGACTTGCATATTACAGCCGTACCTAAACAAAATAGAGCGGTCTCAACGCTTTGCAATTGGAAAAGCCGATTTTGACAGCTCGTTTAATAGTGAAGTTTGCCGCTTTTGTTTATTAATAATGGTAATTTAGCTATTTTTGATCAATCTAGCGTGTTTATCTCTAATTTTATTTATAACTTGTGGTTTTTATTAAACAATAAAGCTACCACTTCTCTTCGTGACACAACGTTGACGCTCTTGCTTTGGTATGGCATATCAGCGTTAATGCTAATCGAATTGTGTATTCGAGTTGTGTCCTTCAAGTTGGGCTAAAAAAGGGCAACAAGAAAAAGAAAGACAAAAATGAAGAACCAAAAAATGAAAAATTCTTGACAAACATACGGAAAAAACAGAAGTAAAGAAAAAAATGTAAAATCAATTAAAATGGATAATCATTCAAAAAAGCAAATTTCGATCTACCAAAGGTTAAAATACAAATTTGGTTTAAGAATTGATGTTTGACTATTGACGTCAGCAGTCGTCGATGGCTGCGAGTGTAAGACGGAAAATCCGTCTGAGCAGATCAAGTGGTTGCGATCAAAACATGTCATGGTAACCTGCCGGCCAGGGTTCAAGCCCCGGCCACGGTCAAGAATGAAAGATTATCAATAACAATTTTAATTAATTTTCATGTTGTAAAATTCCTTTCTTCATACAAATTATTTAATCAAAATTAAATTTGATGAACTTGTTCCGAATTAAAAATATTAAAAATTTGGATTAAAAACCATAAATAGTTCAACAAAATAACCACAACACTAATTTAAATTTTTTTTATAGATAGTCCAATAATAAAAATTAAGCAAAATTATTTTTTGAAAAGTATCTGTAATTATCTTAAATACTTTTTAAATTTGTATTCGAACGAGTAGTTCTTCTTATTATCAAATAACAAATGAAAACAAGCTGAAAGAAAAAATTTTAACCAAAAATAAAAGATGTTCACGTATCTATTATCGCACATATTTCATGATTAATATATTTAATTTTAAACTGAACGTATGATGTATTAAAAATTCCTTCGAATCATATTCATCATTCGTCAAGTTGTATTTTAACAGCACGGTTTACAATCTAAAGCGGCACATACACTTGCAATAAAATTGATCAATTTTAAGTATTGTACAATTAAATCGCCAATGTGTATGTGATATTCGAAGGTGGCACAATAAAACTCTTGATTGTTATTGCAAAACGAAAAGAAAGAGATCTGTGTTGGCGACATTGAACAATGATGTTAATGTTATTCCTATAGGTTATGTTCACATTTTTATTGAATGAATTAAACCATTGTGCGACTTATTGTATAATATAGGGCAAAATGGAAATAATATGCCGAATATCATAGACAATAATATTGCAAGTATATGGGCCGCTTAAGAAGAGAGAAGAAAATATCTTACAAAATCAAAAGAATAATGAAATAATTACTTTAAAACAAAACAATAAAATGCATGGAAATACTACAACAACTACGAAAATGATAATGAAATTGAACAACTGTTTCACCACATTGTTGTTCATACTGGATCAATGACAAAACAACAAGAACAACTAAAAAATGCCAACACACTGGTTGAGTCATTAATCACCGTATAGTTTTAATATTTTTTCGATGGTTTTTCTTTCTTAAAAACTGAAAAGCAAGGGGAGATCCGTACAGAGTAAAGTACATTATCCCTTGGGGCCAAAAAGAGAAGGTCTGCTAGGGATTTAGGACACTAGAGAGAGAGAGAGAGGAAAATAAACTTCTGTCTATGTCGGTGTGTGTTTTATTGTTATTGTAAAACAGAAAACATTCACATACATAAATCAATACATTTTTTTATACTTTAGCATTCTTGTAAAAAAAACTGTTGACATTATTAGTTTTTCTCACTTAATCCAAAACAAACAGACAGTTTGTTTTGCTTCTCTATACACTCACGAATATGTTTATACAAGCTTTTCATTTGCAGTCTTAAGGTCAAATAATATTAACTGTTTTAGTACATCTCTGTGTTTTAGTTTATATGTATTTTCTGTTTATTTTAACAAAAAAAAAATGATGAGTTTTTGTAGTTTTTTTTTGTTCTGCTTTAAATTTTTAATGCTCTACAAGTTGAATAAAACTTTTTATTCAGGTTCTTAAACTATTTCTTGGCAAACAAAATTTTTTAGTTCAAATTCATAAATTTTAAATATGTTTAAGGTTTTAGTTGCCAAAAATGTCAACATTTATCAATGCAAAACTTTAACAAAACAGGACTTAATTTCTTAAAATTATTTTTTCATTATTTGAAACGTTTCAACATGTTAAAAGATTTTTTTTAAATTTATTTATAAAAAGAAAATACTTAAAATAAATTTAAAAATATATATGAAAAAACCTGTTAAAAGTAAAAAACCATTATAATATAAAGTTAAGATATTGCAACAAAATCGTTTTTACTTCCTAAGTAATTCATGTTGAAAACACCTTTCAGCTTTAACATTAAAACGGACGGATGGATGGCGTCCAAAGAAGTTGCGAAAATATAAGAAACTAAATAAAACTTACACAAATAACTTAATAAAGGACTTGGCAAATGACAACCAAGTTGCTAGAGGCCAAAAAATAGTTTTTTGTTTAAAACCTAAATGTGGAATTAGAGACGCTCGTAAATTGTTAAGAAATTATTTTTTTAATGCAACATATGAATATTTATTTTTTTTATTGGATAATTTCATGTTAACGCGTAATTTCTTAAGCACAATTCACATTACTCATACGCATAGTACGAATTTGTTTCATATTTATAACAGGTTGCGGTGAAGTTGTTTGTGTTTGCATTCCCTTTTAACCCTTTGACGACCATAGGCATACATACTTGCAAAGGGGATTTTGCATCATATCGATCCCTTTGCGCGAAATTATCGTATATGCCAATTTTATTAAAATTGAGTATTTGATGCAATCTTGCTCTATATTCAAAGAGACGTCACCTGACAAAATATTGTAAGCGAATTCCACTTCGTTGCTCCAAAAATTTAATGTATTTTTTTCATTTTGATATTGCAAGCGAACGCAGAGAAAAGTAGAAAAATGGCTGTCCTGTAAAATTTGGTTTTTGTAACATACGATAATTTCGCGCAAAGGGGTCGATATAATAATCTTATCATATTAATTGAGCATATATTTTCAGAACAGGTTTGTAGCGGAGGGTTGGGGCTAAAAAAGGGGTTGGTAATAAGGGCCTACATGGCCCCGTTTGTTCGAAAGAAGGCCTCAAAGTTGGCCAAAAAGTCGCCTTACTCCAGCAAAGGAATTAATTAATGACTTCTGTTCAAGAGCGCGCAGATTCCCGGAAGCAACGAGAACTGGAGCTATCTCTCTAAAAAATTAAACGATGCCTTCGCTGTGCCATTTATGGCAAATATAGCCTCACAAATGTATTTTGTACTTTATGCAATGTATTCCTCTGATTTACATCACGTGACTGTTTTGATGAATACCACGTATAGGACTTATCTTAAATTTTTAGTAGTTTAAAAATTGCTTTTTAAATAGTTTAAATAAATAAAAAATTACTGTTTATTTTTATTTCAGCTCTAGGCCTGTCGAAAGGCTCAGCTAGTCTTTACTTTCTGTTCTGTTACGAATCAGCTGATTTGTTTTGTTATTAAAAAACCTGTGAAATTGATTAATTTTTGTGTTCTGTTGCGGTTCAGTTTGTTAAAATCAAAAATTTGTTAAGTAATTGTAAGTGACAGCAAAATAAATAATAAAAAATACATATTTTTATTGAAAAAAACTATTTTTTGATTTTAAAAAATCATAAAATTTAATTTCTTCAAATTTATGTGCTTTAAACTTATGAAATAAAACAATGGACGGTGCAAAACTAATAAATTTGTCATAAATGGCTGATAAGTTGCTACAGAAAATGTTACTATTACAATTCCGAAACAGAACAGCACGGAACAGAACGGAAACAGAAAGTAAAGACTAATTCTGCCATAATATTAAATAATTAATTTTCAATACTTCGCTAACCTTCAGGAAATTTTATTTCTATCAAAAAAAATAACAAAGTTATGAAAAAAATTTTCGTCATAAATTAAATTCAAAAACCTATACTTATACATACTTTTCGATTAAATTTTTTGGATAAAAAATTATCTTTCAGCCCACATGCAACTATATTTGCCAAACAAAATGAGGGGCAAGAGGAGGACCGGTGGGGCCTTTATTTTTTTGAGGTAATTATTATTGGGCCATATATTATGAAAATAAGAAAAAATAAAAAATCGCTTCGGCAGAAAAAGTCCGGTCCTCATAGGGGTAAGAAATATATCAAGGGCCTATGTTCAAAAGCCTCTATCCTTTATTTTCACGAAAATAACTTTTTTATGGTAAAATGTTCAGTAAACCAACCCTCATCTATGGTGTGATTTTAATAAAAAACATATTTTTTTTTTCTGTTTTATTTGCATTTTTATATTATCTCAATCTTACACAATTAATTTTTCTGAATACAAAACCCTCTATCTTTTCTAAAAATTAATTTTAAAATATTTTTTGGAATAATTTGTTTTTTTTTTAGTTTATTCATAAGATTTTATTTAAAAACTTTTGTAATAGTTCAAAGTGGCTGATCTTGTTATTGATGATATTAAGTGCGAACAGAAAAATAAGGATGCTTTTAATTCCTAACAACTTAAAGCAGTCGATTATCTATCATCAAATGAAGATGGTCGGATATCAGGTATGTTGGCACATAACAAATTAAAATATCAATAAAACAAAAATCATATCTACCCAGGTTCCGAAGACCAAAAAATCAACAATAATCTGGTCGTTTGCAAAAGAACTAAGCGGAAACATAATCCAATATAAAATTTCCGAAAGGAAAACTCAGAAAAACGAATGAAAGGCCAAAAATATTTAGGATTTTCTACCACTGATGGAGTTTACATACCAAATTCAAAAAAACCACCAAGAAAAATGGGAGTTTCGTGTTCATCATTATTTTGCGAAAAAAGCCAATTAAGAAACTGCCAAAAATTTGATCATGAAACCAGAAGTTATATTTTTAAAATGTTTTGGGATATGACCTGGGAAGCTAAGCAAGTGTTTGTTAAAAGCCACGTCGTACGCAAAGCCAAACAAAATTGTTGAGTTGAGAGTTCCAAGAAACAGAATAGAATAGAATAGAATAGAATTGAATAGAATAGAATAGAATAGAATAGAATAGAATAGAATAGAATAGAATAGAATAGAATAGAATAGAATAGAATAGAATAGAATAGAATAGAATAGAATAGAATAGAATAGAATAGAATAGAATAGAATAGAATAGAATAGAATAGAATAGAATAGAATAGAATAGAATAGAATAGAATAGAATAGAATAGAATAGAATAGAATAGAATAGAATAGAATAGAATAGAATAGAATAGAATAGAATAGAATAGAATAGAATAGAATAGAATAGAATAGAATAGAATAGAATAGAATAGAATAGAATAGAATAGAATAGAATAGAATAGAATAGAATAGAATAGAATAGAATAGAATAGAATAGAATAGAATAGAATAGAATAGAATAGAATAGAATAGAATAGAATAGAATAGAATAGAATAGAATAGAATAGAATAGAATAGAATAGAATAGAATAGAATAGAATAGAATAGAATAGAATAGAATAGAATAGAATAGAATAGAATAGAATAGAATAGAATAGAATAGAATAGAATAGAATAGAATAGAATAGAATAGAATAGAATAGAATAGAATAGAATAGAATAGAATAGAATAGAATAGAATAGAATAGAATAGAATAGAATAGAATAGAATAGAATAGAATAGAATAGAATAGAATAGAATAGAATAGAATAGAATAGAATAGAATAGAATAGAATAGAATAGAATAGAATAGAATAGAATAGAATAGAATAGAATAGAATAGAATAGAATAGAATAGAATAGAATAGAATAGAATAGAATAGAATAGAATAGAATAGAATAGAATAGAATAGAATAGAATAGAATAGAATAGAATAGAATAGAATAGAATAGAATAGAATAGAATAGAATAGAATAGAATAGAATAGAATAGAATAGAATAGAATAGAATAGAATAGAATAGAATAGAATAGAATAGAATAGAATAGAATAGAATAGAATAGAATAGAATAGAATAGAATAGAATAGAATAGAATAGAATAGAATAGAATAGAATAGAATAGAATAGAATAGAATAGAATAGAATAGAATAGAATAGAATAGAATAGAATGTTCTTTAACCTTCAACAAGAAATCTCTGCAGGTATGTCGTTTAATGTTTCTTTCCCCTCGATCATTAAAGGTTGATATGGTAAAAGGTTGTTTAAAAGTAAAATAACCTAAAATTTCATCATTTGATACTAAAAGATCTGAAAATACAATATATCTAAAAGAATATTTTGAGCAGTAAGATAAAATGAAAAGCCACTACTGTCGTAAGGATACAAACAAAATATAAATCGCAGCAACATTAAAAACCAAAGCAGATTTATATAAAGATTACTGCTCAAAAAAAAATTTCAAGGCCGTTTCTAGTTTTTCATTATCTAAATCTTTTGAGGAGGAGAATTTGGCTTTATTTATGCCTCGCAAAGACCAGTGCGATCTCTGTGTCGGATTTAAAGACCCAAATACAGTGATCAAAGTACTCATCAAGATATGACGGCGAATATTACGTCCAGCCACGTATAGGTTGAAATCGCCGGCTGAACAAGCATTTGACAAGTGTATTTTGGCCCTTAAGGCACAATACAAATCAGCTGATGAATATAATCAACACATTTAAAAAAAATCGTGCACAGTATGAAAGAAGTATTGATAAAATTACAGCTGAGAATGGTGTGCGTCACGTTTTTACAATCGACGCTCAAGCAGTAAAACTGTGTCCCAATATTAATGCAATAGCAATTTATTTTAAGCAACGCCTTCAGGTACACAATTTTACTATTTATAGGTAATATAGGTAATCAGTGCACAAACTGTTGGTGGAGCAAAATCAATGGTGAGTTGTCCGCGTCGGAATTTGTTTCCTGTATTATTCATCATTTAAAACCGTATTGATTATCAGATTCATTGCCAATTGCAATTTTCTCGGATGGTTGTGGCTACAAAAATCATAACAATTATTTATATAATGCTCTATCCAGTTTTGCTGCTGAAAATAGTACAGTTATTGAACTGAAGTTCTTAGAGAAGGCCATACGCAAATGGAGTGCAATAGTGCCCATGCTGAGATAGGGATTAAGTTGAAAAATCTATCTATACACTTGCCAATCGATATCGTTTGAATTTCTAGAGAAGCCAGAAGTACTGTTAAAATTAACAATGAGATCGTGAAAAATGCAGAATATTTAAATTTTGATTTCTTTAATAATTACAGTGATGACAACCTTTTGCGTTTTTTTCAATTAGACGAGGTCGAGTAAAGAACGATCCTACTGTGTCAAATTTAAGATCTCTTGGTAACGTAAAATATGAATTAAATTTTGATACAGATCACATTGATCTACCTGTTCGAATTAATTCTTATACAGAACATATTGAACCAAAACCTCTATATTCTGCTCCACTTTAAATTCAACCAAATAACTGAAAGAATTTGCAAGATTTGAAGAACGTTATACCACCGGAATACCATTATTTTTACGATCATTTACACCAATCAAACTCCAAACAAACTTAAACAAGCAAAAACAAAAAAAAAATTGTTCCTATTACTTTTTGTTAGCTTTATCATAAATAAATCACGTTAAACACTGACAAATGGCATAAATAAAATCAAAATAATTTATTTTTATTAAAATGCATACATACATTTTGAATATTTTTGAGATGCAAAACCCTACAAGCCCAAGAATTTTTTTCGAATAAAATGAACTCAGTTTGTATTTGTATGGCAAACGCTTTTTTGCACTCAATTATTAACTTTAATTGTCTAATTTAAGATAATACCAATCCACATGAGATCCAATAACGTGTAACGCATCCCGAAGAAAGGACGGCCATGATTGGATCATATGAACTCCAATAACATGTGGTTTAACAGGACTGAGGATACTGGGATTGAAAAAGTTGAACCTGATAGACCTTGTGGGTTTTTCCTAAGTCGGAGGACTGTGCAAAAAGCAACAAACTATTTCGGCCTTCAAAGCCAACATAACCCAGCGGCCAAATTTAGCCTTAATTATGCGCCGGCGCACACTGGGGTATTTTGTACCAAAACTGTGGATTAATTCCGAGGCCTCTCAAACTAATAATATGTTTTGTTTAGAACACCTCAAAATAAGCCGAAAAATTTTTATAAAAATTATCGATAACTCGTTTAGTTATCGAGATATCTGGAGTTGAAGTTTAAAAAAATCGATTACTTTTTACCGTTTTATTTTCTTAGAGAATACCTCAAAATAAACCGAAAAAATTAAGTAAGAATTATCGATAACTCGCTTTGTTATCGAGATATCTGACTTTGAAGTTTTAAACAAATCGATAACTTTTCAGCGTTTTACTGGATCAGATAATTTTGTTTTGTCGAACTTCTTAAATTAGGCGGAAAACTAAAATGAAGTTATCGATAACTCGCTTAGTTAGCAAGATATCGATGATACAGGTTTTTCTGTATAATACCCTAAAATATGCAGAAAAAATAAAATTTTGCGATAATTCGACTATTTATTATATTAAATAAAAAAAACATTTCATTATAAATTTCAGTACAATCAATTAATTATGAATCATCAATTCTATCATCGTCATCATCTTCCTCGTCGGAATCACTGCCATGAGCACTATTATTGTCTCTGGCCAAATTTAAGGATGGAGATTGTAACATATCCACAGCCGTTTTTGGTAGGCTATGTAATTTTTTTCAGGCAATTTTCTCCTGCTTGATATTCTTGGGTCAGAAGTAATCAAAAGTCAAAATTTTTTTAAAAAATTTTAAAGTTATTAACATTTCCCCAGGCCATTAACACTTGAACAAGAAATGCAGGCACAAAATTAACATATTTTGCAAAATATTTGAATAAGAGCTAATTTTTACTAAAAATATACAATTATTTACTAGTATAGGAGTTTTTTTGTAGAACAAAAATAAAGTTTGGCCTTGATGTGCTCCGTACTCTACATTTGTAGCATGTTTGCAGAAAAAGGTCAATAAAAAAAATTCCACAGCAGGGTTCGACATTTTCAGTAGCTTCCTTAAAATTAATTTTAAGCACCCCCAGACCCTACTTTTCAAAATGGCCTGGCCGGTAGTCTATGAATGTGGACATAAAAACACATTTTGGGTAGTTTTCAATACAAATACATATTTGCGTAAATTAACAATCCCGAGCACATAAAGGTTATGCTGTTAAATAAAAATTATGTAAAGTAATACACATTTTTAGTTTATTCATGGGTGCAGTTCATTTGGCAAAGCTAGGCAAAAGTAGTTAAATATCAGAGATTCCTCTGAGATCCCCGTTCTGCCAAAATCCACACCCTGTTATTAACAACATTTTGTGTAAATGTGCTGAATTCAAAATTCGTACTTTTGATAAACTAAAATTCCTATGAGCTTTTCACTGGTTACTTAGGCCAGATTATCAGGAAACTTTTTCCAAAGATGTAAGAATAACTCAAGATATTATACGAATAAAACGGTTAAACGAATAATAATTTGATTGTAACGATATTAAAGCTTAAACAAAAACAATAAACAGTGAGTTTATCTATTCTTACAGTCCGATTTGTTGGTTTTTTTTAACTCCAAATGTAGTTGTAAGTGTGTATATTTTTAAGAAACCGATTGCTGATCTGCGAAATATGCCCCTTAATTCAAATAAAGAATTTTTCCAAAAATCTTGCATATTGCGGCCAACCTTTTTTATGTAAAAAGCTTGTCCCTGTTATTGCATTTCCTGCTTTTTCTATACATATTTTTAATTTATAAACAAAATAAATTAGCAGATTTTTTGATTTAATGACTGGATACCAAATATCAAAACTGAATTTTACTCCTCTTTAGTATTGATACGACTCAAAACAAATTGGTGAGTAAAATTCAAATTAAATTAGCTGGATAAATATACAAACTTAGGAGCATATCGTTAATACAACAAGCATACCAAAAATTACAGTTAATCACAAATTTAAAACAATTGCACTTTCTTTGAGTAAATAAAAAAATATGAGATTTTTGTAAAGGAGGATAGGATAGGCTCTATCAAAAGTTTTACTCCTCATTGTAAATTTCAACACATAAAAGAGCATTTACCTGTGTTTGGGTATTTGTGATATAACCAAATATTGGTGATATTGTCCCTGATTATAAGATTAATTTCCCATATGGATATGTTGCCATGTTCATCTGTCATTGTTTAAATTTTGAATAATTTAATCTGCTTCAGTAGTGAGCAAATCATTACTCCTTTAGATTATTGTTTACGATTGTGTCTCTGCATATAGTTTACTTTATGTAAATGAGTAACTATGTATATCACTATCTGTGCGTTGTGTTTGATTGACAAGTGAAACTAACGGATGTAGTTTATATGAAGAGATAAATACACTCACATATCCAAAACAGGATCACACCTATCCACACAAGTAAAACAAGATAAATTGAATTGTTAAATTGTGCCGCTTGTATTTATTAATGTGTTCATATTTAAACAAATTTTAGCATAAAATAAGAAAAAGTAACACACGGCAAAGCTAATTTTCACTGCAAGGAAAGCAATAAAATATTGTAACTTGATTAAAATTAATGTCTTTTTCATCAAATAGTTTTACAGAAAGGACTTCTTTACATATAAAGACTTAAAAGAGGGTTTTTAAATGCTGCAAAAGTAAAAGAAACAAGAGTTTATTTTTTGCTAAAAATTTCCATTAATTTTTAACATTGAGAAAATATATCGCTAATTTTTCTTGAATTCATAGGAATAAATTAGTAAATAGATTTAATTCTGAATTAAAGCCGCTTTTCTGAAAATTTGCTTTCTTACTGTTTCACATTGAAAAATTCAGACACCTGATTATGTCTGCATCTGCTGCCGTAGCTTTTTGTCGCTATAATTGTCTTGATATTTTAGAAGTAACGACAAAAGTGGACTAAATGCACATTAAGAAAACAAATTTTTTTTCTAAAAAACAGGTTCAAAATAAAAAAAGCAACTTAAACAAAATGTTACTTAAAGAAATTTACTTTTTCTAATAGATGTTCTTCTCATAGAGAGTATATTCTTTTACACTAAGCGGAAAAACGTGCTAAAATCAAGATTTTACGTTCAAAATCAATTTATGTCAATCTAAATAGTCTGTTAAAAGCGAAATTTCTAAATTCAAGAACAAAATCTTAATTTTTTTTTAAATGGAATTCAAGATTGTATTCTTGAATAAATTCTCATCTTAAGATCGAATTCAAGATTTTGTTCTTATTAGAAATCTTAAATCAAGAAATAATTCTTAATAAAATTCTTCTTTTAAGATCGATTTTAAGAATGAATTCTTGAAAATAGTCTTGATGGTTATCCGAATTCAAATGTAAAAATAAAACACAGGTTTTTATTTTTTTAAATTTGTATTTATTTTAATATTAACATATGTATACTTATGTATTAGTAAAAGGAAACCGCAATGATAATGTAATACCTTTTTGGAAAACGTATTTTTTTTATAGAAAATAGTTACTTTTTCGAAAATTTAACTGTTTAAAAAAAGTAAATTTTTAAATATATTGCCTTTTCAGAAAAAGTATTTTTTCAAAAAAAGAATCTTTTCGGAAAATGCGGCTTTTAGAATAAAGAACCATTTTAGACAAATTATATCTGTATATGTTGGGAAAAATTTTTGTCTTTCAATAAAAAAATTAATAAATAAACAAGTAAGAGTGCTATATTCGGCTGTGCCGAATCTTATATACCCTTCACCATGGTGCAATCAGAACAAACAATTTTGTGAACACTATTCTTAAGATATAAATAATTATATTTTGTGCCACGCCCACTTATCCAAACCGTCCACAATTTGTCGGATCTTGTGATTTAATAACCAATTTTTTGGAAAATATGTTCTACTAAAAATTGCCGATATTTTGGTATATAAGTCATTTCCATAGGCAGCCATAAAATTTAGGTTTTTATACAATTTTTATTTTTTTTTGTACGGGAGGTACCACGCCCACTTCTCCAATCCCGCCCACATTTTGTAGGATGGTGTGTATTGACAACCTTAATGTGTATACCTAATTTGGGAACTTTGGCTATTGCCGTTCCCCAGATATACAGCAAAAAGTAATAAAAATACAACAACCACAAGGGATTTTTGGAAAAAATTAGAGGCAGTCGTAGTTTTTGCTCATATCTCGGCCATTTTTGGACCGATTTGGCCAAAATTTCAATATCAAGCAATGGCAGACTATATATGTAGCCGCTATCATGTCTGGAGTCTCCGGAAAACACATTTCAAGCGTAAGACGGACAGACGGACATCGTTAGATCAACTTCTCTCGTCATAAGGACCCAAAATATATATACTTTATAGGGTCTACGATTAATATTGTAGAAATTACAAACGGAATGACTACCTTCGGTGAAGGGTATAAAAAAATTTAAGAAAGTGTAAATTTTTAGAAAACAATACCTTTTTATATAAAAGCACATTTTAAGAAAAAGTAAATTTTTAGATATTTATTTTAAGAAAAAGTAAAATTTCTCAACAAAAAAAAAATTAGTTTTAAATTTAAGTTAGACGATTCACTTTTGCACTCGCGTTCTTAAAACAGGCAATATGTATTATTTAAAAAAAAATTAACTTTATTAAATATTTTTTAGGAATCTAATATCTGTCTCCCAGTGATTAAATATAAAAGCAATTTACATCCATTACGAGTAATTTCTTAATTTTTGTATTATATAATTATAGATTATGGTTTACAACTTTGCTATATTGCGGTGAACAAAAACATAACAAAAATTACAACGGATCACAACCAGTTGTCTTAAACCGTAATAGGGGCCTATTAATACTTATCGTTTCTTCTACATATTTTCTCTTAAAATAAAACCAAAAAAAATGAACAATCGAAGAACACAAAAGTTTATGCTAGACTTTTTTGTGCTTTTATTTTCTTCTAAGATGGCCAATTATTCCTTAAAAATCGCTGATTATGGTGGCAAATTGTAGATTTTTTTATCATTTGGGAGCGAACTTTATTTGTGATTTAAAATTATTATTTTCAAACTTTTTGATGGGGGAAATTATAACTGCAGTTAAATTTAAAAAAAAATTAAACATTTTATGACACATTTAATGTGGAAAATAAATTTGAAGAAAATGGAATAAGAAAGCAAACTACTTAAAGAAAATTATTGCTATTTAGTTTCTTTAATATTTATAAAGATACAGTTATGATTAACTAAAGAGCACAAAAAATTAATTCGTTTCAGGCAACTATTTTATTCTACAAATAATTAAAATGTTTATTCTTGTATAAAAATTATTTATTATGACATATAAACTTAATGCTATTTTTAGAAAGGAAAGGAATGCCTTATGATTACAAGTAATGTTTTCTTAACGCCAACAACCTGCACGTACAAATTATATTCATTTAATTAATTGTACGAACCTACACGTTCATAAAACCCTTCAACATACGAGACGTATGAAAAAGATTAATAAAATGTAGTTTTGTTATATAAAATGTTGGAGACAAACAATTTATTTAATGATTCTGTATTTTAAAATTGTATTGTAAATAAATTTTTTACCAATGTAAATGAATATTTCTGTAAAATTATTGCAAACATATCACACACACTCACCGTAGACTAACAATTGTATGGCATCTGTGTTGGTGTCATTTGTATTCATAGTAGTTTTATAATTCAGGTCATAAATTATTATTAAGTATAAAATTACATATTTGTAGATTTTTTCCATAAATAGATGAATATTTAAAAGTACAAATATCAACATAAACATAATTCATTGCTCACATACTTTGAATTAAAAAAAATCTAATTTTATATGGAAGAAACAATATACAGATACATTTCAAATGTAGAAATTTTATAATTAAACTCCGCATAGATACATCGCTATGAATTTCAGTCTGTGTAGATATTGACATACACAGACACACAAATAGATTTTAATTTAATGTCATTTCATCACTTCTACACGTAATGTTAAACTGTTTCATTTACAAAAGTACCACAATGCATATAAGAAAATTTTATAATTTTATATCCATTTGTAAAATGTGAATTATCTGTAAAAAGTGCAAACATAAATAACTAAAATACTAAACTATTCAGGCATGTATTTTTAAACAAATAATCTGATCAAAAAGTGTGTTATTCCATATGACTGAGACATCTTTATTTTCCACCAATAAATAATTTTTTATAAAGAAAGCTCTTTTTAAGCTAATTAAAAATCAGTTAAAGTGCTATATTCGGCTGTGCGGAATCTTTGATACTCTACACCGACAGTTCTAATACCTAGGGAGTGGTATCTTTATCATGACTACATATTATTTATTTTTCTTTATAAAAACAGACCTAAGCATTAAAATTGATGGCGGTTTAGATCTATATTAAATTACTGACCGACAATCAGAAAGTTTTATGCTTTTCTTTTTAGAAACCTAAACTTACTTTGCTTGAAGTAAAATATCACGATTTGTAACAGTTTAACCCGAACTTTAATGATTTTCAGGAGGGGAATTTATATTGGAGCCATGTTAAATTATGGACCAATCTTTCAAAAATTCTTTAGAGTGATTTCTGGTATTAAAAAACATAAATTTCAATACAGGGGTGAAATTTATTTTAGCGGTTACTTACAGTGAATTTCATAAGGCTGCTTAAAAAGGGATCTAAGGTAAATTATGGACCATATATCACAAGATTGCATGACATTTTTTTTGGTGATACCAAGCTAAGTTTAAAGAAATTTTACCGCAATATCAATATCTGCTTTAGACTTATTTAATTAATTTCCCAGAGTGGGCTTTATAAAGGGGCCTATAGAAAATTATAAACCGATCATCACGAAGTTTATTAATGTAATTTCTAGTCCTATAAAACTGCGAAGTATTAAGTTTTATTATGATAACATTATTAAAATTTACACGAAATTTACACAGTCCAGTTGAATAAAACAAACCTGTGCAAAATATTATATCATTCCGTGCATTATTTCCGCCACTTATGTTAGTTTTTGTAACAAAATTTAAATTTTTAAAGGTGGTGGATCCACATTTTGATTCATAGCTCTGGTTCTACTGCCCGATTTCGCTGGGCTTCAATAAAAAACTGCTTAGGATAACTACAACTAATTTGACTCCAATGTTTTTCATTTTTTTTGAGCGTGTTTTCAACAGACGGACAGATGGACATGGATTAATCGACGTATAATTACTCAAGCTGCCAGACTATATATACTTTATCTTTTTCAAATTTAAAATTTTTACTTAGCGAAAAAATATTTAAAAAAAAACTGGGCAAAAAGAAAAGCAATATCTTTAGAAACCCAAATTGTAGGTATAAGATAGGCTATGTAAAGAAGTAACAACAGTTTATAATGTATGTCTATTCTGAAAGCGACAAAAAAATTTATAAAAAAAATTAAAACACAATCAGGAAAAGTAAAGCAGCAGGAAAAAGTTTTAAAACGTACAACTTAATTACAATTGAAAATATGGAAAAGGCTCTAATGATCTGAATAGAAGCCCGAACTCAAATGCTAACCCCAATTGATGCCAATGATATTACAAATAAAGCTTTGTTGGATAAAACGCTTAAGATCACATAACTATGATTTTTTGATCAAATACTTCCAGAAAATTGTCTAAGAAAAAATTATTTTTGTTATATAGAAGTATGAAGTACGAAATTCCAAAATGGAATATTTTTCTGTAAAAAATGAATCCTATTTTGGTAACTTTTTTAATTTTTAGAAAATTATATAGATGTTTCAATATATCGATTTTTATTTAAGCTTTCAATTAAAAACAAGTAAATTTTTCCGGAAAATTTTACAATTTTTACTAAAACATAATCATTTATTATATGTTTACCTTTCAGTTGTAAAAAGTACTTTTTCTTAACTTATAATTGTGCAAAAACAAATATTTTACGAAATGCAGTTTTTTACAAAGCTGCAACGACAAAATGACAAAATAACTTATTTAATTTAATTCAAATTGTAGAAGTGTAACTAAAATTCAACTTAAATCCCGATCTCATTTAAACTAAACAAGCATTTAAATAAATCTAAATGTTGAGTTCTTGTGCTTATCTCTTGTCTATTCCAGTTCCTTTTTTATTTGTTGGCATTGCTTCATATCTAATTTACCACACTCAGAAAAAAATTCCAATGTAAAATTAACATGGAAAAATGTTGATTGAGAATCATAGTAAATTTCTGCAAACGTATGCCCTTCATTTAAATATATCATTTTTTCATATTAATTTTAAATGAAAAATATTAAAATTATCTTTAATCATGTTTATTAAATATTATTCACAGTTAAATAAAATAAAAAAAAAAAAATTAATATATAAATAAATATGGATTCAATATTGAATCCATAAAAACCTGTTTTATATTAAAATCAAAAGTTTATCTTGTTAAATTAACATGCATACATAGTTAAGTATTTAAATTTTTTTATTTCCATTCTTAAAATATTTTATAAAAAGAAGACAATTCCCGTATTCTTTTAGTTAAAATAATTTAGTTAAATAGTACATCAAGTTTTTAAAGTAGAATGATGACGAAACCCATATCGGGCCATTCTGCTGATTGATCTCTTTACAAAGGAGACTACAAAATTAGTTTAACATGTGTTTCAGGGGTAAGTGTGAATTATTCTTAAATAAATGCATATGTTGTCTCTGAAGCTTTTTCACACTGTTATAACACACTAAAACCAATTAGTTTCTACATGAAATTCAAGTTGTTTCAACTTGAAATAACTTTCATTCAACGTGATTCGGATTGTTATTTCAATATAAATGAAATTTTGCTCTAACTTTACTGCAATGTTAAATTAACATGAATTATAGTTATTTTAAGAGGAAAAAATGTTGTTCGCAAGTAATTATAAAATCAGATTGAATTAACATGAAAAACGAATAAAGCAAAATCACCACCGAAAAATTTTAAATCAACCTTGTTTTCGACGTTTTAACTTGATTTTTTTCTGTGTGAATGTTATGATTTCATAATTATAATAATAATTAGTTTCAAAAGGTACTTTCATTGAAGTGCATATGGGCTACTTCAAATTTTTTGAGCACCTGCTGAAACCGACATACTATGGCTCTCATTTCGTTAAGTTTTATGAATTGAAAAAAAAAACGTTGTACAGGGGTTGGATGACTATACTTGAAGGATATGACGTGCAAATTTTTACGTTGAAAAGTCCTCACCTTAAGAATTGGTGGTCATCTAAAATTCGAAAAATTAAAAAAACGACTTGAAACTTGCAAGCGTTTTTTCATTCATTCCGTTTTCTTTGTAATAGTTTTAAGCTTTCAGATCCAAGCCCATACAAAATATAGTCACTAGACTTGGAGGATATATCCACTAAAAAAAAATTTTGATATCGCTGCTGGGTGAAAAGTTGCATGGTGTTTTAAAGTGAAACCAAAATTTTCCGAATATTGAAATTTTTGAATATTTTTTTGAAGAGTTTTTGCGCCGTTTAATAAAAATGAGTTCTAAGCGCAGAATTAAAAAAACTGCGTAATTTTATAAAGTTTGAGGTGTATCAAGTTGGTGTCAGCGCACCAATAACGTATCACGGACATCACAAACTTAAAAGAAATTAGGGTAAATTTTTTAAAAATTTATCTTTTTTGCGTCTGACAATCTGAATTGCCTTTTAAGTTGGCTAGTGTATTGCGTGATGTGAGTAACTTCGTAAAGGGCACCTTCGAGGCGAAAACGCACTTGAAAATTTTTAAACGCAAAAATTTTATGAACTTTTGAAAATTTTTGCAAAAAAAAAACTTATTTTTAAGCTTTTTTTATATCAAAACATGTCATGGGAACATGTTTATTTATCTAAATTGATTCTTCGCGACGGACTAAACTGATAAAGTGCAAAAAAAATAATTTTTTTCAACCCTGGCGCGTGCAGCGGCAGTTTTTTCCAAACACATTTCGCTTTGTGACAACTGAAGCGCTGTATCAATTCCGCTCAAACGTACATCGAATAGAAGACTTCACTGAGCTTGATACTAAAATTGAAAACGCACCAAAAAATTTTAAGGATTTAAAATTTTATGGAGGAAACAAAATGTTTCTAACCTCAAAAAGCATCTTTGTATGAAATATTTGATTTGGTTTCAGATTATACATTTCTAAGCCATTAGCGATAGCCAAATAGTTTTTTTTCCAAAATATTGCAAATTATGTCTTATACTAGCCGTAATTTTGTAAAATGTTTAACAATTTTAAATAAATTTTTATATGCATACACGATCAAAAAAAATTTGTTTATATTTTTTTCCAGTGTATTTTAAAAAGTATTCAAGCTTTTACAAATATTTTAGTGTGCTAAGAAAGCCCTTAAGGGGTATTATCCACACGCATTATCCTTTTTCAATTTTAACAAAAACTGTAATTTTTATATTTTGTTTTTAATTTTTAACTTTAACCCGCAGTAAAATTTGCGCCGTGTAATAAAAATGATTAACGCGAACGGATTTCACATGCTCAAATATCGGTTTATACACACGCAAATCAACATTGATGTCAGACAAAAAAAAAATATTAAAAAAAAATGTCTAGGTGTCGTAAATTTTTGAAGTTGCTCATATATTTATATATATATATATATATATATATATATGTACATAAATTTACATGTACATATATTAGGGGCTTCACAAAAAAAAGTTTTTTTGCTATCATCTCAAAAGCTTTTAGCAAGTTTAAAAAAATTTTCCACAAAACTATATTTTGATTCATGATTCTTTGATTCTAAAAAACGGATAACAAATTAAAAAGTACTAAGTATTAAAATTCTTTTATATTTTTAGCTGTTAAGTTTATGTAAAATTTAGTTTCCTACTAGAATATGCTCATCAAAATTGCAAAGACAATTTGCTTAGTAGTTTTATTTGCAAAATACGAAAAAATAATTTTCATGTAATTTATATGGATTGAAAAGTGATTGTGCGCTGCTAAGAACTAAAATATGAAGCTGATCTTGTGTGAGAGATCTTTTTATTTTTGGGAGACCCTAATATATATGTGTTTTTGTGATAAAAAAGCTCCAGTGTGATGCCAGTGTAAGCACTCATTTATTTTGCAATTCGCATCCATATTTTTATGGCAATACGGTAAATTTTAAATAAATTATGAAATATTTTACAAAACTGGCTGAATCACCCAGGTAAATGAACGTACGCATAAGTAAAAAAATTATAGTTTTGATGAAATAACAAACAAATGGTAAAATGATTATGTCATTATTAAATTATTATGAAAAACAAAAATACGTCCCAAAAATTTGTTACAGGAAATTAGAAATGTAAATAATTTTAAATATTTTTAAGGAAACTGGGAATTATTTCCTTCTGAAGATTACTTTATATTATATTCAACATTTAGCTCATAGAATAAATTCGAAAAATAAAAAATGTTGAATATTTTTAAGGAAGTTTAATAAATGTCTTTAAAATTTACGACCGTATTAATAAAAATTTTTTAAATTTAATAAAGATTTACAAAAAGAATTATTTATAGTTTCAGTTATAAGTTATCTTGTAAATTATTATTTATGTCGTAGAAAGTTAAGTGAAAAAATTCTTAAATCTACTACTCAACGACTACTACCGGTACAGGCTGACTCGCAAAATCGAAAATTTGGGCTTGTTAAAAGTATTTAAATATATAGTTAAATATAAAATTTTTCAACAGTTTTTTTTTTAATATAGCAAATAAAAAAAACTAAGAAGGCCATATTTTTTTCAATATTCATCTTAACTTGAACATGTTTCTTTTTGAAGTTGAATAATATGATTCGTTTGAAAATTTAAACTTACACAAATGTGATTAAAGACATTATTATTTTTGTTATTTTGGTCTATTAAACAAATCCTTTTTAAAGTCTGCATGAAACTTATGTTACATAATCATATATCTACAGAAGAATTTAATTTGTTTAATTTTAAACAATTGAACATTAATTTTTCTTTGTATTAATTTCCTGAAATAAGCATTAAATAATAAGCAAAATAAGATATCAAAGGGTGGGCTCGGAGCGGAAGCGAGCTGTGTAAAAATAAATTCGAAAGTATTTTGAGTTTGAGGAAGTCTGGCGACAGTTCACTCCAGTTTTTAAATACAGACATGCACTATATTCTATGACTTGATTCGTTTCAGCTCTGAGCCCTTCAAATATGCATTTGACTTGCCGGAAGATAGCTTAAGAAAATCTTCAAAAAATCTAACAACTTAAAAATTTTTGTTTTGAGCCACGGTCTAATCTACATGCTATTAAGTTATTAATTTCTTTAAATCAATTTTTAAGTAATAAACAAAAAACAAACTTGGAAGTACTCATTTACCAACAACGAATATAAAACTCCTTATTTTTCGCATTAAAAAAAACCAAAAAGTTCCTTTTTACGGTTTCCTTGCAGAATGAACGCATAAAAATACAAGAAAAATATTAAAAGTTATTTAAAATTATTTTTCAAGAGATTATTAAAAGTTGAAGTGTAACTAAATGAAGTTTTTCCTTTAAATAGAAAAAAAAGTTCACACAAAAAGACAACATTATTCCTTATTAACAAAAAGACAACAAGAAAATGTTTTTTTAACAAAATTTGTTTTAAGATAATTAAAAAGGCTTATAATTAGACTAATTAGGTGTGTGTAAAGAAGTGTTTGATATTTAAAACGAAAATAAGTGTAATGTAGCTAAAGCAGATTCAAATTATAATAATTAACATAATTTAAGCTTAAACTTATTTTAGCAAAAAACAAATGTAGAAAGTCGCTTAATTAAAAATAAGCAAAAAATCAAATTTCATTTTAAATATTTCGATATCCCAGAATTGTATGCAAATTACACTTTTTAAATATTTTTAAAGAAAGGGGTACATAATTAACGTTATTTTAAGAATATTTATAACACATTATAGATTGAAGAGGCGAAATTTCGATATAACTAACACAATTGAATTGCAAATGATTGGCAATCATTGCTAAGGAAAAGGAAAAATAAATAAAAATATGTTTTTTTTTATTTTCTTTTAATTGTATTATTAATGCTTTTACTCCGGCGATCGTAATTAATAGTAAATGTTTACTTTATCCTCAAAGAAAATAATATGTTATAGCATATATCCAGAGCCGTGTGTCCACTACAAGTTTTCTTGCGTAAGTGGCTTCCAGAAGTGACTTGCAGTAATTTTTGTCGCGTAAACACGTATTAGAAGTTGACTTCCAAAACCCGCGGCTTGCAGTACTTCATGCAGGCATTATGTGAAAATATGAGTTTGTTGCTTGCTGGAAGTATCGCAAGTATCTTGAAGACTTGCAGTAGACGTCGGGTTAACGTCTTTATTTTGTATTTGTTTTATTTCTTTTCCAAATTTATCAAAATGGTGAAATGTTGATGTATTGTAGAAACTTAAATATACGCGCCGCAGCTTCCAATTTCTCACAAAGACAATTCTTTTTGTCTCTTTTTTTATATCGTTGATCCTTTTTAACTAAATATGCTGCGCTCGCAGCTGCCAAACTTTTTTTATAACTTCATCTACGCATGAAAAAGCAAATTCTTCTGCAAGCTGTACTCTTATTTCTTACAGCAAGTTCGTCGAAACAACTTCTACAAACTACTTATTCCTCCATAATTTTCGGTTTGATTGGAAAAACTTCAGCAAATACTTGCAGAAGTAAAAATATGCTTTTTTAAAATGAATTCTTAAATACTTTTTCATTTATATAACTTTTTTCATAAATTGAAATAAGAAAAAGAATGTATTTTATCTAAAAAGGTAATTTTTCTAGAAATGTACTTTTTCGAAAGGTAATTTAATAAACTTAATTTTTTTCTTAAGAAATGTACTGGTTTCTAAAGAGAAAATTCTTAAAACAAATTTTATTTTCTTTAGGAAAATTCCATTACGATTTTATTCGATTTATTCCAGTAATTTTTAAAAAAGAAAGCTGGTCGCGTTTGTATAAAAATTGGACCGATCGTGTAGGCTACTGCATGGCCAGCCGAGGCAGCCATTTGAATGAAATTATTTTCCATTATTAACCGGAATGATTGTTCTTTCAAATAAAAAAAGAAATTTTGAGAAAATATTCAGTAGTTTTTTTTATAGGATTTTCAAAAAAAAAAGTTATTTGGTAATTTATATTTATTTATAATATCTTTAGTTTTTCTTAAATCTTTGGATGAACCTTCCTGATGATCTGTCCTTAGCAACCCTTGAAATGCGCATAGGAATAGCTTATCCCATCAACAATAAATTTCAGTGTTTTTATTAAAGATTAAGCACGACAAACAAAATCTTGTGAATTAAAATTTTGTTTTCCCAAAATTACTTTGATAGTATTATTTTTATTAAAAGTAACTAAAAATTAAATTGAAACATGCCACACGGGCCAACCAAATTAAAACTATTGCGTGTTTCCCCAAATTAAAAATATTCATAGCAAAAAAGTCAAAGCTTTTTGGTCTGTTTTTCGTTATAAAACAGGACAATTGCAGTGGTTCTCTAGACATAAATTATAATATTATTCTCAGTAGTGTTTTTAATATTAGCAACGTCTCTCACTAGTATTTATGTTTTTGCTTGGCCATTTGCATAACGACAGCATGAATAGATGTCTGCTAGGAAACAATATGAAGAGGTTCTACCAATTTTATATATAAATGTAGTTGAATCATAAACTTTTGCAAGTTTTAACTATAAATGAGAAATATAAAAAAGAAGAAAGAGAGGCTAAGGCCTTGTAGCCATGGCCTCGTTATTCATTAGTCTATAATTTGTAATTATTTTCTAATGCTATAAATAAATAAAATAAATAAATAAATAAAAAAGAAGTAATTTATTGTAAAAAATAAAACTTACTCTGCATACGTAAAATACTTAAGCAAAAAAAATGGTCTAAGGCCTATAATATTTTTTGAATTCAAAACAAATAAAACACAAATACTTCACAAGTACTTCTGGTAGCTCGTTATTTATTTTCAATGCAACAAAAAGTAGCATAAAAAAATTTGCAAGAAAAATGTTTCACGTAATAAAATTAAGAAATATCGATGCTTGTAAATTAGTTCCTGGGGACAAATGCGAACGAAAAGCAAATAAAATTAATTTTATTCAAATCATTTATCAAACAAATATTTTACAAAATTGTAATAATATTTTGAAAGGATTTTCAAAAGAAAGCAAGAACAACTAAACTCTTGTAATATTTGCGTTTGCGATTTCCAGCACACCCGTGAATATCTAGGATAATGCAGTTTTCAAAGGATGCGAAACCAATAACCCTCTATTTTTGTTCTTCGGCACCTCATAAAAACGAACATACAAATTTTTAACATTTTATGTTAACTTTTTAAATGGGGTCTTACAAATTGTTTTAACAAAATTGTCGTTGCTGCTCACTGGTACAGGTAAAACTCCATCCTTTCTGGGTCAGAAAACTGAAATTAAAACTGAATATAGAATTTTAAGTAAAGTGTTCTAATGAACGAGCTTAAGTGATGCCTAGTAAATTTATTCCAAGAATTCCAACGTTCCTCAAGCATATCATTAAATATAAACAAAATATACTCAGAGATTTGATAAATATTTTTTATATTGTTTTTGCAAATTTTATAATAAGATGTTTTGAAACAAATTGTATCCCTTTTTTCTATAATTTGGAGTTCTTAAAAGAACTGTTGTTTAATTTCATATAGAATCATGGATTCCACATTTGCGCAATGTTGTATATACTTCCCAACTAGTTTAATAAATAGTTCCTTATTTTTTAATAAGTGCAAAGAAACTGTCATTGGGCTTTTAAGAGATAATTTCGACATGTTATGGAATCACGAAAACGAGTCTCTGTAATCACTTATGTCCTTAAAGATTACGTTTTCGTACTAAATAGCCGTAGCGTCCTCTTAAAATAACCCAACATCAAGCCTTACAGTTCATCTTCTTCGTTTGTAATAGGTAACGGTTCTAATCGCTAAACCATTCTCAGTGAAATGTGGATTTTTCGAATTTCATGAACCTTGGAAATGTTGAGCTACTCGGTGTTATTCTCTTCTACATTTCCTTCTGCATTGAGGGTATCCGTATTTCTGGCTAAAAATAAAACAAGAAAAATATAAGTGTCTTAAATATAATCTCTTTTGTAAAATAAAACTAATCCAAATAGAATTTTAATTTCAAGCAGATATTTAAAGTCAATTGGCGAAGGGTGGTCAATTAAGCCAGCTCTGCCTCTTGTGGCACCCTCTGTCCCGAAGTGCATAATGCCTTCTACACATATATCTAATGCGACGAAAAATGTTCTAATATTTCTTGGTTCAGGCTGTTTTTTAATAAATATGCCATATTATATTTTTCGACGTACATTCATATTTTTGGAGCGTAGCTAAAGCAGGGTTCAGAAATAAAACTCCTTTTTGGAAATGCTCTAAGTAAGATCTGCTTGCAATCACTGGCGATCACTCAATTCGGTCACCGCATTCAATGTCGGGTGTTTTTTGTTATTTCAGTAAAATAAACCGGTAATTTTAGTAATGTGTAATTAATATACGTTTGTCTTACTTTTGTTATAAATGTACCCGTAATTTAGGTATTTTTCTAATTAAATATTTGGAAAACTTAAACTTTTTATAAAAAATGTCAAAGCAAAATGTAACTAAAGTCAAAAAAAAAACATTATGAGCAATGTAAATACAAATCGCTTATATAAGCGTGTGTTCTTGTAACAAAATCTAAAAAGAATTCAAAATACTACAAAATAAAGTTTAGCTTAAAAAGTAGTTAGCAATTTGATAGTATTCTAAATACTATATATATCTTTATAAAGATGTAATTTTTGGTGATAATATTGAACTGATTTAAAGGACAATGGTGTTTAAACGGCCTAAAATTATATGTTGCATAGGTTTTTCAACGTCATGACTTATTAATAACTTTTAGTTAGTCTACAACTACTCTTTTCCATTTTAAGAGACTGCAAATAATACTTTACTAAAAAAATGCTGCCTATAATGAATAAAAAACTCTTTAGTATTTCTAGCATACCTTCACCATACCGGCGAAATAAACGATATGGAAAAATTCTTCAGTTTTAATTATTAAATTACCAACAACTTAAAACAAAATATATAATCCTGGATTAGAGGTTATGTTTGAAACTTTTCAAGCAAATGGCTGATGTTTACTGATTTATATAGACATGCTTAGCCACCAACAAATTAATACTCATTTTATATAAATTTGGGAGAATATCTCAAATAATAAATTTATTAAATTCCTATGATTATTTAAAACCAAAGTTTTTCAAAATTTCTATAGCTATGTTCAAACCTATTAAATATTTGACGTCCTACACGTAACCACTAGTTTTCTTAAAGAATTGTTAGCTTTTGCAAACGGTTTCTTAACTACATTATACATAAATACAGTTTTCATTTTAGACATAAAGTTTAGCAAATAAATAGAAAGTGTTGAAAATAAAGCTAAAATTCAACCAATTAACTGTTCACACTTTTTATACCCTTCACCGAAGGTAAAAGGGTATATTTAAGTTTGTCATTCCGTTTGTAATTTCTACAAAATTGATCCTACACCCTATAAAGTATATATATTCTGGGTCCTTATGAAAAGCGAAGTTGATTTTTTGATGTCCATCTTCCGTCTGTCTGTTGAAATGGGTTTTTCAAAGACCCCATATATGATGGGGGCCAGGTTATTATACAT
The DNA here is from genome assembly GCA_949318255.1 of Pollenia labialis. Lineage (NCBI taxonomy): Eukaryota > Metazoa > Arthropoda > Insecta > Diptera > Polleniidae > Pollenia > Pollenia labialis. Next base: position 162,224,760 of record OX439140.1, read on the forward strand.
TTATGTCACATATGGTCCGAAATTGTTTGCTATTGAAATTCAAAAAGATCGGTCCACAAATGGCTGAGATATGAGCAAAAAACCACGACTACCCCTGATTTTTATTATTTTGCTGTATATTTGGGGAACGGCAAGAGTCAAAATTCCAAATTAGGTACATACATTTAGGTTGCCAATACACACCATCCTACAGAATGTGGGCGGGATTGGAGAAGTGGGCGTGGTAGCTCCCGTACAAAAAAAATAAAAATTGTATAAAAACCTACTTTTTAGGGCTGCCATATGTCCAATGGATATGACTTATATACCAAAATATCGGAAATTTTTTATAGAACATATTTTATAAAAAACTCGGAAAAATCGGTTCAGATACGAAATAGTTAAGGCCAAAATATTTTTTTTTTTTTATATACCCATTTTCGGGAACCAAAGATCTTTCCTAGTCCAGTTATAACCAAAATACTGAAATCCCAAAATTACTCTTTTTATACCCTTCACCGAAGGTAAAAGGGTATATATAAGTTTGTCATTCCTTTTGTAATTTCTTCAATATTGATCCTACACCTTATAAAGTATATATGTATATACTGGGTGCTTATGAAAAGCGAAGTTCAAATCCGGTTGTCTCTTATTTCCCCCCTTTCCATTTCTTTACATATATTAGCATAAAGCCCAATATGATTTTCGTTTTCACCCTTCTTTATTATTTCATCTATTTAACGAAACAATTTTAACAAATAGAAACGGGGAATTTCGGATTGTTTTTGCTCTTAAAAACTCACCAAAAAAGCTAAATCTACGGTAAGACAACACTGTATATACTAAAAGAAACAAACAAACACACATACATGGTACAAACCATTTTAGTGAATATAGGCCACTTTTGTGTTATGGTTTACAACTTTGCTGAGTTGAGTTGACACAACTGAGTTGAGTTGTGAAAACTAAAACGGGCCAAATTTCATTTTAATGATATTCAAACAACGTTCGTTTATGGTTCAGTCGTCTAGGGGGTTGAGTTTAGAAACCTGAGTCCTCTGGTTCAAATCTTGGTTTTTCAAAGAGAATTTTTTTTTAATTTTTATGTTCTAAAAACGATTGTAAAAAAATATTTACCAGTTTTAGATTTTTAAATTTAATTTATAGTGAAGTTTTTAGAATTGTGAATATGTATGTATGTGTAAAAATTATTTAGTTTTTGTCTAGTTGCTCTGTATTCTGCTCGCACAATGGAATTGTTTTGTTTCTATTCTAATTAGCTTTTTATTACAAAATCTAATATTGTTTTCTGTATTTTTATGTATTCGAATTAAAACTGGGTTTTTCTAAAATGCTTAACCAAGCCCCGGTTTTTATAAAATAGCAACTATTCGGAATATTCGAAACCCAGTTATTGAAAAAAGTCGAATAATCGATATCCCTAGTACTCAGTTTGAGGTATGTTGAGTTGATTCTCTGTGTTTAATGAAGTGATTTATTTGTAATCATGTCAACTTTAAATGATTAACCAATCATTTAAATGTATGGGTAATCATCTAGATTTTAATGTGATTAGAGCTTAACCCAAGTGTGAACATTCGAGTTTCTTAAACACGTTTAAGAACCCAAGTTTGAACATAGCCAATGCAAAATTTGACAACCATTAGGACATATTGATACCCAATAAACCAGAGAACGATATGATCCAAAAAAACGATATGATATTTTCATGGAAAAACGATATTATAAGAAAATGTGCAATTTAAATATTATCGTTTATGATACAAGATCAATACCATATATTAAAATTTATATTACCAAGACGATATCGTTATAATACCGTTTGGCTGATTGGGTAGTGTAGCTTTTATTAAATTTTTATTTTTAAAATAAATATCAAAATCAATTATGTTTTCAAATTTTTTATATTACAAATTGTTCTCCAATTATTACAAATAAAAAAAAAAAATTATAACAACAAATATTTTAATATATTATATATATTAGATTTGAATAACTAGAACCTTATTATGAATTAATTAAAAATTTCTATAATCAACTCAAAAACAAGAACTTATGTATCAGATTATATGTCAGCCATTACTAAACTACTTCTATGTAATGCAGATGATATGAAGTAGTTTGCTGTGTATGTGTTTTTGTCAATTAGTGTTGTTATTTCTTTTACGAAAAATTACAGAGCACCACATTGTGCACCATATTGTACTCATGTTTAAAATCGTGTTTTTAAGTCAATGTTAAACAAAAACCTTAAGAAACGAATCGAGCTTGTTAAGGTATCCAAAACTTTACTTTATTCTTAAATAGTATGATACTAATTTTTTCAAAATAACTAAAATATATCGAGATGATTTCATTCTACATATCTTGGAAATTCAAAAATATAAAATTTTTATAAAACTTAAAAAAAAATTAATGCGAAACTTCATTTCGTTTGGATCGGAAACTAACATTCTGGTTCTTATAATTGTTTAAGGCCGTGTACATAATTTTTGATACATGAAAAAAAACTTAAACTCATATCCACATTGTACACCTTTTCATATGCACATACTGGCAAAGACCACGATTTTTCTTAAGAAAATATTGAAAACCAAAATGTTCGCTCCTCGTTCGTTTTACCCATTTTTTCGAATTTGTTAACCCATTTTTACATGCACTTGAAACTCTGTTTCATTTAAAAAAAAGGAAACTCTATACTGTATTTTGAAACCCAAATTTGGCTTTGTGTAATTAATAAAAATTTAAATAATTTCCAAGCTTGCTCTGTGCAAAATTGAATTTAGATCTTAGCAGCAATTCTTATAAGCTTCATTCTTATAAGTCTCATTCAGTCCGTCTAAAACTAACATCTCTATTTATTTTGTTCTTTTACGATGGTAATTCAAAAGTTTTAGCAATTATTACCCCTTAACCATGTTTTAACAGCACAATTTTTTTTTTATACTCAGCTGAAATGAAAACCTCCGGAACTGCACATCAAGTGCATTAATGTAAACATTTAATAGATACAGATACACAAATTTAAGGCAAAAGCATAAATATTAACATCAAAATACTATGGCTTTTTAAAAAAAAATTAACAGGATATTAGATAGTCAGAGAAATAAAAGGCAATAAAAAGAGGATGAGGAAAAACAAGATGAAGAGTTAAGTGGAAATTTTCCCCAACATTTCTATTATCATACTCTCTGCTCGCTTGAATAGGCAATTTTGCTTTGGAATGCGTGGCATCCGACAGTAAATTTCTTTGATGTGTTGATGATGATGTGGAACCTAAAATCAAACCTTTTATTTAAATTGCTGCCGCTGCCGCTGACGATGAGAATGATGAGGATTAACTGCGAAAGCAAAATTCTATGATGACCACAAAGACTGCCAGCAGTAGACCACCGATCAGTTTGTTAAAAATGCCAGCGACATCGCTCAGCGAATATTCATTTTGTAAAGTTTCCTGATTGTCCTTGTTGAGGTTGCATTCGGGTTTGTTTTACCACCATTAATTGCGTAATTTAATCAGTTCGACTACAACTAAATTAATTGGATACAAGGGAATATGTGGCCACTGGCACTGTACAGACAGAGTATACAAATTGTTTATGTTATTGTTGTTGAGCTTATTGTAAAAAAGTGCGTACAAACACATAAAAGAATACACGGTAGGCTGTTGATGAGCATAAAGGCTCAGTTAGCCGGCAGTAACAGTAACGTTGCAAATCAGCTGATTCATCTTGTTGTATGTAAAGCATATAGAACGATTATAGTTATCAGTAAGATGTTATTTCTCAATCTGTTAGAAATAGATTGGTCTTACTCCTTTACGGTAAGGTTACTGTTACTCTTACTTCCGGCTAACTGAGCCATACAGCAAAGAAAGGTTGAAAGAATGAGCAAAGCAAAACGAGATGTGTCGCTGGCATTAACAGCAAAGATGATAAATAATAATAATAATCATTTTAATGTTTTTTTTCTTACGCAAGTTGTGGTGGTGAGAGCAGTGGAAGTAATAAAAGTGGAACTGGTTGAATAGAGAACACTATTTTTTTTTATTTTTTTTTTGTTTGTTTTGCAAGTTTGGGCGTATGCGTGTGCATCACTTCATCAAATATTATCCAATATTTTTATGACATCAACAGCAGAGATGTCGTCAAAATTGTTGATGACGATGATGTTGTTGCAGGAATACGAAATGAATTTGATGCAAAACGTTTAAAATACTTGAAACGAGAAAGAATTCTTATTTAAATTGATGATTACTGTACATGTGACAAAATAGAAAAGAAGTCATAAAAACCTGAAATACAATTCACAAGAAAAAAAGAAATAAAAACAAATTTTAACACAGAATAAATGCATTAATCTTCTTAAAATAGTTTCTAAAAGTATGTGTGTGTTTGTGTGAGTGAACTTGTTAAAACTAAATTTTTTTAATTTTTTAATGAATAAAACTGTCTGCCTTCGTAATCCTGTAACAGGCTTAAATATAAATTACAGCTGCTAGAAGGAGTATGAAATGTAACCAGAATATGTATGCTTTTGTGTGTGTGCTTGTTTGCATGCATGTTTTGTGTTTTTGTTTTGTTTTACTATAAGATGTCCTTTGTAATTTTCTTTTAATATTTATTGCTTGTAATCTTTTTACACAAATTCATTTTGTAAATAAAAACCATCTACTCGACCGACTACTTGCCTGCACTTTACATAGCAAATTTACTACATTCATGTATATAAAATATTACAGTCAAGGGTATTTAGTAACTGGTGTTTGTAGATCTATATCACTATTTCACGTCAGTTTAGACGATAATGCCACCGTCAACAATGCCGTTTGCGAGTACAACGAATTCCATAAATAATTTTTGTTGACAAAGTTAATTAAGTGAACGTTATGGTTTTTAGAATCCGTAAAGCAGTATTTATTTAATTCCGTATGACATATAAAAATTAAATAATTTGTATTCGTATTACGATGAGAAATTAAGTCCTTTCTGTCCAAAATTTACCTGCTTTCATTAAAGTTTAACAAATGTTGCCTTAAAGTTGACCAGCTAAATATAAATGTTTTATTACCGAAAGTCGTATGGCCGATTTATTTGTATGTCAATTTAAGCTTAAAATTTGTTTTTTATGTCAAATAAAAATAAAATTATATTTAATATAAATTGTTATTTAAGTAGAATTAGACAAATTGGCCATTCGACAATTTCGGTGGAGGTTTTTTCTCTAACAATGTCTTCTGTAGTATTTGAAATAGATAGTAAGCCTAGATTATGTTTTTAATCCTTGGAAGTCTACTGTAAGGTCATTGTCCTTTCATAGCCTTAGAGAATCCAGTGGTAAACTGATATTTTTTTTCATAAAATACGCTGATAATAATAAAAAAAACCGCAGCCTTAACTATATTTTTCTAAGCAGTGTTCGAAAATAATCACTTAAAATCGATCCATTATGTTCGATTCGGTAGATTGTGTTTGTGTAGAAAATCATTAAAAAAATAACGTTTCCCTGTTTGACATCTTCCCAACACAAAACTAATAAGGTTTTTATCCAACTCTACAAAAAGATAAGAACATATAATTCCGTTCGGTTTTTTTTTAACCACAAAATTCATTGTGTTCGGTTCATCTCATTAGTCTTTATTCGTTTATGTTGTGCGTAGCGCCCTTTTGGCTGGTAAAAAAAAAATTTTTTACAAAAACAAAAAAGCCCGCCAAATTAGTTTTAAACAAACATTTCATTTCATGTTCATTTCTTTACCGATGTAAAAAAACAAACATTAAAATATAATGTTTGCCTACAGTGTCACTACAACTGTTTTGTTTTTTAACGAAGAACAGAATACTAAATAATGTTCGGCTCTTTCTTGAAAATAAAGGGTGGTTCAATTTTAAGGTACGATGTTGAATGTGAACCACACCTAAACGATTTCTGCATTTCATTTGACATTGCTCAATTTCAGACTAACTCAATTTGAACCATAGTAAAATACAGAATCAAGCAACGCGTTACAGTTAATCAGGCTTATTATGAAAATAGGCTTTTAAATCAATATGCATGTCGTGCAATTCGTGATTTTTTCGGTCAACTTAATCTTCAAAATATGCGTATAATCGGAAAAATCGTGCAAAAATTTTAGCAAACCGGGTTTGTAGCAGCTGTGAAAACTCCAGTGCATGCTCGTACTGCAGTTCGCGATAGTGTGGCTGAAGAGCTGTCCACCTGAACTCGTCTTCGTGCCCAACAATTGCACCTCTTACGCTCGTCGTTGATGTGCATTATGCATAAAGATTTGCATTTACACGATTACAAGACACAATTGACTGAAGAAATAAAGCCTCTTAACCATTCCAAAAGTCGTCGATGGTCAGAATGGTGGCAAGAAATGGCAACAGTGGATTTTCGAAGAAAATTATCTTCAGTGATAAGGCACATTTTCACCTCAGTGGATTAGTCAATAAGCAGCATTTCCGCATTTGGGTGAATGATAATCCAAGAGTGATTGTCAAAAACCAATGCACCCACAAAGAGTGACTGTTTGGTGAGGTTTTTGGGCTGGCGGCATCATCGGCCCGTATTTTTCCCAAAATGAGGACGATCTGTAGTTTCAAGAGAACGGTGCCACTTGTTACACAGATAACGAAACAATGGCTCTTTTGCACGACAAATTCAATGGCCGTGTTATCTCACGTGGTGGCGATGTCAATTGGCTGTCAATATCATGTGATTTGACACCGTTTGACTTTTTTCTTTGGGGTTATTTGAAAGAAAAGGTGTACGTCGATAAGTCAGGAACAATTCAAGGGCTAAAGGATGAGATAATTCGGCACATTAACAGCATAGAACCTCAATTATGCCTCAGCGTCATCGAAAATTTGGATCATCGGATGAGGAGTGTCGCCGAGGTTGCGGGTGTCATTTGGCCGATATTTTGTTCCATACATAATTGAACCATACCAATATTATTATAAAAAAAGAAATGATAAAAATTTTTTCTGTAATCATAAGCGATTGTTTAATATAAAAAATGTTTATGAATTAATATGTTTATTAATTAATTAATTAAAAAATTTATATCGTTCCTGCGTGTGTGAGCCGAACGCTATATAATGTTCTGTTTGCTTTCGAACACTATTTCTAAGTGCAAATACTAACTGCTCCTTTTTCATAATATGAAACAAATAAACACTTTATCCATCACTATAATATTACCGCAGAAACTTTCTACAATAATTACTTGAGTGGTCATCCAATTGGTATGGCAATCTTTTGGTATCTAAATTTCGTCAAATCTTCTTGATTTCACAAGGTTATCATGCATTGACATACACATTATTAGGTGACTCCACAATCAGAGCGTGTTTGATGTTCAAACACGCATAATAACTTCATCGTACGTACTAACAAAGACGTACCCCTACATTTTATTATGGAATCCAATTCGGGATTTCTGCAAATAGAAAGAACTAAGCCGATAAAAGAAACTTAAATTAAGGCTAAAACTAAGTTAAACGTTTCAAGAAAAAATTTAATAAGAAAAACAAACGGAGTACTTTCTAATATAATATTAGAGTATTTGAGACTCTTTAGTGTAAATGAATGTGTTTACAGAAAATTGGGTTTTCTCCATTTTACATGTTTACAATCATAAAAAGGAGTTTCAATCTATTTTTTTGTATATGTACGCAAGGAACTCATGTGTTTATCTCTGAAACTAATACAGCTAGAGTCTTTAAATTAACCCATTACAGGACAAGAGTGCCATATGGCACTCAAATTATCACAATATTTAATACACTTTTAAAAAATTTTGAGAATTGCTCTGTTATTGTTTTTTGTTTACCGTTATAAGTTTTTTTCTTTACAATCAAATCATATGCATAACATCTTAGTCGCTTAGAAGCTGTTGATGTAAAAGCACACTTTATTGGAGGCTGTCTGTTTTTTTTGTCCAAAATATTGCAACGTCATGGCCAGTCGGAGGTAATAGCTAAGTATTTATATCATGCGTAAGAAATGCATCAAAGTTTATATATTTCTGATAAGTTTACATATAAGATCATTTAAAAAATTTAATTTGGTGCATCATATTTTTACGTATCCTTTAAAATTTTAGTTGTAAAAATGCAAAGTGCCATATGGCACTCTTGGCCAGTACCCTGATCAAGTTGATGTTTGTATTTTTAGACTAAATCCAAAAAAAATTTAGACTATTTGAGAGAAATAGAAAGTGAAGACAATAATGTTGACGAAATTATTATTCAGCCACCATCCCCGGACTACGCATCGGGAGAAGATGACGCCAATGAAGATTCCGGTGGAAATATATACACGATATTCATCACAATCAAATTCAGGATTATATAGGTATTTATTGCTCGTCAAAATGGCGAAGATTTGGGAGGTGAAGTTATTTAGTGGGTCTGGAATTAGAACTACCGGTAAGTGAAATGCAAAGTGTTCCCTCAGCAATCACACCTTCTGTTATAAGGAAAAGAAAACGTAGCGAAAGTTTGAAAGATAATTCAGAAGATCTTGTAATCCCACCTAATCTGAAAAATGCAAAAACTTCTTTCAAATGGATATACGTCACTGATTTACCAACTGTTCCAGTGTTTCCTGAAACCAACTATGATGACTGCAACAAAACACCAATTGAGGACTATTGATGTAGCTATTCAAAATGCGTGGCTTTTGCATCGAAAATCCATAAACAATATTTCACAATTAGATTTTCGTCGTAATTTGGTTCAACATTTATTAAAAACTTGTAGTGAAAAGTCTCGCTCTGAATGTACAGTTCGTCGATATGTCATATTGCTAATGCAGATATTCGTTATGATGGTGTTGCTCATTATGTTCAGCCTTGTAATCGAAGACATTGTGCATTTGAAGGCTGTAAAAGTCAAAGCAGAGCAGAATGTAGAAAATGCAAAGTTGGCCTATGCATCAAATGCTTTATCCCCTATCATACTGAAAAAGTTCGACAGTAGCTAGTCTTTTCTCTTCTTTTTTACAGAACCTCAAATGAATACATTATTATTTTTTGTTTATAACTAAAGTAAAATTATATGGAATAAATGTAAATAAACTAAGGATAATTTAAAAAAAAATTGTTTTCATATTGAACAAAATTAGGTGTATAGTGGACAAGAGTGCCATATGGCACTTGCTCCTGGGGCGGACCAGGTAGGTCCTACAGGTTAGGCGATGCAAAATTTGAATTTAGGGCACAGGTAGTACTATATGTTCCAAGTTTGGTGAATATTGGTTCACGGAGAGCCCGTGTCCACTAATGGGTTAAGTACAGCCAACTTTGACATCAAACCGTTTTTTTTTTTGAAATTTGTGTTGATAATACGTATATTTTTTAACTATTAAAATTTTAATCAAAGTTGTTCTTATTCGACCTTTCGATATTTAAATAAATATAAATAAGTCAAGCTCGAGGCCACTGTTTTTTTGGCGAAGCACGCCGGGTATTTGCTAGTATAGCATAAAACACATTTGGTCATTTTTATTTTCAGGAAACATGAATAACCTCGCTGTACTTAAGAATTCCAAAGGATTTTTAATGAATTGTTTGATTTTAGAAACAAGCATGAGTTTTTTATTGTGTTTATGGAAAAATTCTTCTCAGATTTATTTCGTAAATTAAACGTTAAATTTCTCATGCCACTGCTACCACTAGCAAGCAACTGGGTCCTATTTATACCACTTTTTAAGGGTCTAGATGGAAGAACATACAGTTGAACTACTATACACTTATAAACTTACCCACACACAAACATATTAAATGCATGTAAGTAAAATATCAAACGAAAACTACCATTCTAATTAAGCGGATGTTCATCTTGGATGTTTCTGCTTGGTTAAGCAGGCAAATTAAATTTAAATGATCCTCAATGTCTTTGTTGTGGTGAAAATTTTTTGGTTTTTGTTGTTGTTTTATTTGTCTTAATTTTTTTCTTTTTTGTTTTTTGTTATAATACTAACTAGTTGTTGTTGTTTCCAACCAGAATAACATGCTGAGAGTTGAAGTGAAAATAGTTTTGTAAATCTTTTCCTATAACATTTTTCTTTTCTCTGCTTGTCGCGTTTCGTGTCTGTGTGTGTTTGTGAGTGAAAATTGTATATTTTTCAAGGATTTTCCACTTTTTTCAGCATGATTTCCTTAAATATTTGTTTAATTTATTTTTATGGTGTTGGTATGTTAAATTTAAATTCACACATTTTAATATAACATACCAACACCTTGAAAATTTAAACATACTGAGCGGTAAATATTGAAAGGACCGCAAGAAAGGAAGTTGTAAAAGTCAGTCAATTAAAAAAACAGTTTGTAAAAAAAACCAATAAAATTGTTTGACATTAAACGGTTGGCAGCTCGTTAACAACAGTTTAGCAAATCGCTAGCCAGAGTTTGGTTAGTGTATTATGAATTAAATTTTTGTTTACTTCATGCCAAATTTTCGTTATGAATACGGCTGTAAATCTTCCCTGAATAATATTTTTTGGAAATTTTTTTTTACAAATTAAGCTTTTTAAAACTAGTTGTTTGAAATTTTTATTTTTTATTAGAATAATTACTACTGCTTTAATTTGCTTTACTCCATATTTATTATTTGTTATTTTTTTAAAAAGGCTTATCAAAAATTTTTCAAAAGACAATTAAAAAAGCACAAACGAAAGCTTTTGAACAATTGAAACTTTTTCATAAAATCGTTTTTATTCAAAATTCTCCCGGATAAAACATATTTTTATAAAGAAGTCAAAATTTCTATTTTTTTGAGAGAGAGGAACATTTTTTTATAAAGATTGTGCAGTTTTGATTTTCCGGAAAAATTCCGGTAAATACATTTAATTTGATCGAAGCCTTTTTATAACAATTTAAAGATGTTTCTCAATATTTTATACAAAAAGCTTGGTATTGAAAGATTAGACTTTCTTTGCCTAAAAAATATCTAAGGAAAATGTTTGGAAAATAATTTTTTTTTTATTTGGAGACAGTGCTTAAGGAAAATTGCTTTCAAATTTAAAACCAGGGTTTAAAAAACTGCAGTCGAAACCAAAAACTGTCGAAAAAATAAATATGTGTATACAACTTTTTGCTTTTGGGTTGGTTTGACTGCGACTGTTTATATTTAATGAATTAAAAGTAAAAGCAACGGTTTTTTTGGCCAAGGACAAATGAAGAAGCAGAAGAAATGGCAGTTTTTCTACTTTGACTGCAGTTTTTTAAACACTGCTCAAAACTAACTTGCAATATTATTGGAATCCACTCAGACAGCAATTTATAAGATGTAATAAGATGTTATAAGGAGATTTCAAACAAAAGCAAGGAGATTTGCACAGAAAAAAATACAAATATTCTTGTTGAGCAGGATTTCAATTAAAAAGTTTGTTATATTAATTAAAAAGTTAATTAAATTTGCACCATTTAGCAAATTAATAGTATCGATTAAATATTTTTTGATATTAACAACATTTTCTGTAGTAATGTTGTTGAAATAAGTAAACATTTAAATTACTTGATTACATTTTTAATTTAAACTTATTTTATTTTTGATTAATTGTTTAATAAAAAAAAATTGGCCAGAATTTTAACTGTGTGGTACCACATGAGTTAAATTTGGGATGAGTTAAAAGAAGATTTAAGACGAACTTGGTGGGGGCAGAAGGTCCCATCCATTATGATCAACTGAACTCGCGGCGGAAGTACAAACGGGGCTTATTAAGCCGGTTAATGGAAGTTTTGGCTAAAAAAGTCTACAATATGCGACTAAACATGAATCTATACTATTCTATCATGAAAATCTTCAGCCTTATGATGCATGATACAAGATCAATTGGGAGCGATTTCGAAAATAAAGGTTAAAGAGTTTGGTCTTTTAAGCTTTTTAGTTCACACAATTTGTTTCCATGAATGCAGAATGTTCTAACAGTAATAAGCTTTACTTTGGACCAGGATATCCGAAACTAGCTCTTGGTTAAGCAGTTCAAGGAAAAAATGTGTTGCTATACTCTGTATAAATTTTTAGTTCTTTTATCAAGTGGAACACATTTCATGCAAAAGTTACGATTGGTTTTAAAAGCTTTGTGAAAAAAAACTTAATTTTTAACCACACTTTTATTGCACTGGGGAACAGTCATTTTGCGGCCCGGAGGTCGCTGATTTTAAATTAAATCTCCATTTTTTTCTATCAGCGCGACTTTTTGAGATGTACTGTTATGTCCAAAACTCAGGCATTTTCACTACATATGTATATTGGAAAACTGCAAAACGGTTCACCATATTCAGTTAAAAAAATCCGAAATTCGGCAACAATATTATCTTTAAGCCGTGCTTATATTATTTTTAAATTTGCCCAGTAGTTTCAGAGATACCGTTGAAGTTTTGAATTAAAAAAAATACAATTTAAAAGCACTCATAAAAAATTACAAACGCGTCTAAAAAGTTAAAATTAACAGTTATGGGGGGAAAACGAAGATTAGATTTGAAATAAGCGACCTCAAATTAGTTTAAATTTGTAATATTGTTCCAGGCATCCACTCAATGTTCAATAATCCAATCAATAATTTAATTAAAATTTCAAGCAATCATTTACAACTATTGTTGAAATAGACGGCAGTATCATTGCATTTTGTTTAAGTGTATGCTGTTAATTATCAAGCCTGTTGTGAAACGCAATAAAACTGTTACGTAAGTATGAAATTGTGTTAGTTAGGTAAACAAATGATCAGTATGACAATAATTTTCAATATTTTCAACAAGTATTGTTAAATTTAAAACGATTACATAAGTGAAAATTGAAACTAACAAAACCATTTTTTTGTTTGCATTATTGTGTCTGTGTAATATTAGTTGTCAGTGAATTGTTATCAATTTTGCTATCAACAACTTGGCAACAGATGATAGCAACAACTGTATAGCAACAAGCACCATAAAATATCAACAAACCCGGGTGATGAGGATGATTGTGAATGATGAAAGTATAATAAATTCACGCATATTTTGTTTTGATTTTTTCCTTTTCGCAAGTTCGTTTTGTATGGTTGCTTGTAATACTTTTGCAAGTATTTGATAGGAAAATGTGCCAATTTGCAGCAACAGTAGTTATTATAATACACGGAAAGAATTTTTTACTAAATCACCAGAAAATATTGTTTGAACCGAGAAAATGTTGCATGATCTGTTCCAAGCCAAAAATAAGGTTAAAATTAAGAAATTATTTTGGATTTTTTTGTTTTAAGAAACAAAATTGATTACTTAAGAAAATATACTTCTTTCCATGTAGTTTTACGGGAGAGGCCAAAAAAATTTACAATGATAAGAAAAGAAGAATTCAACTGAATCATACAGGACACATGATGAAAATATAAAAAATTATTGCAAAGAAAAGACAAAACAATCAACTGAATTGAATGAAGTCAGCAGAAGGTCTAGAAAAAAATAAAACCAATAAGAGTGTTATATTCGGCTCTTTTTAACAAAAATGTAACTTAAGTTTTTTTAAAAAGTTAATTCCAGAATGTAATAATAAAGTGACCTCACAAGCGCAGCTGTTTGCAGTGATTTCCTTCGTGTTGTGACATTGAGCGACTTTTTTTTTTTGTATATTTACATTTTTTAATAAGGCATTTATACATTTGCTGTCTCAATTCTGGCAACAAAATGCCTGTGGTTTTTTCTATTGTTGCATTGTTGTAGTACTGAGGTCACTTTATTAATACATTTTGGTTAAGTCAACTTCTACAGGGTGACCCAAAATTAACGAATGGTTTTGAATTCTTTATAACTTTTTATATAAGAAATAATTATTAATTTTTTTTAATACTGTATTTATATTTATTTTAATACTGTATAATATTTTTAGTTTAGTTATGAAAAATAATATCTCGCAAGTGGTGGCCATTTTGTGCTTCGCAAATTCGTGCTCTTTCCAACATATTTTCCATAACCTTTCGCAAAACTTTAGGTGTTATGCTGTTTATTTCGTCAAGTATATTGCTTTTTAATTATTAATATAGACTTTTCCTTTCAAATAACCCTAAAGGAAACAATATGGTGTGGTTAAATCCGGTGAACGCGGAGGCTAATTAAAATCACTTGTACGCGAAATAATTCGTTCACCAAAGATGTCGCGTAAAAGACCATTGTGTGCCTTGCAGTGTGCGCTGTGGCTCCATCTTGTTGGAACCATACTTGCGGATGATTTTCCACGGCTGGCCTTAAACAATTTTCCAACATTGTCCGATATCTGACACCATTGACGGAAACAAAAAAATATGGACCAATTATCCTATCCGATGAAACACAATTAGGTGGGTGTTGAACTAATCTCAGATCTCAGAGCTTATTAACGAACCCACTTAATTGGAAATGGGCACATTAAAATAACGACGATATGCACGCTGAGTCAAGACAATGGATCGTTGATTTGAAAAATAAAGCTCAACAATTTGGGCACATTGTTCAATTGAGTACTGCTTCATTTTATATTCCCCAAGTCTTCTTTACAAAATACTGAAAAGAAAAGAAAAAAAAAAATTATAATAAAAAAGTTATAAGCAATTCAAACCCCTTCGCAGAATGTACTAATAAAGTGGCCTCACAAGCGCAGCTGTTTGCAGTGATTTTCTTCGTGTGTTTGGCGTCATTTTTTTTGTTTATTTACATTTTTTATAAAGGCATTTTGACATTTGCCGTCTCAATTCTAGCAACAAAATGCCTGTTGTTTTTTCTATTGTTTCATTGGTGTAGTAATGAGGTCACTTTGTTAATACATTTTGCCCCTTCGGTACTTCAGCAACAACTTTTATGAAATTGTTTATGACGTTTAAATAATTTTATTTAGTTTTGAATGAAAATTTTAACAAAATGTTCCAACAAATAAAAACAAATACGTAATATTGTTCTGGGCAAAATTTGCAAACGGTTTCTTTATTTAAAATGTGTGTGGTCGCGAAAAAAAATATTGCTTTATTAGGAACACCAGTGAAAATGTTGCTGCCTATAAAGCGTTTTATAGTTTTAAAGTGACTTTCAGAAGGCTGCTTGATAACACAAGATTTCATGGTATTATTTCTGGCTATATGAGGATTAATTGCTTGTTTGATTAAAAAACAAATAACTTTTGAGCCAGTCATCGCTTCGAATTTTAAATTGCAAATATATTACCAACAGGCTCTAGAGCTCTGATACGTGTCAGTGCATACATTTGCTCAAAACAGATATTATCGCTTGTATTTCCTTGTCAAAACTAATTGCACTGCATATCAGACAAATGTTTCAAGAAAATTTCCTATTTGTTGTGCTTGTTTTTTTTATTTGTTTTACTTTTTTACAATTTACATACACTAAAACATATACAAACACACATTACAGACTGCCTTTAATTCAGTGATGCTCATTCAAGCAAACAATTGTTTAGAAGCCCCACCCCTTTGTTTTTTACGCTCATTAATTTAGTTGCACATGTACGAAAGCCGTGTTGATCTTTATTCAAATACAGTGTGTAACATAAGAAATAAAATCAAAAAAAATATTTTAATACTTTCACGAAACTGTCATACAAGCATAAATGTAGAAGATTTTAGTGGAGTTTTTTTTTTAAATATAATTCTTACTTTTAATTTTTTGTGCATCGCAGTTTACACTGAATTTTTTTTAATGGTAATATTGGAAAATTTCCAATTCTTAATGTTTTTTAAAAGTTAATATTTTAAAACTCAATTTAAAAAATAGAAACTCCTTTTTGGACTGTATTATTATAAATGTTTAAAGCCAAAACAATTTCATTCTTTTAAATTAAAATAAAATTTGTGCGTTTAGTTTTGCGTATCTCTGTACTTTGAAATTCTCTCGCAATACATATGCAAAACATTTTTGAGCACCCCTGCTTTAATTGTACCCCAAGACTGATTACTAACACTGTTCAAAAAAAAAAACAACCGGCTTCAATACTATCAACGCGAAATGAAACTAGACTTTAGGTAGAGCAAATCTGTCAAAGGGTTTTGAAAGTTAGTTCGGGTTCCCTAAATATCGGTCCCTAAAGTTTTTAAAATCTTAAAAACTTGATGATAAGTAAACTAAATAAAAAATAATATATTTTATGATTTTTTTTTATGTTTTTAGTTAGGTTTGGGTTCATCAAATTTAATTTGCATTAAATAAGTTTTACCAAAGGATGAATTTTACAACTTGGAATTTTATTAAAATTTTTTTTTTACTGAGCTGGGGCTCGAACCTGGGTTGAATTTACATGTTGCAAGAATTACCACATTCTTTCATTAGAATTCTTTGAGTTCTAACCTCTGCACCATGGCGGTGCCTGCCAGCCAACAGTCAAACATGAATCTTTAACCAGTGGTACTGGTGGTTCAAAATTTGTTGTTATTATCATTTTCAATTTTATATTACATGTTGCTTCCTTTCCTCTGTTTTTCGTATTATTTCTGTAAAGACTTTAGGCTCAACCATAATATGCATAGCCAAGCTTAACCTACTGTCAAAAATTAACAAAAAGTCGCTCAAATGTATTTAAAAAAACATAAATAATATCAACAAACATTTGATTCCGTACGGAACGTGCGATCAGATTCGCATTTTGCTTAAGCAAATGACAGTTTCATAAAATTTAACAAAAAGTTTCCTTAAGTTCAATATGGTTTACCTCATATGATTTACATGTATTCGTGCAATTGCTTAAGTCAACTTATGCACATTATGGTTGGGCCTTAAGTCTTGAAAACCTGAATACATTTGTTTATTACATTTGATTATTTTTCACACCTTTTGAATCTGTATCCGCTGAGACAAAGCCAAAAGTTTGAAAGAGGACAGTAAAAAATGTGCTACAAAAGGAGCAGGTTTTTACTATGAAAATGCAAAATAATCGCTTACAAACCTGCTAATGGGCTGCATTAACTTTGTAACCCCATGTTGAACCATGCAATGAAGTACCATATTGAACCTCTGTTAGCATTTCCAAATCCTCTTAGAAATTAATGGGTGCAACCATACGTTCGAGATTGATCAAGTCATCCTATGTGTATGAGGATATTAGTATGAATATAAAGAACTATCAAACTTTTTACACTATTCGTCCCGATATTGAACGTGGGTAGACATCACAACCGTGTTGCATAAAGAGGTCAGTGAAAATCCAAATGAATTTAATATATTAAAATCACTGACAGCAGCTGCTGTTGTGGCGGAAATACGTGCACCCTAGGTTCCAGGAAATTTGGTGTAACAGCTGTCATAGATCCCGGCACAGGTACTCTCCTTATAATGCCTAGCGCTTGTTGACTTGAGAGTTAAAAAGGGGAAATTACTTTGCAAGTTCGTTACAAAAGGTACAACATGTATCCATATTTCTGTGGAAAAAAGAAAAAAATGCTTAAGTCCATCTCTAAAAGAAGCTATTGATTAGTTTCAATTATTTTGTACGATTTTTTAGGAAGTTACAGTAAAATTATTTTTTGCTTAGTTTTTTGAATGTGCAAAAACATTTGGAATAACAACTTCAGTTGACATCCGATCGGTCATGTAAGCAGTATTAAGGAATAAAAACATAATAAACTATAATTGAAGATAACAAAAATATATTTTCAAAATAACATTTAAAGTTTAAAACTGCTTTCCTGCAAAACTAAAAGAATCACATTTTCCTCATTGCCACAGATTTAAATATGTAATTATTTTCATGAATAAAACATGTGCTTTATTTATTATATTTTTTTTTTTTTTGGTGTTTCTTTATTCCCAGTCTTTTATCATTCTATTATTTCAATACTGTAACAACAAACGGAACAGCACGAGCAACAACAACAACATTGAATTGATACCAAAACATGTGTAAGTGAATTTTACATTGTCATGTGCAGCTTTTTGTTTCGATTTCACTATCGGAAAATGACGAGAAATTTCAAATGAAAAATTATTAAGGATATAAATAAAATGTTATGTTATTTAAACTTAATACTTTTTCTTAAATACAAATTCTACTTTCAAAAAAATTTATATCCAAGCATTAAAAGCCATTGCGCAAAAAAATATACAAAAGCCTAATAAACTCATACCCCCATAGTGCAAAAGTGGTTTGCAAAAATTCCTTTGTAATTCATGTGTATGTAAAAGTTTAAGTTAGTGCCGGTTCACACACATCAAGTTTGACTCGTCAAGTCTTGAGTTTATATTTACAAAAGTAAATATGCGAAGGAACGAAGGATGGACCGTTTTCCTTTTGTTAATTTTAATATTGCTGCTGGTTTCTTATGATAATATATGTACCAGTACATGTTTTTCGTTGATTTTGCCACATGCTGAAGTTATGAGGAATCTAATTAGTTGATTAAACAAATATATATATAAAATCGATTCACTGTGTTTTGTCCCTGTATATCGATAGGGAAATAAAGAAATTAAGTTATGAAAATGTTGCCTTAAAATTTAAGTTTTAAATACAATAGGTTAGATTCCATTGGCAGCCGCAATTCAGCACAGCTCACGTGGATCCATTAAAAAGTTCCCGTTGTGTTACCATGTCGCACCGTCTCCCAAGGGTCCTATGTTACCTGGCTGCTAATATTCTCGCTCAGCCACCTAGTCCATTCAATAAGGATCCTGTGGATCCTGTTTTAATCAATATTACACTCAAAATATGAGGAAGTTAAATTCAAACGAAAAATTAATTTTAAACAACTTAAAATTATTTTTAGCTTTTATTTGACCTTGTTTAAATGATTATTTTTTATTTTTTAAATTAAGCTCTAGGTGTTATAATATTTAATTATTTACTTTCGATATTTCGCTAACCTTTGGTTAGCATCTTCAGGAAATTTAATTTTATTATAAAAAAACAAAAAACAAAAAACAATTACAAAATTATCAAAAATTTTTCTTTTTTGTCATAAATTAAATTCAAAAACCATAATCACAAAAATAAAATATAACTAAAGTATAACAATTCATATAAATTGAAAAAATTTCCTATTTATAAACCTAATTCAAAAACCATATTTGCAATTATAAAAATATTTTGAATAAAAAGAAAAATTCCTATAACATACAACAATTTTTAACTAAACTTAATTTAATCTTACATATTTATAACAACATACATATATACATATCGCGACCTAAGGACAACATATATATACATATACACAAATAAACACAAACCCATACATATATATTATATTTTTATATATTTTTTAAAAATCGTATAGCAAAAACGATATCTGCATAAAATTCTAAGAAAATTCTCCGAAAAAACCAAAATCCTAATCCGCGCCTCTCGACTTGAAAATTTGGCCTTGGAAAAAAAATATTTTTTTTGAAAAAATAGCTTTTTCCAAAAAGAGTCGAATTTTTTTAATAAAATGGTTTAGTAAGGTTATTCTTTTGCACTTTATATTTTTTTACAATCAAAATTTTTTTTACATTGAAAAAATGTTCACCCAAGTAAAAAAATTTTCAAGTCGATAGGCGCAGACTAGGATTTTGTTTTAGACCCATGGCTTCTTCGCAGAATTTTCGTAGAATTTTATGTAGATTACGTTTTTGCTATACGATTTTTAATTTTTTTTTTCATCCATACAAATCGACCCGCCCTAATATATATATAAACACATACATACGCATATATACATACATATAAACATAAACACTTTATCTCTTATTAACTAAATTTCTATAATTACTAGCTATATTTTCTGTGTCTGCTTTAAAATTCATTCTTTGTGTTGTTGGTGTAACATCTCTAATATAAATCTGCGTTTGTAGTTTGTTTCATTGTTTAACACTGATGCGTTTTCAAAATTTGGATAGTGATTAAGTTCATAACAATGATGAGATAATGCTGTTTTTTTAGAGTTAATGTTTCTATATTTCTGATCTGATTTGCATATGTCCTGCAACTCTAGTCTTTAATTTATTTTTCGTTGTACCTGTATACATATACCTTGTCGCAATTCTCATTATTATTTCCATTACAAGGAATCTTGTAGATAATATTCGACATATCCCATTTATTAATCCTATCCTTAGTCCTGCTATATAAACTATTCAATGTGTTGTAAGCCCTATATGCCACTCTATATTTGTCTGTGTCAAAGATTTTCGATCCTTTAATTCTTTCTGATATGTTAGGTATATACATTAACGATTTGTATATTCTAGGTTCTATTGTTACTCCTGGATTATTGTTACTTCCCTTCTTATATTGATCAACTAATCAACGAATCAGTTTTCTTGGAAAATTGTTGTCCCTTAGTATATTCCTAATTTTAATTATGTTTCTCCTATGAAAAATTCTGCCACTAATCGTCAGCATTCTATTATTTAAATTTCTAGCAGTATTTATAATCACCCATTTACTATGCTTAGAATACAAATTTATAATTCTTCCCGATGCCGTTGGCTTTTGATACCAATCTAGTACTAACTTGTTTCCTCTTCTTATTATCAATGTATCCAAAAAAGGTAATTCCGGATTGGACTCCATCTCTAAAGTGAATTTAATACAACTGCTAAATTCATTAAATTTTTCCAATAAGGCATTCACACCGCATTCAGAAATAATGCAGAATATATCATCTACATATTTAATCATTATTTTCGGTTTAATATATAATTTTCCAATAGATACATCAAGTAATTTCTAAATAACTATATCAGCTATAATTGGAGATGCAGGTGATCCCATTGGAAGTCCTTTTTGTTGTGTATATATTTTTCCATTACATTGGAAATATCTATTATCATCTACACAAAATTTTAAAATTCTAAAAAATAGTCCCTTTTCAATCTCCGTATGTTGTCTTATATAATAAGTGTTTTCGTTTTGACATTTTATTTAATATATAAAAAGAAAAATGTCAAATATAGAAAAAACAAGTAAGAATGCTTTATTTGGGTATGCAGAATCTTATATACCCTTCACCACACAGAAAAAATTTTTGCAAAAAAATTATTCAATTAAATAATTAATTGGTGTACATTAATTATTTTATTTTTTTGTTTGCTGCAATTAATTTTTTTAATCAAAACACATAAAATTAAATGTTTGTGTATATGTGGTGTATTTTTTGTTTATGCAATTAATTTTTTAATTGACTAAATTTATGTCCCATGACTCGAAAATACAAATCCGTTAATTGATATGATCAATTCCTTTGCAGGGGCAAAATTAGTTAAATATTTAATTGCCTGAACGAATTGTTTAATTAAAGTCGATTTTCTATTTTTTCTGTGCATGGTGCGAAAATAACTGAAAGTTATATAAATACCGTTCTTTAAACATAAATAACACTACTAGACAGTTTTTAGACCAAATTTATTTGACACCTAATCTTTATGTAAAATTGCCCGCTAAATTCGAATAAAGAGTCAAAATGCACAAAAGTAGAACTGGCAAGTGCACGGCTAAAAAAACTAGACTGGCAAAATGCTTTATTTTTGTTTGCGAAAACAATAAAGCAAATTATTTTTGTGTTAATTTGGTTTTTTCTTACAACTACAATTAATGTTGGACGAAGTCTAACTAATTGTAGCGGGGAACGTAAGGAAAGGTAAACTCACTGTTTATTGTTGTTGTTTTTGTTTAAGATTTGTTATTGTTTCAGGCAAAGCTGTTGTTTAACATCTTCAGTTTTTCTAAAATCTTTGGATGAAGTTTCCTGACGATTTGGCCTAAGCAACCAGTGAAATGCGCTTATCCCTTCAACAATAAATTTCAGTGTTTTCATCACGAGTAAAAATTGGGATATATCGAGATATTCCAAAATAACCGTTATTTGTGTTTTTAAAAAAGATGATGTCACTTAAAAAAAATATCTTCAAAAACATTTAACTTAAATATTATGTATTTTTTTTTTCTTAATGAAAGATAATAAAATTACTAAAATAACAATGGATTGCTAGTGAAGATTGGTCATGAAATAACAGAGTTATAGGGGACAACATTTCAAACTTCATTGAAAATGTTAAGATTTTTTGTAATTATTTGTTTTTATACCAAACAATTAAAAATTGTCACGCTTTATTGCATGGTGCATAAGTGTATTTCAATACGCCCAACAAGACCTCGATTTAGTGAATTAACCCAATTAATGTAACAGTTTTAAAATTTATTAAAGTTTTTGTGAAATTTGAAATTTGGTCCACAATGTAACTTATGGCGTTTTCTTTCCTAAGTAAAAGTCTGCATTTATTCTGCCTTTTAAATTTTTTCTGTTCTTTTCTGAAAAACATGTGTTATTTTAAAAGTGTCAAGCGTTCTTTTCTGATATTGTTCCCTTTAAAAATAAAAAAAATGCTACATGTTCAACACTCATTTTAATTAAAGGGGGGGTTTTATGCCGAAATTTGTGTTCTTTTGGTAACGTAAAATATGCAACACTTCTTAAAAATTTTGGCAATACTTTTTGTTTAGAAATAAAAACGCCATTAGTGATTTCTTGACCAAATTTTACGAACGACGAAAAACTACGTCAAATAATTTCGAAGATACTTTTATTAAAGTGACATCATATTTTTAAAAACCGCCAATAGCGGTTATTTTGGAATATCTCGAAACCTGTTCCAGTTTTGACCATTCTGGACTCACATTCTGATTTTGCGGATAATTTAACATACAGATTAGGTGTCAGATTCATTTGTTCACGACTATTTTAAATATTTTAAATTTCGACCACTAATTTGTATAAACTATTAATTTTAGAAATTCTTTCTATTCTTTTTATGTCTTGGCTGTTTGAAAAAATTTTTTATTTATTGTGTGACTTTGTTGTTTAAAAAGGGCCTATCTTATAGGAAATAAGAACTCAAATGTCTAGGACGTTAACTGAATTCGACGGCGTTCAAAATTGGACAACGTCGGTGGCCGTAGCTGATTCAATATGAATGAAGCCGATATTAACTGACATAATTAAAAATTATTTTGTTGAAAGAATAAAAAGTTACTGATAAAAAAAATGTTAAGTCTTCATATGTTTGTTTCTATATACCTTCGTATGTAAATATACATATAAAAACGATATTAAGGCCGATTGTTACAAACTTAATATTTTTAAAAATAAAACAATAAAAAAGTTTTTATAAAGCAAAACAATAAGTAATGCTTTGTTTTCATTTCGATTTGAATCACCTGTCAAAATCGAAAAATTGTAATTAGTTATTTTATTTAATTGTTTAATTATACTATAACCTGGTCATAACCGATTACCAATTTCTACTCCGTATGTTGTAACAATGGCACTTAATAAATTAAATCTTGTCTGGGTCGTGGAGCCGTTTGTTTGCCAATCGACTTGGCTCTCTGTACTTAACATATACAACACAGTGTTTAAATACACTTTGGTTAATGTAAATTTTGCATTGCGTAGTAGTTGGCTTTAAGTTAGCTTTAAGCTGTTGAAAAATACAATTAAATAAGTACTTGTTTACTTTATACTTTGTAAATTATTAATATAGTTGTCTTTGATATTTATTTATTTTTTTTGTATTAAATATTTGTTTTTCATGTCATTAGCTTTTAAAACCTTTTGTTAATATTAAACAATAAATTTGTCTTTCTCCATGTTTTACCCTAACAAATTTGTATATTTTATCTTAAGCTAACTTAAAGTAAGCTTTTTTTGTAGTTAGCTACTCAATTGACGGCAGGGTAAGAACAGGACTGTACTTACACCAATGTAACTTATTGTCACACTGACCTAAAATAACTATAACAAGCAAATAAAACATACTAAAAATTACTTTTTTGTATAAAATTGACATGTTGTTAAATAAATTTTAAATAAACAGGATAAGAAAATAACACAAACAAATTACATAATCATAATAAAGAAAATCAGTAGTCGTCAGTGGCATAATAATAATTTGTCCTAATTTAAAAAACTGATGTTATTATTCTTGTTCTGCTGTTACGATAAAAAAAGGTTTTGTGTCTCGTTTATCAAGAAAAATTAGTCTTGGGGTGCTCTTTAAGATAATTTTTACTTTTTTTTATTCTAGACCTCCATATAATATATAATATAACAAGGTATATTATTAAAATTTACCTCTACATATGTAACAGTGGGAGTATATGTGCTTGTGTAAATACAAAAAGAAAAAGTTTCTGAATAATATACATCAGAGCTGTAAATGAATCATTAATTTTTGAATAAATTCGTGAATCAATCATGCAGGAAATTAGCAAATTAATAGAATAAAATTTGAGTCAATTCAAACGAATTAAAATTGACAAATTCAAATGAATCTGTAAAATGAATTGCAATTTGTTTCCAATTCAAATAAATTTGTTAAAATGAATTGCAATTAATTTCACAGATTCATTTGAATTGATTTTAAATTCATTCAAATAAATTAGAAATAAGAATTAGCAAGTCAAATGGATGGAGTATGTTTCTTCAAGAAGATATGATTTTTATTTTGAAATAGTTTTTTTCTTTACAATCAAATCATATGCATAACATCTTAGTCGCTTAGAAGCTGTTGATGTAAAAGCACACTTTATTGGAGGCTGTCTGTTTTTTTTGTCCAAAATATTGCAACGTCATGGCCAGTCGGAGGTAATAGCTAAGTATTTATATCATACGTAAGAAATGCATCAAAGTTTATATATTTCTGATAAGTTTACATATAAGATCATTTAAAAAATTTAGTCTGGTGCATCATTTTTTTACGTATCCTTTAAAATTTTAGTTGTAAAAATGCAAAGTGCCATATGGCACTCTTGGCCAGTACCCTGATCAAGTTGATGTTTGTATTTTTAGACTAAATCCACGAACAATTTTAGACTATTTCAGAGAAATAGAAAGTGAAGACAATAATGTTGACGAAATTATTATTCAGCCACCATCCCCGGACTACGCATCGGGAGAAGATGACGCCAATGAAGATTCCGGTGAAATTCAGGATTGTATATTTATTGCTCGTCAAAATGGCGAAGATTTGGGAGGTGAAGTTATTTATGACAGTCTAGGCGGTATAAACAACTTGGAGCAACTTGAGCATTTAGTGTGTCTGGAATTAGAACTACCGGTAAGTGAAATACAAAGTGTTCCCTCAGCAATCACACCTTCTGTTAGAAGGAAAAGAAAACGTAGCGAAAGTTTGAAAGATAATTCAGAAGATCTTGTAATCCCACCTAATCTGAAAAATGCAAAAACTTCTTTCAAATGGATATACATCACTGATTTACCAACTGTTCCAGTGTTTCCTGAAACCAACTATGATGACTGCAACAAAACACCAATTGAGGACTATTGATGTAGCTATTCAAAATGCGTGGCTATTGCATCAAAAATCCATAAACAATGTGTCACAATTAGATTTTCGTCGTAATTTGGTTCAACATTTATTAAAAACTTGTAGTGATAAGTCTCGCTCTGAATTTACATTTCGTCGATATGCTCATATTGCTAATGCAGATATTCGCTATGATGGTGTTGCTTATTATGTTCAGCCTTGTAATCGAAGACATTGTGCATTTGAAGGCTGTAAAAGTCAAAGCAGAGCAGAATGTAAAAAATGCAACGTTGGCCTATGCATCAAATGCTTTATCCCCTATCATACTGAAAAAGTTTGACAGTAGCTAGTCTTTTCTCTTCTTTTTTATAGAACCTCAAATGAATACATTATTATTTTTTGTTTATAACTAAAGTAAAATTATATGGAATAAATGTAAATAAACTAAGAATAATTTAAAAAAAAATTGTTTTCATATTGAACAAAATTAGTTATATAGTGGACAAGAGTGCCATATGGCACTTGCTCCTGGGGCGGACCAGGTAGGTCCTACAGGTTAGGAGATGCAAAATTTGAATTTAGGGCACAGGTAGTACTATATGTTCCAAGTTTGGTGAATATTGGTTTACGGAGAGCCCGTGTCCACTAATGGGTTAATATTCAAGAAGCAATCAATAATTTTTGAAATTATGCGTAGTGTTTTATGCAAAACAAAAATTAATAAAGTAATATTGTTTTGTTTTTAAATGTTATTTACTTACTTAAATATTATTTACTCGTGCTATGTTGCAAAGAAAAATGCAAAAAGTTCAGCTTTCGAAGAAAAAGACAGCAAACAACGAAAAACTCTTCCGTCTCGTGAGATATCTGTTAAGTGATTTGCGCTTATTATACCATGGAGTAAACGAACACAGGTTTGACAGCAAAACTGTTATGTTGAGATTCAAAGTTGCTAGAATCTTTAAAATTCGATTAAAAAAAAGTAAGCACACCTTTCACACTATTTAATAGAAATAAATATGAAAGTTTCTTTTAGCGAATAAACAAAATATTCCCATTTTGAAAGGATATTAGCCGATACCTAATAATTCAATTCTGATTCTGCCGCTACTGTGAAATGAATTAATTCAAAATTTAGCTTTTTCGTAAGGAACTAAAATCAAAAAGAATGATAAATTTACAGCTCTGATATAGACACATGTGAATAGATATTTACTTGAAGTAAAATATACAGTTTCCATAAACGCCTAGAATTTGTTTTGCAACTCTCACTAACAAACACACAGATTCATACACAAGTAATATTTGGAGAGCATGTGTGTGAGCATATGCCTGCTTTTTGAGGGTATATTCAAGTCAGGTCTTCTTCTATGAATGCATGTGTGTATACAAGGATACTAAAGTCGAGCTAAAAAATAACAAAAAATAATACTTGTAAGAAAATACGAAAAAAGTAACTGAAACATGAACCAAAATTGTTTATTTAATTTATGTAAAATTACTTGTTGTTACTTTAACTACTGTAAAATGTTTTGTTATTAGCTGTTAATGTCATCTCCCTTATCTGTCTCCCAAATATCACGACCAAGGACAACAGTACCAGCACTAAAACAGATACGAAAACAAATAAAGAATGAATGTGTTTGTGTATATGACAAGGTTGGCAACCGGTACTGTTTAAATACCGATGCCGCTCAAATACTGTTAAAAATTAATACCGGTGTTATTATTTATGAAGTTAAAAACATAAACTAAAACCGATTGGAAAATCGCTAATCATCAATTCTTTGTAAATTCGCGTAATCACTTACTTGCTTCTTGTTCGTTGTGCAATTAACAACCCTTTCGGTCCGTGGACAACAAAGGCTCACTTTCCAGCGGGCTTAACGTCAAAGTTATACTTAATTACATCTTATACTTACCTGAAATTTTAACCTACCTAAACTTGTAACAACCTAAAACTACTTTGCGAGTAATTATAATTGCACTCTTTATTGGTTTATTGGTTGTTGTTAAAAATTAATAAGACGATATTGCAAGCTTGTGAAATGGACAACTATTTATGATAAAAACTGTAAATTATTCATATTTTAATATTCATGTAATATTTTTTTCAACTGAAAATATATTGCCGGATTTTATATAAATTTCCCTTTCCCATGTTTCGATGTTTTGATTAAAAACGTTCCTCCACAGAGGGGGAAAAGACGTTCTAAACTTGTCAACCACTGTTATTAATTTGAGAACGAAGTGTGTACAGTTTTTTTGTAAACAACTGTTGACAAATTAAGAAAGAATTGTAGTCAAATTAAGAAATAAATGGGAAAAAGTACCATGTGGTTACAAATCGTTCTCAAATTAACAAATTATGAACAAATTGTTCTTAAAACAAGAACGTACTATTCAAAAATTAAGAATAAATCGTTCGGAAAAGGAGAACATAAGTTGTCATCTGCCTTGTTTAATTTATGCATTTTAACATTCAGTTTGAAGTGTTTTACAATTCAATCAATTCTTAAGAAAATTAAAAAGGAAAAATAATTAGCAAGCAAAATATATTCAACGAATACAAAAATTTGTTTTATTTAGATGTGGGGGAGATTTATGTTGCAAAAAAATACTGTCCTACCACTGACGTAAGTCCAATTCCAGGCAGTAATTAGATTAATAATTTCTGTCTTGGAAAAAAACGGAGAAAATAGTTATGTTCCCTATATTCCCTATATGTGTTTTATATTAATTGACTGCATAATTAGGAATCGACGATGATACTCTAGCAATGCCATCTAAAGCAATGTCTTAGTCAAAAAAACATAATGTTTTAAAGTTACCTAAATAGTAGTAAAACTGAAATATAAAATCATTAAAGGATTCGAAATTATTGGTTACCAAATCAGCATAAGGCAAAGAAAATATGCGAATGAAGGATAACCCCTCATGCTGTGAGCAAAGGGCAGAAATTATCAATATTATAATTAAGTACGTTGTAGAGAATAAAACGGTTCTCTATGACTTACAGAAGACATTTTTCATTGTTTCCATCATGATGAGTCAATTTCGATTTCGTTAAAAACTTCGTTGAGCCGAGTTAATAATGATAAGAAAGAAGTACAAACAAGAAAAGTGGAAAAGACTTATCATGTACGCAAAAAAGTCTACTTACCTTCTATTCATGATTCTTGAGTACTAAGCTAACTATAATATGGTTGCCGGTGATAATTATATATTTAAAAAAAAACATAATATTTTTAAACATTGTTCGTAAAAATAGTTTTGTTGGAAGTGGCCATATCGAAAAATGTATTTCCTTTGAGTATAAAGATTAAATACAGCATTATTTTTATTTATTCCGGCTTACAAAATAATGTTGACAAAAATATGTCATATAGAAATCAAGTTTTCAACAATTCTTCTTTAATTCTTTTAGTCACTTCTAAGAAACACTTAAATTCTTAGGATGTGTGGATAAACAAGCCTTTTCGGCGAAAGATTATAGTTTAAAAATTGTATTGATATGTTATGGCTATTCTGTGTCCATATTCTGTGTGAAATGTGTGAAATAAAACAAAAATGCCACATATTGAAACAAACAGCTGTTTTTCTCACTTAACTGTGTTTCTAACTTTTTTTGGCGAGTACTAGCTGTCACTTACGGAAATTATACGCCAATTTAAAGAAAAAGTGTGTCTGTAACATTTTTGTAAGAAAAGTTTCCGCTTTGAACTTTCAAATAAACTCACGAATAAAATGGGGCAAAAAAAAATTTTAACGATTTAAAAAGTAAATCGATTTTTCAAATCGCCTTACCTGTGAAAGATTTCGTTCGATTTCATGTTTAAGGATTGTTACATTTCCACATATCACAATTTTTTAATGCAACATAGATACATATGAATGTCATTTGTTAATATTTAAAGAAAAATTTTTTTTTTAATAACATTAAAAAATATTAAAAATTAAAATTTTTTTTAATTTATAATAAATGACCTCAAGCCAAAACAAATATAAACCACAACAACAAAAAAAGTCAACAATACATACTGTTAACATAAA
The DNA here is from genome assembly GCA_949318255.1 of Pollenia labialis. NCBI lineage: Eukaryota > Metazoa > Arthropoda > Insecta > Diptera > Polleniidae > Pollenia > Pollenia labialis. The sequence continues at coordinate 162,254,077 of OX439140.1, forward strand.
CATTAATTTCATAAATTTAATTAACAAATATTGCTTTAAATATTATTTTATATCTTCAATTTTTGGCAGATCTCTTAGAAGTACTTGGGATGTTGTAGATATATTTGAATTTCTTTTGCCAAGCTAGATTTTCAGTTTAACCAAGCTTTTTTTGCCGTTGCAATTTTATTCCGTCGACCAAATAGTAAAGTCCACAAATTTAACCAACAGCTTTCTCTTTTTTAAATATATAGTTTATTATTAGGACCTCCTCCAGTAAATATTGTTAGTTGCAATTTTCTACAACTAAATAATATTTTTAAGGTCGTATAATAAATTTTTTGGTAAAAATGATGTGCAAGTAAATGGCAAATACGCAGTATATTAATGTATGATACAATGAAGGAGCATGATGTAGTGCATTTGAGAAAAATTATGCAGTCAAAAAGCACCGCAAAATAATTAGGTACGCCCATCCGATGAAATTCAGTATTACATTAATGAACAGGTCTTTATATAAAGTTAATTTAAGAATCAAACATAAGGATCTGCTCGTAAATGTAATGCTTGATGGCATCTAACAGAAAAAAAACTGATTATTTAACGATGCTTTTTATATACGTATACGTATGTATCTATTATTTAAACATTAGGATCAGTTTCCATGAACTAAATTAAAGTATCTTATTGGAGGTTACTCTTATGCGTTCCTTTGCATACATATGAGTGAAATAAAAAATAGCTTTTTACTATTTTTAATAACGTTTTACTTAAATTTTTGATACACATCATCACTTTTCGGTAATTTAAAATAAGACGATTTAAAATCGAATTTAAACTGGCATTATTGAAATTCGTCACATGGTAAAAACACTTTAATTTTTATGAAACAAAATGAAATATGAAATCGATACATTAATTCGACGCATGTTACCATGTTTGTCACATGTTTCGTCGATTTCAAAAAGGTTGGACGACGAAATCGATTTCCATCACATACCTAAATAATAATATTTTGTTCATGGCACAATTTTTTATTGTTTAATTCTTTTGATTTAACATTTTCATAAAATATACAAATGTTTTCAAAGCTCGTTTGTAACAACAAACAATAAAGTCGAATTTTACATTGTTTGGAAGAGCTGACGGTTGTATTTTCGCGTCCGTCGTTAAAAGTAAATTTTGTTCGCCGTCAACGAAATGTGTTAGAGGCGTTCTCAACGTCTGCAATGTAATGACATTTATAACGTAACGACGTCATCTCTCTTGACAGTGTTCGACATGAGTTATAGACACACTTTTTCACTTTTCGAGAAACGATTGAATATTTAGTTTCACATCTTTTCGATGCGAGCAGTTCTCACTAAGGTTGCAGAACATACTGGACAATCAAAACATTTCCCAAAATAACAATCTGATGATGGAAAAGGACACAAAATCCGTTTAAAGGAGTCACTGTATTGACTAGAGGTACTGTTTCGCTATTAGTTAATACTGCTATGTCTGGGATCACACTATGAAAGTTTTCTTTCAGAAAATCTGAGTTTATTGGTGAGAGAGGAAGAGTACATGCTTTTCTTTTCTCCTCTCTCACCCATAAACACAGGCTTTCTGAAAGAAAACTTCATAGTGTGAACCCAGACTATGAAAGCAGCTATAATGAAATACAATTTTATGTGCAGAAAAAGGGTGAAGGGTGCTATGATCTGTAATATATTTTGCTTAGCTTAAAGTAAAAAACCGTATAATAATTCTAGTTACTTGATGACTATTTAGACAAAGCAAATGCAAATAACAAAATAAATGAATTAGTATTTGAAAAATGTTTTTATTAACCCAATTTCAAAATATCAGAAAAAATAGTAGTGTTTTGAATCCCACACCCAAATTAGACTTAAAATTTGTGGCAAAAAATCATAGTCTCAAAGGAACTAAATTGAACGCTTAAAACAGAAACAGAAAGAATAAAACAATTTATTTTTAGATGATAGCGTGATAGGAATAAAATAAATTTGTCGTCAGATCATTAAAGTTACTGTTTTAAAGAGTTTTGGGTTTTTAAAAAAGATTCGTTTTATAAAAAGATTTAACGAGAATATAACATTTTAAATGATATAAAAAAGGTGATTTTATTTTGGTTTGAGCATGGGATGCTTTCAAATCAGTTGTTGCTCAATAAATCCGATTTATTTTAAACAAAAAAGGTTTTTCTGTGCTTTCACAGCATCTTTGAATCTAATGTGGTTGTATACAAATTATTATTAAATAATGATGGTGTATAATTAATTCATATACTTATGAATACGATATTTTTGCTACAATCCATTTTGTTCTAAAGGAATTTTAATTTCACAACAGAGACTCAAAACAAACAACAACTTTTTATTTGTCTGCAGCGAATTTTATCCACCCTATTCTATAGCGTTTTATAAAAAATTTGTGTGAAATAAATGATAAAAGTTGGTTTTTTTGACCTCGAGCTTGATTATTGATTTCTATTGAGATTCCGTTTCAGTAAATGTTTCATTCTCCATTAAGCTTTTAGGACAAATGCTATTTTAAAATTTTGCATTTCATTTAGAAAAAATAGATTTTCTTAGGAATATTTCCAAAATAGCTATGTATATCGCACTGGTTCCTCTTAAAAGAGTCAACTCAAAATTTTTAAAACAGTTTCTACATGGTCGCACATTACTTGTTTCACATTCTCTTTATTTGTTTTTTTCTTATTTATTTTTTTTATATTTTTCCTTTTAAACAAACTGTTCACTTCAACCCCAATTCTAAACTATCAGAATTTTCCCCAATCACATATAAAGGGGCCCATAGACACATACTCCTGACAGCTACCGCCGATGAACCCTTCGTATACGTGTGTGATTGATATTTTATTATACACCTATCAATCATCATTTTATAATAAATTTCATTTCGTTAAATTGAAGAAAAACCCTATTTTCTTCACACGCTTTTTTCTCAAAAACTATTTTAAATTTGTTTTAATTAAAATTGAAAAGAAAAAAAATTAATTAATTGATTGTATTGTTCATGTGAACAACTGTCAGCAGTATAAAAGTTCATTACAAAATCAAACCTATTTTGATTTTTCATACTGCATTGCCTGTGTGACGCAAACATAAATAAAAATTTCAAATTTACAAACACATGCTGATTGAATGATCAGGAGCAGGATATGTCTAAGGTCCCAAAATGTATTAACAAAGTGACCCCAGTACTACAACAATTAAAAAACAGGCATTTTGTTGCTAGAATTGAGACGGCAAATATCAAAATGCCTTATTAAAAAACGTTAATAAACAATAAATATTACACCAAACGTCAAACACATAATTCGTAGTACAAAATTTTGGGAGCGGATTATCTCATTTGTACTTAATTCAATTTTTATTACCCTGTGGATTACTTTAAAATCAATGTGATCTCTAATAGTTATCGGTTTTTTCCATCACCAGCTGTCAAAGCACTAAGAAAAACAAACAAAATATAACATAAACACAAATAAAGGAAGTAGTTTTATATTATAAAATTAAATGGAATCCAAAAAAGAAAATAAATATTTTGTATGTATGTATTTCTTTGAAAAAATATTTTTTACAATTAAATTTAGAAATAAACAAAATTAATTAAAAAAAGATGAAGAAGAACTATCAAAACCGATTAGGAAAATGCCGTGCGAACATGGTAATTCAATAATTCAAAAAAGTATTAAAAACAGAGAGCGAAGTAATCCAAAGCACCGTGCGAACATGGCATTGGTGTTAAAGTTGAGTTGTCCCCTGTTTGTTAAAGGGTTCGAGCCCCAAGGCAGTCAATAATGAAAAATTATCAATAAATTTTAATTAAATCATAATTAATTTTCTTCATTAAAATAAAATTGAATGAAAATTAAATTTGATGAATATTAGCCTAAAGGCTCAGTTAGTCTTTACTTTCTGTTCTGTTACGAATCAGCTGATTTGTTTTTGTTATTAATTGATTAGTTTTTCTGTTCTGTTGCGGTTCAGTTTGTTAAAATCAAAAACTTGTTAAGTAATTGTAAGTGACAGCAAAATAAATAGTATAACATACATATTTATATTGATATAAATTTTTTTTGATTTTAGGAATTCATAAAATTTAATTTCTTCAAATTTATATGTATGCATTAAATTTACTGAAACAAAATAATGGACGGTGCAAAACTAATAAATTTTTCATAAATGGCTGATAAGTTGCTACAGAAAATGTTACTATTACAATTTCGAAACAGAACGGTACGGAACAGAACAGAAACAGAAAGTAAAGACTAATATTGCCTTAATTAAAATATTAAGATTTAAATTTTGTCAATTTAATTCCTCAAGGGTGTTATTTTTAATCAAAATTCGTTAAGATTTCGTTAAAGTAAAAAATTAAAAATCTATATATAAATCGGCAAAGGCAAAACAGTTAAGAACAATTTCCTCATCAACCGATTTGAACAAAATATACACCATTCAAGAGGTGTATATCCAACTAGATGTTTGATTTTTTAACCACAGCTTAGTAAATTTTAGTCTTATACATTTTGCTTAGTAAGATTCACAAGGACTACATGGGACTTTACTATCAAGGGTGAAAACCGCTAATATTAAACATGCAATGTCCTGAGTGAATGACAATCTATAAAGGAGACTTTTTGGTATTTTAATTTTTATTTGCTGATATTTTTTATATTGAAATTACAAAATCAAATTAACTCACGTAGAAGATAAAATATGAACCGGAGGTTGGTTCCTCGCCAAATCGATCCACTAAGACGGAAAAACTAAATGCTCGAAACATGTTAATCCATATGTACTTATATGTTATAAAACGGCACAGGCAAAATAGTTAAGAAAGGTTTCTTCCTTTGTTTGTCATCTGAACCTATATGGGAAGAAAAAAGTATCAAAAATAATGAAATAATTTTAAAATTTTCTATAAAATTTAACTTAGAATTATAATATTTTAGGTGCAGGTAACTGAATGAATGAGAATCTATAAGATGAAAAATGTTGGTACTTTTTTTTTTCATCTGGTACTATTTGAATTTTTGTTAATATTTGACCTACAAATATAAAAATAAACATGGATGGTCCTGAGTGAATAAGAATGTATAAGAGGGAGATTTTTGGTACTTTTTCGTTGTACATCTGGTACTTTGATTATTTTTCATGACATAGAAACCTAAAATTAAACATGCAATCTCCTGAGTGGATTATGACTTTTTGATACTTTTTTGTTTTTGATATTTTATATATTGAACTAACAAAATTAAATTAACTCACGTAGGAGTTTAAATATGAACCGGAGGTTGGTCCCTCGCCAAATCGATCCACTAAAATGGAAAAAATAAATGCTCGAACCATATAAATTAATTTATACTTAGAGGCTATCAGTGCAGAAGTGGTGTAACCCCAGACTACTTTTTATGAGATAATGAGGAGTAAATACTACTCTTGCACTATAGTACTTGGTTGTAACGGACCGTGCAAAAACTATGTTTCTAGCGCCATCTGTTTTGGATACAAACAGTTGGTTTACTCGACTATTGCATTGTAAAGAACAGTGCAATAAGATATCTTACACCAGAATCGTAACCAAATTTAATTGTGGGCTACACCACTTTTGCGCTGATAGCCTCATTTATATGATATGGAAATAAAAAATAAAAAGTTTCCTCAATGTCTCATTTGCTTCTATTCTGTCGCAAAGCTTACCAGCAATCATCTGCCAAATATTTATTTTCCTTTTATTTACAAATAAATTCATTCAGCTGACTCCCAACTTTATCATTGTTGAAAGGTGTTGCCAACTAAAAACCATGTTTTTTGTCGGTATATTGAGAAACCCAAAATATTTATGATATTTTGGCTATTTTTTACATATTCTAAAAGTTTTATGTATTTCAATTTATTTTATTTAAAAATTATTAATTTTTTTAATTTTTATTTAAGGTATTTGTTTACTTTTTAAATATTTCATATTTTTATCGATTTTATTTTAATGAAAGAGCATTTTTTTTTTAAATTTGACCGTTTTCTGGGGTTTTTTTAGGTTTTTTTTAATTGAAGTGATTTTGTAGATTTTCTGTGGAAAACTCTTTAAGTTCATAAATAATGAAACATTTCTCCTGGTATACTCTTGATAAAGTGTTTCAACGGAAGGACAAACTTATATATATGTATCGTTACCACTTGTGTTGAAGAGTACACATAAAAATATGTATAAATCATATATGCATTAACTTTAACTAAAAAAAACGTTAGTTAAAGGATTAAAGTTTCCTTTCCTCTTTAACCGATTTTTTGTATTATTTTTAAACTTTTTTGCTTCTGTTGTTTTCTAGATTTTGGCCAAAACCTGTTTATAGCAAAAGTGGTATAAGTGGCTGATATACTTATGTATGTATGTTTGCAAACACACACCAACACGCATACAAATTTAAAGACAACAATTTTTTATAAATGCTTGGAAACGTGGCATAAAATTCCAAAGAAACTTACTTTTTTTTTGTTCTTTTTGGAAGAAGATGTGATGAGAAAATAGTTGCTGCAGGTTCGCAGTTTGAAAAATGAGTTGAAAACTTTGCTGTTTACTCTATTAAAGTTTGTAAGCTTTCCTTGAGCCATTTCTTCTTTAGCAAAATACATTATACTAAGCGGGATAAGGAAAAAGTAAAAAAAAATTCAAGATATTTTTATTTAGTAAAAAACCAAAGTTTTTGAAAGAAAAAATTTTAAAGTTTTCTCATTTGTATGCAGGGCAATTTCTGCAACATTGACTCTTTTTAAGTAAATGTAAAAAAACCAAATAGCAAAAATCAAATAAAGTAAATAAACAAAGGAATAAATGAAAGAAACTCTCACATACTTAAGCATACAAATACTCTAAAATAAGATCAAAATAAAGAAAGTAAAAAAAAATGATAAACAAATAAAGTAAATAAGGTAAATGATGTATTAAGCCTGTTTAAGGACAATTTATATACAGAGACCCCATTTACTATTGCCATCTTAAATTTCTTTAATCTTTAATCTTAAGCAATAAATTTGTCGAGTACTTAAAACGTATTCTCTTAAAGTATAATGCAAATACACTGAAAGGAAGATGAAATGAAAACTTACCCAAATTTCTTGTGACAAAGGATTCACGAAACTGAAGACACTTGGAGTTGGCTTGATTGGTTTCTTAATCATTATTTGATATAAATAGATAACTGAAATCGATGAAACGTTCACGTTCAGCAGTAATTGTCATGGCACCTATAGCAATGACACTTTCTGTTTAAACCTTGTGCTTACACCCAACTTTATGAACATTGTTTAGCACACGGGTTACCCGGGTACACATATACTATAATGTATTAGTAATCAATATTTTTATGAAATAAAATTAAATTTTTAAACTTTTTAAAAGCGTATTAACTTATATTTATGTTAAAATATGATTTTATAACTTTGTATTGTACAACGGCTTAAATTTAAAATTTTTAATACAGGACAGTTTTTTTAGTATAACAGTTGAACATTTTTGTTCGCAAATGATATGTAAATCATACTTCCCAGTATTATAATACTAACGCTTTGGAAACTTAACTTAAGTAATTGTATGATACAGAATTAAGTTTATTGAATTTTTTGAGCAATTCAAACGTATTTGTGTTATCGCATAAAGTGTTTTGTATTGTATTGGGTACCAGCATACCCGGGTGCGCATGTTGTGATGGTTAAAGTTTAAGCTAATTGTTTTGAGTATTAAAGGAGCAAAAAAATAAATCTAGAATCTGAACTCTCTTTCTATTAAGTTCAATAACGACGATTCATAAGCTAGTTTAAACATTTTAATACTTAATACCCGGGTATTAACACAAGGCTTAAAGTAAAAATAAAACAAAAATTAAATAACATTAAGAAGAAAATTGAAGACAAAGACAAGAAGTGGTAGTAATAATAATGTAAATGCCATTTGAACTTACGCAATGCACAAGTTCAACCATCATGCCATCACAACAGCTTTAAAATTTGGATATTTGAACCCATTAGGCTGGGGGTTCTAGATTTCAGTTAAACAAGGTTAAGTTAATATGATAACAGATTTGTGCCGCCATTACGAAGTTTTTACGGAATAGTTAAGTTTTGCTTAAAAGGTTAGTCTTTAATGAAATAATAATAAAAATCAGATTTCGCCGGAAAAATCCGAGTTCAGACTACGTTAAATGAAGCTTAAACTTAATTTGCATCTCAAAAACCTGGCTAAGTATAACAATGAACATATTATTAAGACCAACTGAGTAAAAAATATAAATAAATGAAGTGTGGCTTGGCCAACAAAACAAATACCAAAGTTTCCGGCCTAATTAATTGCCTTGAAACAGCTAAATAAAACCGAAAGAAAAAAAATTTAACATTTTAATGACACTTAATATATTCGTAGAAAACAAATAACAAAAAATGAAAATAAATTAAGTGGAAAAAAGGATAAAATCATTCAGTTATACACACCCATGTGCCGTATATACACAATTGCTGTGTGTAGTGCCAAATGTTTTGGCCAAGAAATCAACCAAATCTTTACAATATTTTCAAAAGCCTATAAAATGGTCATTGCCCTCAACAATTTCACCCACATTAGCCTGTTTAAACATGATGTAAGTTCTTTCCAGGACAGTGGTTCGGTTACACATTAAAAATATGTTTGTGAAGAGAGCTAGTCTTGGTAAACACAAATTGGAAAATCTTTATATGAAAAATTATACAATGAAACTTGAAGTAGTGATATTGTTGTAGGCCGTGTTCGACTCCTACCAGAAACTTGAGCGTGCTTTAATTTAAAGCTGAGTTCTAAGTTGTGACGTAGGCTGCATTAAATTTTTGAGCAATTGTGACGGCTCTCTAATAGTGACCACTAAATAAATGAACAAACAAAAAAAAAAAAAAATAATACATATACATATAAATAAAAATAATATAACAACAAGGTGAAGTCTAGATTATAAAGTCAAATGATGGTATACACTCTCGAGGTCATTACCCACCCAACCATGCTATCTATTAATGTTTTAGCTAGTCCTAATTTCACCCTTTATATAATAATCTAAATTTTTCGTGGAATAAAATCAAAATTTGTAAGTCCATTATATGAAGTTACATTTATTCAAGAAGAAAATTTGAAAATATGTGTAATTATAAACATTTAAGAGCAAAAAAATTATCTTGCAATGAAGTAATTATAAGTTAAAAGCCAAATTATTAGGATAAAGAATTAATTATGACAACTGGAAATGTGACATTTTTACACAACATTTAAATTATTAATCGAATAAGGTTAAAAGTAATTATATAAAAAAAAAAAAAATTATATTTTCATATATATTTTCTTTATATGTATGTCCATTAGGGTGGCTGATAAATTTCAACTTTGGATTTTCAACATCTCCCATGGTCTAAAACTGATGTGAAAAAAATTTCTGCGAAATCGGATAACTTTAACCCGTGCCCCTTTGAGGTCAAAGTTCAAATGATAAAAAAAAAAATTTCCATACAAGCAAAAAATTTTTTTTAATATTAGTTTGCTTTATTAGCTTATTAACAACAAAAAATTTCATTTCGATCGGACAAGATTTCAGGCTTGTTAGGCTTCTGAACAATTGAAGGAATGTGACTATTACAAAAAAGCTTTATAAAATACATAGCTGAAGTTTAGTTCATAGAATAAATTCGAAAAAATAAAAAATGTTGAATATAATAAATTAACCTATGAAAGGAAATAATTCCCAGTTTCTATAATTCGTTAGTTTAAACAAAAAACAACTAGTTTTAGTAATTTAATAAGTTATTAATGATAATATCTGCATTTGCCCCTAAACATATTCTTTTAAATCATATAAAAATGTTTTAAATAATTAACCATATAACTTTAAATTGGTTGTCTAAAATAAAAAAAAAATTAGTTAAATGTATTAAACATGTCCATATTAATAAATAAAACATTTTTTTTGAACATATTTCAAATATTTCAAAAGATTTTGTTATTCGTGCTAAATTCCCAGTTTTTATTATTGATAAAAACACTTGAAATTTATTATTGTTTTCGATGCTGAGTATTAAAAAGATAAAACCGATTTGCTATCAAAAAATTTTTAATGAGCCTTGTGTTAATAATGTAATAAAAGGTTGATAAAATGGTCCCTACACTTCACTATTTGCACACACATATTGACGTAATATTCCTAATTTGAAATGACTTGATCAAACGTAATTTGATGACGTCACTGATGCTAAGGTTATTTTAGTTGTTAATGTAGTAAGTTTGTATGTTTCGTGCTTGCTTACATTTCTCAAATATGGCAAAATTTGATCACCATGTTCCCAAGGATTTTCCAACATTTTGAAGTAACGGGTGATCCAAGTAGAAATACTTTTTTCAATAGCCTTTTTTGACAGAACACGTTAGAGTTGTGTCATGCTGTCATGCTATTTTTGTTTAGTATTGTTTGACATTTCATAATGGAAAGACTTACGCATGAACAACGTTTACAAATCGTTATAATTTATTACGTTCTGTGAGGAATGTGTTTTCAAGGCAAATTTTGTTCAGCGATGAGGCCGATTTCTGGCTCAATGGGTATGTAAACAAACAAAATTGCAACATTTGGGACGAAGGGCAACCTAAAAGATTCAAGAACTGCCACATTATCCAGAAAAAACAACGGTTTGGTTTGTGGGCCGGTGGAATCATTGGTCCATATTTCATTAAAAATGATGCCGGTGCAACAGTAACCGTCAATGGCGACCGTTATCGTGCCATAAAAACCGACCATTTGATGCCTGAAATTGAAGCTCGTGATCTCTGCGACATTTGGTTTCATTAAGACGGCGCCCTTTCTCACACATCGCATCAATCAATGGATTTATTTAGAGAACACTTCGGTGAGCACATAACTTCACGGTTTGGGCCGGTCGATTGGTCAACAAGATCGTGTGATATTACACCGTTAGACTTTTTCCTGTGGGGATATGTTAAGTCTAAATTTTATGCGGACAACCCCGCTTCGATTCAGGTCTTGGAAATGCTCGAACGAGTCGTCGAAAATTGGACTCGACGGATGGACCATCTGCGAAGTTGCAACGGCCAACATTTGATAGACATAATCTTCAAAAAATAAATGCCAAAGAATGTTTTTGCAAAAGATAATGAACATTCCCCATTAAATTCGAATTTTCTTCTCGAAGTGGATCACGCTTTATTACAGTCTAATGTACCTGGCACTCTTTTGCTGTCACCACAACCGCCATTGCCAACGCCTCCACCACCAATTCCATTGAAAGCATTCTGGTTATAACAGCCACTTATAAGGCCCCCACCAACACCATTCGTTAAACCTGTAGCATTGGTCGAGTTGGAAGCTGAAGCAATCAGTGTCTAACCTCTTTTAATGTTTTTGCGAAATTGCTCAGGTTTCTTACGGAGAATTGTTTCAAGGCTTCAACCAAAACAAACACAGCGTCATACTTGATGTCCGTCTGGGACTGAAATAAGTTTACAACCGTTAAGCAAACGAACAAACAATCAGCCAGTCGGCAAAGCATGTAACAATAGAAAACTGAACAAAAAATAAAAGTAACAAAAGAAAACCACATACAACACTTAAGACAATTCAGTATATTTTGGTTTATATTCATCTTTGTTTATTAACAGCTAATGTTTGTTTAGGTCTGACACTTCGAATTGTTATCAGAGTGTAAAACGACTGAAAACGGATAAACCGTTCAATTTATATCTGCTTAATACTAATACTGCTATAAAAATGTTAATATTTAATAAGTTATTTATTTATATCACAAAAAAACCTTTTCCTTTAACGGCAACATAAAACGTGTTATTTTCTTTTTCATTACATCTACAATAAAAAAAAAAATTTACACAGTTACAGACACAAACAAATATACTAAAATCTATTTTATATAATTCTCTTTTATATTTCTAATAGACAATTCATACGGAAAGTACACATGTCGATAATCTTATTGTATATTTTTCGGCTTTTGTATGTTTTTTTATTTGTGTTATAATGCCGTGTTTTCAGATATTTAAACAAAAACAACAACATAATATAATGACAACATCTGTACGTTGATTAAAATTGTCCTTCTTGCTTCCCCCCAGATTGTGTATCATTAAGCAGAAACCAAAAGAAATTTTTTAGATACGAGTATTTAATAGCCCCAGGCAATTCTCTAATTTTGGTATCAATGGTGAAAAATGGTTTTGATAAGTGGTTTGCTGAAAAAATAAAAAAAGATATACGACGAGGTATTAAATGTATGAAAAACTGTCAGTCAATGAAACAAAAGATTACGTTAAATTGGTTCTTAAAGGTTACACGAGCAGAACTCAGTAGATGTTTAACGAAAACATATTAAGGTCAACAAATTTTAAATTGAAGTTTTCACAAATCGTTTTTATATCAACAAGTTTTTGGTTAAATCAAATAGGCAGAGTTTAGAATTTTTAGCAGGGACCGTAACAGTTATTCCGTTATTCATTAAAGTCAGATGATAAGAGTTATTTTTTGATTTTTATTTTTTTCGAGCAAAAATAACAGTTATTTTTTGATTTTTATTTTTTCGAGCAAAAATAAAAGTTCATACAGACGAAGTTGGGAAAAAATCGCCTCTAATCAGGACAGTAAAAATTTCAAGTTTTAATAGTTATTTTTTCTATTATTTTGTAGTAAAACAGAAGAAATCATTAAGGGTCCTCATGATATCGTTTATAAGTCTCGTAATCTGTGCAAACTGTGCATTTTTACGCCCTCGTAAATGAACTGTCAAAAATTGTATGAGAATTCATTTACACAAACTTGGTAAATTTGCCCAACAATTTTGTCTCGTAAACTTGCGCTGTTCAATTGTGCATTTAAACAAACAGATCTTTTAATGATTTTAACGTCGTTTTCAATGAAAAATCCAAGTGTCTATAAATCACAAACAATAAATTCTAGCAATAATTTCAGTAAATTGGTCTTTTGGCTTTCTTTGAGCATTTTTAAAAGCAAATTTCTCATACATATTAATCACAAATTTAAACACAAATTATTATATTTTTGAATTTTAACTTTTAATTTATTTTTGTATTGACGTTTCTTAAAAAATGACATTAATTGTTTAAAATTACACAAAAGTAAAAAAAGGGCTTCATGAAACAAGACTCGTAAATTTGCCCATTTGCACAAATGGCAATTTTAAGCGACATCATGAGGACCCTTATTATATTGTTAATGGTATGTTGCCAGAGGCAAACAATTTTAATGAATTCGGTGTTATAAAATTATTTTTGAAAACAAAAAACAACAAATCAAGAAATCGAAAAAATGTGGTGTTAATAAATCGGCAATCTGGCAAAGGTATTTTTATGCTTACATATTTTATGAGAAACAAACTAAAGAAATTGGAATTTTATTATTTATTTTGTTCATTTATTTATTTATTTAATATCAATCTCTTAACAAATTTGGGATTATGTATATTTTTTTATATTTTGAAGAACACACTTTTTGATTTATGTACATATTTGTTATTATGCATATATTGAAGAACAAACTTTTTGTCAGCTGTTAAGAACAGGGCGATCCAATTTTGTGTTTTGTTCCCGTCAAATATAAAATTGCAGTATTACATGTTCGGCAAAGCTTAATTAAATAATAGATATTGGTTTTTTTTCACAGCTAGAATTGGATGTTTATTTATTAAATTTGTTTGTTGATGCTTAGCTATTTAAAATTGCCAACTAGCACAATATAATAATTTATTTAACAAAATAATTAGTAATAATGATTTAAAAGAAAATCGTTGAAAATTTGTAAATACAAAGAGAATTAAAAGAAAACCGTTATTTTTTAAAAAATCATAAATCTTCATTAGGCCATTTTGAAACCAAAAATCGTCAAATTTCGTAACTGTGATTGCCATTGATATTGGCTCGAAAAAAAGTAAAAAATAATTTTTATTTTTGCTCGAAATTTTGCTCTAAAAAATATGAAGCAAAAAATAACAGTTAATTTTGCTCGAAAAAATAAAAACAAAATATATATTATATAAATATATAATAATAACTGTTATTTTTGTTCGAAAAAATAAAAATCAAAATTTTAAAAAGCAATATATTTTATCATATTATCATAATGAGAATCGATATGGAACATTGGAATCAGTTTAACGACATTTACTTCTATATGCTTTTTTTGTTTAAAAATTTCAAAATAACTGTTATTTTCGGTCCCTTATTTTTAGTAAAACTTGAGGAAAATTGATACATTTAAAGTTCCAGTTCATCGTACTAATTATGCTCTTAATGGCACTTTAATGAGAGCATTTTATAATATTAATAAATTAAATTTATGCCTTCCAAAAAAATCTTATTCGCATATTGAATTTTGTGCATCAAAAGATGATTTTAAGTTAATTCTTTTTAGCATTTTATAAATTTTATATATGTATATATTCCAGTTTTTAACTTTTTTAACTTTGTTATATTAAAGCAAATGCAGTTATAATTAATCAGTGTATGAAACCCAATTGCATTTTCACTCACCAGCATGCTTTAATTTACTGTTCCAATCTTACATTTGAGAATAAAAGAAATGCCAAAACGTATTTGATAAATGCTTCATTAATGGTGTTTTCTTCTACACAAAAAATAACACCTTCTGAAAAGGTGCATATATCAAATGTCTCGCCAACCCTGTAATAATGGTATTTGTTATTTGACGAGAACAAGAAACAAGTTATGAAAAATTGGTATGACCTATTTTGAACACCCGACAAAAAATTTGTTCTTCATCACTATAGCTCACTTTTGAATGATTTTTATGTTGTTTCTGACATTTCGATTTTTTATAATCGATTAAGCGATTTAAAATAAATTTTAGGGTTTGTTTCCAGTTTTGCAATTTTTCCCGAATTTAAGCCAAGTTTGCGAAGGATGCGATTTTTTCCAGTAGGTATTCTGATTCTTTACAGCTTAAACTATTTAAAATAGATATTAGACTTTGATATCATGCTGCTGTTAGCAAATTTTGGCGAATTTTCGCTAGTTTAGCAATTTTAACAGAATTTTTCCCCTTATAGTTTAAGGATCAATATAATGGTTTGTTTGAAATTTTAAAATTTTCGCTACGCAATTTTCGCATAGCTTTGTTGCTCTTTGAGGCAATCGTCCCCGTTATAAACATACATAGCTTCATTAATAAAATAACCGAAGTCACTTTTTTTGAGGGAACTATATGAGGCGATATAGAATAGAACATGCTAATCTTTGAGAGAGAAAAACATTTTTAGGAAACGAACACCATTGCATTTTTAAAACAAAATTTCACATTTTTTGTAGAAAAGAAAACACCATAAATTGTTTTTAAACATTTATGAATTTTGCTTTTTATGTTGCTTTTCTGTTTGTTACTACTACTAGTAGTGTTACTAATTCAATTACTTTTCCTCCTACTACTAAATAAGTATTAATAAAAACTATAAAAGCTGACTTTCAACTCTACTTAAAACGTCACCAAAAAGAGCAAATGAATTAGCAAACTGCGACAAGTTTTTGCTCAAAACTATTAATTTTCACTCCCTTTTCTAGCTGTGTATGTTGTACACATTGTGCTTAACCTTTAAGTCAATCCTGTGTGAAAAACCACACGAAAGGACTTATTTTTACAAGATAAACCAAAATTTGTTTGAGACTTTATGATTGGACAAGGTATTCAACTGGATATGGGACTGCAAATTATGACTTGGCGTAATGTTGAAATTCCTCTTGATGGTGGATACGAAAACAAGACAGTTACGAAAAATTGCCACCCAAATTAGAAACCATAGTATGGGCGCGCATGGAGGGAGATTATGAGGACAATAATTATTTACGGGTGGTAGAGCTGGCAGCAATTACAGGTGACATAGTAACAGCGAATGCCCTCGTTAAACCCAGCAACAGCTTAGTTCCTCTAAGAGTTTTAAATTTATCCAACAGCGAAAAGGTCTTTACGCAGAACTTTAATATGGGGCAATGCGCTTCAGCAGAGGCAATACTAAGTTGCGAGGAACATCTGGGCCAAGCTAAATATTATGCCAAGGACCTGGAATTACTAGAGGAAATGTTCGAAATTGGATCGAAAAACTGAGGCCGCCCGATAGAAATAAGGCTATACAATTACTTAAGAAATATGGGTTTATCTTTTCCTCGAAAGGTAAAAACCAGGGCAGGACATCGATTGTGAAACATGAAATTATCACCATATTGTTTATGTTTTTTAATAAATTTCAGAGACGTTTTGTTAATTTTTAACAGTAGGATAAGAAAGGTTATGCATATTATAGTTGGGCTCTTAGATTTTTTAAGTCAAACTTATTCTATTTCATATAATAACAAAAATGTCTTTTGGCAAAAAAAATTTGCGATTTAGAATTATTGTTCCCATAAGTCTTTAAAATTTTTTTTTTTAATTCCCTAAGCTTATGCTTATCCCCGCGTAGCTGTACGCTTGTCTGCAGGAAAGAGACCAGAGTGTCTGGCGGGTATCGAACCCGCAACCCCGGGACTGATAGACTAGCTCACTACTAGCTAGCCTACCGAGACACAAAATACTGCTTTCATAAATTTAACTTAAAATTTATACATACATATGTACAAGTTGTCAGCCTAACTATTGGATAATACTATTTAAAAAGTGCGGTAAATATTACTTATTACAATATTGTTGAAACAGGTAGTTTAAAAAAAAAATTGGCCTCTATTATCTAGCTCATCCAGGTCATCCAGCTCAGATGCACTTGAAATCTTAAATAAAAACTATATATAAAAATTTTAGTCTCTAAATTTTTTTTTAAAATAAAAAGTTTCACTGTACTTGGATTCACTTTGCTTGGATTCTACTTTCTAATTATTTTGGTATTAGTTAAAAGCATTTGTTAATTAGGAAATTTAATTGTCTTTACTTCAAATGCAAATATATTGGCTCGTAATTGCAAGTGTCATTGTGTCAACCAAATTTTAAAAATTTCACACAGTCACACAATTGTTTTTTTTATCCCAGTACACGCAAAGAAAAAACATGGTTGTGGTAAACATATTCTAAGAGCAACATATTATGATAAGATTCATGATTGTAGTCACCATATTACGATTGTTATTAAATCATATTATGACCAAATATGTTCGTAATATTACATCATAATATGTTTCCCTTAATCATATTGTTATCCTGTTAATCATAAAACGTTAAGAAGTTATAATATTACTGTCATGGTAATCATAATAAGATAAGAAGTAATCATATTGTTGCCATGGTAACCATAGTAAGTTAATAAGTAATCATATTACTGTCATGGCAATCATAATAAGTTTAGAAGTAATCATATTATTGTCATGGCAATCATAATTAGTTTAGAAGTAATCATATTATTGTCATGACAATCATAATAAGTTTAGAAGTAATCATATTATTGTCATGGCAATCATAATAAGTTTAGAAGTAATCATATTATGATGCAAAGTGATATGAACTGTTATACATAAATTTTTTACATCGTAATATGATACAACTTTAAACATAATATTTTTATTGGAAAAAAATACTTATGATAAAATAAAAAACATAATATAGTTACTGTAATCTTTTTGTCGTAGGTCGAAATTATTTATAAATTATTTTATGGAGTTTTCATTATTTTTCTCTTAAAATAACACAAAACTTACCAGTAATGGTTAATATTTTGCACCAATATTTCACAATTTTTCCACCACTTTAAGATTATTAAAATTTTTAAGCAAAGATATTTTATTTTGTGACACTACAACCCATTTTTAATGTTTTTTTTTTAATTTCTTGTTTATTTTAATGGTTATTTTGTTATTTCTTTTTAAATATTTTTCTTTATTTTTTTTTTTAATTTCTTGTTTATTTTAATGGTTATTTTTTTGTTATTTAGCCACTCACTAACAAATAATTCGATATTTTTATGTAAAACACGACACAACTGATACAAAATTATTTTACAAATGGCGATACCAAAATATTATTAGAGTAACGATATTTTGATTGCATCTTAAACTTATTATGATAAATGTATATAAAGTTATCATGTTATGGCTATTAAATATCATGTTATGGCTGTGAGTAATATAATATGTTTTGAAAGTTATCATAATTTAGTAGTTAGAAAAATAATTATTTTTCGGTCAACAATACTCAAATTTATAATTGCGATAAACATTAATATGTTTACAGTAACTATAATATTGCTGATATTTAATAAAAATAACAATTATTTGTGTACAACAACAATATATTGTTACAATAAACACAGTGTGGTTGCCGTAACCATGCCCAACCATATTTTTTCTCTGCGTGTAGAGAAATTAAAAGTCAAAAATTCATTTAAAAAAATGCCTTTATTCCTTTGTTAGTTTCTTACTGATGTCTTCTCTCTCGAATTGTAATGCATCATATAAATTTTAGAATCAACACAGTAGGTGCACGAGTAACAAGAGTACCGGGTGTGGTATCTCATCTAATCAAAGTCTCATTTATTTCAATTTGATAAGAGTTGATAAATATTGTTTGTAATTGAATTGTTTGGTCATTGAATATGCAACAACAAAATTGTGCTTGCAACACACACACACACACACACACAAATACTCATTTATACACAAACAGTAAGTTGAATCAATTGTAAAATAATGTACCACAACAAATATTTTAGTGTGTGGGTATGTGTGTAATCATCTATAGTAGAAGTACGTGTTTTCTCATAGTATGGGTAAAAAAACAAAATAATTTTGTGTCCTTTCTATCGTCATCGTCATAATGACCAACACTGTCATTGTCATCATCATGAACATCATCAAAATCACTATTGTTTTTACCCTTGAGTTTTTAAAAAATGCTTTGTTGGAACAAATGTTGTTATTTTTGACCACTTTGATTTTTATTCTTGTTATTCAATTTCATGTTTTTATTTTTGTTTCATACAATTCTTATGCTATTCCTTAGTAAATATTTTTTGGTCCCACTGCCTTTCCCTGTCCCACATGTTTGTCATGTATTAGAGATGCCATCAACACGTTCTTTGTTCTATTTTAATCAATGTTGATGACAATGCTCTGATGTTGTTGGTGATTTTGATGATGGTGCTGGCAATTGAAAAAACACAAAAATAAGCTACAGAAAACTCTTTTAAAACTCGATTCCTTGTTATTTTTTCTCTATATACTCATTTGTACGCCCTGGATGGTAAGTGGAGATGGGTAGTAAAGAGTGCAAATGGTACTACGAAAATTGTACTTATTTGCTTGCTGTCCTTTTCTTTGTATGAAGCTTTATATGTGTTCAAAATGTAAAATGCATGATTTCTATATGCCAAATCGATACAACTACATACAAAAAAAGGGGCGGCTAGATTCCCAGTGATGCTATCTTGTGTAAATGTGCCTTGAATCTAACAGTATAAATGAAATGTTTTAAATTATTGTTAAAAATTTTTTCTATAAATTAAAAAAATGTGGTCTTAAAAGTAGTTACGCCTTATAAAGCAAATAACGCAAATAGCAATTGGCAAGACCATAAGGATTCATTCAACGAGTACTTTCCAGGAGATTGCAAGCAGCAGAAATTATTATAAAATAAGAAATTTGGGTACCAAGCGAGTTAGGGCGGCAAGTTTAGTTTTAATCATAGCAAGATGTTGCACAATGTGTAATGCACATCCAACTAAAATCTTTTTAAAAATTACTGGTTTGAAACATTTGCCTCATCCGCCTTGTAGTCATAGCGTTGTCCAGTCCGACTTTCATTGTTTCAATCGATACAGAATGGAATGCACTTCATCTTAAAATATGGTATCCGAAATTGGCTTAGTTCATTCTTAACCTTAAAGAATGAGCAGATCTTTTCGCGCGGAATCCTTTTGTTGCCAGAAACAATCGAACAGTTTATAGCTCATAACTTTATTTTAAATTAATTTATAATGCACCAATGTTTATATATTTACACTTCAATAGTGAAGAGGTTATTTGCAACACATACCAAATTGTTCCTAAGCCTAACGATATAACGCTGTCCACCAGGCTGGCTGGTTGTCTGTACTTTAAAACCATGTGCGCAAAGTTATTTTAAAGATAATTTGATACAATTTGGTACATACTTATGTTTCAATTGTCATAAAGCCTATCCGGAATAGAGATTTTGTAGCCAAAAACTATCTTTATATATTAATATTTTGATTAAGTTTGGTCCAATTTAGTCCTTAAAAAGGCATCAATTGTACCAAAAGGGTAACATTTGTTTAAACATTTTAATATTTTAGAGCAGTGTCTGCAAGGGAAATCTAAAACAAAGTACAAACATTTGGCACGTTCAATAAATGCAGGCCACACAAGCACATACAACTACTCGTTACCATTAGGATGACCCCAAAAAAATTTTTGAACAAAAATTTTAAAAATTCAATTGCCATATTTTTCTAACATACTGAAATTGACTTGAAATTTAAAAGGCTACTACAAAATTCTTTATTACATCTTTAACATTTTCTGAGGAAAATAAAAATCTCAAGAAAGCAATTTGCTTTTGATTTTATTAATTCAAACTAATTTTTCAATGTATATTCTGGTTTGGGTTAAGAAAATTAAACCTTTTTCTTCAATTTAGCAAAAAGGGAACATCCTTAAAAGCAAAAGTTGACGGTAGTTTATAAAGAGGGAACATAGCAATGACAAAAAGGACAACGAGGAGAAAAACCTAACTTAAAAACCAAAAGTCAACAAAGTGTTTAGTTTATATTTGCTTGCTTTGTTATTCATTCATTTTCTATAAGTATTGTGACTGGCTGTTATAGCAGGAAGCATGTAGAGAATATGGATATGCTGCCTTTTTGTTTTTGTTGTGCTTTCCTTACCTTCGCAAAAAGAATTTTCTTTTGTTCTAGAGAAAAAAAATTCCTTTAAGAAGCTTTTTTACTTTAACACAAAACGGATTTTACGAAAAACCTAACATAAACAACTTTAGCAATGGGGAAATATTGTTCTAACATATCTGTTCCCACATACATATATACTTCTATACTAGAAAAACAAGTAAGAGTGCTATATTCGGATGTGCCTAATATTTAATACCCTCCACCAACATTTCGAATATTTCAGAAGTGATATCTATATGACAATTAGACCTGTATTAAATTATTGACCGACAATCTTGAGTAAAATATTATGATTCGTAACAGTTTAAGCTGCATTTTCTGGCCCGCTACGGCCTTCGTCACCATTCGTTGTATCTTATAACTGTATAGTACCTTTTGTAAATTATATGTATTTAACTTAATTATTTTAACAAATAGAATCTGTTGAGTAACATTTATTATACAAATTTTCATATTATTCGAATGGGTATTCTAAGTCAAATTACAATCCTCAAAAGCTTTTATACTTTAATATGAAAATTTGTATAATAAATGTCACTCAACATGAGAAATAAATTCCCAGATTCTATTTGTTAAAATTTCGTTGTGTTTAACCCTCCGGGTGACGCATGTTTTGATTTTCTATACACATTAAAAAAATATCTTCTCATTTAGATTATATTTTTGGTTAAATATGTACATAAGATTTCTAAAGAAAACCCATATCGGGTATGATATGATGTTGGTGTTTTATCATTATGTGAGGTGTAAAACAGACAAGTAAATCAATCATTATAATGCTTTCCTTCTAATTTGGGATAAAATCAACTTTATAATACTTGAATCGTATTTTGAGATTGATTCAATCTTAGTTTTACTTAAATCAATCTCATTTTCGTATTATTTAAAGTACAAAATCGGGATTGAATATTGATAATTTAAGTATTTTGCGATTGAAAAGAATCAATCTTTCTGTACTTGATTGAAAAAAATCCGTCTCACCATGCTATTAATACCGCTTCGGATTGATTTTAGTACGGATGGATTGATTTTTCTTTTGGGTGTAAGAGAACGTGTAACTTATGCTACAAAAATAATTGTTATCCTTTCCATCGTCATTATTACACATCATCAACATGAATACTATTTTTACCCTTGAACTTTAAAAACAAGTGTTGTTATTTTTGACCGCTTTAATTTTTATTCGATTTATTTAATTTCAGGCCAGTGCTGCCAGAAGTAAGATTTTACCTTATTTTTTAAGATTTTTTAACGATAAAAGATTTTCAGATTTTTTCCCCAAAAACAAGATTTTTTGTTTTGTCTAAACGAAGGTTAGGTTCAATTAAAAAAAACCTTCTTTGTTCCCATTTAAAAATTTTTAAGCTAAATAATACAATTTAGTATAAGAAATTAAATTTTTTGTTATTGATTTTTTGTTTATTTTATGTACATATTAAATAAAATAAAATTTGAATTGTTTTCATTATTTATAATCACCTCTATCGTGAATAATTTTTCCCTCGTAATTTTTCCCCTTTTCACATATTTGCGATCATGAAAAAAGGTTATTCAAAAGAGAATAACAACGTGAAAAAATTCTCCTTATCGTGAAAAGTTTTTTTTCCTCGTAATTTGTTCACATTTCCCTTAGATTTTCTCACTTTATTTTTGCTAGGGAACAGAACATGTATGTAAGGAGTTTCTCCTATAAATCGAATATTAAGGTTTATTTCCGTTCATAAGGCACCAACCGATATATTGATCAACAAAATGCAAAACAAGAGGTCGATTGCCTGCGGATTTGTAAAGCTTTCGAAAGACGTGGGGGCAGAATTTTGGGAAATATTTTACTACATAAAATTTAAAAAGTGCAAAAAACTAACGTTGCAATCAACCTATCCCACCAATACTAATCATTTAGCTTTATTATTTTCACTTTTCTTTAAAATATATACATAAATATTTTTGAACATAAATTTCATTGATTTTTAATATTTCCTAATCTTTCTTCTTTTTTGTTACATTCACTGGAACTGATAGCGGGAACAATTTTTCACATGAGATTCATGATTGCTTTTTTCCCTTCGAGGGGAATGAAAATTTCATGGAAAAAAAAAATTCCACTTGTTATTCACGATAGGGGTGAATAAAAAAACTACTTTTTTCCAACAATAAGATTTTTTCTTCAAAAATAAGATTTTTTTTTGGTATAATTAAGATTTTCTGCTGAAAATTTTTGGCAGCCCTGTTTCAGGCCATTGTTTTCGTATAACACATTCACTTAGGATACACATTTTTTCTCTCCCCCTCTCCCTGTCCATCATGCTTGCTATGTATTATTTTCTTTGTTCTATTTTAATGTATCGATACTGCCCTATTCTATTTTGATACAACATACAATTGATACAACGATAAAGAGGTTTTACAAATATTTTGACCATAAAATTTTGAACTTGATAATAAAGAGGGTATGAACTAAAGTTTTTTTTATTTGTTTGAAAAAGTCGAACCGTAATATTCATTACTGTCCTCTGTTAAGTTATGCCTTTCAAAATTTGAATTTGAATAGCTTTGATTTCTTTTTAAAAAAATTTTCATATACCTCACTTATTCAAAAAATCATACACGCACGGAATATAAAAAACTACATGGGATGATTTATTACTTCCTGCCAAATTACTCATCAAAAAGTCCACTTTATGTGCTGTGATAATTGTATAGCATTTAAGATTTTGATTATCAATTCATATTTTAATAAAGTTTTTTATATTATTTTATTTTTATTTGAAATGAAAAACGAATTTTAAACATGAATTTATATATAAATAAATTGGTAAAATAGTTCATTGAGATTTTCTAAATGTAGTTAGATCGAAATCTTGCATTAACAAAGTATGGAACTAAAATGAACCGTTAATCTCTAAACTAGTTTGAGTAACACAAGGGGCTTATTATTGTTTATAATAAAACAAAATCTAGAAACAAATCGCTTTTGTGACTATTTTTATCAATTAAAATGCACTCAAATTTCAAAAGTGACCCTTAATTACTTCTTCTTTTTTTTTTTGCTATTTTGTCTCTTACAACACTTTATCACTTAAACCCATTTTTCTAACATGTTTCCTGCTTTTGCATTTAACAAAGTTTTAAGCTCTTGGGTTATTAAACCGATTAATATTTTTTTACTCTTAAGATTTTCTGGAATACAGTGGAAACTACTCAGGGAAAACAGAATTGAATAAATCCATATGAAGAATTGTGTTTTCCGCAAAATGTATGGCCATCTACTAGCAGTTTTAAAACTGATTTTTTTGATTGCTTGAGAATATTTTATGTCAATGTTCAATTTCTTTTTATTTTTGTTTCCCTTTTTTGAGCTTTTGACGAGTCAAAAAGCAAGAATCAGAGTGCGGTCGGTATAAATGTGAACTGTTACATAAATAAGTGTTTTTGTTTTGTCTCCAGTGTGGTTGCAGTTATTTCCTTTGCTTATCGCACTTGAGCATTAAGAGCGTCTTAACTCCAAATTAAAAAACATTACATAACAGCAAAATTATTTTTAATTTCATATTAAAGTTTTATGTAAAATAATGTTTAAGCCAACAATTTCATTACCAAAAAATGGTCAAATAGCAAGATACTATCAAAACAAGTTAAAAATTAAGTGCCACCAATTTTTGCCAATATGTGGAAAAATATAAAAGTTGAGTTAATACGATAAGTATTTCTGAAATAGAAAAAATGTTATTTAATACAAAAATTTTTAGGAAAAAATACCCTCTTACTGGAACACACGCTACTTAACTTTTAAATGATAATAGTTTTTGAAGTCATGAAAATGTAGCAACAAATTTAAGTTGCTTTATAAAGAATGCCAAAAAAAGGAACAAAAGGATCGAGTTTTTAACAGCACACGAGAAAATAAATGTTTGACTTAAATGTTGCTTGTGCTTAAGTACCGTTTAATTTGTAGTCAGTATAAAGTTGTTTTTAAATTTTTTTTTATATGTACATATGTATGTTTTTTAGACATTTTTTTAAGTTATCCCAATAAAAAATGGAGCTTTCAACATTTTTGACACATAAAGAACATTTTTCAGCGTTTAAAAAATTGTTGGATGTTAAGATCAGCTTAACACATTAATTGTTTTGGTACAGTTATTGTTTACTATTCTGACTTAAAAACCTGCTTTGTAGTAAGGGTGCCGTGGCACTTGGAATGTTATTTATTTTATAAAAGTTGTAAAGAGTTCTTTCACTTACTTTGCTGCATTTCTGTATGTCTTATTGCGTAGCGCATAATTTTTGGCTTATTATTTTAAATGTACCGTTAGTGCTTCGCAAAATGATAAAATTTCTTATTGGGATGTTAAAAAACCTGGATATATTTAATAAATAAAAAAGATTACTTAACGTATGAGTAATGAAGAGAAAGGCATCTTCTGAAATTACTTATACGACAGCAAAGTGTTTAGTGTTATAGTTACGGTGCCCATATTTTTCAAACGAAAAATAAAGGACATTTCGAAATGTACTAAACATGATAAATAGTATCAAGGTTATTGGATAGGTAATAAGTTAATTGAAATAAAATGATATTAGCAAGTAGAACTACTATTAACACATGTAAAGGCTGGTGAAATTTTAAGAGCCGATGTTGATTTTGAATAAAACACAAATTATTTAGGAAATTATTGTCATTTATTTTTATTATGGTCATATTGGTATGGTTCAATTATGTATTGAACAAAATATCGGCCAAATGGCTGCCACGACCTTGGCGATACACCTCCATCCGATTGTCGAAATGATGACGCTGAGGCATAATTGAGGTTCTATGCCGTTAATGTGCCGAATTATCTCATCCTTAAGCTCTTAAATATACTTTTTCTCACAAATAACCCCAAAGACAGAAGTCCAACGGTGTCAAATAACATGATATTGGCGGCCAATTGACATCGCCACCACGTGAAATAGCACGGCCATTGAATTTGTCACGCAAAAGAGGCATTGTTTCGTTAGCTGTGTGGCAAGTGGCACCATCCTGTCTTCTATTTCGGGCCGCAAAAAATTTTGTTATCATCTCACGACAACGAACACCATTCACAGTAACTGCCTGACCGGCCTCATTTTGGAAAAAATACGGCCCGATGATGCCGCTAGCCCATAAACCGCACCACAGTCGCTCTTTGTGGGTGCATTGGTTTTTCTGCTTGAAAATGTGCCTCATCATTGAAGATGATTTTCTTCGAAAATTTATCATCCACTGTTGTCATTTCTTGCCAGCATTCTGACAATTGACAACGTTTGGAACGGTCAAGATGCTTAGGTCTTGAAACAGTTGCACCTTGTAAGCGTGTAAATGCAAGTCTTAAAGTTCATCAATGCCGAGCGTGAGAGGTGCAGTTGTTGGGCATGATGACGAGTTGAGGTGGACAGCTCTTCAGCGAAAGTATCGCGACCAGCAGCAATATTTTTTGCAGTGCGAGCATGCACTGGTGTTTTCGCCTCTCCTACAGACCCGGTTTGCTCAAATTTTAGCACTATTTTACAGATTGTACGCTCATTTCAACGATTAAATTGACCGAAAAAATCAAGAAGTGCACGAAATGCATTTTGATTTGAGCGCCCATTTTCATAATAAGCCTGAATAACTTTAACGCGTTGCTCGATTGTTTATCTTTCCATTATTAAAATTGAGGTGTTCTGAAATTGGGAAATGTCAAATGAAATGAAGAAAAAAACTTGACTTTTAGCTGTGGTTCACATTTCACATAGGGCCTTGAAATTTAGCTACTCTTACCATCATTAAACATGTTTTTTCTCTGCATGCATGAAAATATATTTTTTTGCATTTAACTTCTTTAGTAATTGTGGGCCTTAGGACAGGTTTAAAAAGTGTCTTAATGCCCACGGACATTATGACATTTTCAAATGTGTCATGGTGTAATACACTTGGTTATTATTTAATTGTTTTCTAAGTTCTTACTGTGTGTACGTTTTATGAATCTCATATCATTAAGTATTTATTAACACTAAAGCTTGTTTATCATATCGTACATACACCCAGAGAAAAAACATGTTTATCTATGGTCACCTCCAACAAAACTATTTTTAAAGAAAATTTTAAAAATATTATGGATAATATAACTATTATTTTGTCACTGATAACCATATTATTGTTGAATTAGTCCTCCACCACAAATCATAGACTGTTTGTAAGAGATCTGACGAGGAAATATTAAAAAAAAATATTTTTTTTATTTATTTATTACTTTTTATTCAATTTCTGACACGATCGTCTTTTGATCTTTTAATGTGTACGTTGTCTAAAAAGCACAACGTAACACTTTGTTTATCTTTCATAAAACCATCATTAAATGAATCTCTCTGTATGAATCATATTAACAATTACTGGGTTTCTTAAATAAGAGCTTCATGATTTGTTTAAACACAAAAATTTTTTTAGAACCAACCTAACGAATTGCCGAATAAGATTTTCAAACCGGGTGGTGTTAATTCGCCTTCTTAATGTTTGTGTCATATAAACTGAATGAAAATGAGAGATTGTGATATGAAAAAAAACGCTTGTGGCTCTTAATTAGGTAGCACAGATGGAATAAAAATTTGGGATAATTATTTTTAAATTGAGGTATGCATCCTATTGGGCCTTCCACTGTTTAGTTTGACCACACAAGCAGTTAAAAAAGATGAGCCTCTAGTTTTGTTGAGTGATGTTAACGAGAAGGCGAATTTAAGTATTATAAAAGAGAAGTAAGTGATTTATCAGTTTTTAATCACCAAAAAACCTCAAAAAAACACATGCAGATGATTTTTGAAAAAACGATCTCCCAATTGCTAGAAGGGTTATAAAACAATATAAATAAAACAATTAATAAAAACTAAAGCAATCGTTAGAATCTGTGTTTAAAAGATTGGAACTATAAGAAAATAATTTTGTTTTGAAATTTTTATAAATTAAACCAGCGTGTTTCAATTGTCTGCTCGGAATTTATAATGTGCATGTGTATCTGATTAAATCACACAGCTGTCTTTAAACAAATATTTTTGTATGCTCTATTTGATCTATAAACTCTTGGTCGAACTAGTTAGCTGTATGTGTAATAGACTCCCGGGAAAGAATTCCCAATCGGCTATAATATGGAAAAATTCAAATAAATTGTCCACAAAAACTGCTGCCTCTTTCCTTCTCCTCATAACCTATTTTCCTTATATTAACACAATTAGTAGATGGCATATCCTGAGTGTTGGCTTAAAGGAAAAACAATGTGTGCAATAATTTTGTATGTTGTTTGTGTAAATAAAATATTTATTGGTAAATTTGCTGTTAATAGAAATTCTCCGCAAAATAAAGTGCAAATGACAAGTTTATCCAAATTGTCTACATATAATAAATATTTCTAAAACTTTCTTTACAATCTAAATTTGTGCGAAATTCTCTTTAAATGAAACATTTGTGTTTTATTTTTTGTAAGCAGCAAATTTGATCAAAAATTTCAGGAAATAGAAAATTTGTATTAAATGTTCTTATAAGTACAACAATTTTGTAAAATATAATATTTTTTTTTTTAATTTCTTTATTTTCAATCTGTTTATATAATATAATAAGCAAATTTTATAATACTTAAACAACTAACAGCTGTTATTGAATTATAATCCAACAACTTATTTTCTCTAAATTATAACATCTTTTTAATATTTGTATATGTTAGTATATTATATTGTTACTTATGTAAAAGGCAAATCTAAAATATGCAATCTTTTAAGTCTACGTACTTCTTCTGTTTCATCGAGTAGGGTATTGGCTAATATGTTAGTATGATTGCTCAGTCTAGAAAGGTATCTGGAGCTAAACTTTTGTATGGTTTCCTTAACTGTAGGTATATTGAGATCATTATGTACGACCGTATTTGTTATAAACCAAGGCGCTTGCGTAATAAGCAGGTATCGTTGTAATATTTCAACACTTGAGTTTTTAGCTGTTCCCCATAGTTGTATTCCATAAGTTCACACGGGTCTTAGTATAACTTTGTATAAAAGTAACTTGTTTTTTAAACTTAAACAATGCATCTTTTTCGTTTTAATATTAAGATATTTGCGCTTTATTTTTTTGTGTTCTTTCCAAGTAAGACACCTATCTAAATATAATCCCAAGTATTTAACACAATTAACAATAGGTATTTGCATTCCATTAAGTGCAACAGATGGACAATTATCTCTTCTAAGGAAAAATGTTATGTGGGAAGACTTTGAAGTGTTATTTTAATTTTCCACTTTTGTAACCACTTTGTAATAATGTGGAAGCGTCAATAAGACATATCGCTGATGTATCATCTGCATAATCACAACTGTTATATTTTGTGAGTATGACATGTCATAAGTATAGATTGTATAGAGTGTTGGTCCTAGTGCACTGCCCTGAGGAATTCCAGCTTTAATTGGTTTAATGATTGAAAATGCCTCATTATTATTAACATAAAAAATCTATCTTTTAAATACGATTTAAGAACAAGATAAAATGGTGTTGGTAAAAACGATTTTAGCTTGTGCACTAGTCCCGGGTGCCAAAATTTATCTAAAGCTTGCTGGACATCTAAAAATACGGTAATACAATATTTTTATTTTCAAAAGCATCAGTTACTAAATTAATAATTCGATGACACTGCTCTGGAGTACCGTGTTTACTGCGAAACCCAAATTGATAGCCAGTATATTGGCCTTCCAGAAGAAAGTATGTTATAATGTTTTTTCAAGACACATTTATAAAGCTCTCAACCTTAAGGGTTTACCAATCAAGATCCCCACTACGGATGCTTAGCATTAAAGTCACCTCCAAAAAGCGGCTTCCTAAATTACTAAAGAAATCTTCATAGTCCTGACATAAGACAGAATATATAAAATGAAAAGTAAGTTTGTTTAAATTCCTTTATATGTAGCAAAATTTTTTAAATTTTCTATAAAATCCTCTCATAACTTGCAAATTTGTTTGATATTTTTATCGATAACAAATTTTTGTAAAATTGTCTACAATTTACCAATTTTTGCAAGATTACTTCTTAAAAATCAATTTCTTTAAAATTATGCAGAATTTCCCTAAAGTTTCAATAATTGAAAAAAAAGTCCACTAAAATATTAATTCATTGTTCAATAATATCAAAATGCCATTGAGTCAAGAAAAACTTGTATAAATATAAAATAGAAGTCGCTGAAAAAGCTGTGAAATATATACGAGTGCATATACACATACATACATCAAATAAAAATATTGTAAAAAAATGTTTCAATATGGCGAAGAATTTGACAATTTATTCCTAGAACACAACAACAACTCAAACACAAAAATATATTCCTTATAAAATACTCATGCATGCATACACATATGAAATTATACAAATATTATTTGACACCCACAGGCAAACAAATCTACAAAAAAGTAAAAAGAGGAGCAACAAAATGCTAAAATATCAGCGCTATTTTATAATCAAAAAATATCTATACATACAAAAAATTGTGGAAGAGAAAAATGTTTTGAACGAATGAATGAGTGTGTGCGTATCTTTATGAATTCGAATACATATCTACCAGTGTTGCTAGATTTTTTTTTTTATCAAAAATTCCTTCACTTTTTTAAATCCGATTTTTCCCTAATTTTAGCTTAAAATTTTTAAGTCGATAAATTGAATTTAATATTTGTATTTGCCGCTTATATGCATTTCACAACTTGCATGTTCTTGGTGCTTTTATACAAGAAATCATATAGAAAACTAGTTTATATAAAAATTCACTTGATTTTATATAAAACTTGCTTAAATGCATATAAGAGGCTTAACGCAAAACAATAATATGCTTAAGTTGGCATAAGCACATTGGCGAATGCTAAAGCAAGCTTATGCATATTTTAGTTCGGGCTTTACAGAAAGTCACGCTTAATTTCATCAGCATCATGAATAAAAACTATTTGAATAGCATCGGAAGTTCATAATTACATTCGAAGTTTAATCAAATTAATTTTTGATGAAATTATTTTACAACTTTGTTTTTTTTATTTTTTAACTGACTCAAGTTTAAAAACTTGGTTTTATGGAAATTATTTTAAAAGCAATTAATTAAAATTTTATTAAATTGTGATGCATAAATGTGAAATATGTGAATTAGGAATTGATTGTTCATAAGCCCATTTCGGCTATTTTAAATAACAAATTGTAATTGCACAAGTTAGGATGCATAACCAAAGTTTACGAAAGCGACAAATACTGTAAAATTTGTTATCATCGTTATGATTACTCATATATTAAGGCCATATGAAATAGTCTTAGCATAAAGATTTTAATGTCAATTCAGACAGACAAACTCTAGTTTTGAAGCGAAGTTGAAATCAAACTTTTAGAATGACTATTTGAGTCAACATTCTTTTTGCGTCAACATTTCATCATAAACGAATAATACAGTAGTGTACATTTTGGAGAGTAAAGCATTTTTTTAATAATTTCATTCAAATGAAAAAAGAGTTCTACAGGTTTGTTCAGGTGGGTACAAGGGATAAAAGATGACTGTTCGCTTTCTTCTGGTCGTATAGTATGTTAGACCCCTTTTGACAGTCAAAAATTCTATTCCTTTGAACTTAAAGTATAACAAAACTATAGTACCTTAGAAAACACGTAAAAACACTCCAGGTATAAACGGTACAGTGGTACAGCATACAGTTGTTATGTTTCATATATAATTGCATCAATAGGCCTTTCAAACTAAAAAAAATTCAATGTTATCCAGCACATGCTTTGTTTTATTTATTAATTTTTTAATTTATGCTAAAAAGTCGTAGTGGGGAAAAACAAGAACTAAGGTTTAGTATTTTTTTTTATTTTCACTACTTTTTCTGGCATATGTTTTGAAGAAAAATTAAAATTTTGGAACGTTCATTAACGAACATAGAAAGTAAAAGCATTTGAAAGTGAAAATTATTGTTTTCTGCCGCATGCACCACTTTTGGTTTGTGCTGCATACGTTAACTTACTGCTGTGTATTGATTTGCTGACATTTTATTTTGATTTCGCCTAAACTACTTTTTTTCCTTGCAGCAATGAAGCAAAGCAAGAGTTAAATTTATTTTGTTCGTTTTTGTATGACGAATTTTCTACATTCGCCAAACAGTGGCTTGCAGAGTAAAACAATGCTTAATAAACATTAAAATATTTGATATGGAGCAAAATTAATGCTTATTATCTAAGAAACCATTAAAAATTTGGTGAAAGTGGTTTTGGATTTAGAAAGGAGGTATTTAAAATTTAAATTTTTAAAAATTTGGTAGTTCCAACCAAAAATGAGCTTTCCTACTTCTGGCATCACTGAAACACACTGGTAGCAAGCATGAGATGAGCCTTGCACGCCACAATATGGTACACTTTTGCAAACAGCATCACAACAATAATACCATCACATTTGTTAATATTTCATGTGTGTGAGTGATTTACTGACAGGGCTTGGGAATGTTTGCCAAAGTTGAAATTAAATGCAATCATTTGGATTTTTCGTATTTTTCCATTTTATTTTTGTCTGTTGCCTTTTAAACTTATTGATATGAAAATCGTAACTATTTTTTATTTTACAATGACTGTATAAAATTGTATAACTGAAAAATTTATTTGTGACTTGGTTTCGTGAAATTGAGCTTGCTTGATGTGTGATTGAGTATGATCATGGATGTGTATGGCTCTTTATGCGTATACAGTGGGGTATTCCTTCCGTTAACCGTTAATCGATTAACCAATTAATTATTACCCGATTAAAAGACTGGTTAATTTTAATTTAGCATTTTTCGATTAACGATTAAACCGGTTAATTTCTGTCGGTTAACCAATGTGGCAAAATTTTTAATTTTTCGTAGTATTAAACCATATTTTTTGAGTTTTATAAAATTTATTTCTTATATTTGTTTTAAATCAGCTGATTTAAATTTAAAATACTACACAGAATTATAAGGGGGTGTTCTTGTTACTATTTAAACACATACATATGACTTTATGACACCTTGTGCATCCCCAATATATGTATTAATTATATATGTATGTTAGGGCGGGTCGATTTGTAGGGAGTGAAAAAATTCACCAATTTCCCTATGATTTCCGTATTCTATGGGTTATTCCATGAAAATTTGCCTCTATTGTTAAAATCGAGTCCCCTACATTTTGTTGGTAAAAAGTTCAAAAGTTACGGGCATTTTGGTCCAAATTTTGGACCATTTTTCCATTTTTTTCATGATTTTGTCCAAGAATATTACTTTCATGGCCATTTGGCTCAATCCATTATTTAATTCAATTTACAATTCAAAACGAAGAGTTTAAGCCCAAATTTATCGAATTCGGTTGATTAATTCATGCGATATTGCTAAAACAAAATAACACATAAAACCAACTTTTTGATTTTTTTCCCCTTTTTATTTTATTTCTACAAAAATTCAAATTAAGAGATAATAAAGTATCTATCAACCTATTATCAAAAAAAAAATATTCAATTTGAGTGTAGTAAAAGACAAAATGTGAAAACACATTATTTTTTTTGAAAGTCTTGTTTGCTTTCAAGTCTGGGTGTTTTCGTACGGCTTTCTAATAACGTCGCCATAGCGCCTTCTACATTCTTTCCTGTAACTCGTTTAGCAGTGGCAGCCAGCAATTGGACATGTCAGTCCAGTCGTAACGTAAGGTTCGTAAGCTTCGTAAGTCAAAAAAATTGAGCCAAAAAAATGGCCATGAAAGTAATATTCTTGGACAAAATCATGAAAAAATGGAAAAATGCTCCAAAATTTGGACAAAAATGCCCGTAACTTTTGAACCGTTGGACCAATGTTGGAGATTTTTTTTTGTAAATTGAACCCGATCGATAGTTTTTGAGTTATGGATGTGAACGTGTAGGTAATATTTCATACGAACGTCAATTTGGGAAAAAATCTACCAACAAAAAGTAGGGGACTCGATTTTAACGATAGAGGTATGGTTCCTTTGGCAAATTTTCATGGAATAACCCATAGAATACGGAAATCATTGGGAAATTGTCAAAAAATAAATCGACCCGCCCTAATGTATGTGTATAAAGATAACGAAATATCTTCTTGGAATTCGATTTCTGTGTTCGTATCTAGAAATGAATAATGACTCTTACTATACATGTCGCATAGCAAAATTATAATATTTGAATATATGCACGATTTTTATTATAAAAAATTTTGCGTTCTGTCGACCTTAATCTATTTAAAGTTAATAGCAATTCTAAATCTTGATTATAAAGCGTTTGTTTAAGATAAATACTGGAAAGTACAGCTCACCTTAAATTAATTTACTTTAATGAGTTAATTATCATGAATTTTTTAAATTGATTGAAAATTTTGCAGAAATAGCTAATTTACAGAAAACTTAATAGTTATGTGCCTTATAGAAAATTTTACACAAATATGCTTTTTATAAGTAATTTGACACACCTTTGATATTAATATGTATATTTTTTTTCAATTTAACGAATACAGTGAGATGTCTCATGACTGGATACCGAAGGATCAATTTAAATGTATGCAGATGTCCTTTTAAAATAACTAAACGCTTTACTTAAGAACGCTGCCAGAAACAGGTAACAGTGCCTGTCAAAATAGATCGTGCGAATAAGGAAGCTGTTCGTTTAAAGAGATTACACTATATATTCGTAATCTTGCTCTTTTTATGATGTTTTATATGAATGTCTTATTTATATAAGATTTTTTATGTATTAGCTGCAATAGAAAATTTTGTTATTTACAGAAAATTTTACACTGTTGTCCTATTTAAAACAAATCTGATATTTGTAAAACATTTTACATTTATTTGCTTTAAATAAACAATTTTGCATACATTACATATTTTCAAGGATAATTTTGTTCAACTTTGATAAATTTTACAAAGTTAAGTTATGCGTTTTATAACAGGAAAGGAATTTTTGAGCAAATTAACTTTTTTTTAATTTTTAATGACCTTGGTATTTATAAAAAGTTTTGCGCAAAAAATCTATTAAAAATAATTTATTTGTTTTTTTTTTGTGCAAATATGTTATTTTTAGCACATCTTGTGCAAATTTTTTGGTTATAAAAATGTTTACGCAAATTTAAATTGAAAAAAAGTTTTGCGCAGTATATTAGGTGTAAGAAAATGTTGATGTTTGCGTAAATTTTTCGCAAATTAAGATTTCTTTTTGTATGCGTAAATTTTTGGGTTATAGCAAGTTTTTTTTTTGCAAACTTTATGTATTGTGTTTGTGGCATGTTTGTGCAAACTTTTTGTTTATGGAACATTTTTCGAAGATTTAAAGACATAAATTTATAAGAAATATATGCTCATAGTATGCAATTTGGCGCAAATCTTTTTTTTCTTGATTTTGCAAATTTTTTGGTTACAGAAAGTTTTTACTGTTCATATTTTTGCTTCAATTGTTTTCATATCCAAACTAATCCGATAATTGCACAGAACTTATATTTAGCCACCTATTTGCTTTTAGTTATTTTTATATTTTTAGCGAATTTGTAATGTTTATGATAATTGTTTTAAACTCATGTTGGATTCGATTTTAACATGGTAATAAATAAATTTTTAAAATTTTTTGGCATTCTTTTAATGCAGTCGTTTGCGAAAAAATGGGGTTTTCTGTTTTTTCTACAACAAAACAAAAAGAAGGGTGCAAATTTTTAATTATTCCACTATAAGATAAAAAAAAACGTTTGTTGTTTGTTGCAAAAGAAAAAAATATTTTTTTTAAATTAAACGATATATTGTTGTATATAAGTACTATTAACATTTTATATTAGTTACATTTACGGTTTTTGTACTGTTTGTTATATTCTGAATCGTGAAAATAAATCTGTTTGTTGGCGGTAGAGAAAAAAAATATAACAATTTTCAAAATGACCTACCGTAAAGTTATGTATTGTGTACACAATGTTTTATTTTTTGGCTGCTTTTATTCATACATACAGGTCTGTGAGTGCATGTTTGTATGTTGCGTGCGTATATGTGAATTTCTTTAAATAAGCCATTTTAAACACAATTCCATTTTTGGTTTTTTTCTCTTTTTATTTGAACTATTTTTCGAATACAAATAATACGTTGCCAACAAAAACAACACAACTATTCAAAATAAAGTTATTATATCTGCCTTTGCTTTTTTTAGGATGCTAGTTTAAGTGAAATACAAAACATTTACGCAAAATGTTTTTTATACATTTTTTCAACAAACATTTTGTAATGATACAATTTCAATTTATAGAATATTTTGCAAACAATTTCTGTTTTTAAAAAAATTTGCACAAATTTGATGGTAAATTTTGCACAAATATGATATTTATAAAAAAAACTGCACAAATTTGCCTTTTGTAAGGTTATTTCCCAAAGTTTCTATTAAGAGGACATTTTTACAGATTTTGTTTTGTTTCGAAATGACTTCCGAAGCCTAGTTTTTGATTATATGTTTTTAATTGTATTTCGGAAATTTCCAATAAAAGAAGTGATATTTTGGTAGTATAGTGAGTGCATGAATTGGTTACAGATATATAAGTTTAAAGTTAAGAGAACAATTAAATATAGAAAGCTTTATGGCAATAATAGTTAACTTTGAATATGTATTCCAATATGTATCGGGGTCTGAGCGTGGGTGGAAGCAAACATTGGGGGTTTAAAATTATATGTTTTATCTTGTTAACACATTTTCACATTGTTGTTGCTTTTATTTTATGCATACACAAAAACACCCATTGTTAGACCCACATAAATACCAATATTAATAAAATTTTTATCAAAACCAAAAATTCCTTGGCATAAATTTGCAAGAAGACCTGTTATAGTCTTCATTTTAGTTTTTGCTAAAGTTTCGATTTTTATTACGTATCTGTCTGTCCGTTATATTAAAACATTTTTTTGTAACTTTATTCAATTCAGTCCATTTTATACGGAAAGTTATTTCAAAACTGTTATTTTTGATTAACACTTTCTATGCGAACGGCAACGTCCGAAATCGTTGATTTGTACTAACAATAAAAAAACTTGCATTTTAAAAAAGTATTTAAATTTTGACAAAAAAGTACTTTTGGATAACAAAAGTACCCGAGTTTCCTTTACTCTGCACGGTTACTCTTCGGCGAATCGACGAAGCTCATTTACATGTTATCATATAACTTTTTTATGGGTACTCAAATTACCCTCTTTTTTCAACAACGTTAGCTGATGACAAAAGCTTTAACAAAATAATTAATTTGAAAACATAAAAAAGTGCTAAGATTCGTATCAAATTTTCAGATAAATACACAGGTCAACAATACACAAGAATAAATAGATGAAAAACTTTTAGTTTTATTTTAGTTTATTTTGTAATAAAATGCTTAACTAAAGAAGTTTTTGTTAATTTTTTACTTCAAAAATCGCTTCGCTGATTACGGATTTACTGGCCGAATTAGATATCCAATTAAACCCTGTGGAATCAGGTACATTGCTAAACTATTGAAATTGACATACGACATTCATCAATGGATATTGTAAGAGCTGCAATGGACTGGAATCCTCAAGGTCAACATAATTCCTGGATCCGGTCAATCAGAAAAGAACATGAAGCTGCTCGTTTTCATGGAACGAGATTAAACACTTACCAGAGATATAAGGATATCGAGAGAATTCGTTAACGCCCTATTTTCTCCGTGAACATTTTATTCAAATATTTTATTTTCCATTTTATTATTTATATCAGTTTTAGATAAATAAAGGCCATATTGATACATAATGAGCTTCTCCGATAATAGGGGCCTAGTGTGTGAAAATCAAGTTTTGAGACCAACTGCACAAACCAGATATGGCAAATTAAAATTGATGACATATATTAAAAGCTGCAATATGCTTCAGCTGCTTTGATATTTAAACTGAAGAAGAAAAGCAAAAAATTGCATAACAAGTTAATGCTAAACTAAGAACGTGTGTTGCATTGTAAACCTATATATATATAGTCAAAATAGACTGCGTTAAAAATAGATTTTTAGTTAAAATCATCCTTCTACTCTTCTATACTCGCCAATATTACGCAACCATTTATAAAAAGCTAAAAATGTATAAAAATACATACAATATAATTCCATTTTTTCCCCTCCACAATTTATATTAAACTGCCTTTTTTCACTTTCCACAGCCCAAATGACAGAATACTTTTAAATCTACTTACGTCAGAGCAGAATGCATTAGTATTATTACTCGTATTATGTTTTGCCAGGATTTGTTGCTGGTTTTATTTTGAGATAAATTGATACTGCTTTACAAGCTCTAACAAACGCTGTCATTAAATATTATGTCAGCTAGACAATAATCATTATTTTGATCATGGTAACTCAATAATTAATTTAAAATTAATTTAAAGTTAGTAGGTATCGTATAGGGGAATTTGTCACGTTTTAGGCTCTTTTGTTTGTCATAACTCGAGAACCACTAGTCCGAATAAGCTGAAACAATTAAAAAAAAAATAAGAATTACAATTTCTTTAATCTGTTCATACAACGTTTCGTTACATAAGCAACAGTTTCGCAGTTATAAATAAATGTATGAAGAAAAAAAATATTTTTTGTCCAAAAAATTTAAATTTTTTATTTTTAATTCATAAAAAATCCAAAAATGGTAAAAAAAAGTGTCAAGTCCTATTACTTTTACGTAAAGTCGCATAGCCTATGAACAAAATGGCACATAAATCATGAAAATCGATGAACGCGTTTCGCTTTTATTCGCAATTAATTTAAGGAATGAATTTGAAAAATTTGCGGTCCATTCCATTGGGATTCAGCACAATTATGAATGAAAAGTATGAAACATTCGACGAAATTTTTGGAGAAAATCAACTAAAATGTACACAAATGGAAGATTTGTTGCGATCTAAAGGTTGTCAACATAATACAAGGGCGGTTTTCCAAAATACTTCCGCATCCTTTGTAATTGGGATTCACGATACACAGGAAATGAATATCAATGTAAAGATTGGAAAGCAAGAACTCCCGAGCTCAAGAAACAATTAAAATTACGGAATAAACCCTTGATAAAGGATCTTGATGATATTTTGTTGCCATCGCTCCACATGAAATTAGGAATAGATGGGAAATTCATCGAGATATTGATGACGCCTCTGACTGTTTGAAATCCATCTTTCCAAAACTCAGTGAAGCTAAAATTAGAAAAGGTATGTATCGTTGTCAGTATTTTAATATTGTAATTTCTAAATTTGTCCACTTCGATTTATTCGCATTACCAATAATGATGATGCAGACTCAGAACATGAATATGAACAACCCACGAAGAAAATAAGGTCATCAGATCCACAAGCGTCAACTTCAATGAGGATGGATAGTGACATAATTGAAAATGTTCTAAATTTTGTTTCCATGCAGAGATAACATATAAAAATTGCATATTTTTTGTGTAAGAGTAGATGTAATATGAATAGGAATGTTTAGTTTCATGCAAAATAAAGAATCAATAAAAAAGTCATCAATGTTTTTTCCAAAGAATTTTGTTAATATCTCGAGCAAATTTTTGAAATTCATTCCTTTAATTAATTGTGAATACAAGCGAAACGCGTTCATCGATTTTCATGATTTATGTGTCATTTTGTTCATAGGTTATGCGACTTTAAGTGAAAGTAATAGGACCTGACACTTTTTACCGTTTTGGATTTTTTATGAATTAAAAACAAAAATTTGAATTTTTTGGGTAAAAAAATATTTTTTTTCTTCAAAAATTTATTTATAACTGCGACACTGTTGCTTATGTAGCGAAACGTTGTATGAACAGATTAAAGGAATTGTAATTCTTAATTTTGTTCAGCTAATTCGGACTAGTGGTTCTCGAGTTGTGACAATCAAAAGAGCCTAAAACGTGACAAATGCCCCTATACGATACTTACTAACTTCATATTAAATTATTTATAGAGGTACCATGACCAAACTAATGATGCAGAGGTTCTTCTTTTTGGGTCTACTTTCATAAGCAATTATCAGAATTGAGTCCCGAACCAATCACCTGAAAAATGTTGTACAGTATAATTTTTAGTAAAAAACATTTCTCTTCCTTAAATTAAATACTGAATTGCCTTTTTCATGCCCTTGTATTTTGTATGCAAACTTTAAATCAAATTAAATCCTTCCCTTAAGTATTCACCTCTTGTTAATAAAAGTTTAAAAAACATTTTCTTCTTTTTGGTTTAAATCTGTTGAAACAAACACTCAAACACACAGTCCTGAAGTAGAAATAATAGTGATTTTTGTTTATTTAATTCTGACAAATAAATTTAATATCAGTTTTTAATTTGAATTGCAAATATTTTGCTACGCAATTCATTTGAAAATTTTTTATGCAAACAATTTAGACCTTGACCCAAATTTGATTTAAACAAAAATGCATATATGTACATACATTTACATACATAAACAGATGACTTTTTTTTGGAAAATATGTTTTGTCAGTTTTTCAAACTTTTATTAATTACTTTTATTTAAATGCCGTAAATGAAGTAGTTAATTTTATAAAAAACTAGCATTAAACCCGCAACTTCGTTAGTGTCTCCTTTTTTTGTGGACATATTTTTATAAGTTTATAAAAATATCAGTTGTAGAACTAAAAAGCTAAGGAAAAACATTAAATTTCCCGTATTTACTTTTTTGGGTACTATTTTTATACCCATTAAAGTATCAAAAATTTCAGTATTGTAGTGGCAGCCCATAATTTAGTACGAATATGTTAATGAATGGAAAAAAATGTTTTGTAAAAAAAGTACTGAATCAATCAGTAACGTTACAAATATGTATATAGATAAAATTTGTACGGTTTTTTGATCTTCTTTTATAAAGTTTTAGTTGAAATAAAAAATAAACCAAGATTTAAAAAATTTCGATTAATTTCAAATTAGTTTTGTTTTTTAAGTTTTTGATTTTTAGAAAAAATACCTACACATTTTAAAAAAAATCCGATTTTTCCGAATTATTGCCATTATAATAGAAGAAAATACATTAGTAATAAAAAATAAATTTTGTTCAAATATAAATGGGCAAATTCAAAAATTTACGGCACCTAGAAATTTTTTTTAAATTTTTTGTGTGACATCAATGTTGATTTGCGTGTGTATAAACCGATATTTGAGCATGTAAAATCCGTTCGTTTTAATGATTTTTATTTAACGGCGCAAATTTTACTGCGGTTAAAGTTAAAAAGTAAAAAATAAAATAAAAATTAAAGTTTTTGTTAAAACTGCAAAAGGATAACGCGTGTGGATAAAACCCCTTAAGGGGTTTCTTAGCACACTCAAATATTTGTAAAAGCTTCAATACTTTTTAAAATACACTGAAAAAAAAAAATTTTTTTTTATCGTGTATTCATATAAAAATTTATTTAAAATTGTTTTACTCAAATATTTATTCTTAGAAGTATTCAGCAAAAGTTACTATGATCATAATTTGTTTCGCTTCTCAGTTTTCTTTTTACGAATTTCAGGATTTTTAAATGTATAATCTGAAACCAAATCAAATATTTCACACAAGGATGCGTTTTGAGGTAAGAAACATTTTGTTTCCTCCATAAAATTATAAATCCTTAAAATTGTTAGGTGCGTTTTCAATTTTAGTATCAAGCTCAGTAAAGTCTTCTATTCGATGTACGTTTGAGCGGAATTGATACGGCGCTTTAGTTGTCACAAAGCGAAATGTGTTTGGAAAAAACTACCATTGCACGCGCCAGGGTTGAAAAGAATTGTTTTATTTTGCATTTTATCAGTTTAGTACGTCGCAAAGAATCTATTTGGATACCTAAACATGTTCCCATGCCATGTTTTGTTATAAAAAAAAATGCTTAAAAACAATTGATTTTTTGAAAAAATTTTCAAAAGTTCATAAAATGTTTGCGTTTAATAATTTTAAAGTGCGTTTTCGCCTCGGAGGTGCCCTTTACGAAGTTACTCACATCACGCAATACACTAGCCAACTTAAAAGACAATTCAGATTGTCAGACGCAAAAAAGATAAATTTTTTAAAAAATTTACGTTAATTTCTTTTAAGTTTGTGATGTCCGAGATACGTTATTGGTGCGCTGATACCAAGTTGATATACCTCAAACTTTATAAAATTGCGCAGTTTTTTTTAATTCTGCGCTTAAAACTAATTTTTATTAAACGTCGCAAAAACCCTATGTAAAATCTTCAAAAAATTCAAAATTCGAAAAATTTCGGTTTCACTTGTAAACCACCACGAACTGTTCACCCAGCAGCGATATCAAAAAATTTTTTTTGCGGATATATCCTTTAAGTCTAGTGACTATATTTTGTATTGATTTGGATATGAAAGCTTAAAACTATTGCAAAGAAAACGGAATGGATGAAAAAATTCATGCAACTTTCAAGTCTTTTTTTTAATTTATCGAATTTAAGATGACCACCAATTCTTAAGGACACGACTTTTCAAAGTAAAACTTTGCACGTCATATCCTTCAAGTATAGTCATCCAACCCCTGTACAACATTTTTTTTTTCAATTCATAAAACTTACCGAAATAAGAGCCATAGTATGTCGCTTTAGCACGTGCACAAACATTTGAAATAGCCCATATATAATTAACCATTGACAAAAAAATAATAAGTACAAAATTTGAAAAAAATACATATCGCACTGGTTTATAATTACTGTATTCACTCAAAATTTTCAGTAGAAGCAAAACCATTCTTTATTTTTTATGAAAGGCACATGAAAAAGTATTTTTAAACCAACTGTTTCTTTACCAAAAGGTACATAAAATAGCTCGATACAGTGGATTACAGTTGGTATATATGAATTATACCTGTCAATTATTTCCAAAAAGTACTATAATTCAATAAAGTGATATCTTAGAAAAAAAATACACATTCATATTAGTGTCGGCCACTTTTTAAATCATAAAGAACTCTGAAAATATATTTTTAAACGATTTTAGTGAAAAGAGAAATTTTCAACCGTTTTAGACAAGAAAATATCAATAACGAAACGTTTTTTTTATTTATTTTATAAATAATGCGACATGACGAAAAATCCCTACATTTTGGTTATTAGAAAAAATATGTAACATTTTCCCTACGCTTTTTTTATCAAAAATACTGTACATGTAGGGATTTTCCCCTG
This sequence comes from Pollenia labialis, assembly GCA_949318255.1. Lineage (NCBI taxonomy): Eukaryota > Metazoa > Arthropoda > Insecta > Diptera > Polleniidae > Pollenia > Pollenia labialis. The sequence continues at coordinate 162,297,228 of OX439140.1, forward strand.
CTTCTGGTTGTATATTAAATTTAATGGTTTAAACAATTGATTAGTTAGATAACAAAGTATTTGATGTAGCGATTTATTGTTTATTTTTATACTTTTTTTTTACTTATTCGTTTTTGTGATTGTCTGTTGCATAGTTTTTTATAAGTTCAAGGTAAAAGAATTTTGTTTTGTATAATTTTCGTTTTAAAAAAAAACATTTTATTTCATTCTTAATGTTTCTTTCTATTGTATTGTAACATTTATTGGTGGGACTTAACTTCTTTATTGACCATTTAATTCTTATTTTGGATATCTATTCGTATTCAAGACATTAGTTTTTTTATAGTTAAATAAATTATTTAATAGCACTTGATTAGTTTTACAAAATATACAAATGCGGTTAACAACCACTCCCGTGTGTGCTCGGAGGTAGCAATTTTAGTGTAAATCTGACAAAAATTATACACCCGCTCCTTGTCTAAGAGCCGGAGCTATCTAACCTCCACTGCTTTAGGAATAGCAATGACAACAAGTTATGATTTGTCCTCGCAAGTGTATAGCTCTCCCGACAATTCATGATAACCCTTGCAGCGGTTTTGAGTACAATTCAAAAAGTTGCCTTTCGTTAAACCAGTTCGTGGCAATTTCAGTTTTAATTTTAATTCCAAAAAAATTCTTCATACGGCACCAATTTTAAATTATGGACCGATCATAACGATATTTAACTGTGTGGTTTCTAGCCTTATATAGTTTCGCAAGCCAAATTTATCTACGAAAAGATGGGAATATACGAACATTGCTAAATCGACTTAGAATTACTCACACACGAAATTCAAAACTATATATTATGCCCATTCACCACTAGATATGAAGATACAAAATGACCAGACTACTGGGACACCCGTTCGCACATCGTATTTTCTTCAGTGAGTTCCGCATCCGATATAGTTTTTAAAGGGTTTTAGAGGTTTTTAGATTAATTTGTGTATTGATAACCAAAATATTTTGAAAACCTTATCTCTTGCCGTTCTCCAGATGCATAGAAATTTAGAAAGTCTTTGAACGGAATGTGACACGCCCACTTCTCCAACTCCACCCATATTTTTAGAGAGGTTGTTTATTGCAAACCCAACTATTAACCAAATTTGGATGATTTTTCTCTTACCATTCTACAGATATTAATAATTATTGTTTGTGCCACGCCCACTTACCCGCTCCCACCCACATTTAATGGGATGTTGCCTATCTAATACTTAATGCTTGCACCTAATTTGAAAACTTTGGTTCTTTGTGTGTGTGTACCTTTTTTTAAAACTTTGACTCTGGCTGTTCTCCAGATTTGCAGAAAACAAACACGACAAGGGATTTATTAGTAAAATTAGAGGCAGTCGTTGCGATATGCTGATCGGCACAGCCAAAATATTCCATAACAAAATTCAACGGAGCATATGTCCCCTTTATATCTGAGGTCTTTAGAAAAACCCATTTCGAACAGACATCGTTAAATTATCTTAAATTATATTCTGTGTCCTTATGAGTTGATCTAGAATATATTTACTTTTTAGGGTCTTAGGTTAATATTGTAAAGATTACAAATAGAAGGACAAACTTATACATACCATTTTCATTCGTTTAAGGAAATAAATATGTTATATTTTAATTTGCAATAGTCCGAAAAGAATTTTTTTAAATAAATATATATTTTCCAAAATAAATTGTTTTGTACAATATTAAATATTGTCTTTAAGTTTTTGCTTTTAGTTTTTTGTTCTTCTTTTTTGTATTTTTTTTCTCTCTATTGACCGCATTTTTGTTATGTAAGCGAATAAGTTGTCGGGAATTGTAATGTTAATATACAAAACAATAAATATTGTTAAACTCTTCGTATATTTTAGGAAAAACGGGAAAGATTTTCTATTTGCAATAAATTTGTATTCAATATCACTTGAGCCAACACTTTGCCGAAGCACTTCTTCTGTCTTGGTCACTACAACAACTTATACGGTAACAACAAAAACATAAAGTAGATACGTTGGAAATAGAAAGAAAAATATTTTAACACTCTTTACTATTTTCATTTGCTTTTGTAACAAAATGATGTCTAAGATGTAAAACCAATTAAGAAATACAATGTTTTAGTAGTAGACACAAAAAAAAATGGATGGGATAAGAGTAAAAGAGAAATAAAAAGAAAGCAAAAATAACAACAAATAACCAAAAATAACTAAACGACTCTAAAAACTTTATTACAGAAACTATAAACATTACGCAAACACTTTGACACACACACACGCAAAAGACCCAACGACTTATTCTTATACTAACACATTTTCCTTTCTCCGCCTGTATATTAGCATGAATAGGTTCGTAAGTTTGTTTAGTGTTTTTAAAGAAAAACAATAAAGAATTCAATTTCATACGAATGAAATTTAACTTTTACTCGAGATAACATCATGTTTTTTGTACGGTTTAACACTAAGAAGGAAACAAGTTATTGTAGGAACTACCAAATACTCTTTTACAACCATAAAAGTATGTGTGTATATATTCCTTCCATTCATATGTTTGAGTGTTTGTTAGTGAGTGTGTAAATAAGTTAACAATAAACAGCCTGTAAACGGATATCCCATCAGCTACAAGGCAGCAAAAACTAGATTGTGTCGAAGTAGTAGAACAGCAATAGCTAACTATGAAAACAATATCTAAACATAGTAAGAGCACATGCTGGCTCATTTTAAAATCTGCCTACACTTAAAGAAAATCTTTTATGTAGTTTTCTGTAAACTATTTTTATATAAAAATAGATTCTAAGAATTTTATATTTATTTTCACTTGAATCTCTTCACATTTTTTGTGCCTATTGAGTTTCATTTAGGTTTCTCAACACCTTTAAATGAATATTAGTTATAATGGCTTTTGAGCCAAATCAATGACTTTTAAATATACATTAAGACTAATTTGACGTCACTTATTTTAATCAAAAGCACTAAGTGGTCTTTAGTATTTTAACATTATGTTAACTAAAATATATGACATTTCTTGGGAAATGAATTATAAATTTATGATTATTATCCATATACATATTAGGTTGGCTCATCAATTTGTTTCTCTCATATATCCTTCCAAATGCCAAAATATGTTGTGTTGTTATCTTAATAAAAAACCTGGAGATATTATCAATTTCTTTTAAGTGTTAGAACCCGCGATTTGATCTCAAGGTATGACGTATTTATGTCCAGTAAAATTATGTCCCGATTTAAGAGTACACATGATTTTGTAACAAAAAAAATGTTAATGCGCGAGCGCAAGACATGACTTAATTTAAATTTCGAATATTAACTATAATTTGTTTAGGCGTAAGGCAACATAAAATTACTATTAGAATATGATAAAATAACTTTTATTTGTATATCTAACTAGCTTAACCCGGTGCGCTTTGCTACCCCATCGAAATACAATTAGTAAAATTTTTTTTAAAACAGATCTCGTGTATTGATAACACTGCATCTTGTAAGAAATTTTATTGCTTTTACAGAACGCGCTCTACTGATATGTATACAGAAATCGCGTGTGTTCGTATGGGAGGTGCCATGACTACTTTTTCTATTAAACCTACTTTTGAAAGATGTTATGTATTTTTATCTAAGCTATTTGTTAAAAATTGGAACACCTTCACTGTAACAGTACTCCAACTATGAAGAAATCTTTGTTGTCATTGTATGAGAAGAGACACTGCAGCACTTGTCCAATTAGATGAGCGATAAACACCTAGATAAGTGAACAGAACCCGTGATAAAGAAAATTTTGTCTGGCACTGGCAGGACATAAATAAAGTATTAGGTTAAGATTTGATTAATTATTGTTAGTTCATATTAAATGTATGAAGATTCAATAAATAATATTGAAAAAAAAAAAAAAAAAAAAAAAAAAAAAAAAAATTGTATGAGAGGTACCACCCGCACTTAAAAATTATTAAAATATTAATTGCCTATGTTAAGAGCCGGGTAAGAAGTCTATAGGAACCAAATTTTCATAACGATTTTTTTACTTATATATTATTGATTGCTCCTTCTGCACCTATCCCCTTAATTTTTATTTTGAAAGGTGTAGTTTACCATAAGAGTGGATCCTATAAACCTTGAAAACATTTGTCCTCAGATATTCGGAATTTAATAATTTCGTTCTATGGGAGGTACCGCTCTTCAAGCCACTATACTAGTGGCTTGAACTACGTTTGAAGACTCTAGCTAAGATAGTTCTTCATTTACGCGATATTTAATATGTACATCCTATGGGGGTATTGCTCCAGCTGCGCCTTCCCCTTAATTTTTATTTTCAAATGTGTAGTTTACTATAAGAGTGACTCCTACCAAGTTTAAACATTCTCACTAAAACAGTTCTTATGATATGCGATATTTAGGATTAGCGTCCTATGGGGGCACCGCTTCCCCTGCTGCTGTCTTATTTCAATTGCAAGGCTCAGAAAATGCTACTGAAAATAAAAATTCAAGTAAATAGGTGCAGCGGCTCTTAACATATGCAATACTTAATATTGGCATCTTATGGTGTGTTCCTCATCCCCAGCCCCTGATCGAAAAAAAGTGCTCCTCCTCCGTCTACCCAACCCATTTTTATATTGAAATTTAAAGTTTACCATAATTGTAGCTTTAACCACGTTTGAAGACTCACCCTTAAATAGTTCTTAAGTTGAGCGATATTTAATATATGCATCCTATGGGAGGAATTTCCCCCCAGCGCCTACCCGCTTTATTTTTATTTTCAAAAGTGTAGTATACCATAAGAGTGACTTCTACAATGTTTGAACATTCTCACTATAACAGTTCTTAAGATATGCGATATTAAACATTGGCGTCCTATGGGGGGCACCACTTAACCCGCTGCTATTTTATTTCAATTTTGGGGCTCAGAAGATCCTACTACTAAAAGTTCAACAAAATGCGTTGCAGCGTCTCTTAAGAATATGCGGTATTTAATATTGGCATCCTATGGGGGGTACTAATTTCCCTGCCTCTAACGAAAAAATAAGTAGTCTATTTTATTTTTAGGGCTCACGTGATGTTACTGTAAAAATTTCAAGAAAATCGGTTCAGTAGTTTAGGAGTCTATAAGCCAACAAACAAACAAACAAACAAACATACAAACATTTTTCATTTTCACCTGTATCTGTTCTGAAAATCACGTGATTTCAAATCACATGTGCTTTTAAAATCACACGTGTGATTTTGTGGTGTCCTGTAAATCACACCGTTTTTGTGTTTTTCTGTGTGATTTTCAATTGTCGAAAGCACAAGCACACACAAAGGGTTTGTTTTCAAAATTATAGATCATTCTTATGTTATTTTCCGACAATATGTTTTTTTTTTAACCGATTATGCGATTTCAAATTAGTTTTAGGGTTGTTTAAAATTTTGTAATTTTTTTCGAATTTTAGCCATGTTCGCGATAGAAGCGATTTGTTTCTGCAAGTTTTCTGATTCCTTACAGCTTTAACGATTTTTATTAAAAAGTAGATTCTGCTATCATGCCGCTGTTAGCAAAATTTTTGTGAATTTCCACTAATTTAGAAATTTTTACCGAATTTTTACCATTCCTTATGGTTTAAGGGAGTTTTAATCAATGTTATGGCTTGTTTGAAATATAAACATTTAATGTAAAAAAATGTAACACAGCGTTAAATTCCAAACTGAAGAGCATAAAAAGGGAAAACAAAAGCAAAACAACACAACTTTTAGCATTAAGTTAATATAAATACTGTTCAACCGGAAATGAAAAATAACATTTTAAGAAATTTCTCACATTTGTTGGCTGGAAAAGGGAAAATCTGCCCTTCTGAAGTGTCAGTAAATAAATATATGACAAACATTATAGTAGACTTTAGCTTTTATGGAATTTTTTATGGATAATTTTTTTTTCTTTTTAGTGGTTTTTGTTTTTTGCATTGTGATTAAAGTCAAATTTAGAAAGTTCTCTGAATAAATTTTACGCAAATTGTTGTAAAAGAGGCAAAGTTGTAATTCAAAACAAGCAAATGTGCTTTTTTCAGCTGCGTCGAATTGAATATACGCTTAACCATATTTTTGCATGTGCACTAGATGTCGAATTTTCTAATTTTTTAAACCAACCAAATGGCATAAATAGAGTATATCGTCACCTAAAATGGCAAAAGGGCGTAACAACAAAAAAAAATCAAAATCCAGTTTTTGTTTGATTATGATGCTAGACTTAATTTTTATTTTTTTTCATTTTAGGTGACGATATTAGAGTCCAACCTTATTAATCCAGCTTGCTTTGAATGAACCCTTTCGTACCGAATTCCTAAATTCGTGAGGCCACTTGTAGGTATTTGTCTACAACTCGATCATTTACGAACCAATTTTGTTAATTTTCATTGCTAGATTTCTACTAAGTTTATTTTAGCAAAAAGTGAAAAATAGAGATTATAAGCTTCAAAAAGTAAAGGTTTATCAGTAAAAATTAGAGATTTTTCTTGGATCCTTTTAATTTTTTTAACTTGACTTTAAAGAAACGTTGATTGAAAATATAGCTTAGCATATAAAAATCCACAATATGCAAACACGTACATTCGAAACAAAATATGACTTTGTTGAGACTTGCTATTCGCTAAATATATACACTAAAAGTCATTCAAGAAAGTTATTTCGATAAGTACAAAAGGGTTTCATTTGGCAAAAATCTTTAAACTGTATGAACAATTTCAAATAAAAATAAGAATAAAAATTAACTTTTTTAGTGACATAGTAAACACAGTGTCTATACTTAACTACATACGCCACTTTATTTGCCTTTAACACAAACACATTGTATTAATTACAACAGAGAAGTATAATTCCTTTTTAGTTAAAGAAATATTAAAAAAATGTTCGAATAATTTAATATTTCTTATTTTCCATTAACGAATATATCGAGTAATTTATGTCGATTAATCGATAATTTGTTATTTAACAGCATTAGATTTTTTTATGTAAAAACAAACAAAACGAGACTTTTACCACAAAGATTAATATGAAGAAAATGATTTTTTTTACGAATAAAAACAACATTCTACCAGACCTTAACAAGACTATTAAAATTATTAAAAATTAATTTTGATTTTTAGTTGAACTGTTTATTTTTAATTTTTGATATTCTTTAATTAGGCTTGAGTTCATCAAATTTAATTTTCATTAAATTATTTTCACTGAGGGAAGGAATTTTACAACTTGGAATTTTTTTTATTAAAATTTATTGATAATTTTTCTTGGCTGAGCTGGGATTTAAACCCGGGTTGTTTCAAGAAACACCACTTTTCTATCGTCAGAAGATCTTTGTGTTCTACCCACTGCACCACTGCGGTGCCCGTTAGCCAATAGTCAAACATCAATCTTTAACCCATATCGTCCCAATGTTCGATTTTTCGAACAGTAAATTTTTCTTGTTTTTGAATTTTTTTTACACTTTTTAGGAAAGACAAAGAACAAATTTTTTTAAACAATTAAATATTGTAAGTGGTTCGCTACAAATATAAAAATAATTGTTCTTACCCACTTTGCTACTTCCTTTTATAACAAGGGGAAAGAAAAAATATTAATTTTAGCATGATTTTAAAAACTGAAAATTTTGTAAAAATTATAAAAAAATAAAAAAAGTGAAAATGTAGTTCTATTGAAAAACGATTAAGCTTTCAACAACAGCAAAAAAATTTCCGTGTTTTTCAATTGTGTTTTTGTTATTTGACTTTAAAAAGCAGTGTTCGATTTGTCGAACACTGGGCACTATAAATCACTTTGGGTTTTTTCTTTGAGAGGCTAACTGAATCATCGGATGTTACCATAATATATATTTTTCACGCATTTGAATTAACGGATATAAATTTATTTTGTTTTTGCTGATTAATAAAATGTTTATGCACAATCAGCGTTATGTGAGAAATGTTTTTCGTCCGATTCGAGGAAGTTAGGGTACGCTTAATCGACGTACTGAAACCACAATTGCCAACATCATTCGCAAATTTGAGTCCAGTATGCATGATACTCGACCCTTTAGACAACATCCAGCACGTAGTAAAGTGAATATAGCAGCTGTAGCTAAAAGTGCAGTCACTGGCCCATTTTTCTTCAAAATTAAGGAAAACCAGAACAATACCGTCAATGGTAACCTCGCACCTTGTTGTTTTACATTGCATTGCATTGTGATGGAACTATGTTACGGAAAGGTGGAAAGAGAGAGTAGTGCTTGTGAATATTCGACTTGAACTTATTGAAAGTAAAAGGGTTATTCCACATACGAACAGTCCGGCCAACAAAACGAATTTCTTGTAATGCGTTGTACGATTTACCGGTCAATCGACCACAAAAGGATGGCCTCTTGAGGAAAAACGTGAATTACGAACAAGCGTACGGGTATCGGTGTCGGCCAAGCGTATCATTCATGTTCTGCCTAATAGCACCAACATCGGATACGCTTCGCCCATAATCAAGTGAATACTAATGGCATAGGCTTGTAAAAGAGTAGATAGGGTTGAAAGTTTGACATATGTAGGAGGTCATTTAGAAAAATAATAAATACAGTAAGAGAAAGAACGGAGCCTTGCGGCACCCCTGAATGAATTTTGAACTCGTTTGACGAAAACCTACTATAACAAATCGTGTAGTGCGATCTCTGTGAAAACTCGATATAAAACGAGACAAATTATCACCGACACCAAATGCAATAAGTTTCTTGTCAAAACGTGCACAATGCCAGACTCTGTCAAACGCGTTGGAAATATCTAAAGAAATTACAAACCTTACTTTCGCCAAAATGGTAAATGGACCGGCACCATTTTTTTGATAACAGGGTCAGTAGGTCTCCAGTAGAGCGACCTGAAAATCAAGCGCATGGTCTCTGTGAGCTCTGGTTTCAATAACACGGCGCTACGAGCCATACAGCGCGTGAAACAATGACCTTATTCAGGAATCATTTTGGTGAGCACTTAATATCTCGTTTTGCTATGGTAAATTGGCCCCTAGATCATTCGATATCACACCTTTGGACTATTTTCTCTGGCGATATGCAATGTATTGGGTCTTCAGGAATAACATGCCCAACATTTGCCTGATATCATTTCCAAACAGTAAATGCCATAAATTGTTCTTTTAACCGATAATAAAAATTTTAGGTTCACTTTTAAATTTATGTGCTTTATTTTACATTATAATTCAAACCTACCGATGAATCACCCTTATTATTCACTCCCAGCCCGGTCCTGTGCTGGCCGGATAATCGAGGATCAACTGTATATTTTTTATTTAAATAAATGCCTTCTTCCATTTTACCATATTTAAATAAAATGAATTAGTTTAAGTTCATAAAAAACATAGGTTTTCCATATTTACAATCTATAGGAGCAATAAAACAAAAATGCTAAATAGCGCCCAACGTTCGATTTATCGAACACCATTTTTCTCAGAAACAAAAAATCCAAAAAAAATTTTGACTTCAGATTCGTGTTTTCTAGTCTCAAATTATCTATCAACCACAAAGTTTTTTAAAATTACTCGAAAAAAAAAATCGCTGGGACGATATGGGTTAACAAGGTAGTACTGGTGGTTCGAAATTTGCTGTTATTATCACCTAAATTTCAAATTACATGTTGCCTCCTTTTTCCTCTGTTTTTTCGTATTCTTTCCGTCAAGACTTTGTCTTGAAAACCTGAATACATTTGTTTATTATGTTTTTTTGTCCACTTTCGTCGACATTTTTATTTGTACAAATTAAAGTACAAATGTAAACATTAGAGCTTGTGCCATAGCTATTTCTAAGAACAGTGAAAATAATTTAATGAAATTTATGAAATATAAAAAATCAAAACGAAATTTAAGTGGTGTAATGGAATACTGCAATTTTTAAAAAAGACAAGAAAAAGAACAGATAAATTGGATATGCTGTATAACAATAATCATTTCTAAATCTAGTTTCATCAAAACAAAAGAAATAAATCGTTTGAAACATAAACATTTAAACTGAATACACTTTTTTAAAGAGTATTTTAGAATATAAGCTTAAATTTTAATAACTCTTTTGTTACATGAAGTACCTTTTGTAAAATTATTGTTAATTTTTTAATATAATTTTTATGTCAAAAAAATATAATTTTTGGTCATATTTTTTAAATTCTAAACTTGAAAAAATTTAAATTAATCGATTAACCGAATAATATTATAGTGTTCGATTATTGTTCGACTAAATATTTACCTCGAATAATAATTTGCGCAATTAATCGACTAATAAAAAACTTTAATTGCATAACCTAATACACACAACCACGAATGCTGCTATTACAGTTTATACAACAGCTATTGCTGCTGCTAACCGAGCAGCATGTTGTTGTTGCTATTGCTGTTTATGCTTATATTTGGTGTTTGTTGCTCTAGCAACAAAATCATGTGCAATTACACTCATACTTTTGGCTTTCGTTTAAGAGTTGATATGGCAACTCAGAAAAAAATAAGCATGGATAAACTTTAAAAACTTTGTATAGATTCTTAGTCAACATCATTGCTGAAATGTTAGAGTGCAACGAACGAACGCATGATGGTTTATTTTATTTTTCAAATATTTTATTCTTTAACTTTGGTTTGTTTGAGGATGTTGCTACTTTAATGCTAAAAAATAATCGCTTAAATGAAGTTGGATGGATTTTGTTTATACTATATAGTATGAATTACTTATACAAGAAGGCCTTACTTTCTCAACCTTGTATATTTAAAAATACAACTTTTAAGGAGAGAGAAAAAACGTTTCATCTTTTTATATTTCGGTGTTTGGGTAAAAGTTGAAATGCAATTATTAAAGAATTGATAACATCTACACGCAGAGAAAAAATATGGTTGGGCATGGTTAGGGAAACAACACTATGTTTAATATAACAATATATTGTTGTCGTACACAAATAATTGTTACTTTTCTTTAATATCAACAATATTAAAGTTACTGTAAACATATCAACGTTTATCGCAATTATAAATTAGAGTATTGTTGAACGAAAAAGAATTATTTTTCTAACAACTAAATTATGATAACTTTCAAAACATATTACATTACTCACAACAATATAATGAAATTTAATAGCCATAACATGATAAAATTCTATACATTTATCATATTTTGTTTAAGATGCAATCAAACCATTTTTACACTAATAATATTATGTTAGCGCCATTTGTAAAATAATTTTGTATCAGTTGTGTCGTTAATTTTATATGTGAGCGGTTAAACAATTTTAAGATAAATTCCCATAAAAAACATAAGCTTAAAGAATTTAAAAAAATTAAAATATTAGCAGAGTTCATTCAGTTTAGTGATTTAATAGTGCAAATGGAAAACACATAGAGATTTCGTTATATTTTATAAAAGTGTTTTGATATTTCTGTGGTTTTCTGGGCAACAAGATTAAACTATGGGATAGGTATTTTTAAACATGTAAAGAGCAATTAAAATAAGGCAATATGGCATCAACATCTCAAAATCGGAAAAGAAAAATAAGAAAAAATGGACAAACGCTTTTGGATTTTCTCTTTTGCAAGCCTTATATTGAACTCCGCTATTTGATTTACATTAAGAAAAATTGTAAAAAGCCACAAAATAAAAATCGATGCAAGAAAATTTTAATTTATTTTATATTTTTATGACAGTTATGAAAGGTGCTGCATCATAATATGATTGCTTCTAAATTTATTATGATTAACATGACAATAATATGATTGCTTCTTAACTTATTATGATTAACATGACAATAATTTAATAACTTCTTGACTTAGTATGATTTACAGAATAATAATATGATAAAGGGAAAAATATTATGATGTAATATTACGAGTATATTTAGTCGTAATAGGTTTCAATAATAATCATAATATGGTGACTACAATCATGAATCTTATCATAATATGTTGCTCTTAGAATATGTTTACCACAACCATGTTTTTTCTCTATGTGTATTGAATTAATACTATTAATTTGTTTACTGGGGCAAATTTATTTAATTTTTTAATTAATGTTACAAATTTTACTTGAAATCGAAACTTATTTTTTGGGTGCTGTATTCCAAAAAAATATTTCTTCATAGAATTGTCTTAAGGGACTTAAGGGACAACTTCATATGTTTGAGGCTTCTACGTGATATTTTTTTAATAAGAAATGACAAAAGCATGTGTGTTAGAGAGAAACCAAGGATCAAAACAAGATTTAAAAAAGTCCTGTTATATTACATTTGGCTAATAGGTTTTTGTTTAAAAATTAAAGTTAATGTCAAAGTTATTTTCGGGAATACAAAATTTATTATTAATACTATTTCCGTATGACGTGATAAATTCCCAGTTTTTCATATTTTATAAATACACTGAAATTTATTGTTGAGGGAAAGCTAGCTTCTATGCTTAAAGTTAATGAAAACTGATATAAGTTTACCGGCATGTATACACGACGATTTTTAAGACCAACTACACACTACTATCTAAAAAATTGTGCTTAAACTGTTCACCACATACGTGCACAGATACGTAAAGTGTACTATGCAAACATACATGTGATGATTTTTCAGTTTTTTCTTCCCTCTTCTTTTTCTTTGATCTTTTTGAGGCGCTAAGACAAAAAAAATTAAAACTTCTTATATGATTTCATGTTCTAAAACTTGCTATGGCAACATTCATACTTCATGCTACAATAATTTACAACAACTTGCTATTAATTATCACTATTTTAATACCCCTTGCTGTTTCTTTTTAAACCTTAACTATACTTAAAGTTGCTTTATTCATCGCTCAAACAAACACAAAAACCATTGCTTACATAAGAATGCATTTGTGTGTGTGTGTACATGTAAATTCAAGCAATCTTATATCCTTGCATGCAAAGCGTTCTTAAAAAGAGTATCTAGTATTTTGTTTTAAACTTTTGTTTTTTTTATAAACATTTTTATGCTTTTATAGTATGTAAAAAAAATTGGCTGACTTGGTATGTATGTATGTGGGCATGTGAGTCGTGGCCTGTAGAAAGCCTGGGATATAGTGTCTCCAAATTGCCACTGATTATTTTGTTGACATTATTAAAGCAGCGTCAATAATTTTCTCTGACTTTGAGAAAAAAGATAAATTTTTTGCTTCTTCTATATTTTTTATTATTTTAATTGTTTTATTGAAAATATATTATTGTGGATGCAAGGCAAATAAAAATTCTTAATTAAAAAAAATTAAAGAAGTTAATAATTATATACATACAAATATATAATTAAATTAATCAACCAATATAAGAAAGAGATATCATAAAAGACAAATAAAAATTTAAAATTTATGAACAGAGTGCAACAGTTTGTAGTAAAAGGTCAGATTTTTTTTATATTAGAAATAAAAGATACATGCACGTATTTAAATTTTAATTATTGCCACTTTGATTATACTTAAGTGCGAAAATCGAATCCTTATTACAGAAATTTAAGTGTTCATTTCTAGGTCGAATGACTAATATGGTTTTACGAATTTAAAAAAATTTGGCGATTATTTCGGCGGTTTATAAAACGCATTTAGCTTTCTTTATTTTCTTACTTATATGGAAAAAATTATGAGTACGGTAAAGTTTTGTTTCTGTAAAATCGAATCTGGGTTAGAAGTAATTTTTAAAAACAATTCATGTTATAAAATTTTTTGGAAGACTAAGTTGAATATCCAATTCTGATACAACTTTAAAGACATGTATTCCTTGCTTCATTTGTTGTGAAAGTAAAATGTTTCGAGGCAAATCTAATAACATTTTTTTTGCATCAAACTCTATTCATTTTGCATACATGATAAAATTAATATTTTTGCAAAATTGACTTATTTGCACTCAAAAGTTTAAGATTTTAAGATATTCAGCCTTGTAACGACCATCGGACGATTTAAAATCACAAAAAGTCAGATTTATTTAACGGTGTTCTGAAACTCGGACGTTTTGCTTGTGAAATGCCACAGTTTCATAAAAATATTCCCGTTGCCATCAGCATAATTTTGGTATTTAAAGTCGGCAAACTTCTTACGATTGCGATTTACAGGGCACATATTATGCGACTTCAACTCACAACCACGAATGTTAAACGTTTTTTAAATTGCCAGAACATGCCCGATTTATTTTAAAACGTTAATAAAGCTAAAATACACTTCTGCACACTTTTTTGTATAAAACACCAATTTAACGAATTTTTTTTACCAAAAATCAAAATAAATTAATTTTTGGCGAATTTTGGCGATTACCTTGTAAATTTATTTAATGCTACTATGGTATTCATTTAATCTGGCTTTTGCTTTAATCGGTTAAACGCTCGATTAATTAACCGATGTTTTGGTTTAACCCTTTCGGTACGGGAGACGATTAGTACGTTTCAAGCTTTTATAATTAGCTATTTTTACAAAGATATACACATTAAACTAATATTTATCTTTTTTTTGTCTGCCCCTACCCAGGGAAGAGACTTGGGGTGAGACATATATGTCCAAACAGGAGTTTGGCATGGGACATATAAGTCCCATTAGTCGTAAACATATAAAAAATGGGTATACAAAATCAAGAAATTTTTTTCTTTTTACGATGTTAATTCATATATATGAACCACGAATTTACATCGCCAATCTATAAAAACTTTGTTCCACTATTTCTGTGATTTACGGTCTAGTTCATACATTTTGGATAACTGATAAAAAAAACTCCTCCATACAACATGTGTTATGTTAATAAAGGCCTTTACACACTATCCCACAAAGTCTTACGTATTTTTCAAAAATGCTTCGATGATCTAATTATTCTTTAAACATTTTCAAAAAACAAAAACCGATTAACAAAGTTTTGTTATACATTAAGTAATTACAATTAATTAAAATGCAAAAATTATTTATTATTTAAGGTTTATTAGGCAAAAACAAACAATAACAAAACCAACGAAACAATTCTTTGACTAAAACGAGCAAAAAATTGTTTTTTTACATATCGACGATGTTGGAGAAGTCGAAAGCAACCCGTAATACAGAATATCTTATTTCTCAGTCCTTTTCCAGGATTTCTCTAAACATATAAAATCTTCCATTTTGCCATTACCGTCCGGTTTTAATTTTTTTTAATTCTTAACACTTCTAATTGTTTCGGAAAATTCTGTTTAAAGATTGTTTGAGTTCCTAGCGAGAGTTTCTTCTGTTGTAAGCTCATCCTTTGACTCGCCCTGGCAAAGCTCAGCACAGAACATTCTGCAAAAAAATATTTCCGAATTCCTTAGATTCTGATTTTGTACTGTATTTTAAGAATTTATTGCTAAAAGGAAAATGCCTTTTGTTTTTGAGACGAAACAAATAATTAAAAACATAAAAAACTATGTTAAAATATTTCCATATGTATATGGTAAATCGGTAAACCGACTGAAATTAACCGGCTCAAAAGTTAATCGAAAATAGCAAATTTTAAATTAATCGATCAGTTAATCGGGTAGAAATTACCTAAAAATAAAACCCTAAATGTTACTATGGGATTCTCAATGACAACTACATGCTAAATGTTTACAGCACATAGCATTCATGGGAGTAAATTGTTCAGTAGTTCGGGATACAAAGCCAAATATTTTGAAGTACTTGATATTTCATGAATAGTTTACTGAGATGTTCCATTAATGCATATGTGTATGTAAATGTAGTTAAGATTTGTATTTACATGCTGTGACATATTTTTAAGCAGTGGATAATATAAATAAACTATAAGCACACATACACATAAACAGACACACAAACGAAAATTGAGAAATATACAGCACAACATACATATAGTATACATTAACTTTCTACTAAAGCTACACTTTATAGAACATACAAAATAAAAATACAAGCGGTACTTGAAGAAGGAAACCCAGAAACAAGCAAACAACGGTCGCGCCAAGGATGTCCGTCTCAGTTGTTGTTTTTTTCGAAATTCCTCCATGAACATCGATTTTCTTAATCCACTCTTAAAACCAAGAATTTCACTTAAATATTGATGATCGTTTTTTAGTTTCTTTAGGCAAAATGCATTTTTTTCAAAAAATTTAAAAAATCTTGCTTTAGTACTTTGCCTCCAACTCAAACAGTTCTTAACGGATTTGAAACTTATTACATGCATTATAAAGCTTATTAAATTTCCTAAATATTTCTTAAAGTAACATAGTCATTCTGTTCAATGAGTTTTTTTAATCATTGCATTACAAATTTAGCTTTTCAAATACGAACTTAAAATAAATTTTTGCTTATCTTTTTTTATATAAAAATTGAACGAGGCAAAATTTTTATATTCTGTAAATGCAGAATAGCAGGAAATTTGAAAATAAAGATTATAAGATTAAAGTTTAAATAACAAGTAGCATTCTGTTAAAAAAAACTGCAGTTTTAGTTGACATGATGAAATGACTAAAGTTGTTTATTTTTAAATTTGCTTCAATTTCATAAATATGTACATTAATAATATTAATAAAGTAAGAAGAAGGTGGTTTGTTATTTTTTTGGAAATTTGCTTAAATTTTATTTAAGTGTTATACACCAAAATTACTGGTTTTTAGAGTAGATTAATCAAATTGATGTTCATGAAAGAATTTCGAAAAAAAAAATTAAAAGTGAGACGGTCTATTGTGCATATCACATGGCATAAAAATTGTTTTGTACACTATTCTCCATGTACGAATTACATGAATTCTTTACTGTACATGGTATACGGGTAAACAAGTAGAATGGAATAGTAAAATGCAAAATAAAACAAATTTGAACTTTAAAATAAAAATACACAAACAATATTATTATAATAGAAACTAAACCACATTTAATTATCATGTCTTTCTCTTTTTAACAATTTTTATCATTTATTTGCACTTCATCTTACAAAATAAGTTTGTTGTTTGCATTAAAGCTGTTCACTTGACTTACGCTTTAGTTCTGTTTAGTTGGTAGAGGACACTTTTTGTAGTGCTTAACCTAATTTAACATTTCCATGACAATTAAAGAGAAGTAGAGGCAAACTTTATGAGTATAAAAAGGAAACTAAAAGAGATTTAAAAACAGGTGACAATTAAATTATGTTTTTTATTATTAAACAGAAATAGGGTACAAAATAAAGTACATTTTTATTTTATAAACTACTTGTCATTAAAAAACCTTTTTATAAAATGTTAGATTTTTCCAACATTAGCTTTTACTTAAAAAAACAAATTAGGAGTTCTGTATGTACAATGTATTGTTGTTAATGTAACAAAGCGAATTGTACTCATACCAATTTAGTGCGTCGTTGTCTCATCGAGTAGACAATGACTACTTGAATGCAAAAGCATAAATGCTCAGTTAGCCGGGAGTAACAGTAACAGTTACCTTACAGTAAAAAAGTATGACCAATCTATTACTTATAGATTGAGACGGAACATATTTTTGCTAACTATAATCGTTCTTATTGCTTTACATACGGTTAACTGAGCCTAAAGCCTCTGTAGTTGTTGGCGCACGAACACTCTACGTCGATCTTAAAGTTTACACTCTTTGTTGTCGATATGATGTGAAGCATTTCTAGCATATATTGACGTTGTAATTCGGCTCTGCTTGTACCACACTAACATTATTAAAATCAGGCGAGTGTTTGTTTTTGACACAGTGGTTCACAAGTGCTGTTTTTGGTGTGCCTCTTCTGAGTTTTAATTTTTTATCCGATTTATGGCCTGCGATTCTAGTTTTTAGTTTGTTTTTTTGTGGTTCCAATGTATACCTTTTCACAACTTTCGCTTAAATTTCCAATACAAGGTATATTATATATAACATTTGATTTATCCATGTTCTGAATTTTATCTTTTGTTTTGCTGTATATTTTTGAGATATTGTTGTCCGTTTTGTGTGCTTTTCAAAAGTTTTCACCATTAAAAAATTTTGATTTTTCAAATCTCTCTGATATTTCGGGTACATATGTAAGCGATTTGTGACTTTTGGGTATGTCAGTAACTTTCGAACTATTTAAATTTTTATTTTCATAGGCACGAAAAAGATTATTCGTGAGTTTTTCAGGAAAATTGTTGTCAAGAAAGATGTTTTTAATTTTTCTTATATTATTTTTGTGGAATTGCAATTCATGCAGATTCAGCACTCCTATTATTTAGTTTTAAGCCGTATTAATGATTAGTATTTTTGAATGTTTTGAAAAGTAGTTAATAATTCTACCGGAAGAGGTGGGTTTTTAGTACCAATCCATTCTTTAGATGTTCCCATCTCTGGTTACAACGGTATCCCGATATGAGTGTGTATATATTTTGTAAACGTACAATTTTTAAAAAAACCAAATCAATGTGGTTGTTGTTCATATATGTTGTTGTTATTTATTTGTTTTTAACAACGATGTAATTTTGATTTTATAGTTCTTGAATTTAAGGAAAAGAAATCCCTGATGATAATCTTCAAAGAAGATCGAAATATTGGAAGCAATTAAAAAGGAATTGTTATTTACAAATAAACACTGGCCTTGAGCTTGACTAATTTTTTTTTTTTTTTTGTTAAGTTTATTTAATCTTATATTACCAAACTATATATTTCTCTGGCTTCTTTCGATTTATTTTATCTAAAAATATTTTTCTAATAAGACATGATTTTTTTTGATTTTAGTTTTTACCTTAACCGAAGAAAAAAATTTTAACTAAGGCCGCTTGGTTTCGTCGATTTCGAACGAAAACTTCTATGTAAAACAAAAACAATATTTTATAAATTGTTTTTGTTTTAAATGTGAATCAAGCGAACGAAGTCATTGTTCGAAACCGACAAACAGGCAAATAATAAAATTTGGTCTTTATTTATAATATCCCAGAAAATATTTTAAGTGTTCCTGTTATTCAATAATATTAAGCTTAAATTAAAAACAATGCTTTACTGTTATTTAGATATATTTATACAAATTAAACAAAGTTAATAAATAACGAAAATATAAAAAAAGTAATAATATTATATTAAACGTGTTTGCTTTTAAAAACGTTCTATTTTTAATAATTTTTTGTTTATATCTTCGTTCAATCTATTTTTAATGATGCTGCTCATTCATTTATCTTTTATTGCCTCATAATTTTAAGTTCTTATGAACATGGATTCGTTACTATGAGTTTGTTGCAAAGTTTACAACTAAATATAATTATGTTAAAAATTTAATACTGTTTGCTATATTTAATGTTGTTATATACGACAAAGATTATGATTTTTTGTAGTTGTTTTTGTTAGTTTGCTAGTTCCCAGGGGCTAAAATTTAATTATTATGATTTGTGGGCCTTATTGTTTGTTGGTCATTTGAATAACAATAACATGGGAGAGTTTGTGGAAAAGAGACAGAAAAACAAATTTCTTGTTATTCCAGTTTGGACATTTACTACTTTAATATAAACTGGCTATAAAATTCATAATGTTGGCAGTATTGTCGAGCAATACATTCACTTAATTATGCTCATGAAAATAAACATTAACTTTTACCCGGCAAAACACAAAAAACCAAAAGAGTTTTGTGCCTAAGTACAGCAAATAACAAAGAAACTTATTAACATAAATTTTATATATTTTTTTTTAACATTAAAAATAAATTGAAAGCAAATTTAAATTAAATTTGATATTAATGTGCTGTTTTTTAAACACAAGTGATTGCACGTGTAGTAAAATTTATATAAAAAACACTCAAAAAACTAATGTGCTGTTTTCACAACACAAGTGACTGAACGTGTAGTAAAATTCAAAAAACTGAGTGCTTTTCATATAAATTTTACTAAACGTTTAGTCACTTGTGTTGTGAAAACAGCACATAAGTGAACATTAAATTTTCAACCGAATTTTTAAAAATAAAATTTTCTTATTTGTTTTTTATAAAAGTTATTAATTTTATACTTACTTTTTCCAGAATCGATGGTGTCACATTTGAAAAGTGTTTGTTTTTTGCAAAAACTTTGATATATTCTTAATCGAACGTACAAAAAATAACTTTTGGCCAAGATTTCGGGTAAAATTACGTATAGTGCAGCGCCCAGCATTGATTTGATACTGCAAATGATAAAACAATTAAAGATAATTAAATTTACATACATTGAGGATCAACAATAGAAAAAGGGGGAAAAAACTATTGAATATTGTCTGTTAAACGCAATGGTCTATTAATGAATCATATCTACCAACACACAGTTACAAAACGTCGAAAAGAGAGAAAAAAAGAAACGAAAATAGTAATAAATATAATGGTAATGATAACAACTGTGATCAAAAGAGGACAAATTTACTCTAATATCTTGACATATAGATACTAGGGGTATAACAACATTTTGGCCTTAGCACTTCGCGATAGCGAATATTGTATTATTTACGAAAACAATTTGCTTCGATCGTTTAAAAATAAAAACCTTACCACAAAAGCGATTTTCTAAAATCCCTAGAGAAAAAATTTAATAAAAATATTTAAATATTTTATATTAATAAATGAAAAAAAAGTTTATTAAGTATTAAAGGACATGAAGTTCAAATTTAATGTGCGTGTTATTTTGCTAAAGTTTTTGGCTAAATGTTTAAGTACAAATAAAAATAAAAAAAAATTTGTTCAACTTTACCTTTTTTGAAAACCGCGAAAAATTAATATTATTTTTTTTCAAAGAAATATTCGACTATGCTAGGGCCATTTTGATATTTGCAAAAAATAGGAATAAGTAATACCCCTAGGATACACATTTATTTTATTAATTTTATTATTATTTTAAGTTTTGTGTTGCGACTTCCATCTATAAAAATACTGTGATTTAATGTATCATGTAGATTGACTAAAAATATTTTTATATTATTAAAAACTCAATCCCTGAAGAAGATGGAAAAAATGCTAACGAAACGTCGGATTTTATTAAGACTGAAATAAATAAACTTATAAAATTATTACAGTAACTGATTGTTGGTTATTAAATTCGTTTTCCGTACTGTTAAAATTGAATAAAAATATTGTTATTTTACGAATAATTTTATTTTTCAACATTTATGTTTGTTATTCAAAAAAGAAACTATCAAAAAATAATGTTTTTCCGTATTTATTTTGTTATGTAGTTGGATTTTTTGTCGGTTAAAATATATTTTGTAAAATTAGAAATGACTCAATTTTACGAAATATGCTGTTTGATAAATAAAAAATTTAAAAATGAATGTAAAAATAATTTGTTTTAAATGAAATGTAAATGATCCGTTTTTAAATGGATTTTGTTTAAAATGAATTTTCGTTTGAATTAAACTGCATAATTTTTTGAGTGTAATCTTTTATTTACATTTAATTAATGACCTTGAAAGCCTGCGTATAGGAAATTATATAAACTATTTAAAGTAATCGAAAAAAGGCCATCAACACTTAAAATTATTAGAAAACATTGTGCATTAACCTTTATCATGTACTAGAAAAATAAAACTATTGTGGTAAATTTTGCTCAATTTAGTTTGTATTGAGTTATTCTGTGCTAAAAGAGTTAAACGGAAGGTGGTATTTATGGGACGATTTGGCCCAATATAGAAAGATCACCATACATTTGTCATACATTCAATGAATGTAATGAAAGTTTCGGAATAATTTTTACATAAATTTATTTTGAATTTGAATTTTTAATATTAGCTTAATGTATGTATGTAAAGCATTATAAACAGGGCGTAGAATTCCATGCAAATGCATTTTTATCCCCGAACGTTTTTGAACTTAGTGAATAGGCTATTTACCCGAAAGGTATTTAATGCTGAGAAATAGCATCGATTCGTTTGTGCATATTTTTGCATATTCTATCGTTTATGCATTTTTTCTCATGTTATGTATGTATGTATGTTGATTTTTTAATTCAAATGATTTTCGTTTTTATCAAAAGCAGAGAGTTGGTACCACTCAAAAAAAAAAAAAATAAAAATTATTACAAACATATTATTGGGGACCAAAAATTACCTTTGTAAGAATTTAAAAATACTGTCATTTGTATGGTTAAAGCTGCATTTTCGATGTTACAACCAGCGTTTAATGCTTATCTGCTGTATTGTTTTCAATAACTTTGTAAGATTTTTTGCAAATTTTAATTTTGTTAAGTCGCTTTCTTTCTTCCTAAATAATTTTTTAAAAGGCTACTCATATAACGTCCCTGCAGACAAAGTAACTAGTATTTAGCCAGAAATATTCATGTTAATATTTTTTTAAACTAGTTTTGTAATTGTTTAAGACTACTTGCTTTTTTATTGTACCAAAACCTATTAAAAAAAATATTTAATTTTACATCTAGGCATGTAAACCGAAGTTCGACAAAAGATGCATTGTAGTTTCACTCTTACACACCTATTTACCTGAGAGGCAGTGCATGCCAATCAAATAAATATACTGTACGCCTTCTCTCTCAAGCGTCCGCTTAACGGGAGTCTAAACGACAATTTGGGGGGATGGTATAAAATAGGTATTAGTGAGCTGTGTGGGCAATTCAGAGCTAAGGATGGCAGATAGAGAGCTTTCCGAACAAGTGCACACGCTTATCGACAAATAGCTTGTACTGCGCAAAAATTGTTATTATCTTTTATTTGAACTTTATATTTAATACTTGTATTTAGTTGTTATAAATATACAAATCTTTCACTTGAAAAAAATCGCTATTATTTGCAATTTATTGTAAATATGGTTTTGTAAGTTTTTTTCTTAACATTTAAATGATTTTTGTAATAAAATCGTTTTTTGCAATTTTCGCTTTTAAAATTTTGACAGTACCAGCGCACTGTGGCTGAAAATTGAATTTCATCGACCAAAAGTCCAATTTATTGTTATCGCCGATTTCAAAACTTTTTAATGAGATTCGGTTGAAAACATATTAGAACTTAGGTATTCAAAGAACTGGATTAAATATTAGTAATTGTGGGTGTGGCATGCTGCTGTAAACCAAAATTTTATAGTTATCTAGAACAAATGACCAGAACTGAATTATGACTACTCGCAAACTCTAATCAATAATGGGTAGACATTTTTTTATTAATCGGAAAGTATTCTTTAAAAAATGCTTCTTTAAATCACTGTATCATTTATACCTGATGTGTTATTAAAAGTTTCCCCTGGTTCTATATTTTAGCTAAATCCTAATTTCAGAAGTATAGAACTTTTAAGGGTCAAAATGGGTTAAATATATTTTATCACCACGGAAAAGCTGAAGGTGTCCTCTTTAATCCCATATATACTTTTGCAACTGTTTCGAACTGTCTGTTGAAGACTTTATTCATTTTAATGAAATTATTCGCAACATTTTTGTGCTCCTTTTTTTACTGAAATATAACACAATTTCTTAGGAACGTTTTGATTAAAAAAATAGGTCTGCAACTGATGGAATTCTTAAAACTGTCACTGAGTTAATTTAAAAGAACATGGGTCAATAGACAGTCGTGGTGATATTTGGTCCTTTAAAATTGGAAGCCTCGGTTATTCAAGTTTTTAAAAAAATCGACAAAAATTTACGTATATATATGGATTGAAAACAAATTGGACTTAAGCTGTCCTACAAAAATATGCTTAAATATTAAGTTAAAGTTTAAGTTTGCCTTAAGAGATATTCGGATAAAACGAATTTTTTTGGTTGATTTTTTAAAACATTTTTCGAGTTTTTTTAAGGTGTGGATTATGTTTAATATCAACCTGTTATATATAGTGGGTTAAACATTTTTTATACTTTCTCTAAATTATTATAAATAAAATTGCTTATATTTTTGGAAAGAAAACGTTATGAGTATGCTTTAAGAAGCAAGTTTAAGTCAATTTGACAATTGTTCCTTTCACATGACTTATCCAAAAAAAATAAAATGTTTCCAACAAACAAAAATTAATTTTAAGTAAAAATTGTAATAATTACCGATCTATAAAAAAAAACAATAGTAATGTTTTCAAATATCTAGTGGTAACTAGTGACAGTTTTGTCATTTTTGTAAAATAAACTAATTTTGTTTGTGTTTTTCCGGGATTGGTAATTTGGGGTATATTTTTCTAAATTAAAAACGGGGATGCTTTTCAGTTGTGACGACCAAAGTCGCCAGGGCTCGTTTTGGGATCGCAACAACATTTTTTTTGTTAGTTTTAAGTATGATATTGAAGTCAATATATTTATTTGTTTAAAGTAAGTTCATTTATTATTTAGTCATTTGTTTTGTATCAAATTGCATTTTGTTTGAGTTAGTTATTTTGTATTTTTCTGTATTTAGAATTATTTGTAAGTCAGTTTGAAATTAACGGATATGTAATGAGGGAGCTGGCGCCACCTGGTTGTCAAAGTCGGAGTTATACACAGCTGGTATACAACACTAAATAGCGACAGCTGTTCTGTGTTTTCGGCTGGCGTGTGTGTGTGTTTGCTTGTGTGGGTACGATGCCACGAGTATAAAAGACCGCACATCGATGAACAAGAGGTCAGTCAGTTGACAGACTTGGGTGAGCTAAGATCTACTTACGATAGTGGTGCCACGTCTGCGGTAGAGCTTAAATTACTCAGTCTAGACACTAGATAATATTAGGGTGAGAGGTGAACCTCACAATAATATTGTGGACTGCATTGGTTAGCTACACGGGGGGTGTGTTAACATTGTCGGGAGCGGTGAACCTCACTTCAGTGTTAGTTGCGACCTTCCATTAACCTCTGAGGGCAGCCCTTATAGCACTATCGTGAGTGGTGAACCTCACCATATTCAGTGTTACCGTCGGATATTTTCAATAAGTACCAAAAAAAGGGGATATCTAAAAAAAAAGTGGCACCGAAAAGGGGATTTTTATAAAAAAAGTGGCACAACTTTTCAAATTAAAATAAGTACACCACATTATGTATTTTTTACGTTTTTTTTTCTATTTATTATAATTTTAAATAACATTTCATAAATGGTATAAAAACCTAACAAAAAAAACATATATGTAGTAATTATATGCACTAAAAAACAATTGATCGTATTACAATAGACATACATGTATGTATACTTATGGCTCATTTGTTGCAAAAATTAAATTAAATATTTCTCTCGAGAAGTTATTTTTATAAAATATTTTCTTTAATAAATAGAAACTAGGAATTATTTCCTTCCGAAGGTTACTTTATATTATATTCAATATTTTTTATTTTTCGAATTATTAGACACCAGCAGAATGTAATGCATTTTCTGGCCCGCTACGGCCTTCGTCAGCATTCTTTGTGAATATAATATAAAGTAACCTTCGGAAGGAAATAATTCCCAGTTTCTATTTGTTAAAATTATTGAGTTAAATACATTCAATTTATAAAGTATCACTATCCAGTGTGACACAAAGAATGCTGACGAAGGCCGTAGCGGGCCAAAAAATGCATTACATTCTGCTGGTGTCTAATAATTATTAAATTTTTCTTTACATACAATATACCTCATTGCTTTCCAAAGAAAAGCTAAGGTAAAATGTAACAAGAAAATACAATATAATAGTCTGGTAGTGTATAAAGTCATTTCTGAAAAATTGAAGGAATATGACTATTACAAAAAAGCTTTATAAAAATACATAACTGAAATTTAACTCATAGAATAAATTCGAAAAATAAAAAATATTGAATATTTTCTTTAATGTTTTGGTAATTCAAAAACGTTAAACTCGTTTTCTGCCAAACATGTTTTTTGAATTCTGACATTGTTGCAGCAATTAGAAGATATTTATGTAATTTGTTTTATATATACATTAAGTAATATATTTCTTGTACTTTTCTTTTTGAATAAATTTTCTTTGATTTATTTAAGACATTGTATTGCACAGGTTTTAAAATTTTTTTTAGAAGTTTATTTGCCTATTCCACCAGATTCTTATGTTTTTTAGAATGCTATGGCCAAATATCAGAAATCCTAAACAAAAAAACGAAAATATCACTTTTTAAAATTCGTTATATTTAATCAGTTTCGCACTTCAATACAAAATTTAAGTGCAAGTGTTTAAATTTCTTTAGTATAGGATATTTAGTTTTTATCCAAATTCGTCTATTATTGCTTCAAATTATTGCAATCAGCTTTACAAATAGAACAAAACTATACCACTCGATTTTGTTATTAATTGTGGTACAAAACATCTTCCGAAATTACAATAATTGGTGTATCTGATAAATGTGACGTGATGGGAGAAAACTGTGCTCATTTTGTCTTAAGCATTCCAAAAAATATAAGAATCAGTTAGAATGGTTAAACAAACTTTTTCAATTGGTCAGTTACATATATATTTTTTTACAATTAGTTGTTCTTAAAACGACTTCTATACTTTCGTAGAATGTCTTCACTTGGAACCCAATTTTCAAGGCTAGTATGGGAGTTATAACAAAACAGAATGAAAAAAAGTATATTTTCCTAACGTAATAAGTATCAAAAAAGTGGCAAGAATTACAAAAAGTATCACATTTGGGTGCATTTTGTAAAAGTGGCCAAATAGTATCCAAGCAGCCGAAAAAGTGGCAAATTGCTACTTTAGTGGCACCAACGGTAACGCTGACCATATTGCTATTGACTACCATTAGAGCATACGCTCACGAGTACGGGAGATAGCGCGTCAAGGCACGCTCACACACACGCAGCACAACCGTTGTCTATCATTTTCTCTGCTGCCGAACCGGACGCCAGCGCCCTCAATACCTAGCCGACAAAACCTAGAGAAAGCCAAATAAAGGATTTTTATAACGTGTTAAACCAAGAGTGTTTCTACTGATAGTAACGAACTGATCGACCATGGACGCCGCTGAGTCTACCCCGGCAACCGGCGGAAAACGTGTCGTTACACAGTCCACTGTTTTAATATCTGTTCGGTCTACATAACTACAAAATTTCATTTTTATATCTCTTTCCATGTCAGATTCATGAAATTTCAAACATTAAACTTATTATTTCTATAGTATAAATGAATGAAAGGACAATATGTGTAAAAAAAATATTTTCAAGTTTGCCATTCTATAAATCTGACATGAATAAATATATCATAATGCAATTTGGCAGCTATAGAGATTAAGAAGTTCTTAAATCAATACACTTGAAATCATCACCCTTTTTGAATAGAAAAAATACCATAATTCTCAATCTCAATGAAAAGCATTTTCATACTACATGCTTAAAACATAAAAAGTTCAAATTTGACCTTAAATTTCTCAATAAATGCCAAACCGATTTTAATAAAATTAAAACTGTAGGAAATTTCAAGAAGGCTTCTCTCCAGCAAACAAAAATTGCAAAATGATCTCTATCGGCTCAAAAGTTACAGATTTTTGGCCGAAGAAAAACGATTTTCAGCCACTGTGTAGCGTATAAAACAAAAAAAACCAAAAATAACAACAAAAAGTTTTTTCACTTTTCTCTTAAACTGTAAACTGTGTCTTTGCATAACTTTCATTTTGTTAATACAACTTTTTTCCATTTACGTTTTTCCCCCCTCTCAGCAAAAATAATCAATTCTACAAATATTTTAAATAAAATAGAACAAATCGTATTAAAGTGTTATGTTTGTTGTTTTTTTTTTTTTTTGTTACAACTTATGCTGGGACTTTTACTTGACTGCACTGCCTCATTCTCGTAGATTTTAATAGAAAAAAGAAATAAAAAAAAAAGAAATCCCCAACATTCCTCATTTAACAAATGTACGCATAAATAGTGTCAACATTTTTTTTAATAACACGGAAAATGCTGGAACATTGATTTGGTTCTTCTGATCCGGGCGTTATATATTATTTTCTATTTGTTTTTTTTTTTTTTTTTTTAGAAAATATTTGTTGGTGTGCTTGTTGGTCATGGGTATTTCGTTCTGGTCTGGATTAAGTAGCAGAAACATAAATCCCATAATACGTTGCACAATGGTCCAAAAACCAATTTTTCTGGCCAAAGTGTAATATTTTGATTTTTTTTCGGATATTTTTTATCTTGATGAGAAAAAAACACTTAAAATCAACAAAATAAATCAAGTGCTTGTAGTGTATTTTAACTGTTGATCGAATAGTGTTTACACTTGTAAATAAAAAGTTTAAAACCATGTTTGAGTGGATAATCAAGCTAAGGCTATTTGTTTTCAATTGTAACTAGGCTTAAAAAATTATTTAATACAAAAAACCATGTACCTTTAGCATGCATAATTGAGAATGTTTAAACTTTCGCTTTCTTTGAAGGAATTAAGACTTAACAAAAATATCCAAGTACGAACCAAAACTAAAAAGTAACACATAGTCTGCTAAAACATAATTGGGCTATTCACAAGGTGTGCTATCAAGTCGTATCGTCATAATGTCCTAAATAAAATTTTACAATTCTTTAACAAAAAATTTTGTGTTTGAAACAAAATAAAAATTGTAATGCTGTGTTCATTATTTTGTCGTAACTGTATATTAGAAATCTAAATTATAAGCGCATGCCCACAGCGGTCATATATATTTCTTTTAAATATTTTAAGACATATGACTTTACAACTTTATAACTACCTTGTGAATAGCCCAATTAATTTATTGCGGTTTTTTAAATTATATACATTTTTTTTAAATAAACCTCGTTTCAAAAACGATGACCTTTTCAAAAACAACTGCAAACTTAAACTTAAACTATATTCTTCTAGTATTTAAATTAAGATTCTGCAGAAAGTTTGGAAAAAAATCATCATTTTGCTAATTTATGATTTTCTTGAATAGAAAAATCTACAATATTTTTCTTTAAATCAAATTGTTTATAACAAGAGCAAAAACTTAAAAAGTATTTTTTATACATACAGTGGACTCCCGATAGTTCGTACTCGCAAAGGACCGGCTATTTCTTATGAATTATAGGGGCTTTCGATTTAGCGAGGTTTCGATTTAACGGGGTTAAAATAAAATAAATACGAATTAATGGGGTTTTTCAATTTATTTACTAAAAGGATAAAAAACAAAAAAAAAACAATTGTAAAAAATAAAATTCAAAATAAATACATAAAATAAAATAGCAAATTCATTTACTTATTTAAGAAGGATTGAAATAAAAGCTTTTTAAGTTCCATTAGTTTAACCTTTTGGTAAATCAAGTATTAAATTTGTTTGTTCTTTAATAATAAAAAGTTTATAATCAAAAAGGTTTTCTTTTCACAAATAATTTTTTTTTATCAATAGTCTCAAAATTAATAACCGCTAATCTAAGAGGTTTTTTTTTAAATTTTGTATGCCCAGAAATAATGATGCAATTTTGTGTATTCTTGACACTGGCTGCAAAACCAATAAACAGCAAGCTGATTCAAAACTTTATTGTTTTAAAAATATACTGTTTAAATAATATTGTGTATTTTGTACAAACAAACTTAAAGTTAATCATAATTTCTAAAAATAAAAATCATCATTTGAGAAAAAAAAATTTAAATACATAGTATTTTTGTCAAAAAATAATCGAAAATATGATAAAATCATCATTCAAGCATCGCTGTTATTCATACAAAAGAAACCAAAACTTTGTGAAATTAAACTTCGTGTGTCTAAACATCAAACAGAATTTAAAAGAGAAGTAAACAAACTTTGCCAAAGTAAATTTTGGCCGTTAAAAGCATTGTTTAAAATATCTGCAGAAAAAAAATTAGGATGTTTTGCATGCACTTTGAAAAAAGCTCCAGGCGTTCTAAAATTTCTTAAATATTACGAAATTCAGGAATTATTGAATTAATAGTGCATTAAAGTACATATAAGCCAGATATTATCACTCATTGTATATAACAATAATTTTGGCCAGACAATTTTGGTTTCTGCCCAATGTGCAGTGTCACAAACTTATGCCAAAGTTGTCTTATTGATTTGTTTAATGCAAACAAAGATATAATGCAAAAATACTAAATACTATTATTTGAATTTACTTGTTATACGATCATGATTGAAAGTCATTTAAAGAATAAATTTATGATTGCACTTTTAGCAGGGGAAAAAATACAAAAGGGGGAAATATTCTAAGATTCATAGTTATTCAAGATATTGATTCCTTTTTTGATATTTTTAATAAGTTTTTCAGTAACAGTAAATTCTTATGCGTAATTTTATTTAAATTAATTTTAAATGCAAATCACTTAAATTTTCTTTAAATGTTATTTTAAGAAATAATTTTTGAAAAAGAAAATTTTGAAAATTATTGTATGAAAATATTTTTATTTATCAAAATCAGGAAAGAAGTTAGCATTAAATATAATTTAAAAAAATCTTTTTCTCAAGTTAACAATAATGCTAATTAAGTCACATAAACCTCCACACACTGTCCTTGTGTGAAGGTTATAAGTATTTAAAAGTCTATGACCCTTAACCTGGTAAACATTTTTCTATGCGGTTTTTGGCCTTGCGTAAAAAATAAAAAAAAAACTGTATTGTTGTACAACATTTTAGAAGTCTGGATTAACTCTTTCTATTTTTGTCCAATCGTTATATGGGAACAACGCGCTGTGGGAAGCCCTCCTCCAGGAAGGGTTACTTTTCAGTTTCCTTCACGCAAAGAAAAAACATGGTTGATACAATCACAATCGCAAACTATCATTAATGTTTGTGATTATGATTGTGTTAAACACGTCTTAAGCAACAATATATGTTTAGACATAACGTAAATAGCTAATTATTGCCCCAAACATATTATTATGTTCAGAAGAAAAACGTAAACAATATCTTCAACCCTGTTTCTTTATATCCCAACACCATGCAAAATGTCTTTTTCACCATGTTATATGGTTCTCACAATAAAACCAATAAACAATTTTATTTTAAAAATTTATTTTTTATTAAAAATACATATTTATGTACATATACATACTTAGCATATGTAAAAAAATTTAATTGAATACATACATACATTCAAGACTAGTAAAAATAACACAAACTAACCTTTTATTTTTTTATTGGAAAATATTCGGGGCTAATGACAAAATTTTGCGTCTAATTTCTATGCCGGTTTTAATGTTGTTGCTTTTGTTGGCTGCAAGAAAGACAAAGTAATTGCAAATTTATGAATGTATGTATGTATTTTTATAATTATGTATATATAAAAATCTTACCTGTTTCGATAAACATATAATAATTTATTCCGTTAGTTTTGAAAGGCAGCGTGGCCTTTTTCTCCCCGAAAAAAGTTTTATTTATTTTGTAATCATTCTAACTGACGCTCGCGTATAAATAATACACACTGACCATAAATGTTTGTTAATTTAGAAAATGTATTTTAAAGCAAACATTAATTATAGTTTTAAACATAACTTTTGTGTGCAACTTATATTATGATTTTAATTGTAAGTTGAAAATAAAAATATTTTACTAGCAAACATTTCACATATTTTAAAATGTTTAGCTAGATCAGAGTAACTTTTTAGGTGTAAAACACCATATAATATTATTATAGTGAATTAAAAAATGTTAAGGACAAAAAATATTTGTTCAAGTTATATTAGGACTATAATAAATTTATTAGGGTAAACATATTTGGCTAATATAAATAAAAATGGTGGTAGTGACCACTCATTAATCATGTTTTTTCTCTGCGTGTTGAATTGCCTATACCCAACATCGTCTTGCAATTTCCGTGGGGTATGCTCTAGATAGGACCACTTTCTTCATTTTATTTCTATGCGTATTGTACCCACAACTTATAATTTGTGATGATTTGAGGGCAATATAATTTTAGAATCCTACGAAACCAAATATTGTCAAAGTGTTGTAACAAGGTCTTTTCTTATTATTATACACTTAGGCCCGTTTTCACAACTTACCGATAGCTAAAGGTAGGATTTTATCGACCGTATAAAGAGTGTTCCATTATTACAACTTTACTTAAACCTACCAGTTAGGATGAAGCTTAATCCACTTTATCGCTCAGTTTAGGTTAAAGTACATGTTTAATAATGGAACACTTTTTATAAGGCTGTTTAAAGTCTACTTTTAGCTATCGGTAAGTTGTGAAAACGGGCCTTATTATATTATACACTTAGAAAAAATTTATATTGTACTCATATTTCACAATAAACGTTAAATGCTTACCAAAAATTCCGCATGAACCAAAACATTCTAATCTTTTGTAACTAATCACTGTGGGATTATCAAGCTTCTGTTGCTTATAATTCGTATACCTGTCAGGAATCCCTTGATCTAAAAGCTTTACTTCTGGCAATACTTTAAGTGATTTATTTTAAATTTTTCCATGTTCTCTGTGTGGTTTTCGAAAATATATCTCAGAATTTTTCCCAATTTAATGATTTCACTTTTTAATTACCCTTACAATTATTTTAATTGACAAGGTATTGTACACTTCACTTTCGAGTTATTTCTTTTTGTTTTTTTTTTAAACATTTTCAAATGATTTCCAAACCATTTTAGTAATTTAAAACTTTTTATTATTTGAGTTTTTTGTTACCATTTTTAATTATTTTAATAATGTGTGTGGAAATGTGTTAGAGTTGGTAAATAAAGTAAAAAGTTTTTGTGTTCATGTTAAAAAAAAAACTGAAAAAAATAAAATGTTATTTTTTAACGATTTATAATTAACAATTTGAAATTTTTAAAGTTTTTTTACAAAATTTAATTTGAGAAGCCATAAAAATGCAATAAAAACTTATAATGCTAATAAGTGTTACTGTTGTAAATGAAAAGAAAAAAAGTATAAAATCAGATTGTAATTTTTTTACATACAAAATTTAACTTTTGTTTTACGGTTTTGTTTCAATAGTGATATTTGGGAAAATAGAAAATAAGCCAGGCATGTACGAGCATCCATTGCACAGTGATCAAAAATAATTATTGGGTGGGTTGGGCATGCCGAAATGATTTCAAATCGAAACTATTCTTTGATTTCGATTCCTGCTTGGTAGAGTTAAAACTGGATTTTGTCAGTGGAATGCTGAAGCAGCTTAATGCTGCAGATTATCCATTGCTTTATTGTGGATCTTAACGTCGATCTCCAAGCTTATTTGAAATGACCAACTGAAAACTGTAGACCATAACGATATGCATTAAATTTGCTGGGCAAATGCTGTTATAATCAATATCATCAATGGCCTTAAAAACTAAAGTCTGATGTAGCGTTGGAATCTTATTTGGGCTGGGTTTTTGTTTGACAATGTAGGGATTTTTCCTTTTAACACTGGCCAACATTTAGTTAAAACGCTTGGTAAAAATTTGTAAAAAAAAAATTTGACTATTTCCGAAGAGCCTTACGTCCGCAGTGGTTAAAATTTTTTGCATAAAAATATTATACAAGAAAAGGCCTATCAAAAAACTATAAATAATATATATGTTGCTAAAAAATTAATTTCCATAAATAAAAAATGTCACTTTTCTTATTAAAATCGACTTTTTCAAAATTTTGGCATATAACTTCTTAATTAAAAAGATTTTTTTCACAATTTGCAAAATGTAGAATGTTAATTGATTTGCTATTAATTCTCAAAAATAATAACGCTTTGGAAACTAGTCTTAAGTAATTGTATGATACAGAATTTAGTTTATTGAATTCTTTGAGCAGTTAAAACGTGTTTGTGTTATCCCATAAAGTGAATTGTATTGTTTTGGGTACCGTGGTACCCGAGTGGGCATGATGCGATGGTGCAAAAAATAAATCTAGAGTCTGAATTCGCTTTCTTTTAAGTTAAATAACGACAATGCATAAGCTTGTGTAAACATTTAAATTCTTAATACATTTTTTCAAGTAAAAATACGTAGGTTGTATGTTACCCGGGTTTTAACACAAGGTTTAAAAAAATGTTTAACATCGAGCTAAAATTAAGAATTAGGTATCATTTTTAGTTTTTGTAATACCCGAGAACCACTTTTCTTGATAAGTCTATAGACCTCATATTCAACTACAACTCCCTAATTGCCGGGCTGTGGAGTCGCCAAGAAAAGTTCTAACTCCGACTCTGACTCCATCCACTGAAATTTTTTAGGTACGACTCCGACTCCGACTCCTTGATTTTCTGACTTGAAAATCTTTTTTTTTATTGCAGTACCATTTAGATTGTTAAATATAGCAAGATGATTGAAACTAAAAATCGGTATTTTAATTGTAACACGTCCCGCATTGAGCTTTAATATAGTTAATTACATATAAGTAGGTGAGTTGCAAAACTCTTTGGTTGCACTTTATTCGAATTTTGAGAAAATGCCAAAAATAAATATCGCCCGATTATATGGACGAACCTAGTCAAAACTTCGCTTACTTTTTCAAAATGAAAAGCTTCTTTTACTCATTATTTAGTAGCTTTTCTCTATAACTACATCTTTAACATCTTCTATAACTACTTTCTTCTGGATGTATTAATGTAAAAAAATAATGACTTACATTTGAATGCATTATTTTTGGGACATCCCATATAAAATTCATTGGTTCTTTCAGTAGAATTGTAAGTAGTGCTCTTATGTTTTTCTGATTACTTAACACATTATTTTGTAGGCGAAGTTTTTACTCGGAAATTAGTTGAACTATTTTGATTTGAACAGTTGCAAAATACAAACCAACTGAAATATAGAAAAAAATAGATTTAATTTTCGAACGAACAAGTTTTCTACGAATTTTCGAAAGAAACTGGGATCGAACTAGTTTTACAACACACTATAGCCCACCAGTAACACGATTCTGTAATTAATTTTAACAATGGTTGGTTGGTTGGTTAACGTGGTAGCACGCATAGGTCCAGGCGTGCAGCAAGTAGAGCCGACAGTGGCTCCGTTTTGACACCACACAACTCGTCAAGAAATTGGAACCCCTCGATCAAACTTGACCCAGGGGCAATGCCGAGGGGGCTAGAGCCAGCCCGTTGCGTTGAGATATTTCAGCAGGCTGTTGAGTCCCACCCGCGATATCTCCGAGAGTCCTTGTAGAAGGTAATTCCCAAATAGTCTATGTCGCATTGAGTTAAACGCCGGGCAATCACATAGAAGATGAAATACTGTCTCCTCAGTTCCAGGTTCCCTGCAGCTGCGGCAGCATTCATTGAAAGGGAGGCCGAGTCTCATAGCGTGCTTGCCGATCGTCCAGTGACCAGTAAGTCTTGACACGTCCTTCCGACTGAATTTGAGAAGTCGCTCAGAGCGACCCATGTCATATGTGGGCCACGTTTCCATTGGTAGCCCTGCAGCCATCTAGTTTCCTCCATTTATCGTCAGCCATATCCAGATAGTGCCTGAAGATTTCGCTCCTGATAGTTCCCAGGGGTGTTTCGACTGGCACAATCTGTGAAATATCAAGAGCGGCTACAGTTTTGGTCAGCCCATCCGCCTGTTCATTGCCGTAATGGTCCCTATGCGCAGGAAGCTAAATTAAGGTAATGTAAGATAGGCTGCCCAGTCTGGACAGTTATTCCCTATACTGGTTGACGAGGATGGATGTTGTTTTGTGTGACTTCAGTGACTTCAGAGCTGCCTGGCTATCTACGAAGATGCCAATTTTGCCGCTGATGTTCCTACCGTATAGCGTTCTGCATGCCTCTCTGATCGCCAGTATTTCAGCCTGAAATACGCTGGCCCAATCCGGCAGACGAAAAGAGAGGTTCACATGTAGTTCCTCCGAGAAGACCCGGGAGCCGACACCACAAGTCATCTTTGTAGTGAACGATTTGCTTAACTACCCTCCAAAATTTTTTCAACCATTCGTTACACTTTTGTAATTATAATATACATTTGAAAATTTTTCCAATTGTTATTTTGTACTTTTTCTACCAACCAATAAAATAAACAAAAATCAATTAGGCATGTTTAGATACATTTTATAAACAACAATTTCATATACATGAAAACCATGTATTACATAAATCTCCTCTAACACTAACACTAACAGTATAAACATATTTATATATTATACTCTTGTAAGTCTATTTAATTTATTAATTAAATTTACTAAACAATTAAGTAATTAATATTAAACACGACTTTGTAGAGTTTTGGTTGTAATTTGGTTTTTGTCTAGAATTCTATCGACCACGATCAGAAGTATAGGATGAGTTGTAATCAATAGTATTATCTGGCTGCTGACATTTAACAATTGACACTAAACAAAGCTCAGATTTCTGAACCGAACTGACATAAGATTTGACATAAAGTTTCTACTTCCTTTTTCTTTTGGACTCTAAAGAGGTAACACAACAATTAAAAACTGCGCTTAATTAATAAATTAAAAAGCAATCGTGTAAAAGTCTGACTAATTGTTAATAAAAACGCATTGTCCGTTTCTTTTCCTAAGGTAAATCCTTAATATTTTCTTAAATTAGCAACTTAAACTGATAAATAATTAACATAATTCTAATTAGTCCAGAAAAATCTTGTCCCGAGAGGAATGTTAGCTCTAGGACATTGGAAAGATCTTTAGGCTTTCGGAAATAAGACACTATTATTATCAAACCAAAATCATATCCAAATCTAGAGAGAGAAGTAAGTATAAAGAAAAAAAAACAATTCATGTAAATTAAAAGGAAATCTAAACATTCTTGTTCAATTTACATTTAGGCTTCTGGACTTATGTGCCACATACAACCTCCGGTTGTCTACAAATTCCAGAGAGCATTCTCTCTCAAAAACTAATTTATCCACCTTGAATTTTTGAAGTTTGATGTTGACCACAAAAACAAACAAAAGAGGAAAGAAACACCACCCTTGTTTGTTTGAAATAATCAAGATCCCTAGAAAAAAGTCTACATACATCTTCCGCCAGTTCCCTCATCGTCAGTTTTTATCGAAATTTTTCATCCTCCATATAACAACATACATACATATATAGTTACAACGGTCACCTATGTTCCAATTTAAAGGTGCAGACCATAAAATTTATAGGAAACCAACAGAAACCAGAAAAAATCAAATTACACAAAACAAAATAATAATAAAACTAGAATTATGTGACAAAAAAAAAAAAGTAAAAATAGAGTAAATTTGTTTAAGTCAGTTCATTCATAATGCAAATTTAAATAAAGTTAAACGATAAAGTGAAGAGAATAATCAAAACAAAACAAGATATATAAAATAAGAATAGTGCAAACAAGAGAACCAATAAATTCAGAAAACAAAAAGAATATTGATGATTGAAATTTTAGAGAAAAAAAAACATAAGATAAAAAAATAATTAGTGAAGCGAACATTATTACAAAATTATTTAATAGGCAAAATATTAACATATATTGTTTATATATAGAAAATTAAGTTACTTTTTTTTAATTTGCTTACATAGCTGTTAATGTATCGAAATTGTGTTAAAAAAAAAAAAAATGTGGAAGGAAAAAAAAAAGTTAATAAAAGAAGTTTTACAAGTTCAATAAAATATTAAATAAATCAGTTAAAATTACTTAATCACAATACACATAAATACACCCTATATACAACAACACGAAAAAAAATATTAACACAAAATACACGTTAGGGAAAAAAATAAAACATAATAGCAAACACAAAGCACCATAATACACATTAAATATTAAAATTACACCTAATACACAACAACACATCACATGAAAGAGAGAAAACAATTACACTAATTTACATTTTGTTACACATATTTATTCCAACTTCATCTAGCTCGGAGAGGCCTCTACGATCGTCATGATAAAGTTTGGTAAGTGATTATATTTTTTGCTGCATTTTGTCTCTTTCTTAATTTGTTAATTTTGGCAGAGATTCAAAACACAAAAGAAGGAGCAAATGATAAATAATCATTGATAAATGTCATGTTTTATTACTTTTGTTTTGATTATTAGGATAATTAATAATTCCATATTATCACTCCTCCTTTTTGTGTTTTTCTTACATATTGAAAGTGTGTTTATTAAACCAAAGATATCGATTAAGAAATTTATCGGTTGTTAATAAATCAATCGGTTATTATGTTTTCTTTATATTTTTTTTGTTTTAAGAACACCAAATAAATAAATACTCGATATTTTGTACATAATTTGTTACCTTTCGCGATTAAATAATGATTAGAATTTTTTTCTGTTGTTGTTTAATTTATAAAAATTAATTTGTTGACATTTTAGCTTGATTTGGAATTTGTTTTAAAATTATTAAAAAATATTAAACACAGTCATTGAAATTATTTTGTTACTATATAAAATTATAATTTTACTTTGGTTAAAATATATTCAGCTATATAATTAAGGTATTCCGTATGTATTTATAAATCTTGAAGTATTTGATTTTTGTTGAATTTTATATGGGTTGAAATAAACAGCTAAAATATTTAAAATGAATTGGTAATTTAAAAGACATATCTGTTTCAATCATGTAATTGGATTATAGGGTAAGATAATTTTTGGGATTCTAGGTAAATTATGCATGCGCCACTAGAATCACGGTAAGGGAGGGTTATGAGGCGAATGTTCCTTTAACAGCTAGGAACAATTTTTTTTAAATAGGTAAATTGATCGATATATTTTGCTTAGAGTCATTCTCATACATAATTACAGAGGGGTTTTTTCTTTTGTTATTGTCTGTAATTATCCTGGTCCACTGTAACGTAATAATATCTATTGATAATTTTAATTCGGGAGTCTATAATAAAAAGACAATGTATATGAATCGAAGTTAGCTGATATAAGGACACGAACTCCCCCAATCCCGACTGATCGCTAGCGATTCAATGGCTCCCATCCGTCCTTTTGTCACTAAGCTTGTAACGTAGAAACTAAAACGGTTAGAAATAAATAATTTGAACTGAAACCTGATATTAAACCAGGTGGGAAAATTGCGTTTATGATGCAAAATTGTGTTTGCCTTCTACGTTTTCTTGAACTAGGAAAAAGTTATTTTAATTGTTTTCTTGTTCCCGTATATTACATATAGAAAATGGCGCCCAACGTGGGTCCCGAAGGTGTTCCACAGATTTTGGTTCATTTTTGGGTTCCGATTTTTTTATTTAGATTAGTAAATTTCATTAACAGCTAAGTGCAGGATTGGCTTTAGTCGAGATAAGTTTTTCTTTTGAATAAATATGCGGGTTCGCCGGAGACTTAGATACTTGAGGTTCGAGTAATCTAACCGCATACTGTGCCTATTAGTTTCAACAGAACTACGAGTATTAACTAAATATAATTTTTCACTTTTGCAGAGATTTTGTAATAAATTTGTTTATTAAATTTCTTGACTTTGGTATCAGCTGCTTACAAATGTTAGGACTTATATTATTTGGCAATGTGCAATTTAATATCCAATATTTATAAGAGTTAAAGTGAATAGTAGATAGATAAGTGCTGGTTTGTTATTTAATTTTATAGACTTATTTTTACATAAATTTTCCATAACCTGATTTTGAATCCTATTATTGATCATTTTTGCCTTTTTACCTTACCCTATTTACATTACTATGAGCGAAACAGATAGTTTGAATATATTTAAGCTTAATAAAATTTAAAATTTAATTGTCCAAGGGAAAATCTAATTTCCAAAAAGTTATAAAAAAAAAAGTTTAAATTCGGATAGTCACACGTGAATACTTTTAAAAATTTTTTTTTTGACACATGGAAAATGATGAGTCATACGCCTGTTAAGAGTTCGGGTATACAAGAAGGTCAGTCGCCTTTAGTACAAGTAGAGCAAGGTTCGACAGCAAAACTAGAAATATGTCAAATTTGTAAAAATCGTAAAGACGAAAAGATCGAATGTTTAATTATTGTAAAATGTAACCATTCTTTTCATCGCGCATGCATTGAGAATTTTCTTTCTCACAATAATGCTTGCCCAGTTTGTAACCTTTCATGCGAGTTAGAAGATTTAAAGAGAGTTTCATATCCAGTAAAACACAGTAGACCTAGGGGAACGTCTCGAGGTTCTTACGCAGGACATCAGTATTCAACTCGTAGTGTTGTGCAAAATTTGTTTCATGATTCTCAACCACCCAGTTCAGCTGTAGGTAATACAAATGTTTCTCGTATAGCGGGAAATGTAGTTACTGAATCTGAGGACAATACTCCTCAAACTATTGCGCCAGATCCAATAGAAACCAATAGTTCTTATAATGCTAGTATAAGTGAGGTTCAGAATCCTATTCAGACTACCATCGATTATACTCAGATAAATAGAATGATGGAGATAAACCTCGGTAGAGCCTTAAGGAACTTTAACAGTGTTCCGCAAAATAATGTTATACCGTCAATAGACTATAACAGAATTGATGAAATGATACAGACCAGTGTTTCAAATATCTTTCAGAATCTAAATTTAGTTTCTCCCACTGGTCAAATTCAATCACAACAACCACAAAACAGATCTAACTTGATCATAAATACAGGTCAAGGCGAACAAATAAATAATAGCAGAAGTTTGCATGTTCAAGATTCACATTTATCTCAGAATCGAAACGTTAACCTGAATTTGCCAAGTGTTCTTGACACAAATCAGCCACATCCGCAGAATACTTCTCGGCCAAATGATTCTAATTTACGTACACCTAATTTTCCAATTTCGATTGCATTAAATCCTCTGCAAGCTCAGGATTTTCATCAATCGCAACAATCATCTAATGCAACAAGAAGGGGTAGACCTAGTTCTAATTTTTATAGCAACCCTCAATTTGTGCCGAATAGTTTTTCATCCGCTGCTAGTTTCAGCTCAGATAAAGTTACTTCAATCATCCAAAATTGGGGTTTGAAATTTGACGGCACATCGAACGGACTTTATGTCGAAGAATTCTTGTATCGTTTGCGTTCGCTAACTAATGATTATTTCAACGGAGATTTTAATTTTA
The DNA here is from genome assembly GCA_949318255.1 of Pollenia labialis. NCBI lineage: Eukaryota > Metazoa > Arthropoda > Insecta > Diptera > Polleniidae > Pollenia > Pollenia labialis. The sequence goes on from OX439140.1 coordinate 162,337,928, forward strand.
TTCGTCCAAACCTTCATATTGTTCTTGCGGGCAAAGCAAAAAATTGGTTTTGGTCTTACCATAAACGTGCACAATCAATTGTTTGGGAAGATTTTTGCAGCGCTATTAGAGAGCAATATAAAGATTTCAAGTCACCTTTTGACATACGCGAAGAAATACGTAATCGTAAACAAAAACCTGGAGAATCGTTCGATATATACTATGAGTCTATATCTTCTTTGCTTGATCGTCTGCCTAATCCTCTCTCGGAGATTGAACTAATAGAAATTATCACTCGAAATCTAAGACCTGACATAAGACACGAATTGTTATATCAGCAAATACATTCAATTTCACATCTACGAAAATTAGTTCAAATGCGTGAGTCTTTTCTTAATGATGAGTATGTACGTCGTAATTTTTCAGCTAGAAACCCGAATACATTTGTACCTCGTAGGCATGTTGCCGAAATTGAATGTGAAAATTCCGATACGAATTCAAAATTTGAGTTTCAAGCAGAACCAAATATTGACGCAATCAATAAGACTAAATCAGCTCCTCGCTGCTGGAATTGTGACCAGCAAGGTCATTATTTTGAAGACTGTTTACACGAAAAAACAATATTTTGTTATGGGTGCGGGGCAAAAAACACCTACAAGCCACAGTGTTCTACATGTCTTAACCGAAACTCGTCAAAAAACTCCAAAATATCAGTTCCCCTAAAGGAACAATTGTAGATCTGTTAGATAATCCTACTTCTCAAGAAACTAATAGCACATTACCTGTCAACAACACCATGGACTTGACCGATAACTCTTCTGATAGTAAAATTAACAAAAAAACTAATTATAATGGATACCAGATTTTGAAGCGTGATCTTTGTAAGACTAATCTTGAATCAGATATCTCAAAAATAATATACCCTAAACAACCTTTTTATAAACGATGGGAAAATTATTGCTCTAAACGGAATGAAATATTTCAGGATTTTTCAGTTTCACAGATTTCATATCAACGCCCTACAAAACGCTCCACAATTCGCCTTCGAAATTTTTATAAGAAACGAAAATTATGTAAAAAGCTATTAATATCAGCTATTGTGAGTGTACCTAATGATATGCGATATTATGCAAAAGTTAGTTTTCTTGACTTTAATGAATATGGTTTAATCGATACTGGCGCTAGCATAAGCTGCATTGGTTCTCATTTTGCTCATGAAGATTTTTCGAAGTTTAAAAATTTTACAAAATGTAAATCTACTGTACGGACTGCAGATGGAAATGCACAAAACGTAGTTGGTTGGATAAACGTAAATGTACATTTTAAGGATACGTCAAGTTATATGAATATTTTTATTATCCCAACAATAAGTCAAAGATTAATATTAGGTATTGACTTCGTTAGGAAATTCAATTTAATACCAAATATTGTCAATTCCGTCGATTTAGTCAATAAAAATGTATTAAATTGTTGTCCATCCGTTTTGTCTGAAATGTCCAATAGCCCAGCGGAAACTGATAAATCAGATGCTAATAATTTCGATAACCATTGTTTTAAACTAACCCTTAAACAACAGCAACAGTTAAATGTTGTAATTTCATTATTTCCTAATTTTGAAACTCAAGGACTTGGGCGGACAAGTCTAATTAAACACGAAATCGATGTAGGTGAATCCAAAGCAATTAAACAGCGTTTTTACCCCGTTTCTCCGGCAGTGGAAAAATTAATATTCGCCGAAATTGAGAGAATGCTGAAGCTTGGTGTAATCGAACCATCAACATCCCCCTGGAGTAGTCCCATGAGGTTGGTCGTTAAACCTAACAAAGTTAGATTATGTCTTGATGCGAGAAAGATAAACTCAGTAACCAAGAAAGATGCGTATCCTTTACCATCGATAGAAGGAATTTTTTCACGACTGCCGAAGGCTAATATTATTACAAAATTAGACTTGAAAGATGCCTACTGGCAAGTTGAATTAACAGAGAAATCCAAGCCTCTAACCGCTTTTACTATGCCAGGTAGACCACTCTACCAATTCACAGTGATGCCCTTTGGCCTTTGTACGGCGCCACAAACAATGTGTCGTCTGATGGACGAGATCATTCCACCTGATCTTAAAAATATGGTTTTTGGTTATCTTGATGATTTGTTGGTTGTTTCGGAAACGTTTGAGCAACATCTTTCAGTATTAGTCAGGCTCGCAGAACAGTTTAAAAAAGCGAATCTTACATTGAATATTTCAAAAAGTCATTTTTGCGTAACACGGGTGAAATACCTTGGTTATGTAATTGGGAACGGAGGAATCACCACTGATCCTGAAAAAGTCAGTGCGATTATGAGTTGGCCAATACCAAAAAATCTCAAACAGGTGAGGGGATTTTTAGGAATTGCGGGATGGTATAGGAGGTTCATCGAAAATTTCTCCAGTGTTGTATATCCTATAACCGAAACCATTTCTACTAAAACAAAATTTTTCTGGACACCCGAAGCTCAAACCGCATTTGAGAGAATCAAATCACTTTTAACTACAGCTCCTGTTCTAACTAATCCAGATTTTAGTAAAAAGTTCTTTCTTCACTGCGATGCAAGTGATTATGGTATCGGTGCAGTTTTAATTCAATTAGATGACGAAAATTGTGAAAAACCTATAGCTTATATGAGCAAAAAACTGAATTCGGCGCAACGAAATTATAGCGTAACCGAGCGTGAATGTCTGGCCGCTATCGAAGCTATTCAACGCTTCCGGTGTTATCTAGAACTCCAAGAGTTTGAAATAATAACTGACCACGCAAGTCTTGTATGGTTAATGCGACAGCCAAACCTTAGCGGACGTTTAGCTCGATGGGTTCTGAAGCTTCAGGCATGTAAATTTACAATAAGCCATCGCAAGGGAAAAGAAAACATTGTCCCAGATGCGCTGTCTAGAATTCCATGTGAGGAAATTGCACAAATGGAACTGTCTGGTGCTGCGATAGATCTATCGTCTGCTTGTTTTAAAGCCAATGATTATAACATCCTTAAAGCAAAAATACAACAAAATCCGGAAAAATACCCTGATATTAAAGTTGTTGATGACTTTGTTTATATACGTACGCAACATTATGATGGGAATGAAGAAAATGAAACGAACGCCTGGAAACTTTGGATTCCAGAAGGTATGAGAAATGATTTAGTAAAAAGATTTCATGACACGGTAACATCAGCTCATGGAGGAATGCAAAAGACAATAGATCTTCTTAAACGTCACTTTTTCTGGCCTGGAATGGTTTCAGATGTAGGGGATTATATTCGTAATTGTGAAACATGTAAAACAAGTAAAGCTCCAAATTTTGTGATGAAACCGGAAATGGGAAAACAAACTGTATCCGTACGTCCGTTCCAGCGATTATATATAGATTTATTAGGTCCATATCCGCGAAGCAAATCCGGCTATATTGGAATTTTAATTGTTTTAGATCATTTATCTAAATTCCATTGGTTACATCCATTAAAAAAATTTACTTCAGCCGCAATAAAAGATTTTATGGAGAAGCAAATATTCCATACATATGGAGTTCCAGAAGTTATCGTTAGCGATAATGGAACCCAGTTTAGAGCTAACGATCTTAATGCTTTATTCACCTCACTAGGTATCCAACATGTTTATACAGCGTTATACTCACCGCGGGCTAACGCTTCCGAACGAGTAAACCGTTCTGTAATATCCGGTATACGATCGTACCTTAAAGCAGATCATACGAAGTGGGATGAGCATCTAAGTGCCATTAGTTGTGCCCTTAGAAATGCCTGTCACCAAGCCATCAAAACTTCGCCATATCATGCTCTTTTCGGGTTTAATATGGTAACCCATGGGTCCACTTATAGCCTATTACGAAACCTTAAACTTCTTGAAGAACCTTCTTATCAATTGAATAGAACCGACAACCTACAACTGCTTCGCAAGGATATACAGAAACATATTAAAGCAGCATATGAGCAAAATCAACACTATTACAACTTGCGAACAAGACCACAATGTTTTACGGTTGGTCAGGAAGTCTTTCGCCGCAACTTTGTGCAGAGTAGTGCTGGCAATCGATTTAGTGCAAAATTCGCACCTCTGTTTACTAAAGCCAAAATTAAGACTAAATTAGGAAATCATTATTACGAACTTGAAAACCCGCAGGGAAAGTTGATCGGAACATTTCATGCTAAGGATATCCGTTTGTAATCGTCCTTTCTCCACCTAATATTATGGCTCAAAGATCCAATATTATCTGGTTTTGTAGTGAACGATTTGCTTAACTACCCTCCAAAATTTTTTCAACCATTCGTTACACTTTTGTAATTATAATATACATTTGAAAATTTTTCCAATTGTTATTTTGTACTTTTTCTACCAACCAATAAAATAAACAAAAATCAATTAGGCATGTTTAGATACATTTTATAAACAACAATTTCATATACATGAAAACCATGTATTACATAAATCTCCTCTAACACTAACACTAACAGTATAAACATATTTATATATTATACTCTTGTAAGTCTATTTAATTTATTAATTAAATTTACTAAACAATTAAGTAATTAATATTAAACACGACTTTGTAGAGTTTTGGTTGTAATTTGGTTTTTGTCTAGAATTCTATCGACCACGATCAGAAGTATAGGATGAGTTGTAATCAATAGTATTATCTGGCTGCTGACATTTAACAATTGACACTAAACAAAGCTCAGATTTCTGAACCGAACTGACATAAGATTTGACATAAAGTTTCTACTTCCTTTTTCTTTTGGACTCTAAAGAGGTAACACAACAATTAAAAACTGCGCTTAATTAATAAATTAAAAAGCAATCGTGTAAAAGTCTGACTAATTGTTAATAAAAACGCATTGTCCGTTTCTTTTCCTAAGGTAAATCCTTAATATTTTCTTAAATTAGCAACTTAAACTGATAAATAATTAACATAATTCTAATTAGTCCAGAAAAATCTTGTCCCGAGAGGAATGTTAGCTCTAGGACATTGGAAAGATCTTTAGGCTTTCGGAAATAAGACACTATTATTATCAAACCAAAATCATATCCAAATCTAGAGAGAGAAGTAAGTATAAAGAAAAAAAAACAATTCATGTAAATTAAAAGGAAATCTAAACATTCTTGTTCAATTTACATTTAGGCTTCTGGACTTATGTGCCACATACAACCTCCGGTTGTCTACAAATTCCAGAGAGCATTCTCTCTCAAAAACTAATTTATCCACCTTGAATTTTTGAAGTTTGATGTTGACCACAAAAACAAACAAAAGAGGAAAGAAACACCACCCTTGTTTGTTTGAAATAATCAAGATCCCTAGAAAAAAGTCTACATACATCTTCCGCCAGTTCCCTCATCATCAGTTTTTATCGAAATTTTTCATCCTCCATATAACAACATACATACATATATAGTTACAACGGTCACCTATGTTCCAATTTAAAGGTGCAGACCATAAAATTTATAGGAAACCAACAGAAACCAGAAAAAATCAAATTACACAAAACAAAATAATAATAAAACTAGAATTATGTGACAAAAAAAAAAAAGTAAAAATAGAGTAAATTTGTTTAAGTCAGTTCATTCATAATGCAAATTTAAATAAAGTTAAACGATAAAGTGAAGAGAATAATCAAAACAAAACAAGATATATAAAATAAGAATAGTGCAAACAAGAGAACCAATAAATTCAGAAAACAAAAAGAATATTGATGATTGAAATTTTAGAGAAAAAAAAACATAAGATAAAAAAATAATTAGTGAAGCGAACATTATTACAAAATTATTTAATAGGCAAAATATTAACATATATTGTTTATATATAGAAAATTGATATTTATTCTTATTTGACCTTTATTTTATAACTTCTTTTAATTATTTAAGCTTGAGGTCGTTTTTTATAAAAAATTTATATTTATTTTATCAATATTTCGCTAACCTTTGGTTAGCATCGTCAGAAAATTAACAAATTTTAATAATTACAAAAACGATAACACAATTATGAAAAAATTTTTATCAGAAATTAAATTCAAAAACCTATTTGTCATAAAAATTTTTTCAAAAACCATTATAACAAAAATAAAAATTTAACTAAAGTATAACAATTCATATAAACTGAAAAAATTTCCTATCTATAAACCTAATTCGAAAACCATATTGACAATAATAAAAAATATTTTGGCTAATGAAAACTCCTATAAAATAAAGATTTTTTAAAAACTAAACTTATTTTTAATTGCTATAAAATAAAGATTTTTTAAAAACTAAACTTATTTTTATCTTATATTACATTCATAATTAAACATATTTTCATTATTACACAACTAATGTGAATATCGCGACCTAAGGACAAGAAGATCCTAGTTTTCATGTAACAAATTGAACCCTCTTGTTCCAAGGCTGCGATAGGTACCTATATTTATATTATTATATATGTAATCTTCTATCCCTTAATAACTAAATTCCTATAATTATTCGCTATATGTTCTGTGTCTGCTTTAAAATTTATTCTCTGTGTCGTTGGTGTATTAATTATGTGTAACATTTCCAATATATATCTGCGTTTGTAGTTTGTTTCTGTGTTTAAAACTGATACTTCCTCAAAATTTGGATAGTGATTAGACTGATAACAATGATGACTTAATGCAGTTTTTTTAGAATTAATGTCCCTATATTTTTGATCAGATCTATGTCCCGCAATTCTAGTCCTTAATTTGTTCTTCGTTGTACCTATGTAAACTTGGTTGCATCTTTCATTATCATTTCCCTTGCAAGGAATTTTGTAAACAATGTTTGACATATCCCATTTACTAGTTCTATCCTTTGTCTTGCTAAATAAACTGTTCAATGTGTTATAAGCTTTGTATGCTACCTTATATTTGTCAGTGTCAAAGATTCCCGATTCTTTTATTCGTTCCGAAACATTTGATATGTATGATAATGATTTATATATCATTGGTTCTATTGTTCTGGTAATTCTTGTATTCCCATTACTCCTATCATTATATTGATTTATTAATCCATAACTTAAACTATTTGGAAAATTGTTTTCCCTTAATATATTTCTAATTTTAATTATGTTTTTTCTATGATAAACCTGGTCACTAATTGTTAGTTCAATTTGTTACATGAAAACTAGGACCTTCTTGTCCTTAGGTCGCGATATTCACATTAGTTGTGTAATAATGAAAATATGTTTAATTATGAATGTAATATAAGATAAAAATAAGTTTAGTTTTTAAAAAATCTTTATTTGATAGCAATTAAAAATAAGTTTAGTTTTTAAAAAATCTTTATTTTATAGGAGTTTTCATTAGCCAAAATATTTTTTATTATTGTCAATATGGTTTTCGAATTAGGTTTATAGATAGGAAATTTTTTCAGTTTATATGAATTGTTATACTTTAGTTAAATTTTTATTTTTGTTATAATGGTTTTTGAAAAAATTTTTATGACAAATAGGTTTTTGAATTTAATTTCTGATAAAAATTTTTTCATAATTGTGTTATCGTTTTTGTAATTATTAAAATTTGTTAATTTCCTGACGATGCTAACCAAAGGTTAGCGAAATATTGATAAAATAAATATAAATTTTTTATAAAAAACGACCTCAAGCTTAAATAATTAAAAGAAGTTATATATAGAAAATTAAGTTACTTTTTTTTAATTTGCTTACATAGCTGTTAATGTATCGAAATTGTGTTAAAAAAAAAAAAAATGTGGAAGGAAAAAAAAAAAGTTAATAAAAGAAGTTTTACAAGTTCAATAAAATATTAAATAAATCAGTTAAAATTACTTAATCACAATACACATAAATACACCCTATATACAACAACACGAAAAAAAATATTAACACAAAATACACGTTAGGGAAAAAAATAAAACATAATAGCAAACACAAAGCACCATAATACACATTAAATATTAAAATTACACCTAATACACAACAACACATCACATGAAAGAGAGAAAACAATTACACTAATTTACATTTTGTTACACATATTTATTCCAACTTCATCTAGCTCGGAGAGGCCTCTACGATCGTCATGATAAAGTTTGGTAAGTGATTATATTTTTTGCTGCATTTTGTCTCTTTCTTAATTTGTTAATTTTGGCAGAGATTCAAAACACAAAAGAAGGAGCAAATGATAAATAATCATTGATAAATGTCATGTTTTATTACTTTTGTTTTGATTATTAGGATAATTAATAATTCCATATTATCACTCCTCCTTTTTGTGTTTTTCTTACATATTGAAAGTGTGTTTATTAAACCAAAGATATCGATTAAGAAATTTATCGGTTGTTAATAAATCAATCGGTTATTATGTTTTCTTTATATTTTTTTTGTTTTAAGAACACCAAATAAATAAATACTCGATATTTTGTACATAATTTGTTACCTTTCGCGATTAAATAATGATTAGAATTTTTTTCTGTTGTTGTTTAATTTATAAAAATTAATTTGTTGACATTTTAGCTTGATTTGGAATTTGTTTTAAAATTATTAAAAAATATTAAACACAGTCATTGAAATTATTTTGTTACTATATAAAATTATAATTTTACTTTGGTTAAAATATATTCAGCTATATAATTAAGGTATTCCGTATGTATTTATAAATCTTGAAGTATTTGATTTTTGTTGAATTTTATATGGGTTGAAATAAACAGCTAAAATATTTAAAATGAATTGGTAATTTAAAAGACATATCTGTTTCAATCATGTAATTGGATTATAGGGTAAGATAATTTTTGGGATTCTAGGTAAATTATGCATGCGCCACTAGAATCACGGTAAGGGAGGGTTATGAGGCGAATGTTCCTTTAACAGCTAGGAACAATTTTTTTTAAATAGGTAAATTGATCGATATATTTTGCTTAGAGTCATTCTCATACATAATTACAGAGGGGTTTTTTCTTTTGTTATTGTCTGTAATTATCCTGGTCCACTGTAACGTAATAATATCTATTGATAATTTTAATTCGGGAGTCTATAATAAAAAGACAATGTATATGAATCGAAGTTAGCTGATATAAGGACACGAACTCCCCCAATCCCGACTGATCGCTAGCGATTCAATGGCTCCCATCCGTCCTTTTGTCACTAAGCTTGTAACGTAGAAACTAAAACGGTTAGAAATAAATAATTTGAACTGAAACCTGATATTAAACCAGGTGGGAAAATTGCGTTTATGATGCAAAATTGTGTTTGCCTTCTACGTTTTCTTGAACTAGGAAAAAGTTATTTTAATTGTTTTCTTGTTCCCGTATATTACATCTTTGACCCATCCGTGTAAACCCTCGTGCGGTATTCCTCGGCCAGGATACTCCTGCTCCATTCCCGTCTTGACGGGAATATGACCTTAAATTTCCTATCAAAGTCCATGCGGGGTATCATATAGTCCGTTGGTCGTTTCAAAAATGTGGGTTGCTTCTGTAAGATCCTTGCATGACCGTACGTCCTCGCCTTCCAACATCCCGATGAAGAGAGCCTGGCCGCGCTATTGACGGATATGGCCATAAGGTGTATTTCAATTGGAACAAGGTGCAGTATAGTGTTCAGAGACTCTGAAGGACTAGTGCGTAGATCGCCTGTTGCTCCAATGCAGGCTGATCTTTGTACTCTGCCCAGCTGAACCACGATGTTTTTCTTGCCAGTCGCGGTCCACCATACCAGAGATCCATATGTAAGAATGGGCCGTACTATTGCCGTGTATAGCCATTTGACGAGTCTAGGATTAAGGCCCCACCTGGTGCCAAACATTCTACGGCAGGCGTAATAAGCCACCGTAGCCTTCCTAACCCTGTGTTCAGTATTCAATCTCCATGATAGTTTCGAGTCCAGGATGATTCCCAGATATTTCGCGTGATTCGACAGGGGAAGTTCGCAACCCCCCAGCCGTGGCAGTCTAAAAGCCGGAATTTTTGTCCTTCTGGTGAATAGTACCAGTTCCGTTTTGCTCGGGTTCACTCCCAGTCCGCACTCAGCGGCCCAGCTGCTGAGCGCCCCCAACGCACTGGACATAATGTCACTCACCACATCCAGAAACGCACCAGATACTAGTAACACCACTTCAACCGCATTGGCTACCGTCTTGATGCCCCTGTTATCCAGGCCAGTAAGAATCGAGTTAACAACGATGAGCCAGAGCAGAGGAGAGATCACCCCACCTTGGGGTGTACCCCTGCTAACATTCTTTGACCTCACACTGTTGCTAAGACATGATGTAACGATCCACATCCAGATCAGTAACAGCCTGTTCGATCGCAGTGATCGTGACGTTGTTAAAAGCGCCCTCAATATCCAGGAAGGCGGCCATGGTAAATTGTTTATATTCCAGTGATCGTTCGATGGCCCCTACTACTTCGTGTAGCGCCGTCTCCGTAGACCGACCCTTAAGGTAGGCATGTTGACTGCGTGAGAGTTGTGATGTACCCTCCAGTCGATGCCTTATATGTGAGTCCAGAAGTCTCTCCAGAGTTTTGAGCAGAAAATATGATAGACTGATTGGACGAATAGACTGATTGGACGAACGTCCCCTGCAGTCTCATGACTACTCTTTCCGATTTTGGGTATAAAAACCACCTTTACCCTCCTCCAATTAGGCGGTACATAATTGAGGGATAGGCAAAGTCTATACATTTACCTCAACCAGGGAGTGACATACTTCCGTGCGCTCTGCAGCATCCTAGGAACAATGCTATCAGGTCCTGGGGATTTATATGGGGCAAAACTTTCGATCGCCCATTGGATTCTTTCCTCCGAAATGATATATTCGTCAATCTCGAAGAACGAATCATCGTATACTGGTTCCCCATCAGTAGCGTCCAAGCAACCGGGGAAATGAGTGTTAAGTAGAATGTCAAGTGTTTCCTCCGATGATTCCGACCAGGTATCATCCGTTCTCTTGACATACGTTGGGTTCGAGTGGCCCTTGGCCAAAACTCTGCTAAGTCTGGCAGATTCTTTGGTATTATCTATTGATTCGCAGAAGTTCCTCCATGATCTTCTCTTTGCGACTGCTATTGACATTGTCATTGTTTTAAAATTTAACAAGCAAATTAACAATTTTGCTACTCTGCATTTTAAACAACACTTGCTTTCGTAAAGGAAATCTGATGTAGCTCCTGGAAAAAATGCTTGCCATTGTTTCAGATATACTTGCCATCAATGTGGGTGATAACCCGAAAAATTATTTGAGAATACTTTATTCTAAACAATTCGGGGAAAATTGGAGAGAAAATAAAGACTTGCAATTTTATATGTTTTGCTTGGACAATATTCATATTGATTACTGGACGAACAAAAACTATGGCGAGTACAATGAAAAAACATTTCAATTTATTTGTTTAAAAATTCATATTTTTTAACCCTGCAAGGAGGAGATAAACTACACCAAGCCACATTTTGAAAACTTTACAGCAGACCACAAAAACATATTGAAAATCACAAATGCTTTTATTTCTTAATAAAATTTGCCTTTGTTCAAATATTTTATATGACTAATATATTGTTTTATGTCGATGATATCCTTAATAAAATTAAGTTATATAAGGTAAGATCCCTTCACTTATTAAATTGGACATAGTGTTCTTTACCTTCAGTAATTGTATTTGTACTCTTCAATCCCTAAAGGCAAAAATCCCAAAAATAATACAAGGCTAACCACAATTTTTTTTACCTAACTTTTCTCTTCGAAATGTGTTTGTTATACCAACAAATTATTCAAGCAGCAGCTGAAGGAGCATCTGCATGTTTAAATAAAAATTGTCTTCAAATTTAGAGGTAAACAACACTAAGTACACTTGATGCCCTTTAGTTTTAAGCCAGTTTGACTTGGGTTTGTGTTCAATTTGTCTATCTCAAAACTACATAAGATAGGGCTTATAGGAATCCACCCACCAATAGGGGGAACATTTTGATTCCAATAGTATAAAAAAGTATTTGAAAAAAATGTGAATTGGTGTACTTTTTCTTCCCCTACAGAAATATTGTTAAATTTTTTAGCGCTGTTTGCATAATTTTATCTCTCAAAATATACTAAAGCTCAATGATTAATTTTCCTGCAGTGGATTTCTGTAACTTTTAACAATAACAACAGTTGTTAAAATTGTCAACCTGTTTTGTTGTTTGCACTAACGATAATGCGATTCAGTAAATTGTTGTTAAAAACGTATATAGAAATTGAAGTCAAGTGGTATCATTGTCAAAAAAATGGCAAAATAAAGAAAAACACAAAGAGAAACACAAAAAAATCAAATAAAATTATTAAAACTAAACAGAACTTTTATTGGTTTTTTTAAGAAGAAAATCAAAACATTTTGACTACTAAATTAAATGCAAATTTTTAAATGGCCATTGTTTACAAATTTGGATGTTTAAATTCTTTAATTCGACTATATATCAACAACAATACCTTGCCGCAGTTCACACAGAAAGGTTAAAACAGTGAACCAGCGAACTTTGTTACAGAATATGCAAAGAGGTAGTTTTGCAAATGTCTGGTGGGTGGATCGAACCAGTTTTGTTACCACCTGTATACAGTCTATATATTTAAAGCAGTTGTTCCCTCAATTTATTAATTTTTGAAACTCACCTACTCATATGTAAAGTTGAGTGGTCCTTAATTTTTGACTTCAAAAATTTTAGTATTTTACAAAATATTAAAAAAGTTTTTATGCTGAGGTACTACGACTCCGACTACGGTACAAAAACCTCAACGCCGACTCTTTAACTACGACTGCGAAAGTTTTAGGAAATACAGTTTACTAGCTAAAAAGTCTATTCGGAACAAGCACAAACAAAAGCATTATTATTTTAATATATTTGTGCCCATAGGGAATAAAAGCTAAAGTCAAGTAAAGACAAATTTGATTTATTATTTTAACGTATCCTAAGTCAACTGATTTTTTTCATTTTTAAATAAGTTACCAATTCAATTTTTCTTAAATTACTTTGAAATAACCTTAGTCTAAATTCCCTGTTATTGGGCAATGCTTTTTTCAATTTAAAATGCTCTGCTGAGCTCTTACCGAAATCGATATAAGTGGTTTTTTCTTTTTTGTGGGCACAGATATATAGAATTTGTTCAAAGTTAGAAGCAAAAAACGTGAAACTCACAATCGATTTTCTCAGAATTTTGTTTTTTGCAAGGGGACTACTCATGTACTTCCGTGTATTTTTGGAAAAGTTTTTAATATAATTAAAGAGAAAAACAGTATCCACCATTATAGAGAATGAACAACATTAATAACAAAAAAATTAAATAAATTAAATTGTATGCATTATCAACGGAACCTTTTTTTGCGATGGAAATTTAATTTTAAATGTTTGCCGCTGTTGTAGGAATTAAAACTAAATGAAAAAAAAATAAATAAATACAAATGCTTTTCAAAAGTTATAAATATTTTGCGGAGGCATAACAAGAGAGAAATTAAAAGTATTTAAAAAGTAATTAAAAATATAATGATACATATCAGTTTGTTTTTATGCTCATTGTTTAAAGCGATAAGCTTAAAGTTGAATTTCATTTGAATTAATGAAACAATAAAATTTAAAACATTCTGGTATTAATTTAAAAAATGTGCACAGTTCTTTTTTTAAACTTAATTGAAGTAGATAATATTAAAACGGAAATTTTAAACAGCCGTGATTAAATAACTAAGAGTTGAGTGTCTGTTAATGGGAGAGTTTTTAAAGGACATTTAACCCTTTCTCTAACATGTGGATTATGCATCCCAACCGAAATTCAAAAAAAATCGTCAAAAATACAATTTAAGTTGTATTTAAATAAAATTAAGTCCCAATTATTTGGCGGCAACCTCCATTAGATGCGCACACGGTTTCAGTTTTTAAGCGTGAAACTTTTACTTTTTATGGCATTTTGTGCAATTAATAAAAGTGTTTTATGTTATAATGAAGCGAATAAACAACAATATGCTTTAAAAACATTATTTTATGCGGTTTTTTCAACATTTGGGACAATAGAATTCATTGGTTTTGTTTGACCCACATAAATGAGATATATTATCCCATTGGCATACAAACAAAATACAAATCTAGTGGAAGACTGAAGGAAGAAGATATCTCTGCAATAATTTATTTCAGTGACACTGATCTTGGAGATTTTACGACCTCTGATACAGAATATAATCTCCCAGAAAATATTGTTGTCATAATTTGGGATATTTAGTTCCAAATTGTGAGGTTTAAAGAACCTAGTGGGACATATGGAGGGCTCAGAGCTGAAGCGAACCAAGTCAAAAAAGAAAATTCGAATATACAGTGGTAAGAAAAAAGTACATAATTATTTAAAGAAACTTGTTATTGACGCTTGTTTTTGAGATTTCCTTTAACTTTTTCAATTGCTTTCTCTTGAAGCTCATGTAAAATTAATAAGGGTTATCATGATATCGCTTAAAATTGTCATTTGTGCAAATGGGCAAACTTGCAAGACTCTTTCATGAAGACCCTATTTAGTTTGTGTGTAATTTTAAACAATTAATGCCAATTTGTAAGAAACGCCAATAGAAAAATAAATGTAAAAAATATTAAAATTTGTGAAATTTGTGATTAAAATGTGAAATTTTTTTTTAAAAACGCATCAAGAAATCCAAGATGCTAAATTGTTGAAATTATTGCAAGAATTTATTGTTTTTGGTTTATAAACACTTGAATTTTTCAACGCATATGGCGGTAAGCATTAAAAAACGTGTTTTTATAAATGCATAATTGAACTGCGCATGTTTACGGGTCAAAATTGCTGGGTAAACTTACGAAGTTTGTGTGCGATATCATGAAAACCCTTAATGTCATGGATACACCGATATTATTTTCCTATCCCCACTGGATACATACATTAAAGCTTTACATCTCTGTTTCTAATCGTGCATTAATTTCTTTGTCATCGTCAAGACAACAACTCTTGGCCTGACTACTCCATCTATGTATGTAATTAAGTTTTACGAATTTTTTGTATATTATTTTTATTTGTTCGTTATATCGAGTACCAAATTGGATATTAATTCGTTATACACAGTACCTAAGGTAAAATGTTTGCCTGTTCGTTAAATCCCGAATTCGCTAAATCGAGAGTTCGTTAAATCGGGAAACCACTGTATATTGAGTTTGAGTAAGGAAATTGCCATTAATTACTGGAGCCACTGACTTGGGTTTGTTACCGTTACCTTTGGAACGAAACTGTTTTCGATTTACCCCATTACATAACTGGATTGAGTTAAATTTTGCGGAGATTTTCGCACCAGATTTCAAATACATATAAGTGATATATTTTATGACTTGATTCGGTTCATCTCTGAGCCCTCCATATAATCCCAGGACATATCTTATATCTGAAGGATAGTAGATTTTTTTAAAAATTTTTTGGCGCTTTTTAGTATCAAATCTACACGAAAAAATTACTTAGATTTGTCAAAAATCACTCCTTATAGTACGGTAGTGGAAGGGTTAAAGTAGGTTAATGTTAAATTATTAAAAAACTGAGATATTGAAACACATACTGGATTAAAAAGGAGCTGTTCTTATATACGTAGAGTACTAAAAAAAACGTTACGGTTACAAATTGTTAAAATAAGCAATTAGTTTTTAAAACGTCTTCTTATGATTACCTCAATAAAAATACAAGGTGGCGCGGAATGAGCTGTATGGTTTGAATTCTTTATAATTTTTTTTATTTATAATTTTGTCTTAGTTTTATCCCAGCTTTTGTGAGGAAGGTTTGGGGACTTAATTTTGAATAACTATACAATCGAACAACGAACCCTATAAATGTTATAAAAATTACTTGCCTTGGATGTGTGATATATAGGGTGGCGCAGAATGACCTGTATAGTTGGTATTCTTCATAGCTTGTTTAATTATTATTTTGTCTTCGTTCTTTTTAGCATTTTGTGAAGAAGACTTGGGAAACTAATTATGAGTAATTTTTTGGGCTTTTTATTTGTTTGGCTGACGGGAAAGTTTCTAATTTTTTCAAATATTTAAAACTCATTATTTTAACATATTACTGTATCCTTTTTCTATCGCTCAATTGATATATCAGTTTTTAATCATCAAAACTGATCTGGAAAGGCTCACTAAGGTGATTTTTACAAAAAATAATCACCCAAATGCTAGCTGGGTAAGTACTTATATCTAGGTATTTCCACAGAAAAGACTACTTTTTGTCACGTAACGACACCAAGCAATTAGTCTTGTATTTAAGCACAATGGTGTTCATCTCTTTCACTAAATGTAAAGCTAGATGCGCTTTATACCAAAGTGCAAAAAAGTAACTTATTCTTTGAGAAACAACTAAAAATTGTTGGTGTCGTAACGTGACAAAAAGTAGATTTTTCTATGGAAATAATCATCTGTATTTTTAGAAATTTCTAAAAATAAAAACCACCCAGTTGGCCACGTCTTCAAGACAACGTCGACGACGCGTACAAGACCCATAGTAAACCTCAGACGACATGTTGGCGACAGCCCAGGCAAATCGTCGACGACTTTTTCGAACAAAGGGCACTTAAGTCGTATACGACAATGTGAGCGACATTAAAATTCACATTGCAGTTAGTGATCATATGGGCAACAATGTGGTTAAAGTCGTCATTAGCGAATATATAAACCACAAGTCGTTAATAGCTGATAAGCGATTTAACCCTAATAGTGTCATTGATAACAGTATTTAGTCGCCGAAAGGTAAGTGATAATTAGGGATGTATTAAATTATAGTTACCGATATATCGACGATACTTCAGTTTTGCCGATATATCCTGGATAAAGGGAACGGTTAGAGGGGTTATGGATACTTAAAGGTCTAATAGGTTTCCTGGCGATTGCAGTACATTTTTGGCGGAGGTTCAAGGGATTTTGAAAGCCTTAGAATTGGTAAGAGTTAACATTACTGGGAATCGAGGGTCACTATATATGTGGACAGCTCTTAGGGCCTTGATGGGCTGTGAATTCCAACTAGAGAATTCCAAACTAGTAAATGCTTGTGATAATGAGTTCTTTTATGAAGAGTATTTTTGCTACGGCATAAATATTTCATTTGCAAATATATATTAACCACAAATTAAAAGGCTTGTTTTTGGTAATTTGTTGCTGCTAGTGTTGTTTTAGTTGCTGTTAGAGTTTTCATTGGTTAATTGTTTTGGTTTGGAATGATTTTATTTTAACTTTAGTCTTCCTTTAATTCAATTTGGCATACACATATACATACATATTGTAGTTTATACACTAATGTTAGCAACATTAAACTAACAACTATTTAAATACTCCATATGGTTTTAATTGCATAATTCTTTTGACACTCAGCCACAAAATTCCCAAGCGCCAGATGTTTGTGTATAAAGATGAGACTGTATGTATGTATGCGTGTGTACAAGTGAATATGCCCCAAAAATGTATTTAATTATCATCACGGGCCTGTTTTTAACAAAACTTAAAGGGAACAGCAAAAGCCTCAGCAACGACAAAAAGAACTAGAACAACAATAGCAATGTTGCATCCACAAAGGTCTATATTCATTTGTGCACTCACTCACTTTGTACTTACGCACATACATACATACTTGCGCTCTTGCAAATGCATACACATTCATATATACATCCTGCATTATTAATGTTGTTTAATGTACAATGAACATTTGCAAAGCCCTAATATGCAAAAGCAATTGCCGTAGAAAAAAGCTCAAGTGCCATAAAATAAATAAATTTATCCTTTTTGCTTGCTGGCTGACTATTTGTAATGAATGACACTTAACACACACAAACACGCAAATACTGTGAAAAAACATTTAAAGTTATTTCGAAACACAAATAAAAACGAAAGATAGCGAGAACATGAAACAAAAATTTACAAAAAAAATAAACAATTTAATTGTCACACTAATGCAGCGACTTAAACAAACACAACAGGGACACCGAAAACAAAAACGAGTTTTAAATTATCATACAACTAGGGTGTTCAGTCCATTAATTCTTGTTTGATTAATCGAAAGAAAGAAAAAAACGACAAAAGTAGGTATGTTAACTCAAAGATTTATATTAATTTATCGGGTATGTACTAGATATCGAAATAAAGTGATATTGAAATCGAACGAAAATTTAAATTCAATTCCTACACTCAAAAAATTATGTAGTTAAATTCAAACGAAAATTCATTTGAAACAACTTCAAATTCATTTAAAAAACGGATCATTTACATTTCATTTAAAATAAATGATTTTTACATTCAGTTTTAATTTTTTAATTTATTAAACATCATATTCCGTAAAATTGAATAGTTTTTACTTTTAAAAAATATATTTTAACCGAAAACAATCAAACTACATAACAATATAAATACGGAAAAACATTATTTTTTGGTAGTTTGTTTTTTGAATAACAAACACAAATGTTGAAAAATAAAATAATTCGTAAAATAACTATATTTTAATTCAATTTTAACAGTCCGGAAAATGAATTTAATAACCCACAATCAGTTACTGTAATAATTCTATAAGTGTATTTACAAAATGGCCGTAGTTTTTCGTTTTCTTAAGTGTTGTTCTTGCAAAATGATATATTTTATGAACTTTCATTACAAAATTTGCTCGATTTTAAATCCACTTTATTTCGATTTCTAGAACACGCCCGTATTTTTTAACAAATATTAACAAAATAGTTTATGCGTTTATTTCTTTAGTATATGTTTGGTTTATAAATATTGTACGAAGGATAAATCTAATAATGCTAAAGGTAACATGTGTCCAAAAAGAACAACTGTAAATGTAATTCAGCAACTTCACTAATTTACCACTTACACAGTGCCTATAACAAAGTACATACTTGAAGAAATTGCTCCACCAACAACATCAAAAGGGGCTACAAGTGGTCCAATGAACAAATATTTTAAACGAGATACATACATCGATCGATTCTCTTGAGGAATTAATTGCAGAAACATGGCAGAAGATGGGATTTTAAATCTACAGTGAATTCTTTTGCTTAACCCTAGAAGGTTAACGCTATTTAAATAAACGTAAAAACAGACACCACGCAAATTTTACGTACTATGTATTTTTTTTTTTGCAAGAAAGCTTACCACGTAAATTTTACGTGTAGTTTGTTTTATTATTCTTGCTGCCAAAGTACCCAGTGACCTAACGGGACCAAATTCAAAAAGTCCGGGTTTTCGCCAATCACTCTTGGATTATCATTAGCCCAAATGCGGCAATTCTGCTTATTGACGAATCCACTGAAGTGAAAATGTGCCTCATCACTGATCCCCTAAGTGCACGTTATGCATTCTGATTGGAACGCCCATTTTCATAATAAAACTGAATAACTTTACCGCGTTGCTCGATTCTATATCTTTCCATGTTTCAAATTGAGCTAGTCTGAAATTAGGAAATGCCAAATGAAATGAAGAAAAAGGTTGACTTTTAGGTGTAGTTCACATTCACATCGGCCCTTAAAATTTAATACACAATAACATTTTTTCTACGCTTCTATTTTAGAGAAGACAAAATCTACATGTAAAATTTTTTTCTTTTTCTGGCAGCACTGCTCAAGCCTTTAAAGTTCTTTACAGTTCTTTACATACCTAAAATGCATATTCAACTGATTAATTTATTTAAATAAAATTTAAAGAGTTTTGAAATAAATTATGCATTTTAATCCTCTAGAATAAATTATTATTTTTTGCTTGGGTTTTCCTTACTTGTTAAGCATAATTGAAAACAAAAACACGAAAAAGAGATTTTGTTCTTTCTTAATTTTAAGTTGCACAGCATTAAGACATTTATTGCATTTCAAGAAAATTAAGCCATGGGGTTACAAGGGACCTGGTGAAAGGAATAAAGGCAATAAGAAACTAAGAGTAAAATTTGAATAAGTCTGGTATTATAAGAATTTTTATATATGTGTTTGTACATTGAACATAAGTAAATATGTATGCATGTGTAATTTTAAAATTTCCTAGAACATTTGTAAACTTAATTGATTTTAAAATAATACTTCAGCATAAATATTTGAATATGTATAGA
Organism: Pollenia labialis; assembly: GCA_949318255.1. NCBI lineage: Eukaryota > Metazoa > Arthropoda > Insecta > Diptera > Polleniidae > Pollenia > Pollenia labialis. Next base: position 162,357,965 of record OX439140.1, read on the forward strand.
ATGGATGTTCGACCAGTCTACGTAATATGATTTATCGATTCAAATCATTTTGTGGAGAATTTCCAAACCAGTAAGAAGTATTAACAGCAATGCACAGTGGTCGGTTCCGGCCAAAAATTTATAATGTTTTCATTTATTTGAATAAATAGCTGAAATTTGGGTTTTAAATACAAAACAACACAATGCCTTACATCAAAATTAATTTAAAAAAATACCTTTTAAATTCATAAAAGTGTTACTAATTTTTATATAACGATAACACTGTGGGTAATTTTTTAAGTCATGGAAAAATAAGCATATACGGACAAAACTACGTGATAAAATATCAAAAAAAAAAGACCAGTGTCTCCCAGTTTTGCCCAAAGTCATGCACTTTTTTATGGGCCCACCAAAAATTTGGGGTCTTGGTGTTATTTTTGCAAAAAAGTGATAATTTTCTTAGGCTCCTAGCTTGAAACCCTTTTGGAATTTTGTTTTAGCCTCTCAGAATTTTCGCGAAATTTTTCACTTTTGCGGCTAGCTAAGCGGTGCACAATGTAAGATTTAGCTAATCTAGCTGGACAAAATTAATATCTCGGTAAGTAAGTAATTGAGCTAGCGTTCTAAAATTTCGTACAAGGTATGAATAGACTAACGCGCAACTTTTCTTAAAATTGGGAGAATTTGGAAAACCTCCACGCCCACTGCCAACACTATTACACAATTATTCATTGAATATGATAAATGTTGTATAACGGTTCATTTGTATTGCGTATTATTTGGATTAAAATGAATTATTTTAATTTATTTATTTAAGAGCCCATGTATGTTTATTACAGAAAAGTTTTGTATCGTCACCTTAAATGGAAACGGACGTTCATACACTTTTATTTATTTTTTACAGGAGAAGCAAACAAAGTAATTAAGTAATATTTTTGATTGTATTGATTTTGCTCTGATGCTTTTATGGTCAAATTTATCTGGGGATCAATTGAGGTGGGTTTTCTTTTTTGTTTCTATAAATTTAAAGGTTGGTAAAAATAATTCACTGAACACAACTGAACACTGTAATATTGTTTCTATTGAAAATTGTATATATAAAAAAAACTAACCTAAAATGTATGTCTTGAATATCGCTCCCAAATAACTTTAGTAGGCTTTATTATAAAATTTACTATGACTCTTATCTAGTTTTATATACGCCAGACGATTTTTTGCTCTTGCATTGCTTTTCTGGGTAATGTCAAAGTTTTGTTTATGTTTACCAAAAGTCCACGTTTTGTGCTGTGATTATTGTATTCTAATAAAGTTTTTGATAATTTAAAATTTAAAATATAAATACCAATCGGGCCTGGGGGAAACGAACGGACTGCCGGGTATCACGGACGCTGTGGCCGGTGCTTAGGAAGTCCGATTCGGGGTTCCTGCTGGGCAGGAGTAGGGTCTGCGTTAGGACCATGATAGGAATGACCACGGGCCACTGTATGATAGGCAGGATGGCGGTGAGGATGTGATCCGACTTGTCGGATATGTGCAGGTTGTATGACGACCCTGAGGAGTTGGAGACAGTTGAGCACTTGTTGTGCCACTGTCCCAGGTTGCACGGCAGCAGGCTGAGGTGGCTGGGCAGTAGATTCCTGGCCGACTAAGGAGATGTCTCAGGTTTCGGACTCGAGAATCTGATAGGATTCGTAATAAGGATGGCCTGGCTGCGCGAGAGGAGAATTTGGTTGAGTAGGATTTCTCTCGGAGTTGGTCCGAAACCTTCTTTTCTATCTATCTTTTAATGCTAACTTCTGCTTTCGCTGTTTATTCTACCTACTTTCTATCTCTATGTAGCTATCTCTAAATGAGGCGTCACAATGGACCAAACTGGTCTCTGGGTGAAGGTGTGAAGAAGACTTCACACCAACCTTTCTACCTACCTACCTAACAGTTTATTATCTACATATGTTATTTTAAATTTTTTTCATAATTAAAGTTTAGATAGTAAATCAATGAAAACTGTTTGAAAGAATGTTAAAAGTAGATCAATTTAGTGGATCCGCTTTTTTTTTGTGAAATATTTGTTAAGTGCGAAAATACTCTCAAATTTTTAGGTTGGAATTTTCGTGGGGTATATAAGTTATGGCATAAAAAATTTTTAAATTTTTTGCATCGTATGTTTATGGCACTTTTCTCCTATGAAAAAATGATTCCTTCAAAAAACGATTCATTCAATTTCTCTATGTAGATTTCATAGCTTACGTCACAATGAATAGTTTTAAATCTTTTATGAAACTAACAAATACTTATACGGTCAAAAAACATGTGAAGACATTTAAGATTTGTATGAAAATTAAAGTGCAATTGAATATATAAATTCAAAATAGTTAAAAATATTTTTGTTAAAACTAAATTTCCTTCCAAGATACCCACTTGTCCTATTTTTTTGTTTGTGTTTTGCTTGCAAAGTAAAAAAAAAACAGGTCAATAAAATCTATATAAAATGTTATAAATGATACCAGTGCTATTGCTATATTGTTGTAAGTAGTTTTGCTGTTTTGCTCAAATTTAACAAAATTTTAATATTAAAAAATTAAGTTGCTATGCTTTTTGTTTTAAATACAAGAATAATGTGAAATTTTATTCAAATGTGTTATTTAAGACACAGGCATGTGTAATTTTCGAAATCCCAATTGGCAGCACTGCAAGCAGAATATGTAAAAAAAACTATCAATCAAAACTTAAATATACTCGTATAACAGCCGTATTAAAGTCAGTCTTTTCGTGGCATTAAATTTGCACGTAATGTTTGTAAAATGCACCTTGAAAAACTATTAAGACTACTAGCTACTGATAACAATTTCATGTTTTCTCGATACATTTTGCATATTGCTGAGTTACATGTAAGTGTGTATAATATTTAAGTATATTTATGTTTTTAAAAATATTTGTTTTTTTATAAAATGTATATGGAAATAAAAATTTAGTTTATCTTTCCTTGTATACTTAGTTTGTTTAATTTGCTTATGATGTTGCATTATAGCAGGTTAAATGAGAAGTGTTGATGCAGTGAATGCAATTTTAAAAGAAATTAACATGGAAAATATTCAACAGCAACAAAAAAAAAAAACTAAAACAGCAGCTACATTTACAAAAACAGCAACATGTTTTTGGATATGGACGCATGCATATGTATGTATAAAAATGTACCCTGCAAATTATAGGACAAGTCCAAAGACGCGTGTAAAATATAGCCCACAATGGACTAGGACTAGTCCAAAAGTAACCCAAACGTATAGAAAAACATGGTCTATTTAACATTCCGATGTCCTAGGGCAGGACCATATAACCCAGCTTCGTCTTACTACAAACATTTTTTAACAATGACATGGTCCATGCTTGCATTATATCGGACCAGTCCATGGAGTAGTCCATTTAATCAATATGGATCAGGTGGTCCAATAATATTTGGAGGGTAGCTTATGCTGTGTATAAAAATATAGTTTGGTTGTAGTCGTATTACCCTGCAAATATTATTGGACCACCTGATCCATTTTAATTAAATGGATTACTCCATGGACACGACATGTGTTCGTTTTTAAACGAAATTAAAACTAATCCTCTTGTGTATACAATGGACTAGTTTTAAGACTACTCCTTTGTTATTCAAAGCTGGGTTAGTCCTACCCTCGGACATCGTAATGTTAAATACATTTTACACGCGTGTTTGTACTAGTCCTTTCACTTGCCGGGTAAACATCGTATTGCTGCCACATAGATGCCTACTGTAGTTCTGTATTCATCCCAAAGTTCTCGTTTATAAAACTTCCGCTTTAGCAGGCTCCAGAGACAGTATTTTAGTATGTTCGAGAATGTGCATAAAAAGTTCTATTATTTTATAGTCCTTTTCAAGTATAAGTTGGTGCACTTTTTTGTATGTATGTGTGTGTCCTTATTGTTGGGGTTTTCTTTGGATCATAAAAAAAACATTTGCAGCTTTAATGTTGCACTAAAAAATTGGTGTGTATCAACCGATAGTGGATTGACGAAATAATATTAAAACAATTTTTGGAAAGAAAGTTTTTATTAGAATATTTGTTGACTACTTCTATACAATGACAACTAAGCCCAAAACCATATTCCCGGCAAAAAAATCCCCTACGTTGAATACACGCAGAAAAAAAACATGATTAAATATGGTCACCTCCAACAAAACTGTGTTTAAATAAAATTTTAACGATATTATATTTAATTTAACTTTATTTTTTGCCAACCATGTAATGGTTAAATTAGTCCCCTATCAAGTAGGCACAACCATATTATGGTTGTCTCTTAACACGTTATGGTTAAATATGACAATAATTTGTTTTTAAATTAACAATAGTTTTATCCTCTTTTTCAAGAGAGACATGCTATGATTGAAAACCAACCATGCTATTGTTAGTGTTAAACATATTTTAGTGATTATTAACCATAATATGTTCGGTGGTAATTATACTATGGTTGTGGCATCTTGATGAAGGACTATTTTTGCCATAATATGGTTGTAGTTGAAAATAATATGGTTACATTAAACATAAGATGGTTGAAATTTTCTTTAAACATAGTATTGTTGGAGGTGACCATATTTAAACATATTTTTTCTCTGGGTGTAGCTTCTATTCTATAACTCATTATTTAGTAGCTTTCTTCTTCTTCTTATAACTGCTATAACTACATACTTATTTTTCGGATGTATAAAGGTAAAAAATAATGACTTACATTTAAATGCTTTCATTTTGGGGCATCCCTTGTAAAATTCATTGGTTCTTTCAGTAGAATTGGAAGTAGTATTTTTACTTTTTTACTGATTACTTAACACATTATTTTGTAGGAGAAGTTTTAACTGGGTCATTAATCACAACTAAATATTTCGCTTAATATGTAGCCAAAAAGATCACAAAGCTTATCTATTTTATAATAAATACTCTTATAATTATTAGGACCAAGTTAATGCTGTAAAACCTTTGCTCTATTAATATTTCGTACTATGTATTTAGATTATTAAGCTTAGTAAGTAAAACCTCGTCTCAAAGTTTTTTTTAGCAAGGGGGATTATACTACCACGGCATTTTGCGAAGACATAATAAATATTGTTAAAGTTATTGTCGCCAAATTTCTAATAATACCAACAACTGCAAAGAAATAATATTTCAATGGGAGTTATCGCCGAATATGGAATGATTTTTAATTTGTTAGGTGATTTGGATTACAATTAAATATTTTTGAACTTAATTGGTTTCGGAACACAAGAACACCTTTTCGAAATGAAATTTGTATAGAACTATGTGAGGTTATTGACCGGTTGTCACAATGGTCCTTGTGTTCTCTATGAAATGTTGTCATATACTTTGAACATACAGTTAGCGAGTGAGCCGGACGGATGGACATAGAAAGATGATTCAAAAAGTGATTCTGAGACAATCGGTTAACTTAAAGGTTTGCCTATTGCTGCACACTTCATGGGGAATTGAGACTAGTGCTTGGGCCCACCCATTCTCAGATACAAATTTTGTTTTGTACATAGTTTGATGTTTCCTTGAATGTTAATGTGTGTGTTGACGTGCAAATATTTGTTTAAATGTTTGCAAATGTATGCATTCACGGTTTGCGGATGTATTTTAACTGTGATACTGTAACGACGACGTCAACAAGACTACAAAAACAAGCCTGTATATGTGGCAGTTGTAGCAGTCAGTTCTACCCCAAGTTTTTGTTTAAACGGAATTTTTCGTTTAAGGTTTTTCTTATTTTTTACATAAATAAAAATCTTAAATACTGAAAAACGAGTAGAGTAAAAGATGAAAAGAAAAATCTGAAAACAATTCAACTAAATATAGCACACACATGCCTTTACGCTAGTGGCTGACTTCTGTATCTAACGGTATCCATTCTTTGGTTCACTATTCCCTATTCTTGTTTTTTGTTTTCTTTTTTTTTTTTAATTTAGCAGTTTAGCTAAGATTTATGTTTAACTAATATATCGTTGTTTGTGTGTGGCTGTAAGTGTGTGCGAATTCAGCTGAGAGTGGTTGTGTATGTATGTGAGATATACATTTTTATTTATTTTTAAGAACTTTTTTAAAAGCTTCTTTTTCACAAACCTAATGGAATTCTCTCGGTTAATGGTGATGGCTGCTCCACAGTCTCAACCAGAGCATTGCAATGGTAAAATATGCCACTTGATGAGGATGTTGTTGATGGCGCTGAGGCTGATGATGGCGATGTTGAGTTAAACGTCGATGTAGACGACGTTAATGGCTTTCCAGCCATGGATGGTAGCCCAGAGTTTGAAAGCGATATACATTAGGGTGGGTCTATTTGTTCGGGCCCAAAAAAGTGGCAAAGCGTATAGCAAAATCGTTATCTACGGAACTTTTCCTAAAGAAACGATGGTTCTAAAATCGAAATCCAGCTTCCGGTTTTGACTTGAAAATTTGGTGCTCAGGAAATTCGAAAAAATGCTACTTTTTTGGAAATATTTATTTCAATTGATGAAAAGTTGACCTGTAGCGCTGAAAAAGGGCTTGTTTAAAAGGGAATTTTCTCAGCTTTCTATCTATGCTCATTGTTAGAAAATTGGTTTAAAATATTTATAATAAAAATTAAAACAAAAACAAGAGTTTTTATTTTTATTATATTTTATAAACAGACCTCAAGCCGAACAATATAAACATAACACATTTAACAAGTGAAAAGGTCTACATACACACTTAACAAAACACAAATATTTATTATGATAAAAAATATATATTATTTTTTATCAAAACTCACTTTACTATTTTAAAAATTCATTAACTTTTTAAAAAGTTGCTGAATGAAAAACATAAAATTAACAATTTCCATAAAAATGTATTTTAAAGAAAAAAAACATATGCACTTAATACGAGTTTTTGTTAATTTTTAAATATTGCTTATTTTTGTTTACCATACATTTCTAAAATGAAACAAACGTGAAAATTTTACCACGGTTCTCCCTCTTTTGGAAACGGTAAATTGTGTGATACAAAGAAGAATTACAAACTTTTTAAATTTTTCATTACCTACTTCGATGGCGATAGCATATTGCTGGTCCACCGTTTACTGATCTAGGAATACCGGCACATATTTATGGAACTGAGCGTTTGTACAATTGCTTTCCAATGTTTCCCGGTGTGCCATAGAATATAATCGCGATGATATTTTGGGAGTCACTTTTGAAAAACAATACCACGAATAGATAGCAAAAAAAATCTTGCAAATTTATTTCCCCCGGTTTGGCGTGTATTTTTTATTTTCGAAATAAAGAAGTGCGTTTTAATAAAAAATAGAATAATAATAAAAAATAGTTTATTTTGTAATATTTTTTTATTTTCAGTTTTTGTTTAATTTTTTTTAAATACATTTTAATTTAAATTTTATTTAAATTATTTTATTTAGTTTTGGGTAGCAAAATTGTAACAGTTTTTGCTTTTTTACCAACTAGGTAATTCCATGTCAAATCGACCAAGAGTGCGATCCGACCCCCTTTCGATTTAAATGAAATTTGGTCAGAAGGTTCCTTTTTTCCTTTAAGGAACATATATGAACGAAAAAAATTAACCGAATGTTCTCAGATTATTTCTTCAATATCGCTAAAACTACTTTACATACGAAGATGAATTTAATGTCATTTTAAAGAGAACACTTGGGGCTTGGATTTTCTATAAATGATCACAGATATAGAAAGCTGAGAAAATTTCCTTTAAAACAAGCCCTCTTTCAGCGATATAGGTCAACTGTTAATTAATTTCAATAAATATTGCCAAAAAAATAGCATTTTTCGTATTTCTGGAGCACCAAATTTTCAAGTCAAAACCCGGAAGGTCGATTTTGATTTTAGAACTATGGTTTCTTTCAGAAAAGTTTTTAGAATTTTCCGTAGATTACGCTTTTGCTCTATGCTTGGTGGTCAAAAAAATTGACCAACCCTAATATACATTCATAGAAATGTGTTAAATCTTAATTCAGAAGGAATATTATTGCTGTTTTATCTGATTTTTTATGTTGTTTTTGCTGTTGCTGCTGTTGTAGTATGTGGTACGGCAGCAAAAAGCCAATAGTATACTGCTTTTTTGCTCTTTAATCCAAAATGTTTTACATTTTCCGCACTTTTAAAAAAAAAAAACGTTGAAAGTGTTGTAATGGAAAAGATTTTTGCAATTCGGTTTGTAGTCTCTTGAAAATTGTTAATAATTTGTATTCCTCAAAAAAAAAACCTTTTTATAAAAAAAGACATTTAAAAAAAATCATTATTTGTTTTTTATCGAAGTAGTTTTTGGGATTAATTAAAATGATTTTGTTTGTTGTGCTTCTTTCCAATTTTCTTTCTTGATAAATACACTGAAATTTATTTTAGGAGGATAAACTAATCCCTAATGCGCAATTCACTGGTTGCTTATGCCAGATCATCAGGAAACTTTTGCCCAACAATTTTAGAAAAGCTAAAGATATGAGATATGCAAATAAAACTGTAGAGGGAACGAGAGTTACAAACACAAATACGAGAGTAACAAACAGTCAATATCAAAGCTTAAACAAAAACAACTCTTACATTCTCCACTACACTTAGTTGGAATTCTCCCAATATTTATTGTTGTTGAAACCGGGTTAAGTATAAAATAACATTTTAAATAAAATATTTTCCTGAAAATAAACGCAGTTTTTTAAAACAAGACCTCAAGCTCGACAATTTATTAATACATACTTACAATATAAGAATCTTTTTGAAATTCATGGCAGTCTTTCCCTCAACTATTTTCTGTTATTTAACTTTTCCATTTAAATAATACTTGTTCTGTCTGTTCTCTCCTAAGAGGTTTAAAGCTTTTAAGATCCTACTAGAATATTCTCAACAGTCATTATAACTCTATTCAAATGTTTTGTATTCATCGTTAATACTTGTTTTATTTTATCATCAATTGCTTGCCTTGTTAAACTGAACTCGTATACAAGTATAAGTGTGCAGTAAAAAATAATTCTATTAAAGTGCTTCTTGACGTATAAGTGGTATTAATATTCTTATAGTTTTAATAAATAAGAAGCTATAATATAATTACGGCTGAATTAACATTTCTTTATTAAAGAGTTTTTATATTTTCAAATAAAAATCTAATAAAAAACAATTTTTGTTGTGCTGAAGCAAATGGTATTCAAATGTTTTTTGTACTGCATAACCTTGAGTTTGGAAGCCAAAAAATCTTAAGAAGTATACATGCTATGTTCGGATGTGCTGAATCTTTGAAACCCTCTACCCAGAAAAGCAATATTTCAGGATTTCAGATATTTTAAAATTGTAAGCCAATGTTAATAAAAACTTACCACATCCTCTAATAATTTGTTGCAGTTTAGGCGTATTACAGTGTAGTACATTTTTTATGAGACATGATTAATTATGGAACAATCTGTCTTGTCTTACAAAACTATGATAGTTCAATTTTTACTACAAGAGCTTAATTCCTTATGGATAAGAGCGTTCTAATGTATTTTTCAAGTGTAAATTATGGGCCAATCTTCACAAAATTTATCAGTTTGTTTTTTTTAAAATTTCTAATAGGAATAAAGTGTTACAATTAATTAAAATTCTCATTTACCATCACTGATAGTACCAAGGCAGTTATTTTTATTATTAAGAAGATATTTTGTATGCAATTATTTTATTCTTAAATAATGCTGCTTCCTAATTGAATCATTTTTCAAATAGAACATATTAATGAATCGCATTCGAATCCCTTTTTTGTTACTCAAGTTATAAGTCAGTTTTAAATCATCAAAAGTGATCTGAGAAGACTCATTTAGGTGACTTTTACGAAACAATTTTTCCCAAATGCTAGATGGGTATGCAGTTGGTGTTTGCAAAATAATAAATAAGCTGTTCGTTTCAAGACTACAACATAAAATAATTCGCCATGAGATCATATATTGATTATTTTAAAATAAAGACACCCAACATTAATTCTGACTAAACTTTAGTATTGGCAATTAAACCATCTTTAGCTATAAAAATTTAATTTAGTTAATACATTAACCCATTTTATTATTAAGATTTGCAAAAATTAAAAACGTGATAAATACTGTAAGTAAGTTACTTTGAATAATTTTAGTTAGCTTACCCATTATTAAGAAAAACCCTAAATTAGTTTAATCGATGATTTGAATTTTAATAAAAAAAAGGAAAAGTAAAAAATGGATTAAAAAATATTTCCTTAAATTCCTTTAGGTGAATATTTTTTATAGATTGTCATAATTAAACTATTGTGTTCTACAAAAAAAAAAAAAAAAAAAACAAAAATTATGATATTAATTTCAATAATTAACAATTGATTTTAAATTAATTAAATCTTTAAAAGATTAAAGTTATAATACAGTTTTATCTACACATGTATCAAAAAAAACAAGATTGCGCACTCAGCCGTACAAAAAAAACTTTCTACTGCGCATCTACGTCATCATAGACTAAATATGAGTGTTTGTTGTAAAAAATGTAAGACACACACAAATGAACACACACAAAGTCTATTGTTTCGTCACACACAAAAATAACGGACCTGTGCAATGCTCAATCTTGTTTATTTGATTCATGTTATCTACACATATTTTCATCGCTATTTTCCTCTTCCTTGCTGTAGTTTATTTGTAGAAAAGAAGTAAATAAAAAAATCATATAGACACTTATACAAAATATTAAAATAAACACTCATACACAATAAACTGGATTTTAACAGTGTCGTTTATTTTCCTCTTTTGCTGTAGTTTTTATTTTTGCTGTATCTTATATTTATCAACATTTTGTTTTCAAAACTGTATATGATTGTTAAGCTTTAAAACGTTGCTGTTGTGCTATTTGTAAATGTAAAATGTAAACAAAACATACTCACATGCACATAATTTTACCACATACAGCCATTTACACTGCTTTAACTGAATTAAGCAGGAAACAAATAAAACGTTAGCAACATTAACAGCAGCAGCAACAATAACTTACAGAATTAGTAGCAACTGTGGCATATTGTTGCAAAAAAGGTATTTATTTCATGTTTTCAATTATAACGAACACCAGGTTAAAGCAGAGACAAAAACTTGTACGGATGCTTTAAAGATGGCCTCTGTAATCCTTCTTTATGATGAACAGGGCCTGTTGGTCCATTCGATACTCATATCTTTTTAACGCACGGTGTCATTGCGGAGTAGGCCTTCAGCTCTCGATTCTTTAACAGGTCCATAAGAATTGTAACGGCATCATAAAAAATAAATATTTTGCTTTTGCTTGTAAAAAAAAACAATACTAAAAATGTTACTACTTCTCTACTTCCTTTTCATAGAAGCGCATGTGGAATGTGTATATTATCTTTTATACGAAAGAGCCGAGGCCTTCTATGAGGCCTTCTTTAGCAGTTAAACAAGAATAGTAATTGAATTAAAAAATATTTTAAGCAGGCCCATAAAAAGGCCTGAAGTAAGAAGGTGGAAGGGAAAAATATCAAAATGTGTCAAGTTGGTTAATTGAATGAATGTGTTTGTAATGTGCTTGTTTTCTGTAAGTGAATATGTGTATAGATGTGTGTATGTGTGAGTGTCGGTCTGTCTGTCGGTCTATAGATATATCTATATACATAAATAGTCAGTGATCTGTAAAATGAGTGTGTAGATGTATGTGGTATATATTATAAATATTTGTAACGAAATACGGCATTATTACATTACCTTAATGTATAACACTACACCTGTGTGCATCCCGGCAACAGTACGAACTACAGGAGAGAAAATTGTTATGGGTCGCCAGTTTTACTGTTATTAAAGCTGCTGTTGTTATTATAGATTATAAAGAATTTGTTTAAAGATTTATTTATGTATTCAACTTATAAAATTATGAACGTTTTTATTTTAAAAACGAGCAAATGTGTCATTTACAAATTTGAAATCATGTGAGAAATGAAAATTTCTTTAGTTTTAAAGTTATTGTTCACACTAATTTGTTCATTTTGAAAAACAATAGAAATTTTTTACATTCTCATATCAAATTTTAGTTTATTTATATTCATAATCATTTTTATACCCACACCACAATAGTGGAGAGGGTATTATGCATTTGTGCTGATGTGTGTAACGCCTTAAATATTGGTCCTAGACCCACTTTAAAATATGCCGATCGACTTAGAGTCGATCGAACTAACGATGTCCGTCCGGCTGGCTGTACAAGTAACATTGTGCGCAAAGTACAGGTCGCAATTTTGGAGATAATTTAATAAAATTTGGGACATAGGTTCTTCTTGGCACAAGGACCAAGCCTTTTGAAAATGGGCCGAATCGTAGGACCACGAGGAAGATAGGGGGAAATTTCTTCCTCTCAGAAACAATCAAACCGATTTTAATAATATTTATATGGACACATTAGCTACACAGTTTTTCAAAAATAGGATCACAAGGGGAGGTAGGGGGCAATTTTTGCCTGTCAAAAACGTTCAAACCGATTTTAATGAACTTTATAAACATAGATAATTCCATATTTATATGGACACATATGCATGATGTGTTCTTAAATACTGTGGTGTAGGGTTTGACCGGCTCCACGAAAAGACCACCAATTAAATAACGCCCAGGAAATAACCCCCAATGAAATTAATCCCAAAAAATAGGAAATAACACCCAAAAACAGTGAATGAAATAACATCGAAAAATAAATGAAATAAACCCCAAAGCGAAAACGAAACAACCCCCAATATTTGGGAGTTATTTCATATGAAATAACACCCAATGATGAAAATAAAATAACCCCAATGAAATAAACACCACCAGCAACAAAAATGAAACTATGCCCAAAATTCATAAAAGACTCAGTTTCACCAAGGATAACCCCCAAAAACCAACACCTTTAAAAATGAAATAACCCCCGAATAAAAAATGAAATAACACCCAAATTATACACGCTATGAAACAAGCCCCGAATTTTAAAAATTTGTTGGGTGTTATTTCATTGGAGATTATTTCATAATTTGAAAACCCCAAATGAGGAATGAAATAATTCCCAAAAAAATTTCATATGAAATAACACCCAAAAATGTATGAAAAAAATTTGGGGAATATTTCATTTCTCGTTTGGGTGTTATTTCTTTGGGGGGCTTTTCGTGGAGCCGTTTGACCGACTATACTCTCTTACTTGTTTTTTTTTTGTATCAATGATTTATTTGTTTTTACTAACTAAGATTAAAATTATTTAGTCGATTAAGCAAATTATTGTCTATTTTTAATTAGTTTTTTTTGCTATTATTTATCCATTATTATTATTTCATTCAAATTATTATTAATTAATAAGGGTACTATTTGTTATTTTAAGAAGAGTAGACTCCCGATAATTTAAATTTTGCGAATCTGCACTCCTTGATGAACATTTGAACATTTTCAAAGTATCCAACAAATTTAAAAAAAAATTATGTAATTTGGTTCTCTTGGTGATCTTAATGACATCTAGCACGATGTCGCGCTTCAATTTTGTGGTCTTCACTAAATAATTTTATTTATTACCAAGATTATATTTGTCGTGCTTAATTCCCAATTTTTATTCTTGAAAAAAAAACTGAAATTTGTTGTTGATGGGATAAGCTATTCCTATGCTTATTTCACTGGTTGCTTAGGCCAGATCATCAGTAAACTTCATCCAAAGATTTTTTTCTAAACCTACTTACAACTGCAATTAATGTTGGAATAATTCCAACCAATTGTAGGAGGGAATGTAAGAAAACAAACTAACTGTTTATTGTTGTTGTTTTTGTTAAAGCTATGATATTGTTACAAGTAAAGCTGTGGCTTATAATTCTTATTCGCTTAACAGTTTCATTTGTTTCATATCTTTAGTTTTTCTAAAATCTTTTGATTTTATAAGTTGTTGGTTGTATAAGTTGCGTCCATTGCTAGACAGTTTGGGCGAAACTTTCAAAAAACACCACGGAGTGGATCAAAATTATAACAATGATGAGAGCATGATCCCGTAATATGGAAAGCATTATGCAAACAATTTATCAGAGGAAATTGGACTTTATGTTCAAGTACTGGATACGTGGTGGCTTTTAGTAGTTTTACTGAAAAAAAGTACAGAAAAAAAGGAATTTGGTTTAAGAGGAGATGTAGTTTTGAGTCTGATAGATCGCAGAGATTTACCAAGTCAAAGTGGGAAATAGTGTGCTAATAAATGTGGTGGAAAATCGAAGTTTAAATGTATGAAATGTGATGATGGCCATGTAATAGGATCTGCTACATAAAATATGCCATATATATATTTTGCTCATATGTTAACATATTTTTAACACAAATAACCCCGTTTTGATTATACAATTTTTATTTTATTTATGGTGCGCTGTGCATAGCGACCGATATATCGGATGGATTGTAAAATCTGAATAATAAAAAATTCAAAACTTTTTTGCGACTTTTTCTTTCATATGATCCCAAATATTCGTTATATGTTGTAAAAACCAAAAAAGTCATTTAACAAACTTTATGGTGTAATGTAAAAAAATATTAGAGCAGGAAGTGTTTTTTAATATGAAAAACTCAGTTTTTACAAAGTAAAATATTTGAAAAACATTTTAGTATTAAACAAAAGTTAATTCTTGAAGCTTGCCAAAAGATATTGGTTGCCTTGTATTGTTCAGGATGTCATATATCCGAGTACAAAAAGTTCGGGAATCAAGAATAAGACACACGACTCAAATAAGGGGTTTAATTATTCATAAAAAAATTTAAAAATTGAACTGAGAAATATTAAACACTGATTTTACTCATCAGAAACTCTTTTTTAGTGCTTAAAAAAATGGGTCAAAAATGAACTGCTAATACGGGGAAATTACTGTCAACCAAATAAAATAAAACTAGTAGAACATATTTGCTATAGATTGTCAAATCGTCGTTGGCTATTTTGGAAATCAGAAAAGTTTGATATTATCACGTTACAATAAAGGAGCGATATGCGCAGAAATTTTAACTTCAGTCCTCTAGATTAATATTGAAATGACAGGAGCATTAATGAATAAGAAACGAATGACATTTTTTTTATGATCATGCGGCCTTAAATTTTAGAAAAAGACTCCGGTCAAACATAATTATTGTAAAATCATCTTTATATTAGTAGAGTTGCACAATGGCGAAATTTTATTATAATATTTAATAAGGTTTAAGTTAATATGCATATCCAATAATACCACGCAATATCTGCAAGTTTAAATCAAAATATCCTTTTCCATGTCCCCTTTAATAAATCAATGTTGTTGTGCAAATACAAAATTATTTAATTTCAGCAACATTAAATAATTTACATTCAAATGAACTTTATTGCTTATTTATATGCCTTGAATGTGTTTTTACAGTGATTACATAAAATTTGAATGTTAGGAAATTATTAAAAAAAAAAAGCGCAACTGCCATAATTTTAATACTTATTTGTTCAACTGCTACAAATACATGTTGCTATTAAAATTAATTAGGTATTAGAAGATTAATATTGGGGATGGATTATTTGAAAACTTAATTGCGTGTAAAGTAGAATTAATTATCAAAATCTATTACAATAGTGTTAACAAATAAAATTAGGTTATTATTTTACACACACAAACACACATCTAAAGTGCATTTTACATACATATTGCTATTAATTGTGTTAGTGTAATATATAGAAAATCCGTTTATGTCAGTTTTGTATTTTTAAAATCAAAAGAAAACATACCACACCACCGTCTTAACTTTAATATGAGACCTATTAATTATACGCCTTGTGTAACTGCTGAAAACACTCAACGATGAATGGGCATAGGCTTCGTTGCGTATTAGTAATATTACTACATCTTTTCCAATTGTAATTCAGAATGCGTCAATTGTAATTTCGATTAGTCAGTTGTAATTCAGCAAGCGTCAATTGTAATTCAGATTAGTCAACTGTTATTCAGAAAGCGGCAATTGTTAATCGGATATTGTCAATTGTAATTCAGAAAGCGTAGATTGTAATGCAGATTAGTCAATTGTAATTCAGAAAGCAAAGAAATATATTATATTCTTTATTATAACAAGAAGAAATGTGCACCAAAGAGCTAAATATATTCGTATAAATTTGTTGTATTTTTATTATATTCTTAATTTAAATTGACGCTTTCTGAATTACAATTGACAATTTCTGATTTACAATTGACGCTTTCCGAATTACAATTTACGCTTTCTGAATTACAATTCACAATTTCTGATTAACAACTGACGCTTTCTGAATTACAATCGACAATTTCTGATTTACAATGGACGCTTTCTGAATTACAATTGACTAATCTGAATTACAATTTACACTTTCTGAAATACAACTGGAAAATGTGTAGAAGTTCAACAAATTCCTTATACACGGGCATCAGTTAAGGAACAGAAAAACATTTGCCCAAAACTAGATAATTCGAAAATTAAAAGTTTTTTGCAAAAATTGTTTGCCATAATTAAAGACATTCATTATTCTATTTAAATTTTTATAGATTATAACTAGCGGTAACAAAAATGTTTCCATCTTAACGGATACGTACTAGATATTATAATAGTATTAAACAAATGAGTAATAAAAGGTAAAATCAAAGGCAAAATTATCTTTACAAATTTTTTATTTTATTTATTTAATATATTTAATTTATTTTATTTATTTTATTTATATTATTTATTTCATTTATTTTATTTATTTATTTTATTTATTTTATTTATTTTATTTATTTTATTTATTTTATTTATTTTATTTATTTTATTTATTTTATTTATTTTATTTATTTTATTTATTTTATTTATTTTATTTATTTTATTTATTTTATTTATTTTATTTATTTTATTTATTTTATTTATTTTATTTATTTTATTTATTTTATATATTTTATTTATTTTATTTATTTTATTTATTTTATTTATTTTATTTATTTTATTTATTTTATTTATTTTATTTATTTTATTTATTTTATTTATTTTATTTATTTTATTTATTTTAATTATTTTATTTATTTTTTTTATTTATTTTATTAATTTTGTTATTTTATATAATTTATTTAATAATTTTGAAGCATTTTATTGTACCAAGAATGAAAATTGGGAATTTAGCACAACAACCCAATTCTTATTAATTGAAAGTTATGTACTCCCAAAAATTACTTTGATGAGGAATTAAAAAATATAAAAAAACGTAAGAACAAAATTTTTGTCCCAAAGAATAATATTGATTTTTATATTAAAGCTCGGGAAACTTTGTCTGACAGAAACGAAAATTCTGATAGAAAATATTCCTGGAAAATATTGGAGGAATAAGACTGTTAAGGTACAAAAGCTTTGAGGATTGTAATTTAACTTAGATTACACATTCGAATAATATGAAAATTTATTTAATATAATATTTAACATTATAAACACAAAAGCATTTTCAACTCGCGAATCGAATATTTAAGAAAGAAAAAAGAACATCTTAAATAAGACGTACTCAGTGAAGGCCTTTACATCTTAACAGTTGGATTCTAGCAAAACATTTAAAACTGTAAATATAATTTTAATAACTTTTTCGGCCAATTTTTCCAAGTTGAAATATAATTAACGATAAGTTATAGCCGTAAAAACATATTATTAACTAAAAATTGGAGTAATACATATTTTAACTGAACTTGGTGAAATTGGCCTTTAGACTTATAAAATTTTGTTAATTCCTTAACTCGAAATAATATTTAGTTCCATCAAATTGTATTACTCAAGCTGATAAAACATAACAAGTGTATTTAAAAAAGGTTTAAAATATGTTAAATTTTAATAAATAAATTATGCGAAAGGCTTTAGAAATTTTTCTAGCATTGTATCAAGGGTCAAGAATTAGAGATAAACAATAAGTTTAATTATTATATAAAGACTCGAATCCTATTTTAATAGCTATTGCTAAGTCAGCCCCACCATTTTAGGAATCCTAACTATTTTTTATATTCGTTGATTCATTCATTTTATGAATAAATTTTATTATTCTGTTTTAAATTTATGCTCTGCTTTTTAATGTGTTATTTCTCTTAGTGGCTGTACGACAAATAAGCATAGAAAGTTAAATTGTTTGTTGAAAAATACTACAAAAAACAAATATAAAAAGTATTGTCGCATCGATAACAAAATATCGCGAATACCGTTACCGGTACTCGTTACCTCCCTATTAGTACCATAAACTGGGATCTTATTCTGGCAGTCGTGGTCTAATTTCAATTACAATTTCGTTTTTAACTCTTTCAGTCGATAATCAACGAATAGAAATTATTTTTTCAGTGGTGTAAAGCATTTATTTGAGTTTTCAATACACTGAAAAAATAGTTTTGATTTGTTCAGTATCGACTTAATGAATAAGAAATAAAATTGCTTTCTAATCGAAAAAGTATGAGATCACGCCTGCCGGACTTAGCCCTCTGATAACATAATTTTGTTAGGGCAAGCCATGGGTCCCAAATACTATGGTGTAGGGCTTTCGTTATTCTTGTTATACATATGAGGGTGTGAATCTAAAACCTTCATTAATAACAAAACGCCATTAATCAAATTAAAAAACTATTTGTTAATATAAAAAATTTGTACATGTACTAAATTTCAAGATGAACTAACAAGTAGATAAATGTTGTTTTTTTACCTTAAATTATCAAGTTGTCAAATCTCAAATCTTTTTTTTTTAAATCTGTAAATAAATAAATATTTTGTGTAACGTCCCCATTTTTTATCTTTTTCACTACTTTGCCGTGTTTTACTTTAATTCAAACACAATTTGGGAATATTTTTTTTTTTTATTTGTTTACGTTATTTTTCTATACTTTTTCTGCTCCTTCCTCAAGTACCATTTAAATCTTGGACAGAATGAAGCGATGTGTTTTCTTCATTACGTTTTATGACCTTCATGCTTCATTAACAGTTAATTTTGTAACAGTTTTCCTTCTATTTTTGTTTAAATGGCAAAGATGATAAGACGAAGGAAAAACGAAAAGTGACAAGATAAATGAAAAAACTTTTTCAAAACTAAAATCTTCATAATTATTTAAATGTTTGAGGGTACAATATTTTTACTTTAAGGCACGATTTTCATTAAACATAAATGTATGTATGTATGTGTATATATATGTTCATGAATGTCTGTGTTGATACCCTTAGTAAATGTACTAATAGAAACTCTGGTAAATGGTAAGGATCAACGCGTGGAATTCTATAATTTGTGTAAAAGTGAACGTTTGTTAGAAAAAATTTTTCTCTAAAGACTTTCTTCTTGATTTGTTGCTTGTGTTTTTTGCTTTTGTTGGTGGTAATGCTTAGGTTAACAAGCGTTTATAAAAATGTATGCCGACAAGCGCTAATTGCTCTGCTATTCAGGTTTATTTTCTGCTTTCTTGGGGCTAATAATTTAGTGCAAGTTAAACTCTCATTTTGGCTTCAATACTTGTTGTATATTTGTTATTTTGAATATTTAAAAACTTTAAAGATAAAAAATATGGTTGGTAAAGGTAGGCGCAGCTTAAAATTAAACAAATTATTTTGTGGACAGTGCAATTTAGAAGTGGAAGAAGAAGAGGAATTTATTCAATGCGATACATGTGAAAAAAACTTTCATGTAGTTTGTACTTCTCTAGATAAACCAAAATACGAATACTTGTTAAAGCATGAAAGTCAAGAGTTTATTTGTTACCTATGTGATGTAAACAACAACAATAGTGGTACCATTACAAAAGAGCTGAACGAAATAAAAACAGAATTAAAAAAACTTGAACAGCTGTCTGCTTTAACAGAGTCGTTAACTTTTATGTCTAAACAGTTTGATGAAATATTGCAAGGTGTTGCCGAGAATAAGAAAAAGATAGAAATTGTTCAGAAAGAAAACAAAAAATTAAAGACTGAAGTTTAAACTTTAAAAGATTCTGTTAAATTTCTAAGCGACCAACGAGTAAAAAATGATTGCATAATAAGCGGTATAGTTGCTCCAAGTGACCAATCTGCTGTCGATACCATTTCAAAAATTACTTATGATACTGGAGTGGAATTGCAACCGGATAGTATAGAGGATGCATACTTTATAAAAAAACGTAATGCTGCTGCTGTAGACACAAATGGTGGAAAAAAAGTAATGGTAGTTAAATTCAATTCGAAGAATTCAAAAGAAAAATTAATGTCAATAAAATCAAAATTATATGAAAAAGAATCTAAAATTTTTGTAAATGATTTTTTGAGTCGAGAAACATTAAGCCTGTTAAATTATGCTAAGAGCCTGAAAAATGTTGGTTATCGTTCTGTTTATGCTGCAGGTGGAAAAATTTTTTGTAAAAGAAGTGAATTATCTAAGCCGAAAATTATAAGATTCAGTGAAGATGTCGATGAGTTGTTGTTGGAAGCTACCACCAGGAAGCCTGTAGGTCGCAGATCGCAAAATGTTGCAGAAGTATTAATTTTCTGTTTATTTTTTCCTGTGGTATATTAAATAATTAAATCTTATATTAATGATTAATAACGTTTATTTTAACAATTTATTATCATTTGAAAATTACTTTAATAATAATTTACACTCAATTTTTAATTTTGTATCTATAAATATGAGAAGTATATCGTCAATTACTAAATTTAATAAATTTAAAAGCATAATAGCAAAATTACCGCGGCTACCTAACATTATAGCCATTCAAGAAACATGGTTTCATAAAGATTTAGTGCAACTATACAATATTTCTGGTTATAATGCTATACACAGTTGTAGGTCAGATGGATATGGTGGCACTTCTATTTTCATAAATAGTAATTTAAAATACAAAATCAAAGTATGTGAAAGCAAAAATTATATCGATTGTATTGTATTATCACTTGATGATATTAAAGTAAAGGGAAAATCCTTATATTATAGATCACAAAAATGTGAAACTAATAGATTTTTGGAGCATTTGGAAATTATGTTACGTTGCCTTGGTCAATATCCTTGCGTCTTTGCAGGTGACTCTTACATAGATATTTTAAATCAACATCAATCTGAAGAACTCGTGAATCTGCTAAACAGTTTTAATTTCGTTTACTGCCATAATATGATAACACGATCGTGTAGCAATACATGTATTGATCACGTTTACAGTAATGTCTCCTGTGACATGTACCTCGAATCTGTTGAATGTAAATTATCAGACCATAACATTATTTCCTGTCGACTGGATATAAAAACACCAAATTATAGTTTTAGGCAAGTAACTTATCGTTATTGCAATTTTAATTCGGTTAAACATTTTATTCAGAATAATATACCTCTAGATAATGTATACGATCATCCCTCTACTGGCACGGCAGCCTTAATTTCGTTAATTCAAACTGCAATTAAAAATGCTACCACGGAAAAAATTTAAAAAGGGCTTGTAAGAATGAAATTACACCATGGGTAAATGGAAATTTACAAAAACTAATAAATTATAAAAAAAAGCTTTTAAAAGTAAGAAAGAAAATGCATGGGGATCTTGACTTTGAGGAATTGTTGAAAAAAATAAGTCGTGTAATAAAAAAAGCTTGCAAACAAAGTATGA
This sequence comes from Pollenia labialis, assembly GCA_949318255.1. Lineage (NCBI taxonomy): Eukaryota > Metazoa > Arthropoda > Insecta > Diptera > Polleniidae > Pollenia > Pollenia labialis. The sequence goes on from OX439140.1 coordinate 162,379,537, forward strand.
ATTACTTTTTTATGAATAATTTGGAAATTATTAAACACGATCCTAAAAAAGCATGGAAATTCATAAATGAAACACTGGGCCGAACAACCAGACAAAGTGTTAAAATAAATAATGACAATGGCGATGAAATTATTTCTGACAAACAAAAAGCCGAAATTTTAAATGATTTTTTCTTACAATCTGTGGCAGATTCAAGATCACAAATACAATATTCGCAAGGAGATTTCTTTAATTCACTTAGAACTTTAAATCAATATAGAGCAATATTTAACTTTAACATATAGACTCAAGAAGAAGTGGAGAATACTATTTTAGACTTGAAACCAAATAAAAGTTGTGGTGTTGACAATATTTCATCAAAAGTGTTATTGAATTGTACTAATGAATTAGCGCCACATTTTGTTAACATTTTTAACAATCTCATTAAAACAAATACATATCCAGACATTTTGAAAGTTCACAAAATAACACCTATACCTAAAAATAAAAATGCGTCAATGCCAGTAATGTACAGACCTATAGCTGTATTGTCAGTCATCAACAACGTCTTCGAAAAACTTATGTATAATCAAATTTCATCATTCATGTATTCCAATAACATTCTCAATGACTTTCAATACGGATTTAGACAAGGGTGTGGAACAGAAGAAGCTGTAATCAATGTAATCGACTTTATTTGTAAAAGCTTGGATGGAGGACCCAGTGGTGTGGCTGGTATTTTTTATGATTTAAGTAAGGCATTTGATCTTATAGACCATACTATTTTATTGGAAAAGTTAAAAATGTATGGATTTCAAGGAAAAAGCCTCTTGCTTTTGAAAAGTTATTTAACTAACCGAACCCAATTTGTTCAAATTGGGGAACATAAAAGTTCTACGCGACAAGTTTTACATGGAGTTCCTCAAGGAAGCGTACTTGGCCCATTGCTGTTCTTAAGTTTTCTTAATGACTTACACAACCTTGATCTTACTGGTAAATTCTTTATGTATGCCGATGATTTTTGTTTGTTTTATCCCTATAAACATGAAACGGCTGTTAAAGCATATATTGAACGAGATGCTGCTTTAATTTGTGAATTTATGAGAATAAATAAACTCGTCTTAAATGCAAATAAAACACAACTATTAAGGTTTAAGCCAAGCCGTCATAATAGCAATTTTTCCGTTTTTGTTGATGGAAAAGTAATTTATGAAGTTAGCTCAATTAAATACTTGGGCTTAAATATTCAAAATAATCTTGGATGGAATACTCATATATATATATAACCTTAAGACAAAAATTTCACAATCTGTTGGCGTTCTATATAAGTTTAAAAATAAGTTTAATCAGGAGGCTAAACTTTTAATTTATAATGCAACAATCCAAAGTCATTTAAATTATTTAACTATTATATATGGTTATAAAAAAACTAGTGAGTTAAAGGCACTTCAGCGAATGCAGAACAAGGCTGTTAAAGTAATACACAATATTCCATTATTTTATCCATCAAACTTACTTTATACTGATATAAGCCCCACAATTTTGCCTATACATAGTCTCTATAAAATGCAATTACTTATTTATGTTTTTAAATGCCTTAATAAAATTGGTCATCACACTATTCGGTTTCTGCGAAATAATCATGGAATAAATACGAGAAATGACGGAAGCTTATTAATACCTCTGTGTAGGTTTGAAACAACCAAACAGCGTATAACGTTTATGGGTAGTCGTGAGTTCAATAATTTGCCGCAAAACTTAAAAAAAATAACAAGAATATCAGTTTTCAAAAGAATAATAAAAGAATTTATAACTCAACATGTTGCCTAAATTTAACGTAATGAATGATCTTGCTGATAATGTACAAATTTAAAATGTATATCTCTTTTATTCTATTATAATAATGTTTTATAAGATAAGTAGTATTTATATGTAAATTTTTGTATTTGATAAATATTCCTGCCAAGTCGCCTCAATAATGCCTTAAAGACGCTGAGGCAACTGAAGTATTATGAATTAATATGAAGAAATTTATATATAAATACAAAAAAAAAAAAAATATTGCGAATACGTGTAATGAATGATTCAAAAAAATTGGCGATAAATTGGCTCCATTTTTTTTCGTAGTGTGGTAACTAAAATATAAAGTAATGCGATTTTTTGACATATGCTCTTAACCGTTATTCTGAATATAAACATAAGTAAGAGCAATAATTATTTAAAAACTCCAAGCTCAGATGGCCTTAAAAGACGACTAAAACCCCCTTTTTAATATTGTTATATAAAATTCCTACAAGTATTTACGATAGAGCGTACCACCTTACAAGCAAAAAAATAGTATAACGTTTTTTTAAAAGAAAAACAAAAGGGATTTTTTTTAAAATAAATTTTTTTCAGTTTTTGTAAAAATTTTGCCATTTAATAATTATTTTTGCAATTTAATGTAAAATAATCGAAATGTGTACATATTTAAGTATCGTTCTAACGGATACAAAAACCCCATGCCATTAACGTGTCTCAGACCAGTTGTACAAGAAATGTAGGAAAAAAAATTAAATATTTTGAGAAATAAATCCTAAAAAAACCACTGTGATCATCTAAAATTCTGTAATTTGTTAAATAAATGTTTAAAAATTTTAAAATCGGGGTTTGGAACTGCCGTAAAAAAAGTTATATTGTTTATGGGCATACTTGCGAATAGGTTACCGGTATCCTACGAAGATAAAACTCATATACAAGTAAATATGGGCATATTTTAAGTACAAATTAGCTCTTGTTCAAACATTTCTCATAATATGATAATTGTGATCCTTCATATCTTGCTCAAGCAGTCTGACGTTGTTAATGGTCTTTTTATACCTTTAAAATATTTAAACGAAATTTTGTAATTAGATTGGTAATTACGTACACATTTCAATTGTTTTATATATCAATTTTGTAATGGCAAAAGTACTTACTTACTTAATGGCAAAATTTTTACAAGAACAGAAAAATGCACCTTCAAAATTCCTAATATTTAACAAAACTTAAGTCTACAATAAAAATAAGGAAATTTATTAATATTTTTTGCTATTTTCTATGTTTTTTTGAAAAAGGACATTTTTAAGGCAGGCGTATCCTTTCTCGGAATTGAAAGAAATTTGGACAGATGATAAAGCATGTTATAACTAAAGTCATTCCTTATTTTCATAAGGCTATAATTTTTTCTCTACGTTATGCCAATTTTTATTTCCAGGATATTTGGGAAGGAAACGAATCCTTGGAACTAAAATTACTAAAATTCAGGTCTGATTATATTTTATTAATTAAAGTAACTGTGCCATATACTTACTTTATGATTACTTTTCTTTTTTTGGCAACTCGTTAAATGAGTTAAATGTTATTTTATTTATAAAATTTATTAGTTGCTTGTTCACTCAACAACTGCTTATCTGCATGTCTTTCAAAAATGTACTATTTAGGGCTTCGCAAAATAAAAAATTTATTTAAGCCAATACATACCCTGCAGGAGATTAAAAGTAGAACAAGAGGTGCTAGTGCTAACGGGGTTAGAGTTTTTATATAAATATACTAGTGCTAATGAGTACCAGTATTTGATGTAGTGTCAGGGCACCACTTGTAGACTGATAGCATTTTTTTTAACAAAACTAAAATTCGATTACACTTGTATAATTTGATACTGCTTCCTTATTTTGATTTCAAGTCATTTATTTATGCCACTTTATTAAAAAAAATGGTTAAATACAAATTTTAATTTTTCCGCTATTCGTGCCCAATTCCCCATTTTCATTATTCGATAAAAACACTGAAATTCCATGCCGATGGGATAATCCATAGCTTTTATTTTGTCTTTTCTTAACCTACTTACAGCAACAATTAATGATGGAAGAATTCCAATCAATTGTAGTGGGGAATGTTAGGAGAGATAAACTCACTGTTTATTGTTGGTGATTTTGTTTAAACTTTGATATTGTTACAAGTGGAACTGTTGCTGTAATTCTTATACGCTTAATAGTTTTATTTGGTTTAATATCTTTAGTTTTTCTAGAATCTTTGTGGATGAAATGCGCATGGGGATGGCTTATCCCATCGGCAATTAATTTCAGTGTTTTTATCGAATAATGCAAATTGGGAATTGGGCACGAATAACGGAATCATTTGGATTGAATTTTGTATTCCCACGAGAATTATTTTGATAATTCTAATTTGTTATACATCCAAACTAGTAACAAACTGGTTCTTAAGCAACCAATGGTGTCCAGTTGTACTAGCACACGTTGTACTAGTGATTTTTCAAGCACACTGAATGCTAATTTGAGCATTAAGATTGTATAGAAAAGTTTACAGTTGACAACAAATACTGGATATTTTTGTACTAGTTCAATGCCCTTTAGGGTAGGTTTAAAGTATTATTTTACCCACATCACTTTAGAGGAGAGGGTTTATGTATTTGTGGTGATGTGTGCAACATATACCGATGTTCGTCCTGGCTGGCTGTTGATCTGTCCTTTTAAATTATTAAGATTCGTTTTGATTACCACAAGGACGAAGCTTATTGAAATCTAATTTAATAAAACCCCTATAGAAATATTTCTCCGGAATTGAGCCTTTAAGCTCATCAACTATCTGATTATGTTGGTATTAAAATAAAATATGGCCCAGAAATATTTTATTGCAACTAAGTCATCTTACCAAATATTATGCAAATAGGTCCATATTTCAGCATAACTTCCACTCCCGCAAATAGCTTTTAATGCTAAAATTTTTTAAACATTTTGTAATTGACTTACAATTTGGGGACGATAACTTCTATAATAGCTACTATGAATTTTGTATAGGTACGTCCATAGGTTCCACAGAAGCCCCCTTTCATAAAATTACTTTAAGTCGAACAAATCGCATATATATGCTGATATTTAAATATTATTTTACACAAAGAACTCCTGTTTAACCTCATAACATAATTTTGCTTTGGCAAGTCGATGATTCCTCGTGGATCCCAAATAGGGACGTCTATTGAAAATGTGTATGCAATTTTTGTGATGTAAGGTCAGGCTTGACGGTCTATACTTTCTTATTTTAGTACAACTACGACTTGAAGTATTAGTATTTATTTTATGTTTTGTGTAGCAAAAAGAAGAAGAACTAGAGTAGTTTCGGCTACAGGGAAACCCCCTATACTTTTTTTCCCAACCTAATGTCAGGATGAAAACCATTAAAATAAAATGAAAGAATAAGAAACCAAGACTCGTTACAGAAAAAATTCAAAACCGTTGTTATTATACGGATAAAATTGGTAATAGGGAAGAAATAAACATATAATCAACAGCAATGATAAAAATTCAAATAAAACAACAAAAATTGTTGAAATGTGCAAGAAGCCTGTAGATTTTGTGTGTAATGGAAACCAGAAATCCTTCACAGCGAAAGTACTTTTAATTGTTATATGAATATTTAAATACATTTTATTTTACTACATTTTGATTTTAATACAACTGTAAATTTGGTTTTTGCTTTTTGCTTACCATTTAATATTTGACCTTTTTGTTGTATGAAAGAATTTCATTCTCCAAATTAGTTCCTTTTAATTCATTTTTCATATTTTTTATGTACATATTTACAATTTCCTATTTTTGTAAATGTATTTTTTTTTAAATATTTCACCTTTATTTGCTTTTTAATTTTGTTGTATTTATGCAAGCCACAGTTGACAGAAAACTATAAAAGGAATTAAGGACAAACATTTTAAAACACACTAACGCTAACACTGTTGTATTTTTCTAAATATTAACATTAGATAAAGATAATTCACTCGTTTACCAGTATCTGAGTTTAGAAACATTTCGCAATTTTTTCGTGTGTGCATAAGTGACCGTTACATTACACGTGCTTATAAGTACTAAAAGTGTTATGGAATTATAACGTTCTTCAAACCCCAAAACAGGAATTTGTATTTATTGTTTTGTTATGTGTATGTTTTCTAAAGCATCCCACAGATACTCACACACACACACACACACACACACACACACACACACACACACACACACACACACACACACACACACTCACACAACACACACACTCGCACTCACACAACACACACACTCAAACAATCCCAAGTAACGCAGTTGATTGTATTGCGTCGTAAAAGCCGAAATATGCTCACAACACGACGAATGAACTTTTTGTTGTAGTTGTCTTTTTACTAACTAGGGTCTCTTGCATTGGCTTCAGCCTGTAATAGCAGCAGCAGTCGTAATTTTATTCAAATTTCGGCAGAAGTAACAAATGTTCAATTTAGTACTCATTGCAATTCGTATGTGTTCCAGTTATATAAACAACGCAGCTGAGCTGCTTTTAAAGATTACTGTTCTGCCAGAGTCTCTCCCAAAATTCACTCATTTCATGTAAAAGTGTACAATTTTTTAGAACTTGACTTTAGAAATGATGTTTCTGACAAAGGTGAGTAAAAGTTATATGTATCTCTCATGTAAAATGACAATTTTTAACTTACTCCCTCTCTCTTTTGGCTTTAACTGTTAACAATGTTAGCAATATCTTAACAAAAATTCCCATTTTCTCTCTAACTTTCTCATTTTATGAGGACAATTAATCTGTACACATTATGCTCTCATTTATCTCTTATCCTTATGTTTTTTCAGAGTTAAATTGTTAAGGATATTTTTATGCGTACGTATGAACACGTATCTGCTCCTGGTTTTTTGTGTGTTTGCAGATTTTGTTGATTTTGTTCATGTAAATGTTACTAACCTAGTAACCGTTTTCAAGTTTACTCATTATACCAAAACATTTGCAGTGAGACACAAGCCTTATATTGCATTACATCAATGATTTGTTGTTGTTGATTTAGTACTAAGAATCCTTTTTCTGCTTCTATGTAAAGTTTTTTGTAAAAATTTTTGTTTTTTTTTTCGTCATATACTTATATATATGTATATATTGTATCTTTTAGGGAAAAAGGTGCAGCTTTTTGTTGTTGTTATTGCTGTAATCGTTGTTCGTATCCATATGATATACATATGTCAATTATTTTTAAGTTTAGTTTTTAGTACACTTTTGTTTATTTTTAAAATTCTTAGTTCTTGAAGGTGGCGTTAAATTATTTTATACCCATACTTAAGTGACGTAGAAAGGCAGTAAATGGGAGTAAAAGTTTACTTTCCTTTCATCTGTATGATTTGATGGTCATTAACCTGAGATTTAAATTTTCTTTTCGAGTAAGAGTTATTGCCAGTAAAAAAAATTTATTTAGAAATTTAAAAGCAACAGGTAGATTTAATTGCGCCAATTTACTCTTTTGTCAAAGGAATTTATTTAATTTTTTGTTTCAACAGCAAACAATTTATAATAATTTACAAAATGTGGTAATTATTTATTCTCTTTAAAAAATGTTATTTATATACCAATTTAATAAAATTATCAATAACCTTTTTACGGTTTTTAGCAAGCTCTACTCTATTAGTATTGGTCTTGCAGCTAGAAAAGTTTTAAGTTGCTAATGGACACACGGGTAGCCGGCTATGCATTATACGGTTAATTGTTTTGCATAGAAACAACAACACTTAAAATAGAAAAATGTAGATTATTTTAATGTTTAAAAAGTAAAATAAGAAACAATAATTCCCATATTCTATTTGTTAAAATTGTTTAGTTAAATGCACTAAATTTTTAAAGTAGAATGTTTACAACCCCATTTTGGGCATGCTAATGGTATCTTATAATTGAGAATTCTTCTGTAAACAAAGTGCGGAATGCAACAAAAGTAAAAATAAACATGTGTAACGCGTAAGTAAAAATATTAATATTCTTTCTAGTTCTGTGGGGTAAGTGTTAAGGTTCAATCTAATTTCACTTTCGGAATATTTCAAGTACAAATCAAGATTAAATCATCTAAGAAATGCTTGAATCAAGCACAGTTTGAGATTATTTTAGCTCTTTTTGAATTAAGTCAATCGTGTTTTAGAATAATCCTGACTTGAATCAACCATTCTTGTAATTGATGTAAGGAGACCAGTACTTACCGTACTATTTACACCGCTTCGGCTTGATTTAATTACGGATGGATTGATTCGATTTTTTTCCAGTGTATAATTGTAAGAAAATAATGATTTTTTGACAGCAGTTTTATGTGTTGCCAGAATTATTTTTGGAAATTAGCACATTTACACAAAAAATAAAAGTTATATGCTAATGATCAATCGTAATATGCACTGGAAATTTACAAATTGCAAATTTACACAATGGCCATCGTAATTACCCTTTATAGGTTGACAAATTAAGCAAAATTGTAATTTTTGAAATATTATCTATCACCGTAGTCTGATTTTACAAAGCACAGTGGTACGTATGTGTTTTTGTTTAGTTCAGTATAGCCGTTTAAAATTCGGGTTCAATTCTACTGAAATAACTTTTAATCTCGGAATTCTATAATAGTTTTTTATTTACTACAATTTATACTTCGAACATTGAATAAAACTGAACTCCGCTGTTGTATTTTAATTTGCCTTTTAAAAATATATGTTCGTTTTTAGTTTTCCGGCTGGTTTTTTTTTTGCAATCATTTTCCAAACTATGTACTTTATTTACTTCTAATTTTTTTATTACATTCTTTGCAATAATTTTCTTTACGTTCCTACGCATTTATTGCTGTCGTTGTTGAGGCAAAGTTTTCATATTGGTTGGTTAGTTGTTTGGTTGATAGGGATGGTGGAGGGGAAAGCATTTTTTGTTGTTGCTGCTCCAATTTTATTGTACATTTTTGAAGCTGTGTAAGTAACCCTTTAATGGGTTTCAAATCAAATGTATACATTGATTGATGGTAGTCTAAAGGTGTGTTATATTTTCTATGAAATCCATTTACATGCTTAAGTTTACAATCACCAGCAGCACGAACAACATCCTCATCCTCATCGTCATCGCCATTTTCATCTATATTATTTTAATGATCATCATTGTTTCCACTACATCTAAAAAATAAATACAATCTCACTGTAGCACACATCCCAGCTAGCATTTTGTATCATAATCTAATCATTTAGGAATCAGCTTCAAGAGCAAAATACCCGAAAATGAGCTAATTTTTCAATCATAAATGAAACTCTCGTTGTGAGAAAATGGTACCCTACCGATGAATCACCTGAAAGAATCAGATGTGATACAATTTTCTGATTCCTTTTTGATCAATTTAATGGTAGTTTTTATTATCATCATTGAGTCGTTTTAGTCTCATTTTTCAATTGTAAACTACATACATATATAGTTCTTGATTATATTTTATATACATACTTACATTTTTAATTGTCATGTTTTTTTTATTTTTTCTCCGATAATTAGGGCTTTTTATTGTTCGAACCAGCTTTATTTTAAACCAAACAAAAGTTATCGGTTTTTCTCAAAAAAGAGAAGAAACAATTTGCACTCACATTTATGTTCATAAGTTGCCAATAGTTTTTGGTCTTCTTTTTTAGCCAAGCTTCTTATTTATTTGAATAAAATGAAAGTTGATATTTTTATTTATTAATTTGGCAAAAACAAAAATTCAAAATATTTAAAAATCATTATTTAAACATATAAATGCATCATATATGAATCCTTTTTCATTCACTCAAGGGATAAATCAGTTTTTAATCATGATCTGAAAAGAATCAATTGCGTGATTTTTACAAACAATAATCAGCCAAATGCTAGCTGGGATAGAATTAATTTTAAAAGGTTTTTTTACATAATGGTTTTGTTTGTATTGTTCCTATGTTTCTGTTCTAATGTCACCAGAGCACCACGACGGCGAAAACATAAAGCAGTAAAATGATTTTTATTAAATAGAAAAAAGCTTAGAAAGTTTAGTTGATTTAGCATGAAAAAGAAAATCTGTAGGAAAAATCTGTACAACTGCTAAACTATTCTTTGCTAAATTTAATATAAATATACTTAGCTTTAAGTGAACACACATTAAATAAACAGTGAAGTACAATTCTTAGAAAAGCTGTGAGGAAATTGAGGCATTCAAAAGGTGTGCTATCGTGTCACATTGTCATAATATTCTAATATTTTACTTTAGATTAAACATTTTTTTTGTGTTTTGAACAATAAAGTCCTAAAATAATGAGAATTTTTTGCGTTTATTGTTTTTCATAACTACACAGTTGAAAACTAAATTATTGCTCACAGCAGTCATAATTTTCATTTTATTATTTTAAGACATATAACTTTATGGCTACTCTGTGAATCTCCCAAATATATAAATCTTATCATTTAAAACTTGAGTTGACCTAATTTATACAAAATATTATGATTCGTTTCTCTTTAAGGTATAGTTAGGTGATTTTCTGAAAGGTATTTCATATACGAATTACGGTAAATTATGAACCCATAATCAAACAGTTCGGAAGGGAGTTTTATAGCCTTATGGAAAGTTTAAAAACCAAACTCAATTTCTTTTTGAATTAAGGGTTTTAGTATAATGTAATCTAGGCAATTGCATTTTTTCTGTCCTTTTAAATTGTTCATTACATTATATATTTTTTACATTTTAAATTCAATTTTGAATAATTAAATATCATTGATCTTTTGAGAGCTGGAAGGTATAAGCAAGATTGCAACAATTATTGTTGTTTTTTCCTTATTAAATGTTAGCAAAACAATAAAAATTTCATATTAACGTAATAAGCTGAGCAAAAGGCCTGTTATACTGAAACAGATCAGAGTCTCTGGATGGAATCAGGCCGGCACTGCTACGCTGGCCAATAGCATACCGGGGCAGCCACTTGCAACAAGTAGTTAAGTTTGATTTCTATTAAAAGAACCATTTATACAGTAAAGAAGCAGAAAATCTTTATATATATGTTGGAAACTGTTAATGCGACATATGTACGCAAAGATTAAGTTTTCAATACGGTGACCGTAGCTGAATTGTATAAAAGGAAATTTTCAAGCATAGTACGGTTACATAAGAAAGCCAAAAACTATATTATGGTGGGCTCCGATTATCTTATGTTTCTTAATAACATAAACACGATTATTGCAAATAATTGAAAATATGTTATACAAGATAAAAGATAGTTTGTTTAGCGGTCACTATAATGAAGGTATGTTGCCTCTGCGTGTGCTCTTCACTGTAACCCAGCTATAGCATTTCAGAAAAAATGCCATTATGAATATTGTATGTAAACTTGACAAACGCAAACATGCATAAAATAACATACTTATGCATACATATGTACATAATTCAATAAATGTCTGTGTGTGTTTCTGAGTGAATACAAGTCGTAAATATTGTTGGGAAAAAGTTACTGCATTTGTTAGAATAGAAGATATGACAGAAACTTAAAAAATAGCAAAAACAAATATTTTATATTAAAAACAGACAAGGATGCTAGTTTGATTAAAGTGTTTTCCGTTTTTACACACCACCACCTGCGACCACGACCATTCACTTCTTTTGCTTTTCAGACCAGGTCACATGAATGACAATTAAAGTCAGAATGAAACGGGAAACAAGGAAATGCTTTTATCATGTCATTTAGAACAATTTCTCTTTTAACATGATTATCAAAGTAACGGACCAGTGTTGTTGTTGCTGGTATCTGGATGTTCTTTATTGAATATAGCAGTTAATATGGGAATATTTATGAGTAAATTTAAGTAGGAATGGGCAATAAATACCGATATATCAAAATATCGATATTTAAAAAAAATAATATCGATATATATCGCCGATATTTTAAATACCGATATATCGATGTATCGATATTGAAATACGACTATCGAATTCGATATTTTTTTAAGTCAGTCTTCAGTAAGAACTCAAAATTTTAGGCGTTTTTCAAAGAATATGTTTTTTAAGAATTGGAATCATTGCATATTTTTGAAATAATAAATATCGATACTCTAAAAAAATATCGATTCGATATATATCGATATATTTTTTCAACTTGCCCATCCCTACATTTAAGATTGATGTGCATAAATAGTTTTTAAAGTTGTACTAAACAGAAAAAATTTTAAATTGTCTCTAATCACCAAATTCATACCAATAAATCAAGAACTGCAGAAAATATATAATATTTTGCAATATTATGTTTAACATTTTGACCCAAAGATCTTTCGAGCCGAATTATTCTATTTCGCTTTATTTCTGTTAGCTTTCGAAACAAAGTCTTTTAAAACTTCTAATTTATTTGTTTTTTTAAGACAAATTGTTTTTTAAAAAAATGCATGGAGTTATCTTGTTTTAAAAATTGTTATTTTTCAAATTTTTATTTTTTTCAAATAACTTTTTAACAAGAAACTAAATCCACCCTTCTATTTTTGGTGTTATCTCAATTTTCACAAAAAGTGGAGTTAATTTGTTTTTCCATGCGGCCACAGATTTTTAAAACATGAAATGAATTCATTTTTGTTTAATATTTTCAAATATTATTCTTGACTGAACGATGGAACTCAGATCGAATTTACATGTTTCGAGTATAACCACATTCCCATTATCAGAATGTTTTGCCATTCTACATTTAACACTACTGCAAACGTATCAGAACGAGTTTTGTGTTGTTTACCTTCAATTCTACATTTTTTACACTGAAAAGTATTTAAACAATTTGCAACTTCATTGTGTTGACCGTAAACATTAACACCACTACCTGTCGAAATGTATAAACTTAGTAAGGCTGTCGATTACGTGTGCCGTCAACGGTATAACAAGCCGGAAAGTTGCAGATACACAGAGATATCTACATGCTGAATGCATAATTATTTGTGTGTGCATGCACCCATTGAAGGCAAAATAATTCAGCAAAATTTTATTAAAAAAATTTGCTGAAAATCTATTTAATGATTGAGATTTTATTTGAAAGCAGTCTACAAATACTCGTAAAGCACTTGTATTTTTTTTTTATGAAAAAAAAAAAACAAAAATATATTAAATGTTTTTTGCCCCTATACAATCGTTGTTATTAAATTTACCAATTCATATCAATGACATTTTATAAATAATTTGTAAATTAAGTTTTTCTTTTCAAGACTTATGCTTGATGATGGGTTGTAGATGATCAATTTAATAAATATTTCATTTTTGTGTAATTGACCATATACAATGGTTGTATTACCAATTGCCAACAAGTTGCAACGGCTTGTCGAAAATTTGCCAAAAAAAAAAAAAACATCGCATTAAAATGATAAAAAAAAAATTTTTGTTAAATGAGTTTAAGTAAAATAATAAAAAAGTATGTATATCTGTGGCATTTTGATAAAACATCTTAAGTCGAGATAAGATAACAAAAAAAGTTTGTAACGGACGACGGGACTTTCTATTGCAGGAAAACCATTAATAACCTTTACACCGACTTTGCTCAGCGAAAATGGGGTGGTGATTATTGAAATTTAAGATTATCTTGTTTATTTTTTTTTTATTTAATTTAAAAAAATAACCTAAGAAAGTTAGCATAAATTAATAAATCATATTATAAAAAAAAATTTTATATTCTGTTAACAACTTCCAAATCTTATTAATTTTAAATATATATTTATGAAAGAACAAACAAAAAAATTACTTAAATGTGTTGTGTTGTTTTTATGTCAATTGAAAACTGAGAATAGTAACAATATTATTTAAGAAAAGATTTGAATAAAACTCACCAAAGTACATTACGATGAAACAGCAGGCCTGATGTCCATAGTTTTATTTGAATAATATTTTTAGCTTTTCTTTGGAAAATGTTTCCTGATGAGCTGGCCTAAGCAACCAGTGAAATGCGCATAGAAGCTTGCTTTCTTTCAACAATAAATTTTAGTGTTTTTTGTTTTTATCAATTATGAAAAATTTGGGAATTTAGCACGTCATACAGAAATCTAATTAATAATAAATTAAACTAAGTTAAGCAAGATAAAAAAAATACAAGAAAAACTATTAACAATAAAATTGAAATTTTAAATTATTTAAAAACAAAATTAGCATGTGCATATTTACAACCATTTATGGAGAGCAACAGTTTTGCAATGTGGTCGAGTCGAACAGTCGAAATATTAAAAATCTCGGACCTAATTTTTACTCAAAATATAATTAAATATTCTGCAATGTCCTGATTTTTCCATCAAAAGAGAAAGATTTGAATATTTTATTCCAATTGGCTATTAAAGATACTTTTCGAATAAGCTTAGGCAAATATTTTAGAAAATCCTGATTTAGAGTTTACCTTCAAAAATCAACCAATATAATGAGAAATATTGACCTAAGGCTAATAATTCAGCAAGTTCAGTTATAGCTAACTATCACTTATAACTATCAGAAACATGCTGTTATCTGGAACTTAATTTAAAAGTTAGTTTTAACGGAACTAAGTGAAATAAGCCTTTAATAAAGGCAGTGCAAACTGAATTTACTTTTCATTTAAAATAAAATTTTATTTAAATTATCTGGCCTAAGCACCCAGTGAAATGCGCATAGGAATAGCTTATCCCATCAACAATAAATTTCAAGTGTTTTTATCAATAATAAAAACTGGGAATTTAGCACGAATAACAAAATCTTTTGAAATTTAAATTTTGTATTCCCAAAAATTGAAATTACTTTTTGATAATAAACAGGCGGGTGCACGGCCTAAAAAACACTTAATTGACAACATCTTTTGTAAGTTGTTGTTGTTTTTTATTTTGTTTTTCTTAACCTACTTACAACTACAATTAATGTTGAAAGAATTTCAACTAATTGTAGCGGGGAATGTAAGACGAGATGAACGCACTGTTTATTGTTGATGTTGTTTTGTTTAAGCTTTGATATTATTACAAGTAGAACTGTTGCTATAAGTCTTATACGTTTAACATTTTTACTTGGTTTAATATCTTTAGTTTTTCTAAAATCTTTATGGATGAAGTTTCCTGATGATCTGGCCTAAGCAACCAGTGAAATGCGCATAGGAATAGCTTATCCCATCAACAATAAATTTCAAGTGTTTTTATCAATAATAAAAACTGGGAATTTAGCACGAATAACAAAATCTTTTGAAATTTAAATTTTGTATTCCCAAAAATTGAAATTACTTTTTGATATTTAAAAAATTTTTAAATTGATTCCAACCGCTAAGTTTCGTTTATATGGAAAATTAAAAAAATTTAGCAAATCTTAATAGAGAATAGTCCTTCTTTTCTCTCTATTTTCTTTACATTCTTTTTGCTTACAATCAATAAAATTGTTAACAAAAAAGGGTACAAACAAGTTTTTGACATAAAAACATTATCTCTTTTAAATCTCATTTTCATGTAGAAATTTTAAACATCGTTTTGCGATTTAGATGTAGCAGAAGCCAAATAAATACATTAACCCTTTTACAGTCACTTTTCAGAGATTGCTTTCAAATATAAATGGCCTTCAACTTTAGTTTATGGATGCAATTCATTTTATTTAAAAAAATCGAAAAAAAAAGAAAAAAAAAATGTTTAGTACTGAGGCAAACAGCCACCACATTAAAATGCATTGGACTTTTAAGTTGACTTTAAACATGTTTACTGAGTCGTAAATGTTAATTTTACGCTTAACAAAATGATGCGGGCGGTTTTGTTAAACATGCATGCCAAAAATATCAATATAGAAAGAGTATCTTGAATACATTAATTTAAAGGTAAGCTCATCGTTGAAGGGTTATAAAGCATTTATAATAAAAAACCGGAGAATGCACGTAATATTTATAATATAAAAATGCTTAAATGTGAAATTCCTAATATCTTAAAACTGAAGATTTCTTCAATATTGCGATGACTTTTTTGCTTTTTGGCAAAACATTTTAAAATTTTTTTAGGAATAGCTTATCCCATCAACAATAAATTTCAGTGTTTTTATCAAATAATGAAAATTGGGAATTAAGCACGAATAACAAAATCATTTAAATTAAATTTTGTATTCCCACGAAAATTATTTTAATAATTTTAGTAAAGAGTTAAAAATATTTATTTTCGAAAACAAGTGTTTTGTTATTAATAAGATTTTGTTTGTCGTGCTTAATTCCTAATTGTTATTCTTGATAAAAAATACTGAAATTTATTGCTTGATGATAAGCTAGTTTCTATGCGCATTTTACTGGTAGCTTAGGTCAAAAATCGGAGAAATTCCATAAATATTAGCCAATAAAACCGCATAGTGAATGAGAATTGCAAATACTCAAAAAGTACTTTTTGCAACGATATCAAAGCTTAAACAAAATACCAACAATAAACAGTGACCTTATCTTTTCTTACATACCCCACTACAATGGGATAAAATTCTTCCAATATTACTTGTAGTTGTAAGAAGGTTAGGAAAAAACCAAATCAAAACAAAAACAACTTATAGCATGTTGTGTTCGCAAGAAAATCAAATTAGAGCAAGTCGTTAGAGATGTTTTTTACCCGTGCACTTGCCGGTTTATTATCAACCTACTTACAACTAAAATTAATATAACTTGCTTTTCCTCCAATAAATTGGTAACTAAGCACGACAAACAAAATCTCATTAGTTAAAAATTTTGAGTTCCCAAAATTTACTTTGAAAATACGAGTGTTTCTTTTAAGGATAATTCTATGTCCGATTGTTATTACAAAATAGCTATGATACGAAATGCGGTACTGCGCCCACTTTTTGAGATCTCAAACATAAGGGAACAAAATGGAACTATTTTGTGTTCATTGGAATTTTAATGCAATGTTTTACTAATTTGATGTCGCTGATTTCTATTCTAATCTCCGTTTTTCTCCATCGGCTCGCATTTTTAAGTCACTTGTTACTTGTACTTGTCTAATTTTTGACATTTCCCAAATATTAAAAGTTAAAAAAATCATAGCTGTACTCTTCATTGAGCTATTTCAAACAAAAAATTTTAAATTAAAAATGAAACGGTAAAGATCTTATTACTTTCACGTAAAGTCACATAACCTGTGCACAAAATCAGATATCGATCATAAAAATCTATGGACGTGTTTCGCTTTTATTCACAATTAAATGAAGGTGCACTCACAATATTCTGTACGTAAAATTAACAGAAATTGTACATTTATTCATCTTAATTCGTTAAGCTCTTATACGGTCTTCGGGTGATATTGCACAGATTTTTATTTTGTCTAACAAAAAAAAAAACACCTTCAATTAAGGAAAAACCCTGTATATTTTCATTTAATCATCAGTATGGGTGATGATTTTTCACCACAATAAGAGTTAAAAATGACTGAACGGAATACTTCTTAAATAAACTACGATCCGTTGCTGTAATACTTAATATTGTGAGTGTACCTCATTTTTAAGTGAAGCAAAAACGTCCATAAATGAAACTGCAGCAAACACAGAAATATTAAAAAATTTTATTTTTTACGGAAATCGCGATTTTTATCTAAAAAGTGTTCTCAATAAATTATGAACAAAATCAAAAGTTGTGCACCGATTGAAATGAAATAGAGCTTCTTTGATTCGAAATATGTTAAACGAAATGTTCTCAAACTTAAACAAAACTGTGGTTTTTATCGCATTTTTATTTATTATGAATTTTGAAACAACAAATTTTTTGTTTTTCAATTGCTATTTTTTTAAAGCTTCAACAATATCTCTGAAACTTCTTGGCAAATTTAAAACCAATGTAAGTACGGCGTAAAGATAATATCGTTGGCGAATTTTGATTTATTTTTAACTGAATATGGTGAACCGTTTTTAATTGATTCCAATTTATGTAGCGGAAATGGGCTAATTTTGCACATTACGGTATAGCGGGAAATGTTGAGCTGATAGAAAATTGAGTGCACATTAAAAACAACATACCGTTCTTAATAAACAAAACTTTGTATAATCAGTTTACCCTAGAAAATTATTATAAACACATTCGCGCTTAAAAAGCGCTTCTTAATAATCCGCCTTATGTTGAGTTCAGCGAATCGGCTTAATTTAGCTTAACGGGTTAGGTAATATACAAAGTTGTGGCGAACAAAGGAAAGCTAATTTACAACAGACCTATAAACTCCATTGCATTCTGAAAAATAAACCATTTGGTACTGTTTGCAAGCTGGTGGTTACATAACAAGCACGCGTTGCGGTCAATGGATGCCATAACTAAACCTTTATCTAAATTTTTTTTGGAAAATATATATGACATTGATCCGAGTGAGATTGTGGTTCAACAGGTTGGCCCTACCTGCCAAAGGCCATACGGAAGCCGTAATAATCGACTTATTGAAATTAAAATTTGGCGATAATTTGTAATTGTCAATTGGACGTGTCCATATACTTCAAATAATTTTCATATGTATTGATCTTTCGATTAAAAAGATTTTTTTTTTGTTTTGATAAAAATTTAAAATTTTGTTTTATTTAAAGTTCTACAGGTCATAAAAACCCCTGTCATAATAAAAATTTCAGTTAAATATTTCAGTGATTTCAAAATGCCCTTTAATAGGTTTGTTACTGATATGCATTATTATTATTAAAATATTTGACCTTTCTTTAAAGAAAATCTAATTTTTTTCTTAAATCCCATTGAATTTTACAGTACTTTTCGTGTATAGTCACTATAGCGATATAGTCCATTTTATCTGTTTATTTTGCCGCTATAAGTTAATTGTATATAAAGTATTAACGTCATAATCCATTTAGCGATAAAATCTCATTTGCCATATTTAGCAAAAATGATGTAACCAACAACATTTTAGATTTTTGTTTTTTTATGAAAAACGATAGTTTTTGATCATTTGCATAATCTCTAAAAATCTGATATCTCTGGGAAGTACCGTCAAGAAATAAGAGCAAAAGCAATTTCAAACGAAACCCTAGACTTTAAGCAAAAATATAAAAAAAAACCTTCTCCTGTAAAATTTTATTTTTGTTGGTTTCTTCATTTTTGCTTTATTGGCATTATTGGCATTATTGTCACATTAGCATTATTTACTAAGTTCTTTTTAGCTTTAGAAGCCACATTTCATCAAAAGAAAAAAATAATTAAATCGTTTAATTTTTGTCTCAACTCTTTAAACGTAAAAATTAATTTTTTTTCTTTCGTAGCAGTTATGAAAAATAATGTTATTATTTTAACATTTTTTTATACTGTATGCCGGTGTAATTTTTATGATCTTTTTATTTTCTATATTCACATAACTTGATTATATTCGAATTACGATATATGCCTCATAGCGGCATATATGTAAATTAGCCTTACAGTCACACTAGCGATACAGTACACGGTTGTCTACAACTAAAGGGTGTGACTATAAGCAAAAAGTACTGTATTTGTTTTCCTAAAAGGAAAATTATGGAAACACATTTTGTATTTGTGGCAACTTTAACTATCCTATTGCTCAGAAAAAGAAGCATTAATACTAAAAAAAGAAAACTTCTTGTAAATCAAAGGAAACTCAACATACTCAGTTTTTTATGTTTTCTTTTTCATTTGATTTTAAAATTTCCTTTTTAACACTTTCCTTTGCAGTTGAGATTACGATGTATTTGTGTTGGTAGTCAATTTAACTACCCTTTTGACCTTCTTAATCCTTTGGGTCTCCTTAATCATCTAACTTATTGCACACGAAGGCTTCCTCTCCATTAATCTGTCGTTTGACTTTAACTCACAAATTCCCCCTCTGCAATTTCGTAAAATTTTGCAAACGCTGAAAAACGGATAGCAGCATCTTTTAAGAGTTTGTTTAAGATTTTCTTGATGAAATATTTACACTCTGTTTTTGTTGTTTTTTTTACCTGTTTTCTAGGTATTTTACGTTGTCATTGTATATTAAGCTTTGTCAAGGATTTCAGTCATCCAAAAATAGTTTGCAAAATGTTAAGATTACTATTTTTTTGCAAATAGAATGGGGGAAAAAACAAATTTTTTATTTGTTTTTAATTACAAAATTACATAGAAATTTTACAATAAATTTTTTAAAAAAAATTCTTTTTTTATTGAAAAAAAAAAAACAAAAAACGTTATGTGGAATGTTTAGGAAAAATCAATGATTTTTGTGAAGATACCACGTGTTAACATACAATTCAAATTTGTTACCAATGTATCTTCCCTATGCTATTTGTTAAGTAAGTTTTTGTTAACAATATCAATTTATTATTTTTAATTATTTATTTTTTCATCTAATATAAAAAAGATAATACTTTGTAATGAAATTTGGACCTTTACAATTATTTATCATATGATAATGCAACAGGCTGTTCGCAACAGTGTTAAATAGCCTAAAATAGTACTTATGTTGTGCTAAGAAAATGCTAGAAAACTTTGTGAATTGGCTAATTAGTAAAAACCCTTTGTGAAAAATATTTGTAAAGCTTTTTTTATTGTTTCTATCCTTAAGGTTTTATAAAGGACGCATATAATTCACTCGTCTTTGTTTCAAGTTCTATGTGAAGTAAGATTTAAAAAAATATAAAAACGTAGGACCTTTTGCGTTTAGTTTTTCCTACCTAAATACACAATTTGAATTTGAACTTGAGTGAGATATACCAACATATAAATTAAGTTGTTGTTTCTGTTGTACTCGTGACAACTAAATTAAGTTAAGTTATCCTTTGGGTAAAAACCTACACAACTTCTCATTTAGCTTATTAGAATAAGCAGAAAAAAGCCCAAAGACATACCAGTCTTGCAGATTATTTAATAAACACACAAATATATTGTATGAAGGTGGGTGTATTAGTTTCATTAATCTTGTGTCTTGCTGTTGTTGTATATTTAATAATGTAATAGGGTGATAATTTGTGAACTTTAAGAATTATCTAGTTAACCGTTTTATATTCGTGCTAAATTTCTCCTTTCCATGGTCTTTTTGGGTCAATTTGTACTAACTATTATAAAGAAGGACAGGGAAAAGGGAACTATCAACATACTTGTTAGGTGGCAGTTTTTAATTGGTAGGGAGAGGATATAAAGGTTGGTTAAATTTTAAGGGCCGATGTGTATTTTGAAAAATACACAAATTATTTAGGAAATGATTGTCATTTTTTTATTATGAAAATATTGATATGGTTCAATTATGTATGGATCATAATATCGTCCAAATGGCCGCCGTGATTCCGGCGGCACATCTCCACCCGATGGTCCAAATTTTCAATGACGCTGAGGCATAATTGAGGTTGTATGCCGTTAATGTGCCGAATTAGCGATACTTAAGCTCTTGAATTGTTGCTGGCTTATCGACGTACGTTAAAATAACCCTAATGAAGGAAGTCCAACGGTGTCAAGTCACATGATCTTGGTGGCCAATTGACATCGCCACCCATAAGATAACACGGCCATTGAATTTGTCAATCAAAAGAGCTATTGTTTCGTTAGCTGTGTGACATGTGGCACTGTCCTGTTGAAACCACATATCGTCCACATACATATCTTATAATTCAGGCCATAAAAAGTTCATTATCACCTCACGATAGCAAACATCATTCACATCCATAAACCGCACCAAACAGTCACTCTTTGCGGGCGCATTGGTTTTTCGACAAGCACTCTTAGATTATCATTAGTCCAAATGCGGCAATTCTGCTTAGTGACGAATCTACTGAGGTGAAAATGTTTCCATCACTGAATCACGAAGTGCACGATATGCATTTTAATGATTTAAACGCCCATTTGCATAATAAGCCTGAATAACTTTAGCGCATTGCTCGATTTTGTATCTTTCAGAAATGTCAAATTAAATACAGAAAAAACTGGACGTTAAGGTGTGGTTCACATTCAACTTCGCCCCTTAAAATTTAATTTAACCCTATAGTTCCAACACTTTGTATGAAAGGGACTTGTCACTTCAACATGGTGATGCCCTAGGAGGGGGTTAATTGGCACCTTTTAACACTTTGTAACAGGTGTCTGAAATAACCTAAATAGACATATGCAATTTCGGTTAAAATAATGCCTGTCGCAGATATTGTTATTTTTTTTAGAATTTTTGAAAACAAAAAATAGTACTAATTTTGCATGAAAATACATATTTATTTTAAAAGTATATATAAAGACCCACTGAACGTATACTTAATAATAATTTAGTTTAATGTAACTAATATTACTCATACGGCTGGTTAAATTTATTAAATTATTTTTTTTATTGATCTTTTGCTTTTCAGTTTTATTGCGTGGCATTTTATTAGTTTAAGTTTTTTTCATGTATAAGCCCCCAACTATATAACATACATAGCCTTGCTTAACCTTCTGTCAAAAATTAACAAAAAGTCTTTCAAATTCATTTAAAAAACAAAATTAAAACAGATCTGAAATATGCGATCGGTTTCACATTTTGCTTAAGCAAAAGTTTTATAACACTTAAAAAAAGTAACCTTAAGTTCAATATGGTTCGCCTCATAAAATTTACATGTATTTGCACATTTGCTTAAGCCAACTTAAGCACATTATGTTTGGGCAATAAGCCAGCCGGGAAAAAACATTCATCTATTTCCGCTTAACTTACATTTAACACAGAAACCAATTATAAAATATGGTTTTTCTTTTACATGTTAGTTAAGCGAACACATTCTACACTCGAAATCGATCAATATGCCATCTATCTTCATTGCAGAATTTCTAATTTAAACGGTCCAAAGACATGCACAGGTACAACTGTTGGTACAAGTTTCTGTGTTTTGACTATTGGTTTCAGTCAATTAATTCTTCAATTTTAGACGATTAATAGTTCGAATAATTTAAAAATGCTAATTTCGATTAAAGGATTATTCGAAGAAATTATACCGATTAATCGAATGATAATAATACATAGTATTTCTTATTTAGCTTAATTTCTTCCACCTTCTTAATATTATTTTTTAAAAATTTGTTCGATATATAAAAAAACCAAAAAAATCCCTAAAGTAGCTATCCATTGAGATAGCGAAATATTGGATAAATTTTAAATAAATATTCTTTATATAAAACAGACCTTGAGCTTGAGAAATTATTGAAAGGACATGGTATTTCTATTAAATGTAACTATAATTTTTTTTTAAAGTTTTAAGTCGAATAAACAAATCAAATGTCTGTGACCGTTGGAAAAAACAGTAATGTTTTTGAGTAACTTAGCTTATATTTTTGTTAATTTATTTTTAAATTTAATTTAATTAATTAATTTAATTAAATAATTAATTTTACAAAAGAAAAAACGAGAAAGGTATGTTAGCTCTAGAAATAGAAATGAATTTAAATTGAAATCATACGATAATTTATATTAAATTATTTGCAAATCGACCAAAGATTTTCGTGTTGTTCTTTCAAAAGTAATCGAAAATTAAGGTACAAAAAGCAGATCAAATAGAATATTTTTATTAACTTTCATTACAGGGTCGTTTTTAAAATTTGCTCGATTTTCAATCCACTTCATTTCGAATTTCTAGAACTCGCCCCTTTTTAACATAATAATACATGCTGTTCTCTCTTTAGAATGAGTTTGGTTTTAAAATATTGTCCGAAGGATACATCTAATAATGCTTAATGTAACAGGTGTCCAAAAATGTATTAACGTAAATGTTCTTGAACAACTTCCCTAATTGACCACTTACACAGTGACTTTAACATAGTGCTTGAAGAAGACTAGCAAAAACAAAGGGACCAACAAGTCGTCCAATGAAGAAATTATCTTAACAAGATAATTTGATCCATTTTCTAAAGGAAATTATTTGCAGAAGCATAGCTGAGGATGGAATGTCCGTGAAAAGTTTTAAAAAATCCAAAGTTACAGATGTATTGACTCTTAAAATCTAAGTAATCGAAAGTGAAGCAACAAGTTTTAGCTACATTGACAAGTTTTATTTAAAAAATAATCATTATTTACTCAAGTACAATATTTTTCTAAAATTATCAAAAAAAATCTCGTAAAAAATAAAATTTCTGGATTTAGAATTATTCGATTAATCGATTAATTTTAAAATATTATTTGTTTAATCGAATAAGTTACAAATGCGATTAATTGAACACCCTAGTATGCACCAAAGTTAGTGCGGTTTAGTGTTTCTGTTATAAGTTGGTATTGTTATTTTTTGTTGCAGTGTAGATGTGAGTGGATAAAAAGAGAATAAGAGTGGCATTTTTCGCATAAGGAAATACTATCAGTTAATTATGGAATACAATATGTCGCACAGGAGTATTTCAAAAGAAGATTGTTGATAAAAAAAAATTAGTTAAACCTCAAGAGTTGAAATTTTTGATAAAAAAAAGCGCGATGTCTAATCGTCCCATAACTTTTTGTTCTTTTTCTTTCAACAGATAACCAATTTTATTTATAAATTAATAATAGAGTAGCCAAGAGTGTCTTGTTTATTTTGTGCTAAAACTCCAACCTGTTATGGACAGACATTAATGATATTACTGGCTGTTGAACAATTTCGAACGTAAGTGTTCGTTTAGAAGTTTATATGGAAAATATTTTTAAAACTGAGAGTGTTCATAGAAATTTTCTATGAGATGGAATATGTTGAACTGGCAGTAAATAAAGAAAAAATTGTGAAGGTATGCCTGCAAGCTCTGTGCAACCTATAATAATGTATTTAAAAGTCTTTAGAAAAAAAAATTGCAATATGCTTAAACACAATTATAAATTTGCTTCCCTTTTCTTAAAATTTCGGAATTTAACCCTAGAACGTCATACTTCATCCAATCGACGACTCATGTTTTAATTTCATATTTCTTGTTCGGTATTTGTGTTATTTTATGCTGATTTTTCATAAAGCGGCATCCGTTGATACACTCTTGATGTGTGCGCTTTTATAGCTGTCTACGCATTGGCTAAATAGGTTTTCCTTTGCATATACGTCGTCGAAACGACGAAGAATGATGTTTATGTAACTTTTACTACAAATTTTAAGTGTATATTTTTTCTAGCTAGTATTTTAAGCTTTGCGTATTTGTAATATCAAATAGAGCAGTTTTGACAGATAAAGAAATTACTGATATGCGTATTTTGTCCTCCGTTTAAAAGACAAATGACAATATTAGTGTGCTTAAGCTGCAAAAAAGCATATGCAGAGCACAAAATACAACTTTGTGCTCATTACACAAATTTAAGACTAAATATACTGGAAACCATAATTATTATTTATATAATAAGTCAATTCTACGATGCAAACAAATTTAATGGATTATTTATTTTTAAGTTAATTATTTTCATAAATTGTTTTTGTTATATTTTGAAAAACAAGCCAAACAAAGATGTACTCTGAAACCTTGTGTTTTAATTATATAACATTAAAATAAGAGTATTTGTTTATTTTATTTCATTAATATCAAATACAAGTTATTATACGAACGAAATTTCAATTATATTTTGTACGTATTTTGTCCTTTTTGCTCTTGCGAGTATCATCGTCGTCGATTCGACGAAGTATAACATTAATGACAAAAAAATAAGTATGATATTCTAGAGTTTAGGACTCAAAGATTTTGTCCAAATGGCTTGAGTTTACAAAGATTTCTGAGCCTTTTCTGAAAAAAGCTATTGTATTAATAATAAAAGCAGTTTGGGTTTACAGAAAATGAAAAAAATGATTGCAATTTTAACAAAATTATAGGAAAAATCTTGCACTTCTGTGTTCTGAATGATTTTTTGTGATTCCTTTCAAATGCCACCGCCCAATCCCATATTTAAAAGCAGACTAATGCAATTTATTTCTAAGATTCTTAGACGTTCATAAACATTCGATGTTAGATGATGACATTTAAGATGTGAATAAAATTATAATTTTTGCTGTACGACAGAGTTCGTGTATGTCTGTGTGTGTCTTTATATTTCAATGCATTTAACTTTCTGAAAGACATGATTTTATTCTTTGATGTCGCTTTTTCTCTTTCTATTTGCAAACATAGATTTAAGTGATTCAACTATTTTTGTTGAAGCTGTTTTATTTCATTTTGCCGTTATGCAATAAATTGTTTATAAATATACGAGTACTTGATATATTTAAATGTATTTTTAATAACTCATGTATTCACACATACATTTTAGTAAATTAATGCAAATGTGTTAGTGAGCGAATGTGTGCTTTTGTACATATTTGAACATCTTTGTGCTTGTTTTATGCTTGTTAATAATTAAATTAAATTTTCCAGCAACTTTACTCAAGTGCATTTTGAACACTTACTGTTGCATGCATCAGTAATTCATGCGTGTGTGTATCTGTATCTGTTAATGTATTTGAAGGTTTGTATATATTTTGCAAAATGGTTGTGCTGCTTTTTTTGTCCTAGTTTATGTATATGTGCGTGTATATGTGTTTATTTTATGGACACATATGTGTTTTTCCATTAACTTAAGATGTTCTAAATGATTGAAAGCATGCAAAAATGTTTTTTTTAAATAAATTTAATTAAAATTCACGTTAAAAGAAGCAGCTACAAAATAAGACAAATAAGTAAATACACAAACACACATTTTAACTGTAGAAAAAGGTGTATTGATGAAACTGAATTCGTATTCATAAACGATTATTTAATTTAACAAACGTTTATGAAGGAAAATCTTAGTACAAATTTTTTTGTAAACCTTTATTAAAGTTTTAATATTAGCTTAAAGTGAAATATTTACAATTATTTATTAGTTGCTATCAACTCAACAACACTTTTTGCATAAAGAAACTTCCTTTTTAACGAATTTAATTACTAACTTTTTGCTTAGATATCTTCCTAATATAAAAATTCATATTTCTAATAGACAATATTAGCTTTTAATAATCACTTTGACCGCCCAAAATAATAATAAAAATCAAATTCAAATGAAAAATTGTGGTTACAGTGGGCGAATAATTGTAACTGACATTGTTAAGACAACAACTTTTACAAAGCATATTTGCGATTTTTATTTTTCAATTTTAATTTGGTTTTCTTATTTTGCTAATTTAAAACAGTGTCGTAAGCCCTCACTAAAAAATGTCGGCTGCCTGACCTTTGTCATGATGTAATCCTCTATTCCAGAGGGGGAGGAGTTCAATGGCGTCTTGGATCTTTTGGATGAGGGTTGCAGCTAGTTTATTTTAAAAAAACCATGATTAAAATATTTTTGTCCCCCGCAAGGATCGAATCTGTGGTGTTTGGTTTATAGCAAACCCATTTTTACGTTAAAAGTAAAACTAAAAAATTGTACAAAATGTAGATTCAGGTTTACCACTCCTGAAGACTTTTCGCATGTTGGTAACTTTGACATCAGAAAGAAATCGCTAGTTTTAAAGCTAATCAGGGGTAAGCTGAAAAACAGAAACGTAAAACGCAAGAACTTGGAAGTCGTTTTTAATACACATTTAGTAAAAGTTTTTTAATTCTTGTTATAAAATTCTTTTTAATAGAAAAATATTTATATAATAATTGTCATAAAATTCTTTTATTACAGAAATCCTATAAAAAATCGATTTTTAAAATTCTTGCTTTTTAAGCGTCCAATTTCCAGCACACCCATGTATGTCTATCGATTTGTAAACGAATTTCTACGAAAATTTAGTGAAAGTTCAAAATGTTTTTCTCGAATTTTATTAAAACCCGAACTTTTTGCTTAATATCTTTAGAATGGCTAAAGTTATTAAATTATTTAGTTTTTAGGTTAAAAGGGTATCAAAAATTATAAACAGGTTTTATCAGAAAAAAAAATAATTTTTAAAGTTCAGTTAATCGCAAAAAACATTGGATAAAATTTTTATTTCACAAACATCCTTGCACGATGTATTTCATCATAATTTCGCTAAAATGTGTCTAAATTTTAATGATAGAATGTTTGTTGGCACAGGCTTTTGACCTTAAGAAACCTCAAAAAAGACACCTAATAATGTTTTGTCACACGATTTCTTTATTCTGATCTCCAGAATAAAATACTACACGACCAGAAAACATCTATTACAGTAATATAATTATTTTACCATCACTATGCCATGTGACGCCGTTCATGTTAAAACCCCATATAGGCCAAATCAATGTAATTAAATTTTGTCAAAAGAAAGGGCTTTGTTGCCATTTCGTGCTTTTGCTAATCAGAAAAAGTCACTGCCTTATTTAGAAGAAATAGGATCTTAAACCTTCTGCTCAAGATCTGCACAAAACAGCAGTGGATGGAATTATTTTCGACAATCACGTATGAGTTTTCTAAGCCTCAAATGCGAATATTGAATGATGCGTATTTTGATGATTGAAAAAAAAACAATCTAAAATTTTTCTTTCGTTTCAAATATTTTTGTTTTCGACACCGTACTAAACAAATGACATCAAAAATGAAAAATCTTGAATATATATAAAATTTTATATTTAATCCCACAGTAGATAATCAGCAGCAAAGTGTAATTTTATGGTTTTAAAGTGGCGTACTAATACCCTCCTTTGTAAAATATGTATACAAATTTTATTATCTTTTATTTTATATAACTTTGGAAGACAACTGGCAAGCAGGCTGGCAATAATAAAGAACAAAATCTTTTTTCAAATCCATACTCACAAAGAGCCATCTGCTTTTTTGTAAAATACTTGTGCAACAATTTAAAACGAACTAAACAGAAGTTGTGTTATATTTGAAAACTCGTTGCTAAACAAAACAAACGAAAGATCATAAAACTGAATTAAAAAAGTTTAAAGTGTTACAAGTTACCTGGCGGGATGACAAAATAAATATCAGCCAGTCTGCATTTGATATGTAATAAAATGGCTTACAAAAAGGAAATAATAACACAAAAATATTTCTTAAAAAAAAGTTAAATAAATTTATTTCGTGTCATTTAATTTTTTTTTTAAGATTGTATGGTTCTCAAAGGCAGTACAAAAAGGAAAACTTTTCTTAAATATGCAATATTCTTATTTCGTACAATAACAGACTTTTAAATATTACATTGGATAAAAGTTAGCAACAATATTAGTGGCATTAGGTCTGTCATGATTTCAACTTGGTCCTTGTGGCACAAACAGGGGTGAGCTGGAAATCGAAAACGTAAAACGCAAGAATTTTATCAGGAGGTTTTTATAAGATTTTTGTAATAAACAAATTTTATGACAAATATTATACAAGTATTTCTCTATTAAGAAGAATTTAATATCAAAAATTATAAAAATTAGATTTAAAGTGTATTAAAAATAACTTTTAAGCTCTTGCGTTTTCGATTTCCAGGTTCTGTGCCAAATTATTCTGTGCTAATTTATTTCCAAAGTGGCGAACTGAACGTTGCGTACAAGGGTTACATAGACAAACAGCCTGGCAGATGGACGGACATCGTCAGAGATTCTGAGTCGAACGGTGTACTTAAAGGTAAGTCTGGTTTGTTACACACTTCGGCACTAGTGCATAATCCGCTCTCCACTATTGTGGTGTGGTGGTATGATCCCATGGTCACAATTAATAAGTTTTTAATAGTGTTGGAAAATAAACACTAAATATCGCTCCTTAGTGTTCGGTTCGGTTGATTTGTGGAAAACACCAACCCTAATAGTGTTTGTGTAGAAAATCCTTCAAAAATAACACTTTTCTGTTTGACATATTTCGAACACAAAAATAATACTGTTTTTATCCAACTCAACAAAAGATGAGAACACTTAATTCCGTTCGGTTTTTTTTAAACACAAACTTCATTGTGTTCAATTCGGCTCAACAATGTGCTGACAAAAAAACCCAAACATTATTTTCAAAAACAAAATACAAATACAAAAAAATTAAAAAGCCGGTAAAATAATTTTACACAAACAAAACATATACACAATATAACAACATTATAGAATATAATATAAGATTTCTCTACAGTATCACTACAATTATTCTATTTGTTAACGAAGACCAGAACATTAAATAATCTTCGGCTCTTTCTTGAAAATAGTTACGAACGGGTTGTGTTCGTCTACACAATCACTAAAAAAAATAGATATCGTTCATGGGTGTGTAAGCCGAACGCTATATAATATACTGCTTCTTTTCGAACACTGACTTTTAAGGACAGTTTTCGTCGTTATTATAATCATTGTAACTTTTGAACGGTTAGACTACCAAATAATCATTAAATCTCTATACACAACCATATTATTATCACCTATTGTAGACATAAATAAAACTTTTTGAACAATTATATGGTCGGGTAAAAATAAGTTGTATTACATAACCATAACTGAACTAAATTTTCTACCACTGGACCATAAAAGTTGCATGTAACGATATTTTTTCTCTGTTTGCTGGCTGACTTCATCTCGTTAACAAGTTGTTTTTTTTTTTGCTTCCAACTTTTTTAATTTCTAATTTCACTAGTCGGCAAAAACAATGTTTTAAATAAAAGTATATGGAATACAAAGTTTTAATAAATTTTTTAATGAATATCACACATTTTTTAATTAAAATCTATTTATGTTTTTCTCTTTTTTAAATTTTACATTATTGTGCAATATTTTATTCGTACACGTTGGCGTATAATTATTACATATAAATTTTTACAACTAGACGCCAATCATCGCCGTCGTTAGGTGTATTCGGCACAAGAGTCTGCTTTTGAAAGTTTATTTCTGGATTAAAAATGCAAAGGGAATATACCCTTTCAAAATATTAATCTAAAAGTCTTGATTTAAAGTGTTTGGCGGGATTTTACTTATATGTGTATATAAAAAAATAATTAAATTTTATTATATATTTTTCTACTTCTGCTTTCAATTTATGCAACCCAACTTTAACTTGAAGTGCATTTGAAAGGTTTTCGTAAAATGTTTTTGTTATTTAAGAAACACAACAATGCTCTCTTATCAATTTGTTGAAGTTTATCTGAAAATGTAAACTCTTTTTTTTTTTTTTTTTTTTTGAAGGTTTGTTCACCATGACTTGTATTTTGAGAAGAAAATGCGACTGTTTAAAAGTACTTTTTGCACTTTGAAGAAAGAATCGAATTTTTGACATGAAAGCATAACAAAATGCTAAAAAGGAAGAGATGAAGGCACAGAAATAAAATGAAAGCAAAATGAATGAAATGGTTAAACAAAGGAGTTCAAGTGTCAATTGTTCTTTAAGAAGTCGGATACTTAAGCATCAATTGTAGAGATAAGATGTTGCTGCTTGTGGCATTTTATTTTTCCTCAAGTTGAGATTTTATTGGATTGTTTTTTGTTGTTGCTGTTGTTCCTATTGTCCATGTTGTTCTCCTGTGTAGACTTCCATTGGAGTATGATGTTGGATAAGAACAGTGCTTTAAAGGAAACGAGTTCAGTGGCTGACTTCAATAGCAGCTTATTGTTTAATAATTTTTAAAAAATTAAAACGAATTCTCAAAAAAGGTACTTTAAAAATAATTATATATTTTTTTAAGGAATTCACAAAAAAGTATCCCACAGGAGGTGAAGAATGGTGACTAACGTGATTAATAAAGACAACAGATTTTCATAACCATATCCGTAACGGCGAAGCGGGACTTATACCAAACATGTCATTTGAAAATAATATCAACAGCTTAAAGATAATAACACTGGTCGGCAAAAAACAAAAAAAGAAAGCTGCAGAAAGAACTTTACAAAGGAAGGCTAACGATATACAGTTTTTATAATGAGTAATATTTAATTACAATAGAATACAATTTAAACATAACACTCACCCTAAGACGCATTTACTTCGATTGGCAAATACGTTTATAATTAAATTTAAACTGCTTAAAAATATTTATCCTTCATCCTGAAATTTGTTTGTTTTTATATTTTACCTTAATATTTCTTCTTTTTTTGACTTCCATGCAAATTAAAGTGAGTTCAAACTCTTCTACTTAGTATTTAATGCGTGGCTTTGACACTGTCTTATCTCTGAAATACTCTTAGTATGCACTACACAGAAAGAAAAAACCCCGTATATAATTAAAATTTTTTTACTTACTTTACGAGTCGTAGTTAAACTTTTAAATTTTTAAGTATGAAAAAAGTACTAAAAACAATCCAAAATTGGTTCGTTTGAAAAAGTTTGTTTTAGAAACAACACCAACACTACAAAAGAAGGTAAGAAACGATTTCATATTTTAAAAGTAAAATAAGAAGCGAAAATTCGCATATTCTTTTTGTTAAAATTATTTTAATTGAAGCTTCGTTCTCATTGGGAGATACAAATTCGTTTTTTCTTCTTCTTTCTTTCTTTCCAAAGTATTTTATATATTTTCCTTTAATTTTTCAAACAAAAATGTAACTAACCCTGAGGCCACACGATCAAGTTGCTCCTGATAGTCTTTAGCATATACTGTTTGTCAAAATTTACATAATTTGAAAGCTGTTACGTAAGCTGCAATCAATTTGTAAGCAATTTAATTTATAAAGACAAACATGTAATCAGCTGTTAAAATGAAAGTAAAATTGCCAAGCAAATGGAAAGGTGAAATTGTGGTCAATTTAAAAAATGTGAGTGTGTTAGTAAAAAAGTTAGAGTGTATTACAAATTAAAAGGAATTGAAAGGCAAAACTTGATTGTGTGCCCAACAAGTAAAGTAAAAAAGTTGAGTCTGCTTCTACTTCAGCAACAGTTTGTATAAAATTGAAAATTACGTTTATAATAATTTTATTTAGTTTTGAATGAATATTTAACCAATATGTTTTAAAAAAAAATAATAAATAAGCAATATTGTTGTGGCCAAAATTTGCAAACGGTTGCTTAAAGCAAAATGTGTCAGTTTGTGAAAAAAATTTTTGCTCTATTTTGAACACCAGTGAATATGTTGCTGCCTTTTTTGAACGACGCTTAAAAGATCAAATTTATAAAATAGAATCATCTCAAAAACCATACCAGCCTTGCTGCTGGTGGCTTTTAAACGAAGGTTATTCTGTAAACAAAGGGCGACTACAACAAAAGTAAAAAAAGCATATCGACCCCTTTGCGCGAAATTATCGTATGTAGCAAAAACCAAATTTTACAGGACAGCCATTTTTCTACTTTTCTCTGCTTTCGCTTGCAATATCAATATGAAAATTTACATGTGCTTAGATAATTAACTAGTATAACTACACCTAAAAGTATTCCGGTGGAAAAGTTCAGGTTTTCCGACAAAAACGTATTTTTAGAACATACGATAATTTCATTCACAACATTTCGTAGATGCGTGTGTAGAAAATGGCACTTACGATATCATTTGTCAGTGTCAGAAATAAATTGAAACATAGACTTATTTGTGGTTTTATGTATTTGTTCATTATTTTTTAACTTAGAATAGCATAACAGAAGCATGAATTCAATAAAAAAAACTAAAAAAAAACAATAATAATAATAAGTGAGTTAACTTCTTCGTCGCTTTCATTTAACACGTCTTTTTCGCGCACAGAATATTTTAATCTTAAATACTCATTGTGGTATTTTGACGGTATGCTATTTTTTAAACATAGATTTTTCAAATCATTGAATTTTTGGAAAGAGATACACAAAGATGTTATGTAACTTAAAGGTAAAATTAAAGTTATTTATAGTTTTTTTAGTGGAATTGTCGGAATATCCGTAAATGAGTTCAAGTGATTTGGATCTTCTCTCTAATAAAGCTATGCGAACTTTATTTATGTTTAGTTTAACTTTGTTTGATAGCAACCGATTTGCAAAGGACATCCAGTTTTCAAACTTTGAAAGGCCTATTCCAATACAGTTGTACCCTGATGGATTAGTTCGTGCATTGCGAATAATTGTGGGCCATTCACTTGGCTCCCAAATGGCACGCCTTTTGTGCTATGTACAGAATCAACTGGCATCATTGTATGACCGGGAAGTAAATATGTTATTTTTAATTTTTTCAACGAAGTTTGAAAAATTTTAAAAATGAGTCAGCATAGTTAATACAGCCTTGTTGCGGTTTTGACCAGTGCAACTGTCGCAATATAGGGCTATGTCTTTAACTGTCTTCCTTTGGTCTACGATTATTAAATACTTATACAGGGAAATTTCATTGCAGCCTCGCTTACCATTACGCTCACCCCACAAATAACAATAGCCATTTCTAGTGCCGTTTTCATAAACGCTAGGCGTACTTGCGTTAGAAAAAAGGGTTATATTATTTCCGAACGGAGTATTCAAAACTTTTTGCAAATCGAAGCTGGCGCAAACAAAACTAGAAACATTTTTGCTATCATTTTGATCTCTTAAAAAAGTACCCTTGGCCTATAAAATTAACGGTAAAACGAATAGAGGCAAACAACAAAATATAGCGTGCAATTCCCTTTACCTTCTGATTCTAACTTAGAAAGAAATATGTAGTAAATATTGTAACAACTACACAGAAAAAATTAAAAATTTTCTCTAATCACCAATTTTATACCAAATTCATAGAATCAAGCATCCCATTTGTTGATTTTGCTCCTATTACCAAAATGATTATTGATTACTAAAAATTTAATATTTTGAATATTTTTGTTTTTCAATAAACAATATTTTTAATTTTAATTAAAAATATGATCAAAAAACTTTGCGGTTTCAAACAATGTATACAATATCCAAAATATTCTTCATTGGCAGATACGATAAAATTGCTCACAAGAAAAAATGGAGTGTAACATACGATAAAGTATTCAATAAATTTTTGGAGCAACGAAGTGGAATACGCCTACAATATTTAGTCAGGTGACGGCTCTTTGAATGTAGAACAAGATTGCATCAAAAACTCAATTTCAAAAAATTGGCACATACGATAATTTCGCGCAAAGGGGTCGATATGTAACGGGTAAGTAAATAATGATATTCGCTCTCTGTTTCTGGTGGTCTGGGGTAAGAGCCGTAACTAAACAAGAGCGGAAATAGTTTTATAGCTATCAGAAATTCTCATGTCCATGCAATTTGTATGAAGCATCTACGCATTGAAAAATCCAAAATTGACAGCGCATTTAGTAGGGAAATTGGCCGCTATTGTTAATTTAAAATAGCAATTCTGTTAATCTAGCAGTTTTTTCTTCTTTTTTTTTATTTCTATTTTTTGGGTTCTATTAAAAACGAAAATTACCACTCTGTTTGTGACACAACGTTGACGCTCTTGTTAAGGTATGGCATATCAGCGTAAAAGCTAAGCGGAAAAAAACATTTCGCATTCCGCGTGTATAAAGGTACGGCTGTTAGGTATTTCCTTCTTTCTAACATGTACTTAACTCAAGCCCGTTTAAGGATTACTTCAAAAACAGAGCACTTGAAAAATCCGTGCTTAAATCAGGCATTCTGTATTTGATTTAAGGATATCCATACTTACCGTTCTATTAATATCGCCTTGGTTTGATTTAAGGACGAATGGATTGAATTTTCTTTTCAGTGTATCCACTATTGAGACCTCATTTTATACATAAAACAGAAAAAATGAACATCAACTTTATTTCTTCTTTTGTTTAACAAGGTATACAGTGTTTAAAAATACAAAAAGAAAAACAAGTTTTTTTTGTATGTAAAGTCAAAATGTATACAATATATATCGTTAGCTAAAATGAAAAAAGGCGTAACTAACAAAAAATTCATAATCATGTTTTTGATTTATTATTTTTAATGCCATTGAACTACATGTCTTCACAAAATTTTACACATCTGCGATCAAAAATTGCGCATTTATTAATAAAAAACAAAGGGACGTAACTACAAGTGTGTTTATTTTATAAATGAAAAACTACGTATTTACTAATTATTTTTTAAACAAATTATAATGAAATGTTTTCCTTTAAAAATTGCTTAAAGAATTCCGACATGTTTATAGTTCTCATTAATAAAGTATTTTGCTTCGCCTGTAAAATTATATTTTTGTTAGTTACGCCTTTTTACATTTTAGGTGACGATATAAAATATTATATATACATTATTTTAGTTAAAATCTACTTAAGATATTATTTGACGAAAATGTAAAATAACACCAGCAAAAACACCTGAGACTATTAACGCACTGTTTTTTTTTATTTGAAGCTAAGAAATTGTATGTCTGTCTCTCCGTCTGTATCGGTTGCAGCGAAATGTGAATAAATTTGTCATTCTTCATCATTGTCTATTTTAAGTGTACGCTACGTTAAAGCTAAGGGTAATGTTTAAAGTTTTAAAAGAAATTTTTTACTGTACGTTAATAAATAAATGAATTAGAATATTGTGGAAAAATTATTTACTAGTAAGTAGTATACAAAAAAATATCTTATATACTTTTTGTTGTAAGCTCTAAAGAATCTTATCGTTTAGCAATTTTAATTTGTGTAGATACCCCCAATATGTTTTATAAGGTTTGAGCATGGTCATCAAATTTTTTTTAAAGTTAACTAACTCAACTTCGCTTAAAGAGTTAATTTCTACGCCACAAAATTTAGCAATTTTTTTAAAGTGTCGCAAATTAGGAAATCTAAGTTATTATTAAAACAAGAAAAAAATTATAGCAAATTAATTGGAAATCAAGCTCTATAAAATGCTTAAATATTTTGCATACAAAAGTGAAGTTCAAAGTGCGTTTAGGGAAATTAGGGTGTACATGAATTGCTCACTTAAACATCACATACAAATTATATGAAAATAGTTTTCCAAAATTGTAATTAATTTGTGCAAATTAAAAGCAAAAACTCAAATATTGATTTAAACATTAAAGAAAAATTTCCAAAAATGGTTATTTTTATCGTAAATTGAAACAACAAAATTTAAAAAATAAAGAATAATCAGTATTGTGGTTATTTTGTTGAACTATTTATGGTTTTTAATTCAAATTTTGATATTTTAATTAGGCTTAAGTTCATCAAATTTATAATAATAAAGAATAATCAAAAAGTTTTAGTTACTGCTTAAAAAATCTTTTCATAGACTGATGTCACAGTAGCCACAGGAAGCTATAATAAAAGATGGCGCTACGGTGCTTTAACCCACTGCTTATGTTTTTCTTATGTATTTGTAGTTTGTTCTCTTTAGTTTTTGTTTTTCTGTCAAGGCTTTTTTGGTTTTTTTCTTTTTGTGTACTTCGGTTTTAAGAATTCCTTTTCTTTGTAAATTTCTAACCATTTGATAAAGTTTTGTGTTTTTAATTAAATAACAGATCTAAAACAAAATAAAAGAAATTTGTGAGTTAAATAAGAAATTAATGGAAATTGAGACCTGTACTCCTTTTTTGTACAAAAATACATTAAAATTACTAATTGACATGAAAAACTCATTGTCAGAGTCCTACAAAATTATTATAACCGGACTCTGACACCTTTTAGTATTGATATAGCACAACATATTATCGCCTCTAACTTCGCTTCACTTCTAGCGACCACTCCGGTATCAGCCTTACAATAAATTAGAAAAAAAACGAAAACATAATCCAACAAATTACATTAAGTTTTTATCTGGAGGAAGCGAAAATTTAGAAATTAACAAAGGAAGGAAGTAAAAGTCATAGAGTTAAACATTTGAAGTAACTTATCAAATCGTTGGTATTATAAATATTTAAATAAATTGGAATCTGGGAATTTATTTCGCATGGTGAGTAACATTAATTATATAAATTTTCATATTATTCGAATGTGTATTCTAAGTCAAATTACAATTTTTTAAAAGCTTTTATAGTGCATTGAAAATATTCCTGGATAATATTGAAGGAATAAGACTATTAAAGTATAAAAGCTTTTAAAAATTGTTATTTGACTTAGAATACACATACGAATAATATTACAATTTATTTAAGTAAAATGTTTTAAAATATGTTACGGAAAAGCTTTTAAAAGCTTGAATAGGACTGAAGTTAAAAATTGTTTTTATTTTTTTTATTATTATACGAATATTCTCGAAAAAAAAATACACTTGGACAATTTTATATACGCTGCTAACAGCTTTATCGGGGTTCTATGATCTAATCGGATCTTTAAACCCCGTATTCATAAACGATTATTCAATTCAACAAACGCCTATTAAGTACAATATTAATAGAATTTTTTTTTTAACCTTTATTAAATGGAAAATATTTTTTTATAAATACGGCAGGCAGTAAGTCTTTTTTTAATTATTTTTAAAATTGGTTTTAAAAATTTTATATTTTGTAAATTTCTAAGTTCTTTTAAAATAGATCAGATGTGGTTTTGAAAAAGCGATTGTGCTGTGTGATTGAATATGTTGTGTATTTGTATGTGAAAACGAATTTTTTCATGTGCGACTATTGCCGTTACAGCACCCAGAGAAAAACAAGTTTAAATATGGTCACCTCCAACAACACTATTTTTAAAGAAAATGTTAGGCATATTATGTTTAATTTACCCATTTTATTGTCACCGACAATTATATTATGGTTAAATTATACTTCCATCAAGAAGCCACAATATGGTTGCTTCAGAACATGTTATGGTTAGTAATAACTAAAATATATTTAACACTTATTATAACATGGTTGTTTTTCAACCAGAGCATGTTGCTCTTGTAAAAAAAAAAAGCTACTGTTAATTTAAAAACAATTTATAGTCATATCTAACCATAACATGTTTATTTACAGGCAACTACAAATAAGAGTTTGAATAACTCTTTTAAGAGTGATCACGTGTTTCGACTTCAATCGCTTATACCACCTTTACTTATTTCCTTAGTTTTTTTTTACTTACCATCATATTTTTCTTGCTCGTTTTCATGTCGTTGTTTTAAGAGTATCATTGTTTATCATCAGTCAAAAGAACTCCCTCCATTCAACACCTGACTGCAAAGATAATAAGACCAACAACATTAGCAACGAATAGTAGCAGCAGCAACAGCAGTGTGGCTTCATCAGGAGCTAGGAGTACGTGGTACATAATAACAGTAATGATATAATACTGATTTTCTATGGCTGTATTTTATACTCAGCTCAAATTACTTTGTTTTTACCTTTATTTTTGTTATTAAACAATAAAAACAAGGCTGAAGCTGAAAAAAAGAATTATAAAAAATGAAGTCAAGTAATGAGGGAAGGAAGACACAGTTCTAAACACACACGCAAGTACAGTAAAGTAAAAAGTGACAAAAAAAAAGTGGAAGAAAATAAATACGCGGCGGCAAATAGTAGGAAAAAAAATGGAAAGATCATAATTTACGCAGGTATGCCATTCTTAAAGTTGGTGACTTTAGCTTTTGTGGGGTTTCTTCATAAAAAAATATTTGAACAACACCATTTGCACACAATGTCACCTGCTCACATTCACATACAGAAGGCAAGGGTATGTATGATGAAATATATTTGCTTGCCCTCTAGAATGGATTCATTGTTTTGCCTTGAAATATGTTCTTACTGTTTTTGGAATTGTTGGTGGGGCTGCTATTTTTGTTTTTGTTTTGCTGTTGGTATCGTCTGATGAGGTGATGTGTGCGTGTTATCATGGTGCTGAACTTTTGTAAGCGGTTGTTTATCATTTTGATGCCTTTTCTTTTTCATAAAAAAATCTATAACATCTACATAAATATATACGTTCATAATTCTTAAGAGTCTGTCTGTCTGTCTATATGATTTTTTTTGTGAAACCTTATTATTTAATGTGCATGTGCATGGTTCTTTCTAATAGAAGGCGATTAATAATGAAAATAATACAAATGAAAGAAATAGCCACAGTAGTGACAGCAGTAGTTGTCGTCAGCGGTGCCAGAAGTGCAGATTTATCTGCATTTTGAAGATTTTTTCCCCAAAATTGTCAAAATCGAGATTTGCAGATTTTTGGTTTAACATTGCAGATTTTTAGCTCGGTGGAAACTTATTTACATTGTCATGATTGTACTATTTCCACTTCTTGCATTGATAAATAAATATAGTAATCAACCATTCATGGAAGAACCGTGTGGAAATAGATTCATTAGTAGAAAAATTATTCACAAAAGATAACTTAAAAATTAAAAATTCGCATTGTCTTGACACATTAATATCGCGAGACTTATGTCATCCCGCAATTAACTTTTAATTTGTTGTTTAAATTAACAAAGATGTGACTAATCCTTACTCAGCCTGAGTAATTAAATTTGGATAGATATTTTAAATGTAATAATATCCATAAATTATTAGCCATGTTCATAAAATCGAACAAAGTTTTATAACTTTTCTGTGTTCAAAGTTCAAAAAAAAATATTTCCTTTTTTATACCTCATAATTCGAGTACCAGTCATATTTACAAGAATCACATTTTAAACTACCATCGATTTTAAATTCGGGAACATATTTTGAAATTAATTATAATATCTTTTTCTAAATAAAGTGCCGGTTCACACAAGTCAAGTTTGACTCGTCAAGTCTTGAGCTTTTAGGAAAGAAGGGTAAAGAGAATGCCATTTTATTTCCCTTCTCTCCTAAAAACTCAAGACTTGACGAGTCAAACTTGACGTGTGTGAACCGGCACAAACTACATAAAAAATGCAATAAATTTGTTTTGAAGGTTTATTGAAGATTTTTAAAACATTGACGCAGATTTTGCAGATTTTTTTATAAAAAATTATGGTTTTTTGCTGATTTTCCCTCTAAAAGTTCTGGCAACACTGGTTGTCGTTGTGACTTCAGTTTATAAAAAGCTAATTTATAGCTAAAAGCCCAACAAGTGCAAAAAAAAAATAAATAAATTAACTGTTTTTTGCAAATACTTAACGTCTGACAGACATTTGGTTAAGACCCTTTAATTTTTCTATTTTGTTAATGAAAAACGTTTTTAATTTAATTTTTTTTTTTTCAAAAAAAAAACCACATGAACAATTTTATTAAAAATTTTCAAAAATTTAATTAAAACAAAATAAATGAAAGTATACAATTATTTTAACCATCTCCGTTTCTGAGTAGAAAATCAAATGTTTTTACGACAGCATTGACGGATAACAAATGCTACTGGAATAGATTTATTCGGCTACATATGATCATTTTGATCAAACTAAGTTTCTGAACAAAAAGAAAAAACATTGTTAACCAATAACCAAATAATTATGTTGCACTTATTGCGACGCTTTTTTTAATACATTTACGCGATTGATGTCTTCCTGGAATAATCGTGTAAATCGGAATGTAAAATGTTTGTATGAGAATTCGTCTAAATCACAATATTGGAATGTGTTTAACACCGTAATTTATTGGTCCTAGCTAGACCTACTTTTTAGCATACAGATCAATTTTGAATCACCTTTAAAATCGATTTAATGTTCTCCGTCAGTGTGGTGTACGTCCATGCCTAGTAAAATTAAGAGAATCGGTCTTTTATTTCACATAGCCCCCATA
This sequence comes from Pollenia labialis, assembly GCA_949318255.1. Classification (NCBI taxonomy): domain Eukaryota; kingdom Metazoa; phylum Arthropoda; class Insecta; order Diptera; family Polleniidae; genus Pollenia; species Pollenia labialis. The sequence goes on from OX439140.1 coordinate 162,420,566, forward strand.
CAGCCAGTATCTATTCGGAATAAGCCTTTGTTGACATAAACCTTCTAATTACGTTGGTAAGCACTAAGATTAAATTGGGTACACATTTATTTTATTACCATCATTTTACTGAATGTGATTGGAAATGGTCCATATTTGACCATAGCTTTAATACAACCACTACTTCCAAAAACAGCTTTCAATTCCTTATAACTGCTGGTAGAGGCAAATTGGCAACAAAAACTTTGGCTACTTGGTAGGTCCAGAATCGAACATAGGTCCAACGACAGGAAAACAAATCTCGCATAAATGAAGATATCTAAAAAAATTCGGCACAAAGAACTTTTACATGAATTTTAAATTTATAACAATAATTTGTTTTGGTGGGTCCATGATTGCCCATGTGTCCCAAATAGGGTAAACTTTTTTCCAAATGTCCTTCAAATTCTGTGGTGTACGGTATCATATCGTCGAGCTTGACCTTTTATACTCTTTACTGGTTTTTATTTCCTTTATCATGACTGTGTAATGTACGACGGTTTTTGTATTTTCAGAATTCTGCCGCAGCAATTGTGTTTGGGTTAACACATTATTCGAATGATAAAGAGTGTATGTGTTTTGTAGGGATGGTAAAACTGTTAATTGGACCTATTTTAATGTTACCAAGTTAAACAAAGACCTACTAAGTACACAAACAGTCACCAAGCAAAGCATGCTGTCCTCAACCTACACGTCTTAATACACAGCCTGACTCTCTATTTTAATACAGTGCGACGTTCTGACTGTTAACTTTTTTTATTATTTATGTTTTTTTAAATTATTCTTTGTCTTTTTTTATAATATTAATTTCAAAGGAAATTGCTAATAAAAGTTTATACTAAGAAAACATAAACATATGCAGTTAGTTAGGCAGACATAAACAAGATGGACCGACAACTTTTTAAATTTTCAGTACAATACATTTTTAACATTAGGTAAAAAGAAGTAAAAGAAGCATAAAAATAGTTAAATTTAAAAATAAATAAAGTTCATTTAAACTTTTAGTAAATTAGTCTAAAGTTTTTTTTATTATTATTGACCTTTTCGTTCATTGTTCCCAGCTGAGGCTTTCCAGATAAAGATATGCCAATCTCTTCACCGTTATTTTTTAAAAGATATTTACAAGAATTCTTAGATAAATCGTTTTTAATATCTTAAAGGTTCTGTTAAATACAAAGTTCCTTTTAAAAATCATTAAAATAGATCGTGTTACGAATTTTTAACATTTTTTAAAAATGTATGAAATAAAACTATAAATTCCACGTTGTTCATTTAAAAAAAAAAAAAATTTTTATTGGTATAACGAAAAATTTAACATCAACTGACTTCCTTTCTCTTAATCACTTTAATTCCTTTAACAATATTTTACATTGCACCGGTAATCATTTCCACCTTTGCATATTTTTATATTGTTGTAATAGTTACTTCTTCTGCCACAAAGAAAATATAAAAATTTTCTTTTGAAATTGTACCTAAAGAATATTGGACAAAATAAGAAAATCTGCAAGGGATTATTTTATTTTTTTTGTTTATCAAGTAAAAACAAAAAGATACTATTACAAAAAATTAAAATTTTTTTCTTTTGCTACGTAAAAACTACCACACATTATAAAGTCGTACTCAATTACACTCATACACACGCATGTATAGGAGGCACATAAAAAGATGAATGTAGTCCAAAGTAGTCACTGCAATGATTACAAGTTACAAGCCAAATAAGTTTAAGTATAGTATGAGGAAAGGTAAAACATTCGTTGGTTGTGCAAAGAGGATTCACCAATTATTTCAATAAGAAAAAAATTACAAAACCTTTATACCATTTTTTTCAGGAGATTGTAGAATTGAAGGAATACTGTGAAGAGTATTAAGATTAGAGATGTTGTGGCTGCGTTCTATTTGGAACTTACAATATCAAGCCTAAACATGTAAATTCAAGTTGCTTCAAAAAATATATAAAATTGTACTGTCACAATCTAAAGGGTACATGCTTTTTTAAAAGTTGGTACAAAATTGAAAAGCCCTTTTCCAGACTTTTATCGGCTTTTTGCACATGCCTATCCACCACAACTGACCTACCCAGTTCAGTTATAATTTTCTGTAATTCGGTTATTCGGTTCGATGAATTTGTCTTAACAGTCTCACGCAAGATTTTATAAAATTTTGTTAGCCATTTTAATTGAGTTGAATTTTATTAAAATCCGTTGAAACACAAAAAGTACAGCTCTTTAGAAGAAACCTTAAAAAAGTCAAGTCTAAATGTCTCCCTTTTCAAACTTTCTCTCTTTCAATTGTAGTTATTTGTGCATCTAATTTAATTTCTTTAAGTCTCTTCCCTAATCAAAATAGTTTGTTAATTCAATCACAGCAAATCTAATAGTTACTTTGCGTTGATTGAATGAAGTTTTTTGCTTTTGTTTTAATTTTGCTACCTTGTAATAATTTTGGCTGTATTTTTTTTACTTTAAACTTGTAGTTTTTTGTGGTAAGGAACCATAAAAAACTTTGTTTTCTTTTCTATTTTATGCTTTTTGTGATAAACTTAAACTTTTCTTTTTTCAAGTAGTAAAAAGTAAAACTTTTTTTGACAACATTCTAAACAGACTCACATGTTCATTTACAACTGTCAATTACAAATGTTAATGACAACTTTGTTAAATTCTGTATTACGTTCACACTCACAGAATACTTACCCACTCTCTCCATAAAACATATTTACATTCGTTCATATCTTAAAAATTGTTTCACTGTTAAGTTTTGAAAGTTTGTATATGTTGAGCATCTTGAAGGAAAATGTTTGAAAGTGATCGAATGTGAGTTGGAGCTTAAACCTCTTCATAAAAAACATTTGAAATCAAGAACAAAAAATGTTGTTCCAAGTTTATTGAATTGTAATCAGAACAAAATATGCTTTGTTTAATAACGTATGCGGAATGAAACATGGACTGATTTTCAACCATCAGTAGAAAAATAAAACAAATTGTTTAATAGAAACAAAATATGGTAGAAGTAACGGCACTTTCCCTATAACTATTTGGCTAGTAATCAGTTTAATATTTTGATAATAAGAAGAAAAAATATCATAAAACGGATTAGAAGGTCCTAATTTGTAATTTGTTAATTTTGTGAAAATAATCCTTATTAAAGAAAATTTAAATTTTTTCGTCACTTTTCTGAAATCCAAATTGAAAAATCTTTTGTTAATAAGGCAGTAAAGGCTTACGAAACTAAAAACCCGTTTAATAGAAAACGGCGAGCAATGTTGAAGGTAGAAATTTCCGGAGATACCTCAAAATTTTACCATGCGTTGGCAATTAAATGAAGAGTTAAAATCAGGGTTCGAAAAAAAACTGAACAGTATCGTAACGTATTTTTCTAACACACAAACTCTTAATTTTATTTTTGTGTTTGTTAATGTCTACACAAACATATACGGTACACAGCGAGTGTGAGCTGACGCACACAAACACCAAGATAACGTACATTACTTATTTTAACGTACATGTACAGTATTTTTAGCGTACTTATCTGTACCTTTTTAATGTACACGTACTGTACTTTTAACGTGCGTGTACCATATTTTTTATTGTATGTAAGCTGTAACTTTTTATGTACTCCTTTTTTTAAAGGAAGATCCAAAGGAAAAAATCAAAAAAGCCAAAGTTGATTTGCTGGCGAGTTGTATAACAGGAGTGCAGGAATATAAGAAACATGCAAAAGTGTACTAATACTTTATGCAGTAAAGAAAAGAAAATTGTAAGTAATGTACAGTTGTAAAGTGTTAAGAGTATGCGCATTATGTAAATATGTATGTATACCCAGCGGGAAAAACAGGGCATACAGATGCCTTTTAGAAGGCCTCAGTTCTTTATTTTGGATGTACAAGGCCTGCTCGCTCCATTGCATTTTCATAGCTTTTTTACACATGTTGTCATTGCAGGGTAGGCCTTCCACTCTGACTTAATTCTATTATTTATTTATTTATTTCATTTATTTTTTTATTCATTTGGTATGGATTGCAAGCCCTGTCGGCCAAATTAATCCAGCTTAATCGTATGGCAAATATTACATTTTTCTTCTTATTTCTTAAATAATGTATAACTATTTTTAATACCGCCCCTATTGCACAAATGTTGAAAACGATAAAAGGACTTGTGGCAACTTTATACAGTCAACTTCTTACTTGCTACAGATTTTCTAATAACATTTTCTTAAACATTGATATAGAATTAGAGAATGTGCGCTCACTACAAGGTATGACGGAATTCCACAATCTTGAGACTCTGACAGTAAATAACCTACTCATAATTTGAGTGGAATGTCTAGGTATGATCATTAAACTAGTTCTAGTGGAGTGCCCGAAACCAAATTTTTCCATAAGATACGAAGGGTTCCCTAATTTAAAAATCTAATAAAATTGTAATAATATTCTCATATTAATGAAATTTTAAAATCACATTTCAATAGTTTTATAGTATACGAAGTCATATGAGTGTGTGATCTATATGTTATTCCAAAGATACATGGTATATCGTGCAACTCTATTAAAACACTGTTTAAGTATATTGATACTAGTTTGCGATACCCCCGAGATTCTGAAATTCATTTTAATTAATGTCTTTTAGAACGCTTTAATGATATGAGAATGGTTTTCAAAGGGCCTTAGAATAAAGGTAATCTTAAAGAGTCTTTTAAAAATTTATGTTAAAAGGGAATCAAGTTATTGGCTCTAAAAACCATTCATGAGATATAAAAATTTTTACTTTGTGCCAAAATTTAAAAAAACCTTCCAAAAAGGGGCCAAACCCCTTTATTATAGAAATTTAATTGTGCACTTTTAATGGGTATTTATTATATTTTATACATAATTAATAGATGGTTTTAAGGGAAAAATGTTTTTTAAACTAAAAATCAGAAAACAATTAAGTATTGATTGTGCTTTTATTTTTTAATTTTTAAACTTTTTTTAGCAGTACTTAAACAGCTTATTTTTAACGTATTAAACTCAACTAAAATTACGTATTCTTTTTCATTTAACCGTTCTGTATTCTGTTTTGGTCTGTTTCTTATATAATTTTAATTTTATAACGGGCTAAAAACTAAATATCTTAGTACTTCTCTTCTCCCTTCTCATAGAAGGTAATTTGGAATATTGTCTGTGGTCCGATTGTCAAAAATATTACTAGTAAAAAAAAGGGTTGTTTACATAAAAACTGTAGTTTGTATACAAACTTTGACAACTATACCACAGAAAAAAATAACCATATGTTGACTTGACCCACCTTCTAGTCAATTCCCCTTGATCAGAATGGTAATTGAATAAAAGATGTCAAATTAGGCCTTTAATAAGGCCTGCATAAGAAGCTGTTCAGACTTTTACCTCTAAGAAAGTCTTAAAATGTGTATGTGTGCAATTGTTTGTGCACATTTGTAAGTGGCAAATGAAACGTCGAAAATTGTTGTTGTGCTTTACGTTATTCGAGTTTATTTGAAGAAAAAAAAATTATTCTTACACTCATAAAATTTTTACGATAATTGATTGTGGATTATTTCATTCGTTTTTAATTTAATAAAAATATAGTTATTTCACGCATAACTATTCAGCGAATCTCTTTAAACTTACAAATTTAGAAATGTCAAGCCAAAATAAAACAATATTAACGTTTTAAGTACCTATGATAAAAATGTATTCTCTGTAATAAAAAATGTATTATTTTTTCTCAAGGCAATAGATACAAGCAAATAATGAATAACTTATCACAGATCTATTTTATTGTTATTTCATTAAATTTTGTTAATTTTCATAAGTAAAAACTCCGTTTGATTTTACCATTAATATATGTTCCACGTTTAAAGCTGAAAACCTATTTCGCTGGTCGGATAGTATGTATTTTAAGGATGAACAAATTCGTTCAACGCTGAGTTGTGGGGATGGTACTGCCAAAATTATTTCAGCTATCTTCGACAAAGAATTATTACATTTGGACCAATATTCTAAGATGTTAGAATTTAAACGCAATCTCGTTTCTCGCTCATACAACATAAAGTTATTTTCTATATCAGAAAGTATTGAGTCTGCTTTATTCTTTTAGAACTTCTAATATGACGGTTTTAAGGTATTCACTAGTGTGACTTAATTTGAGTTCTTTTATTGCCAGTGTTTTATTTTGTATAGACGCATTTTTTATATATTGCACATTAATACCGAGAACACTTAAGTCTTGTCTTGTTGCTGCATCAATCTTTAAAGAAATCATTTTGTCTTTTAAATCATCCATTATATCTAGTTTTACTTGTTTAGAAAATGCTATTATTCTTTCAGCTACGTTATGCTCATTAACATTTATTTCCAAAGCATCAAAAGCAGGTTGAACTAATATTTTGAAAGCACGATCTTCCGCCATACGCAGTGGGCGTCCATTCCTTGTAAATAATTCTACAATCGCCAATTCAATGTTAGTTTGATTGAAATAGGTTGGAACTGTTTTGGTTTTTAAATCATTAACTTTATTTTTATTTGCACACTTTATTGCAACATAATCTGAATATAAAGTAGGGTGGAACCGTTTTAAATGTCTTTCTAGATTTCCGGTATGATTATTTAATTTTTTTTTTCACAACTTCCATTATCACAAAATACGTCACTTTCATCGATTAAACTAAAATAATCGTGCAAAAAATAATTTTTAGGGCGCGGCATCTTACTTTCTTTTCAACCAAATGTTAAATGATCACTTAAAATGCATAATGATTGAAGTCAACTGAAAATTCCCAAATTTTCTGCGAATTATTTGCATGATATTGCTTCTGAAAAAGGTTAGTGCCATAATTATTGTTAAATATACCATTATCCAGGTAAGTGCATACAAAAATATTAAATAAAAAAGATTTACCTAAAAGGTATGTATGAATATAAAAAATAACAACAATTCTGTAACTGAAAAAATTTTAAATTATTAATAACAAGAGAAGTCATAACATTTTTTTTCAAATAAACTCGAATACCACAAAGCGCAATAACAATTCCTAAATTTTCTGCGAATTTGTTGCTTTTGGGTTTTTTATGAATGATATTTCATATGAAAGAGTTTGGTGCCATAAATATTGCTCATAAAAATAGTCAAGAAAAAAATTACTTTAAATCTATGAACAATTCTTTACCTGAAAAAAATAAGAGCAGTCATAAAAATTATTTTTTTCTTTCTTCAAATATACAAGGCACAAGTAAAAAATGCCCACAAAAAGGAACTTCATATATCTGCATATGAAGTATGCGTATATGCATATCAATTACCTCAAATGTTGCATACAATTATTTAACAGCGTTAATGTGTGGGCCATAAGTATTGCTTAATAAACCAATGTCCATGCAGGTGCATACAAAAACAACTAGATAAAAAAAAGGATTTACCTAAAATATATTAAAACGAAAAACAAACTCTTTTACTGCAAAAAAAAATTTATAAAAAAGAAACAAGAGCACTCATCCCATACAATCAAAATATTTTGTAGCTATGTATATTAAAAAAGAAAATTCATTTTAAAGAACTTAAAAATTTTTTAATTTAAAATAAATTTTAACTTTAAAATAAATGAATTTTACATTAATTTTTAAATTTTTATTCATTAAACAGCATATTCCGTAAAATATTATAGGTAGTTGCTGCTTTTTAAAAATATATTTTAAACGACAAAAAATCAAACCACATAACATAATATGTACGGATAAACTTTATTTTTTTTTGCTAATTTGTTTTTTGAATAACAAGCATAAATGTATAAAACGAAGTTATTTAAAAACTAACTAAATTTGTACTCAATTTTAATAGTACGAAAAATTTTTTTTTTTTATAAACCACAATCAATTACTGTAATAATTTTATGAGTGTTAAAATATTTTTTTTTCTTCAAAAAAACTCGAATAATGCATAGCACAACAACAATTTTCGACGTTCAATTTACCACCAGGGTTGCCGTTTAAAAAGTTTTTATCCAACAAAAACCTATACTAAAAACCTTTGAAGCCGACCAATCTTTTCAATTATTTAAAAATTTACATATGTATATTTTTGAAGTAAAGCATAACTTTTATTGGATATTTTTTTTTGCAATATGCAATTTATAATAAAACCAATAAGTAACAAAAAAACGCATATAAAAATTAATTTAATAACGCTTATAAACTAGAGCTGTTCATTGAACATATGCAATAATACCAATAAAAAATTAATTACAATTTGGATTTACATATCGTCACCTAAAAAACGAAATAACCTATCTGCAGTTTTCTAAAGTTTACGGGAGAGGGATAAAACGTTATAAAATTTGAACTATTAACGATATTGAAACGAAAATTACACATTTTGATTAAAATGAAACCAGTAATATATATCGGTTGAGAAAATTTTGTTTTTCTAATCACAGCTTATTATCTGAAACCAAAAAAAACCTATCTGCAGTACTAATGAGCATGAATAAATAAAAATTTCTTTATACACATGAATATTATATATATATTATATAGTAGTTTCTTTTACTGATTTAAGCAAAAAATCAGTACTTAATGTTTGTTTAAATTACACTATGCCACAAAATTAAACTTTTATCGTGATTTTTGATAATCTATTTTTCTCTTTTTTGTGCGTAACGGTCCTCTAGTTACAAAAACTTTGTCATTTGTAATATTACATGTTCAAAATTTTGCACACATATGCGTTATGATATAGGGAATAAAAATCCATTAAAAACTCAATTTTGAAATTTTTGCAGAAAGGTTATTAGGTCTTTAAGATGACGATATGTATATGTACAATTTTTTCTTTTAAGAAAGATCCCTTTTTGCTGACCACATGTAGCGTGCATCATTATTTAACCAGAGCATTATGCCGTTAACTGTTCTTATATCGAGTTTATTTCACAACATTGTTTTGATTAAAAAAAAGTGTTGAAAACTTGCATTCGACAGATGCGGAATTATGCGGGACCAAAGTGAATTAAAGGCAAAGTTGGCATGATCGTAAAATATTTTTATTTGAATCCGCTTTTAATGGAATTCACATAATTCGAAAATATATCATTGCCTAAGTCTCCTAAAAGGTTAATTTCTGTTAAGGAAACAATCCACAATATTGGAAAATTGTAGATATTTGACTATATAAATAGGCAAATCTTGATTAGACAATAACTTAAAAAGAGTAATTATTTGTAACATTTAAATTTCTACATACTTAGAGTCAAATCTAGCAGGGGTGTGCTGGTATTCGAAAACGCAAAACGCAAGAATTTGGGAGTTCTTTTTAATACACTTTAAATGCAATTTTTATAATGTTTGTTATAAAATTCTGTTTAATAGACAAATATTTGCATAAAATTTGTCATACAATTTTTTTATTAAAGAAATCTTAGTTAAAAACGACTGTTGCGTTTTACGTTTTCGATTTCCAGTACATTCCAATTTTAAATTTAAGTACATATGCATTTCTTTTTTAACTTCTGTGTCAATAAAAATGTTTAAGACATCAATATGATTATTTTTTATCGAATTTAATTAAAATTTGTAAAAAAATTGGACTTTAAACATGATTATAAATTTGACAAACGATATCCATCTGGTTGATAATCTTTATTAAGATTATTAATTATGATGAGTATATCGGCCATTTTCTAACAATCGCGCGATTTGAAGCCGCAAGACGCTAGAATTATTTCATGGTGTTCGAAAACTTATGCGTTTTGCTTCCGATCTTTCATAGTTTTTGAAGTAGGCTAACTTCTTGCGATTGCGATTTAGAGAGTGGCTATTATTCGATTTCAAGTCAGAATCGCAATATACTTGTATATGACACAAATAAAAAATGGCATTTGACTTTTTAAGACATATTTTCTGAGAGTTCTACAGCTCTTATACCATTGGCTTCGTAAAAACATGATACACAACCAAAGCATCCCACTGTTCAGTAATTCTTGCAATAACAACCTCTAAAGATAGGCGTTTTGTATAAGAATCACCTAATATCTTATGAGGTGGTACCCAACAGTATTCCTGAAATTCTTTTAGTTCAGTAATTCTTTAAGGGCTATGGGGAAAAAAACTGTTAATATTACAACAAAGAACCTCTATATTTTCCCCAGCATTTTACATGCGTAACATGAACAAAGGTTGAGAGAGCGCACTTAAATAAAACAAATTCATTGCTACGTAATTTTTTTAGTCCACTTATTTTACTCGCCATGGCGTTAGCGCCGATTGTTGCCAATTCAATAATTTTTTTAAAGGAATATTTTTTGTTGTTGAAATTTTTTTTATTTTCATTTCTTCATTGGCACAACCGGAATTTCACCAACAATCAAGAATATCTTCTGTTTTTTTTAATAGATATTATATTTTCTATTGCCTACCACATTTAACAAGTCAATTTATAAAATGAAAAAGTAAATTTTCTCAAACCGACCAAAATTAGGTTTAGCCTACCATCCTACCAAACGAAAATGCCAAGTTCGGCAACCCTGTTTACCACTTAAAAATGTGCACAAACAATTATACATATTTATGTATACGCACACTCTATTCAACTGATCATTACCAGCGTTGTCAACTTTGAAATTTCAAAACGCACCAAAATGGTGAAGAAAACGCGCAATTTAAAAATAGAAACGCACCAAGTTTAGTCTTTCTTTTTAATTTAAAATGTTTATTGGATTAATTTTAAATTAAAAGTAAAATATTTTTGTATTAAAAAATATTATAAAAAGCAGTATTTTACAGTTCAGGGTTTTAGGAAAAAAATATAAAACTTAACAAAAATAAAAAAACCTAACAAATTTGTTTGTATTGATTTGTACTAGTGATGGCACGAATATAAATTTTTAATATTTGCGAATACGAATATCTGCACCAATATTCAGCGAATACGAATATCCAATCTGAACTAAAACGCCACTCGATATTAAAAATGTAATTGAAAAAAAATCTTCTATTTGCGTTGTAAAAAATAAATTGTAAAAAACTGTCACTAAATTGACTTAATTTTAAATCCACTTGTCGATAATTTTCTTACGATAATTAGCACATTGCTTCAAAGGATAATAAATCTGGAAAAGTTAAATTTAAAACTTGAGTAATTTTCATAAAATAGTTTTGTACCGGCACAAACTTCTAATGTATGTTTGTTTGTGTTTTACTTTTCTAAACGAAGATTTTTTTGTGTTAAGGACAAAAATCTTTTCTAATAAAATCAATACTTTTTGTTTAATTTTATGTATTTTTTACACTTTTGTATTTTTTCTTCTTTGGAATGCATTAACAAAATATTCGCAAAATATTCCCTTGAATTATATAAAGTAAAGCAGGCGAATATTCGGCATTTCGAATACGAATACAAATATTCGTAACATCACTTGTATGCACATAAGCCTAGAAATCTGCGCAATTCATGCAGATTTTTCGGACGGGGGCAATTCATTACAGCTATTATTTTATGTTTATCTGTTGAAATTGGAGGTTAGGTGATATCCCTGGTACTTTACTTAATTTTGGAAGTCCTTCCGTGGATATACGTTTCAACACTTCCAAGTTTTTCAGGTGCTCATCAAGTGACAATAATGTCGTCAAAGTGCACCAAGCTTGTCTTTTAGTGAAGAAATTTTGGCACCTGCTCCATTAAACGCTCGAATTAAGCTGGAGCATTGCAAAATCCAAATGGCATCACATTCAACTGTCATAAAACCGATCCACTCCAGCACAACATATTGCTCTTACTTTCTAAACCCATACTGTACGTGAAGAGGATATTACGAGTTTGTACTACTATGTATGTGAATTATATTTAAAAAGGGTTCTAGTTTAGTATACCGATTGACTCAGAATCAATTTAAGAGTCGATCTAATGAGGTCTGTCTTCCCAAGTTAACCTTGTGCGCAAAGTCTATACTTTCGCAATTTTGGAAAAAATTTAATCTAATTTGGGATATATGTGTTAATTGTTACAAGGTTGAATCCTATTTTTTTTGGAATCGGACCATATTTGACAATGGCTTTTTTTTGTTTACACATAATATCGTTATTTTTAACAAGAACTTTTTTGTGTTGTTAGCTACCGATATTGGTTACCGATATACATCTATTAAATTTCATTACATCTCTTAAAGACAATTGTAGTTCACTAACAAATTATGACTGCTTAACGATAAATTTTTGTCTTCACTTTGTTGCCATGTATTTTTCGCACAAAAAATTTAAAAAGCACCCAAAATGGTGCGAAACGCACCAAGTTGACAACGCTGATCATTACTTACAACATTTTTTTCTCTGATGCATTGATGCACAAAAATGTTTTGCAAAAGAATGTACAGTGATAGGCAAAACCCAACCCAAATTTGTATTAATATATAATCACAAGAAATAGTTTTGGTTATAAAATTTGTTTGTTTTTAATTAAATCAGATTTATTTTAATAATTTTTTCCGCCTGTTAACCATGCCAAAAAATCTTTTTAATTAAAAACTTTTTTTCTTATCAGTGCACTCAGTCATTAAGCTATTAAAATAATCATAATGCCTCTTAATAACATTTTCCCTATGTCATTTTAATGTTTATTAATATAAAAAACTGTGGACATAAGAAAAGACATTGTTTATCATAAAAGATGTTTTTAATTCCTTCTATTACCATTTATCTTACACACTGTATTTGTACAAAGTTAAAAACAGCCACGCACATGTGCATTCTTCGCTGTTTGGCGAGCTACTACACTTTTGCATGTTTCTTATATTTCTGCACTCCTGTTACCTGCTCACCTCAAAATCATACTTTTGGCTCTTTTTTGATTTTATAAAATTAGCTTTGCTTTAAAAAAAATACGGCACACGCACGTTAAAAGTACAATACCTGTTCACTAAAAAGAACAGATAAGTACGCTAAAAATACTGTACATGTACGCTAAAAGGTGTGATGTACGTTATCGTAATGTTTGTGTGCGTCAGCTCATTCTCGCTGTGTACCGTATATTGTTTCTGCACACAGTCACAAACAGAAAAATGTTTTTTTTTTATTTTGAATTCTTGTAACGAATGTGTATGTGTGCTGTTCATGGCAAAATACGGTATGCTACACTTAATTGTGTACTTTACAGTTTTTTTTCGAACTCTGGTTAAAATTAAAAGTACGTAGCACTTATCAGAGTAGTCAAATATGCAAAGGATCCCGTTCCAGCAGACTCAGAAAAGAGTTAGTTATCATCAAACATCTAATACGGGCTTTATTACAAAATGTTTTTGCCGCAGGCTGGCCATGAATCGTATCATGGATAATGGGAGCTTCTTTACAGTGGGCGCTCATAAATGGACACCAATTCCAACTTCTTAGCCGAATTTGAAAAGAAATTTCTCTAAATAGGTACAGGAACCAAGAAACCTAGACTGTTTTATCACTCAAATTAAATGAATGATATAAAAAATGCACACAAAGGTGATTCAAGAGGCTATTCGTAGAGTGCCTTAAAATAAGCCCATCGATATGGCTAGATATCGTTTTGTAAAATAAGTATAAGCTGTGTTCTTTAACAATTGCATTTTACTTTGATTTTTATATAGGAAAAAATTCAAAATATGCTAACAATGTAAAAACCCTCGTCTAGAGTAAGAAATTGTTTTTTTTATACATAAGCCACTCGCATCCCAAAAAGCGACCAAAACTACCTCAAAGGAAAAGACATAAGTTTTCTTTTGAGCAAAAAATAAAATTCCTGATAAGAAAAAATATAAAAAATTTTAAATTTTAAAAAAAGTTTTAAAAATTTTTTTAAAAAAACTAAAAGAAATTTTTTTCAAAATATTGATCAAATAGCTATCGAAACTACTTGGGACAAATTTTGTTAACACCAATAGGTAATAAGTTACATGGATAAGAATGAACACCTGTGTGGCCAAAATGTCAAACTTTGACTCCCACTAACTCAGAAACTTTTAGACCGATGTTGTTGAAAATTTGTGTCTAAACTACTATCCAATAGAACTAAACTTGGTGCAAATTTCATTTCACTTGACATGAAATCCCCCATATATATATAACTGTGCAGAAACAAAAATGTCTTACTTTGGCGGAAATCTAAAAACTATTTCAAAGATTTTGGCTGTCTCAAACAATATTTAAAAATGTGTTACAAATATATACTGTAATTTATATCGCCATTGTATTCGAGGATTCAATTCCAACCTAGAATTTGCTTGTCAAATTTTCAGTTTAGGTTGTCGACCACCGTTTTAAAACTTTTTATATGATACCATAAATTGTGAAACATAATGTTTTAACTTCAGCTTAATTATAATAATCTTTTTAATTAAGATTTTCCATAATAGTCATGCCAGTATCCTAAATTACCGTTAACAGCATTTTTCATTATTTCTAAACAAAAATTGCACATAATCTACAAAAAATTTCCGTGATTTTCTTAAACAAATTTGTATACTCTGACGACAAGTCTTGTGGGAAAAACTTGGTCACACCCTGTTCGATTCCTTAGTTTCATAATCAAGTACATGTTCATCGTATAAATTTTGCTATTTTTCAATATCCGTGGTCGCAAACTTGTGTACCACACTGCACATAACGGGCAACATAACCGGTAAATCATTTCACAGTGTGAAATGTTGGTACAACCCGAAGTTATCCCATAGTGACAGCCCTATAAGTGTTTCCCCTAATCCCCCGTAACAAGCGGCACAACGCAGTTCCGTACACAAGGCGAGGAAGGATATAGCACGGGAAGGGGTGTTGAAGCAGGCTAAAGAGAAAAACCAGCTCAACAAATCATGCGTTATTGTACTCTTAAATTGTAAATTAAAAGAAGATTATTAAATAAAAACTTATTAAGTTTATTGTTAAAACTAAAATTCACACGTGTCATATTTTTCTGTAACGAACCTAAATAAAGGCTGAGCATACCCCAAAATAAAGTCGTTACAAGCCTATGTCGAAGAATTTGGTTTAGAATCGAGTGGCACAGTATAGGAACTACGAAGACGGTTTTCTGAATTTATTAAAGGCGGTGATCACCAACTAGACGAATATTTACGGCTCGAGCAATTGGAGCGAAATCATGGGAATGCAGCATCACCAGCAGCAGTTCAGTTTGTGCTTCTTTGTGATACAGACGTGTATTATTAAATCCGCATACAGTTTGAATTATAAATTAATTACATTTGATTTTTTATTTAAAATAAACATTCAGCGAATGAACGCAAAATAAATGATTTTTAAAAAAATTATTTAGCATAAAAGTGATCAATTATTAAAAACGAAACATTAAATAAAGAAAAATAAAAAAATATAAGTGAATGAATGTACATACATACTTATGTATGTATGTACTTATGTATGTATGTATACAAAATCTTGCAAAAACATTTTAATTTTGTAAAGAACAAAAAAAAAAAAAAAAAAAATCACAAAAATATTAAAAGCACAGAATACGGCGAAAAACAAAAACAATATTTTGTATGAGCAAAAACAATGAGACAACAATAAAACTCAACGAAATAAATTTCTATGTAGCAGTTCATGCAAATGAAAATAAAACCAAACAAAACAATATTAACTACCTAACGGCTAAGCCAATTATTCGCACACGTTTCCTCTAACCCTCGGTATTTACACAAACGGTGGATAGTGACTCATTAAAAAAACTAAATCTAGACCTGGTGCCAGGCCAGCAAGTATTGTCGCGACGTCAAAAACAAATGCAATGGAAGGTCCCCCTGTAAAAAGTTGTCAAAAGCCTTAAACGGGGTCGCAGCCCTACCTCTTCAGCTGTTGCTTCAGCCACAGAAGTGCCATCGTTTGATAAAATAAATTCCCAAAATCGCTTTGCAATTCTGGAGGATGAAGCCTCTGAAACACCAAACGTCATAAATTCGACCAAGCCTCCCCCGATATATCTTAGGGAGCATAACCCAAACGATCTAATAACGAGTTTAATTTCGTTGATTGGTGAAAATTCTTTTTATGTGGCCGCAATAAAGCGAGGTAGTATAAATGAAACGAAAATTTAAGTAAATCATGAAAATGATTTTCGCAAAATAATTAACAAATTTGAGGCACTTAAAAAAACTTTTACACATACCAACTGAAAAGCAGTAAAGGTCTTCGGGTAGTGATTAAGGGAATTTACTCATGTGTGGACCCTGAAAAGGTAAAAACATTCCTAGAAGAAATAAAACATGTAGCAAATATTAAAAATAGAGAAAAAAAAAATCCCCACCACTTTTTCGAGTGGAGTTTGAACCCGGCGACGTAAAGCTTAAAAAACGAAACGCATCCTATTTACAATTTGAAATATATTCTCTATAGAAGAATAACTATAGAAGAGCCACACAAAGGAAATGGTCCCGTTCAATGTTTAAGCTGTCAAGAATATGGTCATACTAAGGCATACTGCTATTTACCGCCTGTTTGCGTAGTTTGTGGTGAATTAAATGGCACAGTTCTTTGCGATAAGTCTAAAACCGACCCCAACGTAAAAAAATGTAGTAACTGTGGCGGCAATCACACTGCCAATTATAGAAGATGCCCTGTATACACTATCGTCAAGCAGTCGTCTGGACCGAAAACTAATCCCCCTCAAACACAGGTAACAAATCGAGTAAACACTAATGACACTCAGGCTCCGCAGCCTAATAATAACAGAACCTCCTACGCTAACGTCCTAAAAGCAAACCATGTTTCAATGCAAGGTGCTGCGCCAAGCAGCGAAGAAACTCATAATTTAAGTCATCTAGAAAAAACCATGGAAACATTAGTGCAAACAGTAAATAATTTTACGAACACAATGGGTAATATGATGCAGGAAATTCTTAGAATGCAATCGATGTTATCGCAAGCTGTACTTAAACGGCATCCGCCAACATAAAAATGAATTATGTAGAATACTTTCTTAAAAATAAACAAATTGATGTCATGATGGTTTCTGAAACTCATTTGACCTTAAAAAATACGTTTAAAATAAATGGTTATGTACTATATGATACCAAGGACCCTCGAGATAGAGCTTGTGGTGTAATGTCAGGATTTGGCAGGATTGTCATGTAATGTAATGTAACGAGTTGGCAGGATCGCCATGTAATGTAATGTAAATGTAATGTGGCAGGATGTTATGGTTTGGTCCCTATAGCCCTTGGTTATTTTAAATAACTGTCAGGGTTTCAGCTGGTAATTAAGGCGTTCAAAAGAACTGCCGAATTATTTTGTTGAGACTTAGAAAATAAAACTAAGGCAAGTTATTGCCGATTTAGCTTAGTAATTCCAAATCTAACTTTATTAGGTTTTACTTGTTCTTATATACTAAGTTTGAATTTAATTCTTAACCCTTCTTACTTATTTTACTTATTGACAAAGTTCTATTTGTCTCTATTTGTACCATGAATTTATCAATATTTACTCTTTCTGTAATTGTTCTAGCCAATCAGAATGTTGGTATTTGTAAATGTACTCATTTACATCAAAACACTCAATTTGGTTTGTTTGCATTCAGATTGAGTAACTTGAATTCTCTTCCATGCATTCCTATCCCACTTGTTCTACTTTTTAGTGAATGTGAGTCAATTGATAAATTCAGTTATTTGATCTATTGCATACCCTACTCTGATTTGGATTGTATGTATGAATTTCAGAGTGGGCAATGTGTGCGCAGTAAACACTTGTGAAGTACACTACAGTGGAGGTTCTGACATTTTAATAAAAACCAGAGTCAAACACTATGTAATGGGTAATCATCGTGAAGATTATCTTCAAGCAACAAACATTTGCGTTGAGGAATTAAATAGAAACCTAGTAATTTCATCGTTATACTCCCCACCTAGATATTCAATATCAGAGACCAATATTATAAATATTTCAAATCACTAGGACCCTGTTTCCTGGCCGCTGGCGTTTATAACGCTAAACATACCTTCTGGGGCTCCCGACTTATAACACCAAAGGGTCGTGTTCTATTAAATACTATTTCTAAAATGGATTTGAATCAGATAGCGAGCGGACAACCAACATATTGGCCTACTGATCAGCAAAAAATACCAGATGTCATCGATCTTGGCGTGGTTAAAAACATCCCCTTAGAAACGATTAATGTTGAAGCTTCCTTAGAATTATCTTCTGACCACACACCAACAATTGTTACCTTAATGAACCCCAATAGAATTGTATCTCCAACTGATTAAATATAAAATATAAAAAATATCTTAGTACCCATTGCACAGAAAATATTCCGCTCAGTACACCGGAATACGTAAATCACGCTATTATTAATTTTGACAGTTATCTAAAGCTAGCTGTGCAAAATTCCATTATTACCCCAAAAAAAACTAAAAATATTAAAATTTATTCCAAAGATCTTGAGCGTCTCCTGTCTGAAAAAAGAAGGGCTCGGAAAGAGTGGCAATTGCACAGATCCCCTCAACTTAAGAGTTTATTAAAAGAGTGTACAAAAAGACTAAGAAAGTTACTACAGACTTAGAAAACGGCTTCTTTGGAAAATTATCTTAAGGATATTGATGCAACTCTGCAATGGAGTGCAGCTAGAAATCTAAAAAGGCCAGTTGTCTCTAAGCCACCATTAAGAAACTTGAACGGAAGTTGGGCAAGAAATGATAACGAAAAGGGAAATCTGTTTATTAATCATTTAAAAAATGTATTTACCCCAAATATATCCCATGATACTACGGTCGAGTTACCACCTGTTCCTGCTAGAGCAGCAGTTCCTCTAAGATTTGAGATAAGAGAAATCGAAAAGGCTGTTTGTGAATTAAACCCCAAAAACGCCCCTGGTTTTGATAGGCTCAGCAACAAAATGCTTTTGGAGCTACCCAGCACAACAAAGAAAATTTTTCTTTTAATTTTCAATGCTATCTTACGTATATTTAATTTATACTTCGGACATGCCAACAAACAACTACACACAACCTTCGACATTTGCGGACGACACAGCTTTTCTAAGCGTGCACAAAAACCGTCATGAAGCATCACGTTACTTACAGGATCATATATTTCAACTTAAAATATGGTTAAAACAATGGTGGATAAAAGTCAATGATCAAAAATGCGTACATATAACATTCAGCTTGCGTCGGGAATCATGTCCCACTATTAAAATTAATAATCAAATAATACCTCAAAATTCGCATGTAAAATATCTCGGTATACATTTAGATCGCCGTTTGAAGTGGAAAAGCCATATAGAGGCAAAATTACCTCAAATGAAACTAAAAGCCATACAAATTCATTGGCTTATTGGAAGAAACTCTGTCCTTAGTCTTGACTGCAAACTTCTACTTTACAACTCCATCTTAAAGCCAATCTGGTGCTATGGTATTCAGTTATGGGGCACTGCCTCCGCCTCTAACATCGAAAAAATTCAAAGGCGCCAAAATAAACTTCTTCGAATAATCACAGCTGCCCCTTGGTATGTAAAAAACTCAAATATTCACAAGGATCTCAATGTTCCATTAGTTAAAACTGTGACGACGAAATATGCAGTAAAATACTTAAAAAGGCTCGAATTGCATCCGAACCCACTAGCTCGAAATATTTTAAATGATAGCGGCCACACTCGCTTAAGAAGAAGATACACTGCAGCACTTACCCATTTAGATGAGCGATAAACACCTATACACATATGTGAACAGAACTCTGTGTAAGTGAGAGGTAGTTACCCAGTTAGCTATGACGTGCACGAATGATAAATGAAGGTTAAATCCTGCACGACACATAAGGGACAACTAATGCAAATCGTCGATGACATTTTCAAACAAACGCCGCGTAGATCGTGCACGTCGTTGATGACCACATGAACGTCATTGTCGTCCATATTGTCTTTGATGACTATATAGACGACAATGTATTCTTCTTTGTCGTCAATGACTGCGTGAAGTTGTCATTGAAGACAGCTTACACGACGATGTCGCATATAAACCTGTATAAATAAATAAAATATGCAGAATATAAATAAATATATAAAATAAAGCACATATTTTAAAAATCATACTTCAGTCTTTGGCATCTACAGTTACAGTTATTGCAGTTATTTTTGTTTTTATTGGGAACAAATTATTTTTGTTTGTTTAGAAGACAGCTTAAAAGACAATGCCGCTCATATTGTCGTGTATAGTTGTTGATAGAGGATGCTTCACAAGACAATGTCGGTTTAATTGTCGTGGATAGGCTTTGACAAAAGACAACTTGAAAGACAATGTCGGTGAAAGAGGACATGTCGTGCATAAATCGCTGACGACAATGTCATCGACGGCAGTTTTGCCAACTGGGTATGTACAACTTAGCCTTTGTACACAGTTATTATTTTATTTATTATGTCACTTTATAATACTAAATATTGTACTGCTTTCGCTGCAACGAGTGCCAGCCATTAACAAGGGTTTCAGTTTTTTTTTTGCTAACTTTATTTATGCTGCTGTCATTTTCTATGCCCTGAGGTGAGAAAATATTCTACGACCGTCATTTTATGATGTTGAGTTTCTTTTTATGTTTCATGAAGCAAAGTGGAATACATGAAGATTCATTTACACTTATTTTGTTCTATGCAGAGAGCAAAAAAAACTAGAATTTAGAAAAAAGCAAAAACTAAAATAAAAATACCGAAAACAAAAAGAAAAATACCAAACTTAAATGTCGCTTTTGCTAAAAATGCAAAAGCAGAAATTTTTCAAAAATGTATTATAAAAACAATCCCTTGGCACCCACTTGTTATCCATTTTTTTTCTTGCATGCTGCTGTCACCACAACGAATCCAACAGCCTCGTGCTGATAATATTGTAGAACTATTTAGCTGCTTTAAGGCGAAACACAGCAGAAATACAAAACAAAGCAAACTTTGACTGTAACGCTAGTTTACCGCTTGGCAGATAAAGGAACATGACCATAAATATGAATTTAAGTCAGTGTTTGTATGTAAGAACACACACATATACTACTTTCTACATAAGCATATTTGTATGTAAATTATTTATATTGGCCTTGGGCTAGACAAATGTCCCCATGCATTTGTCTAGCAGTCTGCTACACCAAACATGTATTTAAGATTCCTGCTCCAACCAACTTTTAGTGTCCATCACAATTCTTAGAATGTTTAACAACCATTTATTTTATTTTAATGAAAATTAATATTCTAGTCTACATACTTAATGTTGTAAA
Organism: Pollenia labialis; assembly: GCA_949318255.1. NCBI lineage: Eukaryota > Metazoa > Arthropoda > Insecta > Diptera > Polleniidae > Pollenia > Pollenia labialis. The sequence continues at coordinate 162,441,777 of OX439140.1, forward strand.
AATGTATTTTTAAATTTCTAATTATAGTCATTTTAAAACCACAAAATGTCCACCCTTCTCCTCATAAGACTTGTTAACTGAGTTGTGGACAAAAAACTTAACTGGAAACATTATACAACAAGGACATAACTAGGAAATCCTTTGCTCGTTACTACTAATTACAGAATATGTATGTGTTTTTACACAAAGTAAAACAAGACTTAAATTTACATTTTCAGGAACATTCTTAAAGTGAGTAATAATTATTATAAATTACAATTAAATGCTTGTAGTATTAAATATTTTTTTTTTAATTATTCAAATTTAATAATGACAGTTAATTGTAGAATATAATTTCAGGTTTTAAACACAACAATCATTTGTGTTCGGTACGTGCCAGGTTTAGATTATAAAGTGATTAAGTGTTTAAAGTTTCGAAATTGTACTTGGCTTTATTGGCATTAAACACATTGAGTAATTGAATCGTTTATTTCAGAAACCCGTTAACTCTCATTTAAAAAAGGACACACTTGACGGGTTTCTAAAATAAACGATTCAATTGTATCGTGTATTTTTTAACTGCATGACAACTTTCGATATCGATACTATGGTTTGACAGCTTAGCATTTCATAATTTGTTGACATTTCTATTTAGTACGCTTTGGCATTTCATCATGAAACGTATAACGCTAGATTACCACTTCCAAATTGTGAAAATTTACTTCGAAAAACATTTTTTTAGATAAAATATTACTTTATTTCAAAATTTTGAAGCTTTTGTTAAACCTAAGCGAATGCTTAGGTCGACCGATCGCTTTTAAACTAGGACCCTTAATGGAATAAACCCCATTGCATATTGTGATTATGAAATCTAAGCTAACTAAAAGTCTAAAGTTTGTAGTAGACTTGTGCAGACATTGATTTTCTCTCTAAGTTGTTTTCTTGTTCTTTCATCGTTTATACATACTTGTATTTGGTTGCATGTTGGATTTGCCGAACAACAACAAAACTCAAAATTTTTTAAACTATTTATACTCACGTTCTCGTATGTACCCAACTAACTCAGAGGTTTGATTTCAAATGCTTTTTAAACTGACAAACTTTTTATAATGATTTTAAAATCATATGAAAATCTTAGCACTCTCAACAAAAAAAAGAAATTATTTTCAAATTGAGAAATACATTTATTTTCAACTTGCTTTTCAACTTTATTCTCAACTGTTCAAATGTGGATTGTAATACAGTGTGGAATATAAATGAGAAATACTTTTTTTAAGCTAAATGCATTATTTAATTAAATACAGTGTCAGCTATTCAGCACTATAGCTGCTATTAAATGATTAAATTTGATTCCGTAATTAAATTCATAGAAATGCTATATATAATATTAAACTTTAATGTTGGTCCTGTTACCTTAAGTTAAACGTAATCGGTCCTTTTGCATTAGTTCAACTTTGTTTGTTAAAATGATTTATTCTTAGAATAAATCTTATTAAAAATGCGTTTTTTTAATTTCACCAAACTCAAAGTTGTTAAGGGGCCCATAGACACATACTGCTGACAGCTACTTCTGATGAACACTCGTAAACGTGTGTAATTGATATTTTACTACAAACCTATAAATCATCATTTTAAAATAAATTTCATTTCGTGAAATTCAAGAAAAACACTATTTTCTTCACAAGCTGATTGCATGAGCAGTATGTGTATATGTTCTGCTTGTATTTGGAAGATCGTTTTTTCAAAAACATCGGTATGAGTCTGTTTTGAGTACTTTTGGTGATTAAAAACTAATTAGTCATTTGCGCGCTTAAAAATCCATACAAAAATATCTCGCGCTTATGGTTTAAAAGTATTTTATTTAAAATTCAATAACAAAAATAATAAAAAAAATGTCTCTTAATGTATTGAAATCGTGCTCAAAAAAAAAGACTCGAATGTGATTAAAAATTTCCAAAAATGCTAGCTGCACGCAAAGAAAAAACATGGTTGTGGTAAACATATTCTAAGAGCAACATATTATGATAAGATTCATGATTGTAGTCACCATATTACGATTGTTATTAAATCATATTATGACCAAATATGTTCGTAATATTACATCATAATATTTTCCCCTTAATCATAGTGTTATCCTATTAATCATAAAACGTTAAGAAGTTATAATATTACTGTCATGGTAATCATAATAAGATAAGAAGTAATCATATTGTTGTCATGGTAACCATAATAAGTTAATAAGTAATCATATTACTGTCATGGCAATCATAATAAGTTTAGAAGTAATCATATTATTGTCATGGCAATCATAATAAGTTTAGAAGTAATCATATTATTGTCATGACAATCATAATAAGTTTAGAAGTAATCATATTATTGTCATGACAATCATAATAAGTTAAGAAGTAATCATATTATTGTCATGGCAATCATAATAAGTTTAGAAGTAATCATATTATGATGCAAAGTGATATGAACTGTTATACATAAATTTTTTACATCATAATATGATACAACTTTAAACATAATATTTTTATTGGAAAAAAATACTTATGATAAAATAAAAAACATAATATAGTTACTGTAATCTTTTTGTCGTAGGTCGAAATTATTTATAAATTATTTTATGGAGTTTTCATTATTTTTTTCTTAAAATAACACAAAACTTACCAGTCAGTAATGGTTAATATTTTGCACCAATATTTCACAAATTTTTCCACCACTTTAAGATTATTAAAATTTATTAGCAAAGATATTTTATTTTGTGATACTACAACCCATTTTTAATGTTTTTTTTTATTTTTTTTTTAATTTCTTGTTTATTTTAATGGTTATTTTGTTATTTCTTTTTTAATATTTTTCTTTATTTTTTTTTAATTTCTTGTTTATTTTAATTGTTATTTTTTTGTTATTTAGCCACTCACTAACAAATAATTCGATATGTTTATGTAAAACACGACACAACTGATACAAAATTATTTTACAAATGGCGATACCAAATTATTATTAGAGTAACGATATTTTGATTGCATCTTAAACTTATTATGATAAATGTATATAAAGTTATCATGTTATGGCTATTAAATATCATGTTATGGCTGTGAGTAATATAATATGTTTTGAAAGTTATCATAATTTAGTTGTTAGAAAAATAATTATTTTTCGGTCAACAATACCCAAATTTATAATTGCGATAAACATTAATATGTTTACAGTAACTATAATATTGCTGATATTTAACAAAAATAACAATTATTTGTGTACAACAACAATATATTGTTACAATAAACACAGTATGGTTGCCGTAACCATGTCCAACCATATTTTTTCTCTGCGTGTGGGTGGGACCCTTTAGACTTTCTTGTTACATACATATAAAAACAATAATAAGAATAATAATAATTAAGTTTTTTTTTTAATTCTTTCTTTGTCATAGTTATTTTTTGTTATTTTTGTCTAAATAAGGGTTATGTGTCACAAAAATTTTGTTGTTTTCTGGTTACAAACCAATACTTTATGCAGTTTTTATTTAATAAAATTCTTTATTTCTTCTTGTTCTTTTACTGGCTTTGACTACTTTTGTTTGACACTTGGTGGCAAGCCAAGTAAAAATTATGATTAACTTGGCTTTGTAGAATATAGCTATATACCGACAAAAACAACAACAACTTCTTAACAAATATATAAAAAAAACAGAAAATAATAACTGTAATTTGGCCAAAACGCAAAACAAATCTGAAACAAAGTATTATTTTGCTATTCAAACTTTTTTTTAGTTTTTTTTGATTTTTACTGAAAAAACATTTAATTTTAGTTGTTGTTGTAACCGCGATGAAATGTTTCAAAGAAAAAATTTAATAAATACATTTTTTCAATAGCATTTTTTTTAAATCATTTTGTGTATTTTTAATACCATCCACAACCAGTTGTGAAGAGGGTACACTATGTTTGACATCCCTTCTGATTCTTTTACAGTTTTCATCTAAGAATCCATAAGGTTATTATTATTTGCATATTTAAAGGCCCTTTAGTAATTCAAAGTCAATTTTGTCCGTAATTAGCATGTCCTTAATTTACCATAGGCCATGTTTAAACCCAACAACAAATTTATAAAATATATTTGATGTTATTTTTGCTTTTAATGAAATTGTTGGCGTTGCGTTTTACACTATAAGCCCCTCAGTCTTCGAAATAAGATAATTGTAAATATTTGTATATGTTTGTTTATTAGAAAAAAAGATATCTTTAGAAACAAGGCTGCTTAAATTTTTATATTTATCCCTATTGTGAAAATTGTCCTCGAAATTGTTTGTTTCTTCCCTAAAAAATGTATCGGCAAAAGCAAAATTTCGAGCGAAAGTAATGGACCGACTTGGCTTATTTTGAACATTTAATACTTCTTATATACATATACAAAATATGATTGATATTTGATGTTCTTATCTTATATGTACACCATTATTCCGGCAAGAAAGAAATTTGTTTGTCTCCCAGTAAAAACTTTTTCAAAATGGATAACTTCTTTCACTCGTTATTAAGTAGCTTTCTTCCATAAGAACTTCGTTAACTACTTTTTTCTGGATGTATTAAGATAAAAAAATTACTTACTTTTGAATTTGTTCTTTTTGGCACAACCCTTGTAAAATTCATTAGTTTTTCAGTAGAATTGTATGTAGTGCTTTTATGTGTTTCTGATTACTTAACATATTATTTTGTAGGCGAAGATTTTACTGGGTCTTTAACCCGTTTATTTATGAACCGATTTTTTTTAATTTTAACTACAAGGTATTCTACTAAGTCTATTTCAGGTAAAAAAGAAAAAGATTATAGGAATAGGTAAATTAAAGATTTATATCTCAATTATTAAATAATAATTATTAAATACCCATGAACTTAAACTATGTTTTTGTTTGATTATTTTTTAATAAAAGTCGAAACAAATTTGTTTAAAATTGATTTTAAATTGCACGATTTTTAAAACAAAAGAGACGATCTTTTTTATTTTTTTCTCAGGAAATTGACGTTTTTGACACAAATTTATCTGGCAGCACTGATTAAAACCAAAACAAGAAAAGGCTAACAAAAATTTAAACTAACAATATATAACAATTATTTTTTGTTTATTTTCATCATATAAATTATGCATTTATCATTTATATTCCTTCTATTTTTTTTATTTATTTAAAAAAAATAGTATATAAACATATTTTTAATTCAAAATATATACATTTTGTTTTTCTCGGCACCAATTTCAAATGTGACTTATTTTGACAGTTCTTGAAAGAAACTTTTCGCAAAATATTGTTATAGAAACACTTTTTCTCGCATCCTTCCAATAATTGCTGGACAGATAATTCTCGCAACGGAAAGATACAGAAACACTTGTGCGAGAAAAACCATTTTTTGTTTCATTTTGCACTGTTTCTGTCCCGATTCACTGGTTTCATGCGGAAAATTTTACGATGCGAAAAATACAGAAACGGGCTACTGCTTGGAAATAAAGAAAAATCGATTTTTTGTCTTATTTCTCATTTAAGAGTAAAATAAAGCAAATTTTGCCTAATTGCCGTTTGTGTTAAAGCACCCCCTCATAATATAATTGCTAAAATTTATAGTGCTTTGTTTACACAAAGGTGTGCAAATTTTGCTTTGTTATTATTATTACTTCTTAATTATAAAAATGAGAAAGCTATTGATTTTGCCTTTTACGGAATGTTTACACCTAATGTAAACATTTCGTAAAAGGGAAAATCATTACCTCTTAATTGTAAAAATAAGAAAACTATTAATCAATGTAAAATGCAAAAGTTCTCCAAAACTGAAATGAGAGATAAAGCCATTTTCTAATATTACAAATGTGAGCTAAGGCCATGATGGCTTTATCTCCCATTCAAATGACAACACAAAAAAGGCTTTATCTCCGTATTAAATAAGAGATAAAGCCATCATGGCCTTATCTCACATGGTATTATAGCACCCCCTCAATTGGTTTCCAAGAGTAGGTTTGATATGGTGCCTAGGATAAATTATGGACTGATCTTCATAAAATTTAAAAGTAAGATTTTAATTATGATAGCATTTTTATTACGGTTTTAGGCGTACTAAAGTGTTTTTCTGGAGTGGATATGGGGCTGTGGTAACTTATGGACCAATCTTCACGTAATTTACCAGTCGCTTCCAGTCGAATAAAACAAATTTGTGCAGAATCTTATATCATTCAGTGCAATTCTCCACCATTTATATTAGTTATTTTTAAAAACTTTATCAATTTCGTGGGGTGGTGGTTCCACATTTGGATTGATTGCTCTGGTCCTACTAACCGATTTTGTTGGATTTCAATCCCAAACTGCTTAGCAAATCTACACGCAATTTAGCACTAAGTTTGTTCTTTTCTTTTGAGTTTTTTGGAAGTTAGCATGTTTTCAACAGACGGACATAAGGACATGGCTAGCTCGACTAAGAATAACTCAAAGAGCCAGAATTTATACTTTATGGGGTCTTAGATGTAAAATAAAAAATTTCACACGGCGTGATAAACTTAGTACCAGTGGTGGTGGAGGGTATAAAAGGTAAAATGTTGATTGAATTATGTAACAATCATACGCCTTGTATTCAGCTTTAGAATACTTAAATTTAAACTCCCAAGCAAATTCCCTCGTTTAATGGAAACTAATTCACCATTATCTTTCAAAATGTAGTCGATTTTTTATAGCAAGTATTTAAATTTAACTTCATTGTTTCTTTTCTACTCGTATATTTACAGGAATATTTGTTTTCTTCACTTCATTAAATACAAAGCAAACTGTTCAATTTCATTGTGCTTTTGGTTCCATAAAACATTTTTGTTTTTCTATTCTATTTAACTTTGATTTTTGTTTCTTTTTATTCCTTGTTGTTTCTAAGGTTTTAAATTTCAATTAACTTAAAGATTTAATTAAAGTTTATTAAGCGTGTTTAACCAGAAACTTTTTCAACTATGAGGAATTTTTATACAAAAAAGAAGAATATTTTTATACAAAAAAGAAAAAATGTGAAAAAAGTTAAGAACAAAAAATTAAAACACACCACACTACTACAGCAACACATGTGAGGAGCCATAGAAATATTTAGAAGTGAAAAGTTTTTGGTGCAACAAGAAAACTAAAAATACATTTTATTTTGCAACAATTTGCAGTTTTATAAAAAAAAACATATATAAATATGTATGAGTTTTATACACAGGAAAACTTAAATGAAAAATCATGAAATAACAATTTAATGAAAATATTTAAAGCATTAATAAGAATAAGATTTGGAACACTAAATTGTAATATTCTAGTTTGAAATTATGATAAATTGTATAAACAATTTTTGAGTATCTTTAAAAAATTTATTTGTTGGGTCCGTAAAGGTTTTTCCACCTTTTATGTTGGCAACATATTTTTCATTTGCTAATTATTATAAAATTATTTTATGAAACGAGGGTGTGAATGTGTATGGTTGTGTGTTAGTTCGGCTAAATGTTATTTAGTGCGATAAGAAAATTAATATGTGTGTGTGTGTTTCTTTAAACAAAATAATAAAATTAAGAATTTTTCTTTTTGTTAAAACATAATTTAATTTTCTTGAGTGACCTTTTATGTATGTATGTGTTTTAACACCTGTGCCAAAAACCTTTTCTTCCGACTCTTATGTATGTGTGCAATTACTTGCACAGGAACTTGTATTGGTTCCTCGACAAGTATAACAACATTAAAGCTTACAACTAAAATCGGAAAAATAAAGTTATGAATGTTTTTTTAAGTGTGTTTGCGGCTCTGGGTATTTTTAATCCCAGCAAACATTCTATGGATGTATGCGGATCTGTTTCGTATTCTTTTTTAAATTCTAAATATCATCAAAGCCTGCGTGGAATTGTATTCACACTTAGCGTTAATGTTTGAAATTATATTGATCCCCTGCTTACAGCATCGTTAACTTAGCCTGTAGTTGCAGCTATTCACAATAATCTAGAAGATGTATGTTTGAAGAGTGACCTGGAAGCAACAAGAGCTCAATTAATATACTAGTAGCCGCTGGAAGTTTTGCTTCGAGTTAGGATGTCACTTAAAACTGGAACACAACATTTCATCGCTGATTAACTGATCGGTTAATTTAAAATTGACTTTATTCGATTAACAATTAAACTGGTAAATTTCAGTCGATTAGCCGATGTAACAAAATGTTTAATTTTTTGTAGTAATAAACCATATTTTTTTGTTTTTAATTGTGGAATGAAAGAACTTTAAGTAGCGGCTAAAACCCATCGTATGAGGGACATGTTTATGTCTGTTAACAAGCTGACAAATAGTTAGAAAATTATCGACCGGAAAGCCTTTAAAAAACGATGTGGGAGAGCCTTTAACATTGAAAACCCAACAGGTTACACTATTGGAGAGCTTTTATTCCGGCATGCTATCAACATCTACTGCTCAATGTCAACCCATTTGCGGATGTGCTTCACAAATTCCGACATCTCTACTGATTGCCCTGATATAAGTGAAATTAGCGAATCGATAAGATTTCTAAAAACCAAACAAATCGACTGGTTTGGAAAACATCTCTCCAGAACTGCTTACAGCCGACCGACCAACCAGTGTACGACTTCTGGAACCCTTTATTAGGGCGTATTGGGCCCATGAATCTTTACCTGACGAGCTTTCTGATGGAGTCTTTACAAATCTTCCCAAAGAGGATGATTTGACCAACAGGACGAATTGGAGAGGCATAACCTTGTTAAGCATGGTAAATAAGGTAATTGCAAATATTATAAACAAAAGACTCTCTACAACAATTTTCCCATCACTCAGAAATTAGCAAGCTGGCTTTCGCTCCGGAAAATCTTGTGTTGACCAAGTAAACAGTCTTAGGTTTATCGTTGAGCAATCAGTGGAATAGAGATCACCATAATACCTAATTTTTATAGATTTTGAGAAGGCCTTTGACACAGTGAACCATAACGCTATATGGAACTCGCTGCTATGCAAAGGTGTTCCCAAAAAACTAACACGGCTAATTTAAGCCCTGTACAAGAATGCAACTTGTCGTGTGTTTTATGAAAAAAACTGAGCAAAAGGATCACGTTTAAAGCTGGAGTTAGACAAGGATGTGTCCTATCACCGCTACCATCATAAGAGAGGTATTATGTGGGGCTTGAAAGGACGGTTAGAGGACCTAGATTATGCTGATGACATATTTCTACTAAGCCACTCATTCTCAGAGATGCAGTCAAGAATCTCCACCATCAGTGACATCGCAAAATTTGTTGGGCTGAAGATAATTACACCCAAAAAAAAAATCACTTCGTATCAATAGCAACATCAGATAGCCATTTCTTCGTATGTGATCAAGACATAGAAGATGTTTAGTCCTTCTGCTACCTGGGTAGCACAATTGATACAACTGATGGCTCAGCAGCAGATATATCCAGTCGCATAAATAAGGCATGGAGTGCATTTGCCCTGTTAAACCCGGTTTAGAAATCTTCTAATATTTCGAAACAAACCAAAATCCAATTATTTAACTCCATCATAAAATCCACTCTATTATATGAATGCGAGACCTGGAACATGGCACCATATGACATAAAAGCCTTCAGGCAAACCAGCAGCTTATAAGAACGGAAATAAGTAGGCGGAAATGGAGTTGAATAGGTCACACCCTCCGTAAGCCAGACGATGATATTGCCAAGAAATGCCTGGATTGGAACCCGCAGGGAAGCAGACGAGCCGGAAGACCAGCGCATACCTGGAAGCGGCAACTAACAGCAGAAATTTCGAGATTGCGCATGAAGTGGAACGAAGTCAAGCATCGGGCCGAAGATCGAGAATATTGGAATCACCTTGTTACGGCCCTATGCTCCCTAGAGGAGTGGATGGAATATATATATATACATATAAATAATTATGGGTAAGTTCAATAAATTCTGTTGCAAAGCAACTCGATTTTTTAAATGCATTCTACAATGCAAAAATGTAGAATTTACAATGTTATCTGTACCAGTGTTTACAAAAAAGTTACCAAAGTGTACCAAAAAAGTTGTATTTAAAAATATTTTTTCATAAAATATATTTCCTACTAGCAATACATTTCTAAAATACAATACAATAACAGCAACTAAGGAATTAGGGAAACTAACTTTTTTGCAGAATGTTCGGTGCTGAGGTTTGCCAGTATGAGTCAGATGATAAGCGGCCAACGGAGCAAACTCTCGATAGTAACACAAACAATCTTTGAATAGGACTCTAATGGCATAATGGAAAATTCCTTTATATATTAAGAGAAATCTAGGAAAAGGACAGAGAAATGAGATAATCTGTATCTAAAGAAAATAAGTAGAGAATAATAAATATCAAAGTTTGTAATATAATATTTAATACTAAGGAGGCTATAATATCTTGATAGCATTTAACATTTTCCGACGACATCTTAAATTTTGTAACATAATAGTGCAAGACGGTTAACATTGGATGGTAACCTTATGTGAGGGTCCAAACCCAATCCGCGAAGACAGAATAATAAGAACTGGATTTAAACTGACTCGATTTTGTTCCCATATCACCGATCCATATTCAAGAATCGGTCGAACTAAAGTAGTAAACAGTTGCTTGGTAAAATAAAGATCTGAAAACTCTTTGCAAAAACCTTTTTATAAATCCAAGGATACCAGTAGCTTTATTAGTTGCTAAAGTTATCTGAATCCTGAAATCCAGCTTTCTGTCAAAATTTACTCCTAAATTCAAGTAAAGAAGCATTCATACTTTACATAGGACGTTCTTGAAAAAATCATAAATTTACATTTAGTTCCATTAAGTTATCAGTACACCAAGATGTCAAGTAATTATTATCATCTTGCAGAAGTATTTGTTGATCAATGTTGTTAAATGCAATAAACATTTTTTTGGAATTTTTCACAAATAAATAGAGTAAATAGAGTCAATTACAGCGGCCCAAGATGACTGACCGGATGCACTCCAGATAATATATATATGTAGTTAGAATACGTGTCACGGAACCTTACACATTGCTTTGTATTCATTAAATAAGACTCAATCCATTTCATTAGCATTATGAACGAGTAAGTTATGATTTAACTTGTCGAACGCTTTACTAAAATCAATGTAAATGACGTCGATTTGTTTGCCATAAATCCTTCGGTAACTAAAGTTGTAAATGCTAGAAGATTTGTGATTGTTGATCGTGATTGAGAGAATCCATGTTGGAAAGGAGATAATACAGATAATGCCTGGTGTGATAGTGTATTATATAAATGTTTTTCAAACAGTTTTGGTATAACATTAAGTTAAGCAATTCCTCTGTAATTTGAGATATCAGCTTTTGATCCAAATTTAAATAAAGGTATAACAATCGACTCCTTGCAAATAGTTGGAAAGTGGCCAAGTTTAAGTGATTTATTAAACATATATGTTAACGAAGTACTTAATAAGTGATGGTAATACTTCAAAATACTACAAGGAACCAAATCATGGCCTGGAACATCCCTGCGGGAAATTTGTGTCAATTGGTCCAACAGACTAGTCCTGGGATTTGTGAAAATAGAACAAGTACAAAAAGAAAGGACTCATGACCAGTGAAAGAAGAACCAATCCCTTAACTGGTTTATAAAGAACAAAAAGGTAGAAAAAGTAATGAATTACAGTACAGTCTTAATTGGTGCTGTGACACATTTTTTGGTAATTTCTAAAATTTGGCACTCAAATTTAATTCTTGGACTAGTTTTATTAAAATAATACTACTTTGTATTTAAATAATACTACATTTAAGTAACTGACACTAAGCAGGTTAATTGAGAATAAATGTATGACTGGTTAAATGGTGTCAATTGACCCCCTCCAATGACAACCCCATGTAAAAGTGATAGGTCTTATCCATATAAAGTGTAAGAACTAGAACCAGTCCCTACCACCAAAGACCTATCACGGGACTACTTCAGTGTCAGTTCGCTTCCCTCTAGGGATACTACAGATTCAAGTTGTTTATATACTTTGTGACAGTTAGATGATCTATTATGGCTATATTAAAGTTATAGGATTCAGGGATAGAATATAAATTACTTACTAAATTATCATTCGACGATTCAACATCACCAAACTTCATAATGGTAGGAAAATCAGCTGCTCGTCGATTAGCGTTAGCAAATTTATAAAAGGATTTAGGGTAAATTTTTAAGTTATTTTTTAAATTAAAAGCAATTTTCAGGAGTAGTATTTATTTGTATGGACTCTATGGTCAAATATGGACAGATTCCAATTAAATTTGTTAAGATGATTAAGATTGCTAAAAAAAATGTTTGGACTAATTTTAATTTTAATACCAACATAATAAGATGTTTTATGATCACTAAGACTCTATTCTTGAAAGAAGCTTGTATGGAGGCTTCATAAGACCCTATGTACCAAATTTGCGAACTTTATTTTATGCACAATGTTAACATGGGCAGCTAGCAAGCCTACCAGTCAGCCGGACGGTCGGATGGGCACGGGTTGATCGAAAAAAATTCTGTTGAGTAGATCCCAAGCAATGAGGCGTATGAAATCTTAAACACCAATGTGAATTTCTGTCAGAGGCAACAACAAAATTACAAAATATTTATGAATTTGTTTTTGCTTAAATATAATTTTTTGTCGTTGCGTTGTGTTTTACAAAATTAGGGCCTTAATGTTGCAAGGGACCTTAAGTGGTAGTTTATCAAAATATGTAAGCGTGTTGAAATATGTTAAAAAAAAACAGAAAACTTGCCAAAATTTGTATATAAAACTTTTTCTCAATTATTTCATTTAAACAAAATTTTGATAAAGCATTTGACATCAAATTAAAACGGCGTTATTTTAAAAATCTTTTGTTAGTGTTTTCTGGGAATACTTGCTCTTAAACGCATTCAAATAAAGAAATTGAATACAATTTTCCCAATTCATGTTGCAAAAGTTTTTAACAGCTTTTCAATAATAAAATTTCGTTGTTATAAAAAAGTAAGCGCCTGTGTGTGTATATGTATAGTGTATGTTTAAAAGTGAGTGTGTGATTGTGTGCTACCTTGGGTATTAATTTCTAAGTGCTTTTACTTGTATTGCTATAAAAAGAAGTTTTCAAAAGTTTTTGCAAAGTCCGTGATAGAACACATTCGCAAAGTAATTTTCTTATTTCTATTTACTTGATAAATATTTTTTTTTTAAATTTTTATTTCTTGTACAATACATTACAAGAATAGCCTTTTTATACATATGGGACTTTCTTATGTTTTTTTTTTCATTTATTCATATTTTAACATTTATTTTTAATATGCTGTTGGGTTTTAGAAAATAAATGCATTATTCATACAATGTGTTGTAAATAAAAAAAAAACCGACGAAAGAATGGAACAATATTTTTATGTTTGATTTTATGTTTATTAATTTTTTATTTAAATTCATCCCGCACGTATTTATTGGTAAATAAATAATAATGTGTGAACTTTCCTTTAGCACTAATAAGTTGTGTTGTTAAACGAAATATTTAATAAAAAAATCTTGAGTTTTTTATGCAGATTTTGTGAAATTTTATTAAACTAAATTTTTTTTAGGTTACCTCAGTAGTCTATTTGTAGTAGTCTATCAGTGCAACAGTTGCGGGTTTCATTCCCGCCAGAGACTCTGGTCTATTTAACTACAACGGGTAGTAGGTCTTAGTTATTATTGCTCAGTTAAATGAGTTAAAATATAATTTGTAACTCTTAATAGCCTCAAACTTCAATTATTGAAAAAGAATTTAAAATCTAAGAAAAACTAATATTAAAGATTATATTTAATATTGCTCATTTGCAGCAACAACATCATAATTATGCTAAAGAACATATGAAACTAATATTATATGTAGTTATGATGATCTTGCAGCAAATGAGCGATATGTATTTTATTGGTTAAATATTTGTATATATTATATAATGCATATTAGGGATGCCAATCCCGATATCAAAAATCCGACTAAGAGTTATTCAAGGAGCCAAAATATATAAACTCTATGTGGTCTTAGATGAATATTAAAAAAGTTTCACACGGAATAACAATCTAATTATAACTATTCTCTTCACAACTTGTTGTAGAGGAGGGTACAAAAATAAAATTTTTCTTTAAGTTTTCTTAAAAGAGTCGGTAAGAATTGTTACAATGGTACTTTTCTGTAACATTTTATTCATAATTTTTTATTTAAACTTTATTTCAGGTTTTTGCTTTAGTTTATCCATTTTACATCCTCAATTTAAATTGCTAATAGTTGATGTTGCTATTTTATGTTCTCCCTTATTCTGTTTATTTTTTTCTACTGCAGTTTCATTTCCTTATTATGTTGAAGTTTTGACATAATTCCAGGTATCGTGTTAGAACAAAGTAGTAAAGAGCAAAAATCTTTTCTCTTTAATTAAGCAACAAAAAGTGTAATATCGTCGTCTGGTGTAATAAATTTTGTTTGCGACTCAAAAACATCTTATGGTATTTAACGAAAAACTTGAAAATGGAAAAATGTTAAACAATTTGTAAGCAAATTTGTTGCAAGTCCAAGTTTCCTTATACAAATATTTGATATCGAGCTTTACATGGAATACATTATGGACCAATAACCACTCTAAAATTATATTTGTATACCCTCCTCCAATACTAGTGGTAAATAAGGTATACTTAGCTTGTCAATCCATATTTAACTTTATAATTAATCTTAGACCCCATAAATTATATATATTATGGCTCCTTCAGTCCATCTGTCTGTCCGTCTGCTAAAAACACACTCACTTTCGAAAAACCACAAATAACAAAAAACAATATGTAGGCCAAATTTCTTCTAGTAACCCTAAGCAGTTTGAGATTGAAATCCATCAAAATCGGTTTACTTAGGATGAGGGTTTTGAAACTAAATGTGAAACTACCACCTAAAAAATTTATAATTTTGTTACAAAACTAACATAAATTATGGCGGAATGGACGGATTGATATACAATTTTGCACATATTTATTTTATATGCCTAGAAATCACTCTTATATATATCCCTCTCTCGGAATATTCTTTAGTATGCTAATATTGTAACAAATAATGATATTGTTATAAATTTGGTCTGCCATAGTATAATAAGACTAAAAATCACATTGTTCAATTTCGTAAAGATCGGTCCATAACAGAGTTACTTCGGGTATTGTGGAACCCCTGTTTTTGTTTTGGAAATTTTTTTTAAATGTATAAGCAAAATCTAGTTGGAATATGTTTCTAAATTGTCGATTGCCTAACTATGTTCTTCACAAAAATTATATTTTATATAATAAAAAAGTTGTAAACGAAAAATCTGAGGTACCTCAAAAACAGTGATTTGAAAAATTGGATTGGCAATGTGGAACCCCCCTGATGGGTAATATCCAAAAGGTAAATATTGAAAGCAACGCAAGTGGAAGGCCTTTTAAAAGGCCTCTAAACTTCTTTCTAAAAATTTTGCTTTATATGATATCCTGCCTTCAGAAGTATGCCTTCTAGAAGGAATAAATTTCCTTTTGAAAGACCTTCCAAAATATTCAGTTCACATTTGCTACTTCGCTACTCCCTTCTTTAAGAATTTGTTCAGTTAAATTTTAAAGTGACCTTCATTACTCCCTACTCTGGGAAGGGAAAGAAGTTGTTTAATTTTTATATTATTTTTTTGGTCGCCAGCATTCTTAAAAACAATTGGATACATTTCTTTTTGCGCCTGATCTAGTTTTTATAACGGCTTTAAATTTTTTGATGTCTCTAATGTGCTCGTAACTCTTATGTAAACGTATACGTTGCGGATCACCTGTTCCGTTTTTCTCACCAAGCGTGTATTAACTTGCTCCCAATGACAACCTGTGTAAAAAATATATGTGTATGGATGCGGTGACGATGGTTTGTGTCGGCTAAATAAGGCCTTCTACTACTCATTATTTTTACCGCGCCGCACAGTGAGACAACGCCGGCATTAAATACAAGGAGTCATTGTAGAGCTCTGAAATTTTGCACAGGTTAATTTTGAGACATTTCCAGTTTTTTAAAAAAAAATTAAGAAAATTCGCCCACTTTTGCGCCCACCTCCCATACAATCGAAATTTGTAAAATGCCGTTTTGTCCGTAATACTTTAAGTATAACTTTAAATTTTGTTATACTTGAATGTTATATTGTTACATATATTATCGGAAAAAATTTTGAACTTTGGCCCACTTTAACCCCCACCACCCATACAACCTCAACGTAAAAAGTGCCATATTTTCTAAAATATTTTAGGTACAACCTTCAAATTTGATATTACTGTAATTTATATCATTTAAAATGTTTCATGCAAAAATTACAATAACACGCCCACTATTACGCCCACCTCCCATTGAAATGCAATAAAAAAAGAAAAATTTTTTTTTCATTCTATCAATAATTTTTTAACATCATCACGGTATTCTAATTTTTTCAATTTCATTCTCATTCTAAATAAATTAATATAAGGATCTGATGATATTTGCAAGAATTGCAAGAATTTACCAACATCTATATTTTTACTAGTATTTATAGTATTTAATATAATTTTAAATCGGTAAATTAAGTCTACATTTACACCAGTTATGTCAGCGGTTATTTCTGGATTTTCAAAAAATCTTCTAGAGACATTACCATCATTGGTTGTTCCCATGTCTTGTTTCACCAGATCGACTTTTAAACCCAGAACTAATATGAAATTTTTTTTATTTCTGTTTTAACCGCTTCTTTCTATTCTTTTGTGTCTTTATTTGTCCCCCACGCTTTAAATCTTTTATTGTAACTGATATGTAATATACATTCCATGAATTTTATTCGAGCATTTTTAAAGTTCTTTTGCAAACTTTTGCTATATGTTCTTAACTTCAAATGAAAGCTGAGACTTCAATCTTTCATTTGATATAAGTCTGCACCTAGGGCGAGGGGCTGCTCTATATTTCCTAGTCCATTGAAAATGCAAAATGTTAAATTTTTACACCACAATTCTGTTGTTAAGAAATTTTTTTTTGTGTTTTTTTTTAAATTTATTTTTTCATCTACTCATTCACAACAACTAAATTAATTAAAAAAATTAAAAAAAAAAAATAAAAAAAAAATTATGTATTTTTTATTCTTTTCAATATAACATATTGAACTAACATATTTCAAGCGCGTTGGCATCCCTCAATTTTGACTTGCTCTAGACCAAAAAATAATGAAGTTATGAGGCTGAAATTTCATGGAATTGTTACTCATATATCTGTTAATATACTGTGAAAATTTCATCCAAATTGGACGACACGCCAAAAACCATTTTTTGCCGCGGTTACTAAAGGGCTGTCTCACTGTGCGCCGGGATGAAATAGCATCACATACTACCAGACAGTAATAACAAAACAAATTCAATTTTGCATATAATTTTTTTGTTTTAAATTATTAAAAACATAAGACTTCCTTCGTGGAATAACTTGTTGTTAAAAAAAATCCATTATTTTTTTTTTTTCATTATTTATTTATTGAATCTTCATATATTAAATATGGACTCACAATAAGTAATAAAATCTTAGCCTAATAATTTATTTTATGTCCTGCCAGTGCCAGACAATAATTTTTTTTCACACGGGTTCTGTTCACTTATATAGGTGTTTATCGCTCATCTAATTGGACAAGTGCTGCTGTGTCTCTTCTTCTTAAGCGAGTGTGGCCGCTATCATTTAAAATATTTCGAGCTAGTGGGTTCGGATGCAATTCAAGCCTTTTTAAGTATTTTACTGCATATTTTGTAATCACAGTTTTAACTAATGGAACATTGAGATCCTTGTGAATATTTTCTCAGCCTTCATGGCTATTGGTGGAATAGGATCCAAAATACCCGCCTTCAGTTATTCCACATTTGCCGATTGTCAAATTTTCTTTCCATGCTAAACAATTAAAAGTATTGTTTAGTTAGCAATTTGTAAACATTGTAAAAAACAGAAAGTATTTGAAGAAAAATAGCGGTTTGTACATGCACAAAACAAGTTGACTACACCTGTTATCACATACAGACCGACAAAAACTAACAGTGCGACAATTTGCATAGCCAAAGCGTAATACTAATATTATTATGTAAGCTATGTTTACATACAGGGAGCTTTTTTATTTTGGGATAAAATATATTGTTGTAAAATTGGGTCAAATTTAACTTTATTTGGCCTGCAATAATACACGGCGTAATTTTCTGATAATCGGTCCATAACGCAGGTCGACAATAAAAAAGTTTTTTTTAACCATTCTAAATGATCCTAATGTTTCTTGTCATTTTAAATCCGCATTTGAGATCAGTTTGGTCCCATCACATTCCTTATTTATACAAAAAACGAGAACATCACTTTTATTCAAATTCAACTAATTTCAAATAAAATTTTATTTGACTAGAAGAAATAAAAGCATAAAACTTTCTGATGGTCGACCAATATTTAAACTTAAGTTTAAGCCACAACCATTAAAAATGCTGACGTCGGTTTTACAAAGCTTTTTTCATAATTTGTAGATCCCAAAGAGAGCCCACTGCTCGCTCCACTCCTGTTGGTAAATTCGAAAATTTCAAATATAAACTTCTCAAAGTAATCAGGCATAAACTAACTAAGGAATTGGCTTTCTCAACCCCGCACTTCCCCAATATTACTGTAAGTTCAACTGCAACTTTCTGGTTGATGTTAGTCTTTCTATTTTTAGTTAAGAGGCTAAGTGTCTACTGTACTACTAAAAGCCGTAAAATTATTTCCGTTTACTTGCATTGCGGTAATTTTTTGTGAAAAATAAATAAAGATTGAAAAAACAAATTTGCATCAGGGTGCGCAGGGTGAAACAAAATCAACTCACATAAACAAGCCACACAAACATTTGCTTTATTTGTATCTTACAGATAAAAAAATTTAAAAATGTAGAACTGGTGCAATAAATTTAAATAAAATTAATAAAGTTTACAAGAAAAAATAATTAAATTAATAAATACATTTTATTTCTTGTTTAACGACTGAATTTTTTATTTGCTAACATTTTGTTTCGGTCTTACGTTGAAAGAACGTAGGACATATGGCCCGAAATATCTAAATAAACGCTCCATTAGCCCCACAATTTCCTCGCAAATTTATTTTGTTTTCTTTTTAAAATAAAATTAAAATTACAAATTAAATTCAAATTATTATATTTTTAATTTAACTCTTTCTCGAACAATACAGTATCATTTGACGTATGAAATAGGAGCACATCTAAGTCGATAAACTGAGCCTGTTACAAAAACAGTCCTTATAAATAAATAGAAAATCAATTTAACATTTTTTATATAAAAAAATAATTTAAAAATCCGATTCAAAAGGTTTAATTTTACATTTTTTATACGAAAAATTGTTTAAAAATTTATAAATATAAAATTTAGTAACTTCAAAATTCTGATTCAAAAAGTCTTATTATTAAGTAAATAAATATAAATATTAAAACACATTTTTTAAATTTTTGTTCTAACTCAATATCTCAGTTAAGTATTTAGTTCGCCTTTCATTTTGTTCTTATTGTTTTTTCTCAAAATCCCAGGACCAGTATTGTTGGGACAATTGACAAATTTCCTGTAGGGGTATTAATCCTTTTTATTTGACAAAATCTATCTACGTAATACGCTACTACTATCATAAGGTGCAATTGTGTTCCTATGGTTAATTGAAAAAAGATGTTTAAATGTTTGTTGCCATTTAATTAAGAAAAAAATATTTATATTTCCTTTTCCCCTAATTGATTTACTTTTATCCTTATTTTATCAAATTTACTTTATTTTTAACTTAAAACTTGAATGCTTTTTTTATAAAAAAATTCCCCAAGCACATACAAATACAAAAAAATTGAATATTAAAAGTGTTGAAAAAATATTAATTTTTAACTCTTCTCTTTTTTTTCATTTTAACTTCTTAATTTGCATACAAACGAGATTGTCTCTTTAAGTTTCATCATAGTTTCCGCTTGAGTTTTTTGCAACTGTTTGAGTTCGTTTTAGCAGTTGCTAAGAGAACTTTAAACAAATTCCAATGTTAAATATTTGTAATTTATAATGGAACTAAAGAAAAGGAAAGAGTTATGAAGTCATTAGAATGTCAATATTTTACTGAAACATAAATTTATACTCGAATGCATTTTCCAATTCTTTTGTTGATTAACAAGTTGGATTTTAATTGAAGTACACTTAATTAAAAAATATAGTTGGTTGTTTTTTAAAGGCTGAATATAAAGAAAAAAAAATATGTTAATGGGGTTCTTATTAAAAAAAATGTCTAACTTTATAAAAAAAACATATGTACCATTTACAAAAAAGTATTTTTGTTACAAACAAAACTGATTTTCTTATAAAAAAAATTGTAAAAAGTTCAAAACGCTTTAAATTGCACGTTTTCAAACCCATAGTATCTACTGAAACGATGTGGCCTTTTTAACTGGAACTGCACGCTAAAGAGAAAATTAAATGATACACAATCAAAATATGAGTTCTTTTTATTTAACGTAAAATTTTCAACGATATTAATTAAAACTATGCAATTTAAATATTTGATTTTAGTTTGTCAGTTGTCTGTCTCAATTGTTTACTTATGAACTTCTTTTGGTTGTATCTGTTTTAAGTTAATAAAGCAAACAAGAACGCTGTATTTAAATTTAAAATTTATTTGTTTGTTTATGATTTGTTTTTATAAAACATGTGTTTTCAATGCTCAAACATAACATAACATGCTGAAATGCGTTTTGCATTTTCTAGACCATAAGCGATTTAAAAACACTACATTTTCCAGAATATGGGTGCATGTACATAAAATTCTTTCGACGTTTTTTTTATGGCATTAGTCAAAGAAAATTTTAAATAATCCATCTTAATTGATGAATTTTTCTCTAGTGGCCATTTTCTAGAATTTTTTATTTTTTTTTTGGTATTCCTTCAAATGAAACTAAAACTTTTTTGCTTCAAACAAACTTCTATATGCAAAATGTTATACAGAATTTGTATTTACATAAATATTTAGATAATTTAATGCACAATTGCATTTAAAAAGTGCAAAATTTATTTTGTTTTCTAAATATTTTCGCTTTTGAAGTTGTTATTGTTGTTGCTAGTATTTTATACGTTGTTAGTTATCTAGTTTATCATATGCATATATGTATATAACTCGAATTACAGTATTTTATGCAAAATTAATGATTATAAACAAATGTTTAACAATGGCAATCTACCACTTATTTGTGGTTTCATCAACATTATCATCAAGTAATTTTGCTCTTTTTGTTGTTTATAAATAAATATTTTTTCATTGTAATGCAATTTTTTCATATTATTTATATAATTGCATTTTTTTCTCTTCCTTTCTCTCTCTCTCTCTCTCTCTCTTTCACACTTTATACTAACAATTATTTGCATGTGATTTTGTTGCTTTTGTAGTAGTTTTTGTACATGATTAAATTTTTAATTAGCAATAATGATAAGCAGGGCAAGATTTTCATGCTTTTTGTTTATCATGTTTTTTGCAAATAAATATTCCTTGCATATTTCGCAGGTTGGCATTCGTTTTAAACAAGAGAATGGCTTTCCAGTCAATCTGTTGCAATTTCAAAATAAAAATATACCCGTCCTTATCTTTTATATGCATTTTCTTATATCAAAATTTTTAACAAGAACAATTTTGGATGTTTTGTTTTTGATAGATAGTAATTCATTTAAAATACCAAAAGAAACTTAATAAGGCTTGAATGCTCGTAATAAGTACATACTAAGATTAAAATATTCATTGAAAATCTTTGAATCGAAATGTTGGTCTTCATACATTGACCAAGTTACTTAATTAAAAGCGATTCCGATAAATATATCTGGGATTAAGTCGAATATTTTAATTTCGAGATATCCTTAATAAGAAGATTTTTAAGCGCTGGTTTAGTTAAACTATACCTAAATTTGTATTTACTTTAAGCTCAACAGCTGTATATCCCTTATACTATTTATAGTTTAACCCTATGTGACTACTTTTTTATTAATGTTCAAATAACGCCCTTTTTGACAACAACGTAAGATTATGCCGAAAACTTGTGGTGGGGATCATAATTTGTTTAAAGTTGAAATTCAGAGGTGTGTACTCTTCGCAACGACAAATCGCATCCGTAGTGTTAAGGTACGGTCACATATGGCAAACATTTGACAAAAAATATCAAATATTTGTTTGCCCTAATCTGACCACAAAATATTTTTGAGGGGCAAACAGAAAAACAGCTGATTTTGGGCAAACAAAATTATTTGCTAGCAAACAAAAATGATCCTAATGTGACCATTTAACGAAAAAATTTTTCCTCGTTTTTAGGCAAATAAATATTTGTTCTTACAAAAATTTTGTAAGACCAAACAGTGGCAAATAAAAAGCTTCATAATAAAAATTATTGAATGAAATTGAAAAAGTAGCAAAATTATATTATTTTTAATGACGAAAAAACTTTTTTATGTAAAAAATTGTTTCTGTGTTCTCTTTTTAGCAGAGTTCTGCGGTAAGTAGGATTCAAGATGTTACAAAATACTTTTTCTTAAGCAAATAGGTAAATTATTTAATATGGGTATAATATATGAACCTATCTTACGAATTATGCATTGCAAGCAAATCAATTTTCGAGAGTGTACCAGTTTGGGGTCAGAGTACAATCAAGGACCCGCCTAAATACAATTATATAATGAAATTAAGATTTATATAAAAAATATTAATGCCGAATAATTTACCGACATGGACATATCTTTATGAGATTTTTTCGTCTTGAAATGATTGCAGCAAAAATTTGTAATAACAGCAACTTTTTGCACCCTTAATAGGGTGAATAGGTACCTGGGTACCTGTATACGTTTTATGTGGAGCAACTTGGAGGATCTTTGCAGAAAAAGTGGCTAACATTAGCAAAAAAATTGCTTAACTCAGCAAGTCTTTTGCTGAATTTAGCAACTTTTGCTGAATTTCGCAACTTTTTCTGCAAAGATCCTCCAAGTTGCTCCGTATAAAACGTATACAGGTATCCAGGTACCTATTCACCCTATTAAGGGTGCAAAAAGCAAATTGATATGCCACGCCCCCCCAACTGATATTGTATATAAACACCTATGAAAATATAATAATAACAAAAAGTTAGGAGTTCTCATGAAATTGTAGAATTGTAGACTAAAATCTTATAAAAAAAATTTCGATTTGAAAACGCAATAGGTACACAGGTATCTACCTGTCCACACAGTTAAGAAAAAGATACTGATGCAAAATAAAAATGTTGGTGGCTAGTTTGTTCAAGTTCTTCCAAGCAGATTGGATTGAAATTCATCACTTTTGGTTCAGTAGGAAAAGAGTAATGGACCGAAATGTGAAACAACCTCCTGAAAAATCGATATTTCTGTTCCAAAAACTAACGTAAATTGGAATGCACCTTTTATCGTTAAATTTTGCACAAACTCAATTTATGTATATGCCTAGAAATCAGATAACTAAATTTCGTGAAGATCGGTCTATAATTTACAATAGATCCACTGCCTAAAAACACTTTATTGCTTGCGTCTAAACCGTATCGAATAATGCTTAAGTTTCATAATTTAGGTTTATTTAGTTGTATAAGATGGAAATTACTTCGCCAAATTGCCTTTATCCCTTCATTTGTAATCTTAATCCTCTTTTACTTTTAAAACTGCTGTTCTCGCACTTTCTGTACCATAAAACAATAAAAGTTTCAATATTTTGCATCAAAATTTTAATTTTAGTTTTAATAAAAAGTAGTTTTATTTATTTATATTTTTTTTTTTGACAATTTGTTCAAATATTTATTTTTAGGCAAATATTTTCAAACGTGAACACAGGGCAAATATGTTTTCCCATTTTGTTAATTGAAGCTATTTAATATATATTTGAACAAACAAAAATGGGCAAATAAATGTGCGTAGTGTGACCAGAAAATAAAACTTTTTTTTTTTAATACATTTTTTAAAATGCCGGCAAAGAAAATTTGACAATTGTTTGCCATATGCCTTTAGTTTTTGTGTAATTTTTTTTTAAATTTTAGATATTACTTCTGTCAACAGCTACGTCATATATACTCACAATAGCTGCGTTCGTTTACCCCAAAATTTGTACAAATTTGTACTGGATTTTACTGAAATGCGTTCGCGTACACATAAATTTGTAAAATTTTCATATAACTCACCTACTGGATTTTACTGGGATTTTACTGGAAAAGTAAACGAACGCACATAATATGTTCCATAAAGATCGAAACCCCAGTTTCGGAATGATGTTTGCCAAAAGTACATTTGTATGAATATTTTGAATTGACTTATACTGTTAGGATATTTGGAGCCATGTTTATAAAACGCGTAACTTTTTTTAAATATACAAACTATTTAATAAAAATATAACTTAATATTAATAAGCAATAAAACCCGTTGGGCAATTTTAGCCCATAGATACAGAATAAGGATAAAACACATTTTAAACCAAAAATATATTTTAACTAGCACTGATTTATTAGCCTGTATATTTTAGTATAACAAACAACTTTAAAAGAGACAAAAAGAAAATGTTAAAAAAATTTAGTAAATAAAAAAAATTATCTACTTTTCTAAATGTGCGTTTTATATCAACAGGTCCGTCTTATATAAACTTAAGCTACTCTCCCATATGACCAAAGATATTGGCACTATCTCCATGAGGACTAAGTATGTGCTAGTTACATCGGCTTGATGTCGCACATTTTTATGTTTTTTTTTTTTTGAATATCTGCTTGCATATCTTTAACAGTTTTGTGCATATTTAAACATGCCCTGACGATAAACCATCAACATCAAATACAACAAAAATATCATCAGCTTCAATATTCTGGTGTGCAATGCTGCAGCTGTATTGTGTTGCATTTTATAATATAACAAAAAGTGTATAAAATTTTATATTCATGTGTATCGTATAATTATTAAAGGTTTACCCAGCTAGCATTTTGTATCATAATCTAATCATTTAGGAATCAGCTTTAAGAGCAAAATACCCGTATATGAGCTCATTTTTCAATCATAAATGATACTCTCGATGTGAGAAAATGGTACCCTACCGATGAATCACCTGAAAGAATCATTTGTGATACAATTTTCTGATTCCTTTTTGATCAATTTAATGGTAGTTTTTATAATCATTATTGAGTCGTTTTCGTCTCATTTTTTAATCGCAAACTATATAGTTTTTGATTATATTTCATATAATTTTTTAATTGTCATGTTTTTTATTTTTCTCCAATAATTATGGCTTTTGATTATTCGAACCAGCTTTATTTTAAACCAAACAAAAGTTATCGGTTTTTCGCGAAGAAGAAAAGAAACAATTTGCACTAACATTTTTGTTCATAAATTGTCAATAATTTTTGGGCTTTTTTTTTAGCCAAGCTTCTTATTTATTTGGCTAACATGAAAGTTTCTATTTTTATTATTTTCATTTGGCAAAAACAAAAATTCAAAATATTTAAAATCATTATTTAAACATATAAATGAATCATATAAGAATCCTTTTTCAATCACTCAAGTGATTAATCAGTTTTTAATCATCAAAACTGATCTGAAAAGAATCATTTGCGTGATTTTTACAAAAAATAATCACCCAAATGCTAGCTGGGTATGTAAAAGTAAATGTGTCTATATGTAGGTGTAAGTTTATGTGTGTATGTATATGTGGGTCTGATAAGAGTGGTCATTAAATTGTTTTATAACATTCTTAATTATGCATGGGTCATTTGAGGTGATTTAACAAACATCAATAAGAAAACAATCTGTTTTAATTAATAATAAAATAATTCTTCATAATTTTTCAATGTTTTACATACCCTTGACCTGTAATTTTTGAAACAATTACACCAGTGCGAGTAGTGAGTACGAACTATAAAAAAGCTGTTTCGAAAGCAAACACATTACACGCAAAGAAATAACATGGTTGTGGTTAACTTATTCTAAGAGAAACATATTATGATAAGATGCATGATTGTAGTCAACCAAGAATGATAAAATAAAGATTACGCCAACAAGCTTAAAATTTTAAAATGTTCTGCGCATGTTGGCCCTGTGACGTCACACATTCTGTGTTTCAATTGGCTAATAATTTGCAGCTGTCGAACTGTAATGTTTATGAGTAACACAACAGTGGGACAATTTATAATTTTTCTCTTCAAATTATTTTGTAGTTAAAAATTAATTTTTCTTTTTATTTATATTTATTCCATTTAACAAAAATTATCTATGTAACAATAAAAGACAAAACAATTAAAGACCATTTTTCTTTATGTTGTTATTTTATTCATTTTCCTTTTTCTTTTGGTAATATTTTGGGCAATTTCGACATTAAGTAATCTCATTCTAAAATACATTCTGCATCTAAAATAAAGTTTTTTCACCTGATCATTGGCTTCAATGTCCTTTGCTTCCAATAAATGTTTTTGCAAATATCCGGTTCCAAGCAACAATTTTTCACCATTTAGTTTTAAAAATATTGCATCACATGATTTTAGTGTTTTCATTAAAACAGTTGGTGGCTTACTTAGCCCACCTTCACTTAGATGGTTAGCCCAGGAGTAGTTCGATTCCTCTCGAGGATTATCCGGCCAAATTCTCCAATCCGTCATACTGCTGGTTTTCTAAGTCGGTTTCATTATTTTCGGTTTCAACTACATCTTCTTGGATACTATTATTAACACGCTTAAGTATAGCACCTGAAAAAACCACAAGAAAAACTAAACAATGTGTTATTTAAAATTGTATGTTGAGGTTTACCTTTATCTAAATCAGGCGTATTGTCGACTTCGACATTTGCTTCAGTACTTAAAATGCCTTCGTTGTAGCCTATTTATTTATTATTTATTAATTAATTAAATATTATTTATCACCAAATACAATATCAAATAAAATTATTTATTATTATTTATTTTATCAAAACCCGATGTAATATTTTTTTAGAACTGTCAATGTGATTTCAATTACAAGGTTACCAACTATCACATAAAACATAAATTTTTTCGCAAGAAATTTTAAATCTAACACATATAATATACTTGGTAACCCTTAGAATGGCCCTTCTACGTCACATAACGGGAAATCATGCGCATGTCGTAAACTTTATTTTATCATTCTTGGTAGTCAACATATTACGATTATTATTAATTCATATTATGACCAAATATATTCGTTATATTACATTTTTCCCTATATTATTATTTGTTTTTAGTACATCATATTATAGTTTAATGTAATCATATTCTTATCACGTTAATCAAAATAAGTTAAAGAGTAATCATATTATTATCATGTTCATCATAATTAGTTTCGATGTAATCATTTTAAGATACAAAGTAATTATGTTATGGTTAACAGAAATCAAAACATATCTGAGAGAATGATTTTATTTTTTTTTCATTATTTATTTATTGAAAATTCATATATTTAATATGAAGTAGCAATAATTAATCAAATCTTATCATAATATTATTATTTAAATATGGTTATTGTAATCATATTATAATCGTAAGTGATCATAACATCGGTGTAATCGTTTGTCGTAGGTCGCAATTGTTTAAAAATTATTTTGTAGAATTAAACATTTTTTTCTCTAAAAATAACACAAAACTGACCACAAAACTAACCTTTCACTAAAAAGAATAAAATAAATAATCCGTTTAAAATTTTTGAAGATATTTGCTTTTCAGTCACATCATCTTTGTTAAAAACACAAATAGAGGTTATTTTGGCATATCTCAAAAACTCTTCAACTTTTGACAATTCTGACTTCATATTCGGATTTTACATAAAGATTAGGTGTCAAATTCATTTGGTAAAAAAACTGTCACGTAGTGTTATTGATAGTTAATATATTTTATATATGAAGACTAGCTGTCCCGGCAAACGTTGTTTTGCCATATAAGTTATTTCTTTCAGATGTTATAGTGTCTGCATGCCAAATTTTAAGAAAACCGGTTGATTAGTTAAGAAAGTAATTTAAATTATAGGCTTTAGTTCCTTCCAGAAGTTACACTATTTGCCTGCGAAATTTAAAGAAAATCGGTTGATTAGTTAAAAAGATATTGGAAGGGGGAGCTTTTAACCGGTTTGCCTCTAGCGTACGAAATACACATTAAGATCTATTCCGAATGTCATTGTGCACATAAGCCATTACGATACATGATTTGGTAACTTTTCCAGTGACAATAAAAATCATAATATGGAAAAGAAAGGCATTTTGTTGATGGGAATAATATAAAGAAATATCTAAATACAATATCTCCGAAACCACTGGGCTGATTTCGTCCAAAATTCACATAAACCATCTACAGACTATCCCCAAAGTACCGTGTTAGTTCGTCGACCCGTTTCCGCAGATAGGGGTGACATCAAAGTGTACACTTCTTTTTATATATATAGAAGAAATATATTGTGTTGTGGTTATTTTTGTTGATTTTTATTAAATTATTTTTTATGTGGAAAGAAATTTTCATTCTTGACTGCCGCGGGGCTCGAACCCTTGACTATTTTCAGTACAACTTGAAGAACAAATGTATAAACATAGAGCTCGTGTCTTAGCTTTTAGCTCCTCAAGTTGTGTTAGAAAAAAACCAACAGGGAAAAAGAAAGACAAAAAAATTAATAAATAAAAAACAAATCCAAAAAGAATGTACTTTGGACTGCGAGAAGAATTCTTGACAAAAAGTACGAAAAACCGAAGTAAGGAAGAACATGTAAATCAATTAAATAGATAATCATTTAAAGCAAATTTCGATCTACCAAAGGTTAGATACAATTTGGTTTAAAGATTTATGTTTGACTATTGACTGCCAGCAGTCTTCAATGGATGTGAGTTTTAAACGGTATACCCCTCTGAAGTAAGGGTAACCTGTCCGTGAAAGCGCGGGTTCAAGCCCCGCGGCAGTCGAGAATGAAAAATTATCAATAAATTTTAATTAATTTTCATGTTGTAAAATTCCTTCTTCATAAAAATAATTTAATGAAAATTAAATTTGATGAATTTGAGCCTAATTAAAAATATCAAAATTTGGATTATGAAACTTTAATGAATTTAAAGTTCTTATTTTTTTTAATTCATTTTCAGCAACCACAAAATTTAATATGTATACTTTACTCTTGTAGAATATATACATAACATATCGCTATTCACATTTGTATATAAACTGTACTGAAAATTGATTTTCTAGCTTTGAACTTTTATTTTATTTGCGGTTTAATTGCTAGCGGTTACATATTTGATAACCAATATTTTTTTCTGTTTTAACAAACTAAATGTTTTATTTTTAATTCACTGCAAAAGAGACAAGAGCATTTTGACTTTGTTGTTTGGCTGGTAACACATAGAGGATTGTAATTTGACTTAAAATACACATTCGAATAATATGAAAATCTCTATGAAATTTATTTTCTATAAACCAATATGTTTTTTAAAAATTTAGTTAAAAAGTTTAGATTTTATTGCCATTGCGAAGTGAATAAACTCGTGATGGAGGTGTAAAGTAAGACGCAATCGCTCGACATATTGGATTTAACTCACAGGAACATTATGATAAAAAAATTTACTTGAATGAAAATTTAACGTAATTTAACTTCAAAATTTTACACGCAGCAATAGATTTACGTAAAAAATCTCGATTAACATCAGCTTTTTCTTTACGTGGTCTAGTATACATCAAAATAAATCCATCTGATGAACCGCTACGTATTTAAGACTTAAGCGAACTTAATAAACTTTTTCCCTCAACTAATGAAAACATATAAAACGAAATTCCAAATTGATGAAACCATGGTGTCATATGCTTATCCTCTTTTACACTGCAAAAAATATTATGTTTATGGGTCATACATCCTAATTTTAAGTATTTACTATATTTTTTCTCATAAAAAAATCAAACTAAAACTTACCTCATTAAATATTCAAAATTATATCTTATTTTCCTAATTTCATCCATAATCTCATCAACTCAAAATATAAATTTAGTGTTTCTTTGTTGTAAACGCGTTGTCTCCTCTGTTATATATATTTATTATGTCGTATACAAATAGCTCTGGGTTGGGTTCTACAGTCAGTACGCGGAATCTGATTCAAATTCTTGCTAAGCAACGTAATGGTCTTAATATTTGCCATATAAATGCCCAAAGTTTACTTCCTAGAATCGATGAATTTCGTTATTTATTTGAGGAATCTAACGTGGATATAGTGTGTATATCGGAAACGTGGTTCGATAGAGTTTTACCAGATAGTTTTGTTATGGCAAATGGATACAAAATACTTAGAAATGATAGAAAGGGTCATGCTGGTGGGGTTGCAATTTACATCAAAAACCATATACATTTTAGGGAATTAAAAAGATCTGAAGATAAAGCGGCTATTGAATATTTGTTTATTGAAATTTTTGGTGGCGATAAAAAACTATTGTTGGGTTGCATTTTTCGACCAAATCGTGAAACACATTATAACCTTTTTTTACGTGATTTGGAAATTATGGCTACTCAATACAATGATGTGATTATTGCAGGTGATTTTAACTGCAATTTACTGATGATTCAAACTTACAGGGTCAACTGATGGCTATTGGCTTACAAATAGTAAACACTGAGAACCCTACACACTTCACGAGCACTAGTAGCACACTTATAGACATTTTTATTTTGGGCAATATTTCAAATTTATTACTGTTCGATCAACTTACTGCGCCTTGTTTCTCAAAACATGACCTAATTTTTATGTCTTATGATATTGAATTGATGAAAACAGAAAGTCCCATTAGTTTTCGTGATTTTCGGAACATTGATTTTAATTTATTGGAGGAACAATTTAACACCACTAACTGGAATTTAATATACAATATGGTATCGGCTGAAGAACAGCTACAATTTTTTAATAGTCATATACTCCGCCTCTTCGATATTAGTGTTCCCTTGCGAATTTACCGCGGTGATAAAACTAAACAGTGTTGGTTTAATTCTTCCATCAAAAGCCAAATTAATGATCGGGATGTGCTATATTCACGTTGGAAAAGATTTAGAACACCTGAACTACATGAAGAATACCGTATAGCTCGTCGAAATGTCAATAAAAGCATAAGAGATGCAAAATCAAACTATTACGCTACCCGATTTAGAGCGGCTGCTGACTCGAAAAAGAAATGGCAAACGATTAAGGAAATTGGAATCGGAAATAAAAAACCTACTGTTTGCAATGTTGATGTCAACGAATTAAACGCATCATTTATCAATATTCCCTCAACTGTATTAGTGAATCAAAATCCAACTACTAATCAAACAAATGAGTCCCGCCAACATCCACATTTGCATCAATTTGAATTTTCATCTGTCCTTCCTATTGATGTATTATCAAGTTGCTTATCCGTGAAGTCCAATGCAGTCGGGTTTGACCAGATTCACCCAAAATGTCTAAAACTTCTGCTACCTCGGTTATTAGCTTACATCAACAACATTTTTAACACCATTTTTACCACAAGTCAATTTCCAATGTGTTGGAAATATGCTAAGATCATTCCTGTTCAGAAAACTAGTACTGAATTTCGCCCTATCTCAATACTGCCATACTTATCTAAAGCATTTGAACGTCTGGTATATAGGCAAATGAATAACTACTTAACTGATAATCATTTCATTGATAAAAATCAATCTGGCTTTCGTCCTAAGCATAGCTGTATCACAGCGCTCGTAAATGTGTCCGAGGATATCAGACACAATCTTGATAATGGTTTTGTTACGTTTTTGGTGCTCTTGGATCACTCTAAATCATTCGATTCTGTTAATCATGGAATTCTTTGCAATAAACTCTACAACAAATTTTACTTTACTTCAACTGCAGTCTCGTTACTAGCCTCATATCTTACTAATCGTTTCCAATCTGTTTCTTTGGGTAATACAATTTCCACTATTTTATGAGCAAAGATCAAAGAAAACTGGTAACATTTTCTAAGAACAAATGTAACAAATGTACCTACATGCGTTGGACACCCCGGGGTAGTAATCATCTGAACAATATTTCGCCTTCTGGTGTTATATCTTAATGGGTAATATAATATAATAATCAATACATGGGATTCGACAAAAATTAAAAACTGATAGATTTCAAGAGATCTGTACGTACATTAATATCTCGGATGACCAGGAATCCTATCTGATTCATTGGGAGTTAGTAGTCCCCAGTGAGTTGGCACTGGACTAACTATTGGTAAAGGCCTCCAAAAATATACTCCTTGCGGGAAATGCTTTCGTTCTTTCAGGAAGATTGTGTTTGCAGTTTTACTTTTCAGTTGAAAATATAGTTTCGTGAATCAAGTGGTGTTTGTGGTTTACTACCCAATGTCGCGGGAGGGAGATCCGGAAAACCCCATGGTAGTTATGATTTTCCACCATTTATAGGAAGTTCATCGTGATGGACAGTTACTACCCAACAGATGACGCTATCATATAAAATAGCAACAAGGGGCGAGTGAATAATCATGCGGGATTATGCGCACAAACTTAATGACTTACTTTTGAATGCGATCATTTTGGCGCATCCCTTTGCAAATTCATTGGTTCTTTCAGTAGAATTGTAAGAAGTGCTTTTAAGTTTTTCTGATTACTAAACACATTATTTTGTAGGCGAAGTTTTTACTGGGATGAATGTGCTGGTTGTTCCCTCATTCTGGGCGACTTGTAAACGGTTGTTACCCAGTGGTTAAGAGCCACCATAAGATAAGGAAATATGGTATGTTCTTATGTAAATCTGTTTAACTATATGTTCAATATATAAACAATCCTTCCGCTAAGATGATTATTACAGAACATTTTTACAATTAATGGCATAAAATCAATCCTCTAAAAAAATGTTTTTTTGATTTTTTTACGATAAAAATTCCAAATATATATTCCAAAATATTGAAAATTATTATTTTAATAAGAAACTCCACCTTCAAAAGAACTATTTCAATGGCTTTCAGTTTTTCATTTTCTCTATTATCCAAAAATACTTGCGGACTTAAATATATAAATAAGCAAAACAATAATAAAAACTTGGAAAGAAAAACAAAATAAACTATTTTACAAGGTAAAGCTATTCTAATTAAAGAAACTAATAAGAAAAAGAATTTTGCCCAAAAAAGTAATTATGATTTAATTAAATTTACTAAGGCCAGTAGCAAACGTAGGAGCGGTCGTAGTAGAAATGGTGGAGCTTAAAAGACGTACTTGGGCTAAGGGCGAAAAGACCCACACACACATTGAAAAAATTGGGAAAGTTGTGACAAGTATCCCATGTATTTTAGCCCCCGCTTCTAACTGTCTATTTACATATTTCTATGCTGGCAGTGGTGTTTATCACTCTATCATTTAATATATTCCCGTAAGTCTAATTTTCGTAAAAAGAAAAAAAAATAAGGATGAAAGACGAAATTACGTCCTTCTTGCCTGCTGTGTTGACATTAAAAAGAAGAAAAAACGAAAAATATGTAAATTTCATCACGTAAAACTTTATACCTCTAAAGAACGTTAAAGCTGATGGCTTTTCTTAAGATGGCAGTTACCAAATTTAGCTTCTGGTTTTTTTCTGCTGAGGTGCGTGTATTAGTGCATATGCGTGTTAACAAGAGGGTGCGTGTCAAAGTGTGTATGTGCTAAAAAATATTCACAATTTTCTGTTATTTTTTTTAACTCTCATTTTATAAATTACTCGCGGTTTGTTAACAATGATGAAAAAAATTATGGCAAGTAATGCCACTAAGAGTACAAAGATTTATTTGCAACTTAATTGTTCCAACTTGGGGACCAATAAAATGTTTAAACTGAATAAAAAAAAAGGATTAAAAAGGAAATGGGAATAATTATGGAAATAAATTAGACTCTTTCAAAGGGGCTTAATCATAGATTGAGTTCTTGGTAATCGCTGTGAATCAGTGTCTTGAATTTTTCCTTAAAAAATTTGTGATTTCGATTTTCACGAATTTATGTATTATATTATTTTTTTTAATTTTTGTGATTTTTTAAATTTTGACATATCGCACTTGTTCAAAATTTAAAAGTTTTTAGTAGAAGCAAAACAAGTTTGAATTTTACATTAAAGGCATATGAAAAAGAATTTTCAAACCAACCGATTTATTTATAAAACGGAAACAAAATTCTACGCTTCACAGCGGTTAGATATAAAAATTAAGTATCGATTTGTTCAAAGAAGTAATTGAGTTTGAGTCAATACATACACTATTGTTGAACAAGTGCGATATATATAGAGCGCAAAACGGCTAAATCGGATTTCTGTTTATTGTTTGACAAAGTCCGAGGATTGTTTTCAGCTATAAATATTTATAAAATTTTAAGTGGGCGTGGCCTCTACCACATAAAGACAATATGAATTAGCTAATATCTGGAGAACTAGTGCAGTAAAAGTTTCCAAATTGGGTACAAATATTACGGCATCTGCCAAAAAAAATTAACTCAATTGGAATAGTGGGTGTGGCACATCCTATACAAAGACAATTTGAATTACCTTTTATCTGTAGTAACCGTATTCCAGT
Organism: Pollenia labialis; assembly: GCA_949318255.1. Classification (NCBI taxonomy): domain Eukaryota; kingdom Metazoa; phylum Arthropoda; class Insecta; order Diptera; family Polleniidae; genus Pollenia; species Pollenia labialis. The sequence goes on from OX439140.1 coordinate 162,476,368, forward strand.
TAAAATTTTTAAGTTGGTAACAAATAACTTGGTTATTTGTACACGACATTAGTCAAAAAAAAGGCTGGAATGAACTAGTGGGCGTGACAGCTCCCATACAAAACCATTACAGATTTCTAAATATCTGGAGACATTTCATGAAAATCAATACATTCAAAGATAATATAAATTACAGTATATCTGGAAAACGGTTGCAACAAATGTTTCCAAATATGCAATAAATAATTTGGTTATCACAACAAAAAATCTCTCAAAAAAGAAACTGGATTAAGGCGTGTCACAACGACAATATACATGTTTGCATATCTGGAGAAAGGCATAAGAAAAAGTATTTAAATTTATTACAAATAGTTTGAAAATTTAAATCTGTCAAAAACTGGGCTTAATTTTAATGGTACATGACACCTTCCATATAAAACCAATGAAAATTACAGTATATTTGGAGAACAGTTAAAGTAAAACTTTTCAAATTTTTTAAAAATTCTTTGGTTATCTATACAAAACATCTGTCAAAAGGGGTGCTGGTGGGAGAGGCACCTCCCCTGCAAAGACAATATAAATTTCTGTATATCTTGGGAACGGTAACAACAACATTTTCAAATTTGTATACAAACAACTTCATTATTTGTAAGAAAAGTTTTTAGAATGTAGAAAAATTTACAAAACCAGATGTTTTTTTTAGAGAAAACGCTCACACTTATTGCCGAAATTATCTAACCTACGAAATATTTTCATGCACAAGTGTATTTTATTTTTCGACATAAAGTTGGACATCCGTTATTTAATAAACCGGCAGAATCAATTATCCGGGATCGTAACAGAAAGGAAGATTTTAATTTCAACCGATTAACCGTGAGTACTGGCGTGTGGGTTGACACAAGTTTAAAAAAATCCTTTTCTAGGTATTCGGCCGTTGAGATTCAAACGGTGGGCAATCTAAAGGAGAGTTATTATTAGCTTCAGAGGAGTAATTATAATATGGTTATTAATTAGTTAGTAATTGTTTTTCCAAATATGAGGTTTATTACGATTAAATTTTCACTTCATAAATACATACGGTTTTGTACAAGAAATTTCTTCAGGAAACCGCAAGGTTGAAGTAAGCTGTCCGCACTGCTTGGTAGTTGGTGATGTTGAAAAAAGAGTAGCAAAATTACTAGTTACAAACCCGAAGGTAAGTTGAACGAAAAGTTAACGAAAGTTAGCTACAATTGACAATTGGAAAATTAACGACGAGTATTAGTATTGCAGTGCGGTCAACATACATCAAATTCACGATATTATTCGAGGTGAGTATAATTCATGAAAAGTTAAGGATTAAAAGAAATTAGAAAACTAAATACTACAGGTTTAAATTCATTAGAAACATTTTAATATATATACAATTATAAATTTGATTGTAAGTGAGTACCTTAATTATCCAGGATTGAAAAACATAAAATTCAAATCTCCCGTGTCATAGAAGCTTTTGGATTCCGATGCATTGAGGCAAAGAGTTTAAATCAACGCTTTGCTGTTAAATTGACAACGAACAATTTACATCCACGACACCGATGGCATCTTCTTTTTAGACGCTCCCGGAGAAACCGAAAAAAATCATTTTTTATCGTGTTGATGTTGGCAACGATTTTAGAACTTACCTCATCAGGTATTGCAGTTACCTTATTTATTTATTTTATAAAAGCACCATCCCAACTTTATTTTATAACCATTCAAGTTCACCCTAATAAATTCCACCACATAAAGTTGCAAATCACAGTGCACAAAATTCGCTCAATATAAAAACGATTTATTTTCCGTATCAATAAAGAAAATCGAAAATTTATAATTTCTCATACACTAATATCGTCATATATAAAATAATTTTATTTTAATTTTTTTTAGAAATCCTTGCCTTAGGTCCATAATCAAAATTAAATAAAGTTTTATATTGAATAATCTGTAAATTTGTCACGTATCTTTTTCGTTTGTACTTTTTGTTTTTTTTTTTTTGCTGTTTTTAATGCGTCATGTTTTAAGTTTTTCTCTCAGGAAATTACTTCTATCCGCATCAAGTGCTACAGAATCATCATCAGTAGCATCGAACCTTTCTCCTTTTCAGCATTTAGTGAGGCAACTACCTTGAAGTCTATAATGACTTGAAGGAGTATAATTAAAAAATTGCACAAATAAACAGACTCTTTTGTTCATTGTGGGTAGAGAAACAGCCAAAGGCCATTTTAAATTGGAATACAAAACAAGCAAAATAAAATATTCTCACACATTCATGCATTCATATAATCATACCCAGCGGTAACTAGAATGAGTAAAGAGGCCTAATAGAAGGCCTTATTTAGAAGTCACAAGCCCTTCTCACCACATTTCATACTTAATAATTCTTAACACAGGTTGTCATTGGGAGCAAGCCCTTCCACACTGTCTTTAATATCAACTTGAAGAAGGAAGTATGGAGGGTCACTAAAAAAAGGATGTAAATAAAACTGATCAACTTCGTTTCTCCTTCTAAAAATTGGCAGTAAAGAAAGTATTCTAAATATTAAGGAAGGTATTTCAAAATGAAGTTTATACCTTATAGAAGGCATACTTCTGAAGACAGTATACCATGCGAAGCGATTCTTTTAGAAAGTAGTATAGAGGCCTTCAAAAAGGCCTGCCTCTTGCACTCATTTCACTATTTACCGCTGGGTAGGCGCATGTAATAATCCAAATATGAACAAGATTGCCAATTTGTAAGTCATGTATAAATATTCTAAAAAAATCTCATCCCTCAAAAACCTTAATAAATAAAAACTAAATATTTTTTAAGACTAATACGATTCATACATTTTTTTTAAGGAAAAACTGTATAAACATATCCTTCAAAATTATGTAATTTCATTAATAATTTTAATTACAAACATGTAGACCTCTTAGTTCCAGGGTGTCCATTTGTTGCCTGTTAACACATTTCAAACTTATTTTCCAAATGTAGCTTTAATGGCCATTTTCTCAATGTATCGACAAACTGTCTGTTTCCTAATGTCAACATTAATTTATTAGAACGATAAACTGTCCGTTAACGATTTTGAGTTTCTCAATATACCGACAAAAACATTGTTTTCAGTTGGCCACACCTCTCAAAATACATGTAAAAGTTGGGAGTCAGCTGATTGTATTCATCTGTACGGCAAATAAAAGGAAAATAATTAATTGACAGGTGAGTGCTGGTTAGCTTTGTGCCAAAATAGACGACAGAATAGAAAACCTAATATCATTAACGTTCTGTTTTTCGTTGCGAAAAAAGATAATCGTGTATTGAGAAACCAGCCATAAGTTTCTTTAATCACCCTCAACATTTTCTTATACACATTTTTTTTCTTATGCAGTTTACTTAACATTTTCAGGATTTATTGCCTTTTATATTTAAACCACTTGCTTGGTTGAATTTTTATTTGGAAATGTGAATAAAACACTGCATACAGTGCCGGAAAATAGTAGGTATGATATCTTCCTTCCTAACTACATGTGGTAGACAGTTTTGCATAACACTTTTATTGATAAAAATTACAATTTATGCGTAGTCTTTTTTTAAACATAAGTTCAAGGGAATTTTAAAACTTTATATCGGGACGAACAAATCGACAAATAATTAGGTAATATATCAAAAGGAAAACGGGCATGGTACAAAATTTTTCCGGATACCTGCGCTCGACGCACAGAGGGGTGAAATCGCAAAAAATGGATATTAATTGAAAAATGAAAATTAGTTTTTTTGAAAAATATTTAGGAGCCTATTACAGTATATAAAATTCTACACCACTACTGAAAATTTCAATGTCATATGTTGTTTACTTGTCCAGATGCATTGCATTAAAGTTAAGTAATTTTTGAGCTATTCGCGCACAATAGTGTTAATTGAAATTCGGTATATTTCGACGCTTAATATATAGTTTTTCGCAAGTCAAAAGTAATACTTCTACTATGGAAACTTCAACCTCAGGTATTTTAGCGTTATTCTAAAAATAATTGTGTTAACAAAAATTGTGTAGAAGTATTTTTAAAAATTTTTTTAAAATATGTCTCAATTTTGGCTATTTTCAAAATATTCGTGGATATTTAAATATGAATGGTGTTAGTTGGCGTTAGAATATTAATTTGTTAAGAAACAACAGTTCCTAGGCTTTCATATTCAGTAATAAGATGTTGCGCGTTTTTGCGCGAAATTTTTTTATTAAATTAATTGTGAAAATAGTCACTCAAGCAAAGAACACCAGTTCTTGTCTTTTGTTTGCTTTGTCTACATTTTCGTTGTTATAATTGTCAACCCAGAAGTGTTATTTATGTGGATCCACGAGTAAAGAATTTAACGACATTGGAAGAATGATCGCTAAAGAGGTTAAAAAATTGGAGTTCGGTCTTTCTATACTGCATGGTTGGATACGTTTTTATGAATGTCTTCTTCACGTGGCATATAAATTACCAATTAAAAAATGGCAAGCAAGAACCGATTTCGAAAAATTTGTTGTTGCTGAAAACAAGAGTCGTATTCAAACGGAATTCAGGAAAAAAACTGGACTTATTATTGACCAACCTAAGCCCGGCTTCGGCAATTCAAATGATGGCAACACAGCACGAAGATTTTTTGAAAACGCTGAAATCACAGCAGATATTACGAAACTAGATCTGGAGCTGATTAAGGACATGCACACAATATTAATTGCCGTATCTTGTGGTCATGATATAAATGTAGAAAAATTTAGAGTATTTGCTCAGAATACAGCTCGACTTTTTGTTAAGAAGTATCAGTGGTTTAACATGCCTCCAACCTTTTAAAAAAAAAAAAATCCGACTGAGCCAGAGCTATTTTTTAAAAGGGGGCGTGACACCGCCCTATTCCACCTTGGATGTAATTCATACTGTACGATTAACAGATATACCAAATCTCATATTCATACCTCTGATAGTTCATGAGATATATCCGTTCTAAGTTTCAGGTTATATGGGCTGTGCCACGCCCCTTTATCCAATCATAACCAAGTATATCCAAGGACTATTAGCAGGTCAACAGTACATTAGGAAAGTTTCATGACAATCGGTCTATTACTATGGCCGCTAGAGCGATTTTTAATAGGGGGAGTGGCACCGCCCACTTTTCCAAAAGATGTGTAGCCTATGTCACTCAGTGATAACGTAGCATTCTAATAGTGAAAGAATTTTTAAAATTGGATAAGTAGTTTAATTAATCTCCATTTTTTGTGATTTCACCCCTCTGTGCGACGGTACCTTTTTTTAATTATTAATATAGACAAATTGAATAGCTTTATAGAAATACATTGCTACAAAAGAGCCTAAAACGTGACAAATTCCCCCATACGATACTTACTAACTTCAAATTAATTTTTAAATTACACAGTACAACACATGATTTGCCAACTCAATTCTGTGAACTGTATGTGAAATTAGACCCAAAAAGAAGAATTTCTGCATCATTCGTTTTGTCTTCTTACCTGCGATTCAATCAATTAATCAATCAATTAACTGAAAAATGTTGTACTGTTTTATTTATTGAGGTACCATGCTTTTAAAGTTTAAGCAAATTTTTTGGAGCATTAGAGAAGCAAAAAATATATAATCTAAATAACGACGATCCAGAAGCTTGTTTAAAAATGTTAATCCTTAATACATTTTTTTCAAGTAAATATACCTGGGTGGGTACCATGGTACCCGGCTATTAACACAAGGGTTAATGCAGCTATTATATTAGTATTGAGTCGGTTACGATGATCAGTCTTAATAAGTTTTTGTTCATTTTGCGTACAAATTCCAAAGATACGAAAAATGCCATGGTACCATAAGCCATCAAAAGATACGAAAAATATATCTTTCGTTTTATAACAGCATCACTGGTTAATAAGCTTTTAACAATTGAGGTAGAAGAGAATTAATTGTTCCTACATTTGGTTGAAGCTAACAAAAATGACCGAACAGACGAAACAAATAGATTTTCAAAGTTTAAAGCTGTCCACTTTAAAGAATTTATTTATGTTTATTTAGCTGCCTTACTATTTTCTTAAAAGGTTTTTGTATTATTTATCGTACTTAAATTATTGAAGCTCTTTACACTTCCGATTCTTTAATTTTATTATTAATGTTAAATGTCTTTGAGTAAAGTCTTACAATTAAAATATTGTTTGAAGGTTTGCAAAAATAAAAATTTAAGCACTATTAAAAAGGATTAGGGATACCTAGATATAGAGGACTCAGAACTGAAGCGAACCAAGTCAAAAAAGAAAATTCGAAATATATTGAGTTTGAGTAAGTAAATTGCCATTAATTACTGGAGCCACTGACTTGGATTTATTACCGTTACCTTAGGAACGCAACTGTTTTTGATTTACCCCATTACAGAACTGGATTGAGTTAAATTTTGCGGAGATTTTCGCACCATTAATTTCCAAAAAAAATTATGTAATTAGAATTGTGGTTATTTTGTTGAACTATTTATGGTTTTTAATCCAAATTTTTAATATTTTAATTCGGCTCAAGTTCATCATATTTAATTTTCATTAAATTATTTTTATGAAGAAAGAATTTTACAACATGAAAATTTATTAAAATTGTTATTGATAGCCTTTCATTCTTGACCGTATCCGTGAAAATTAAATATGATGAACTTGAGCCGAATTAATATATTAAAAATTATGTTTTTAAAACGACTGCGCATATTAGAGAAAAGTTTTAACGTTATATCTCAAAAACCAGAGCGAACCGAAAAAAAACGGCTAGCAGCACGGGATTCAACGTACCCGAATCAGGTTAAAACGACATGTGCCTAGCTTGTCTCAAAAAAAGTGTCCATATATTGATCAAAATTATAAACAATGGCTCCCTTGCACTAGAGTCACTGTTTTCACAGGTTAAAATCATAAAATCTAATTTATATTTAGGTGAATTTGTAGTGCCTTTATGCACACATAAACATGAAACTCTGCAATAGTAACTAAATATCAAAATTAATGGCATAACTTGGATTAATCACCATCATAAAAACGTAAACACTGACTATTAAAGTCAATTGACTACAAGGTGACTGCAGAAAATACCATTGTAGATACATAACTGCAAGTTAAAATTGTAATACAAAAAATATATATATAAAGGTGATCCAAAATTATAAAGAATAAATCCATGTTAATATTACTAATAAATTTAAGACACCATTTGAATGATATGTAGTTGCATGTTTCATTATACTTTAAAAACGATAATTACAAGAAACTCTTTTATGTTATTAAAAACTAAAAAAAAACCATCATTATATCGCACTTGTTTAACAATAGTGTATTAACTCCACATTTTTTCTTTTTTACTTTTTGGAAAAAATCGATACGTAATATTCATATCTAACAGCTCCTAATATTTCGTGCTATTTTGTTTCCTCTTTGGTAATGAATTATAACAATATGTTGTTGTCGTGCACAAAAAATTGTTTTTGTTTATTTAATATCAACAGTATTATAATTACTGTTAACATTTCAATGTTTATAATTTAAAAGTGACACAAAATAAAAAAGCGATGCAATAAAATTTAATTTTTTTTATTGTTGTAAAAGTTTAGCTTTATCATAATATGATTACTTCTAACCTTTTTATGATTAGCATGACAACAATATGATTATTTCTTAACTTATTATGATTAACAGGATTATAATATGATGGAGGAAAAAATGTTATGATGTAATATTACAATTATATTTGGTCATAATATGATTAAATAATAATCGTAATATGGTGCATACAATCATTAATCATATCATAATATGTTGGCCTTTAGAATATGTTTACCGCAACCATGTTTTTTCTTTGCGTCTCTGCTCAAGCTTTGTGAAAGCAACACCACGCACACAAGCACATAATATTTTTGTGTGCGTGCGTTCGGGGCTTGGTTATCACTGGTTTAAATGATGAATATTGTACTTATTTTAATACTTTTTTTTACAATACCTTTTGCGCCATATAAAGGTATAATTGTTCTGATACTATTACCAATTTTATTTTTTTCATTGTCACATCATTCCATTTCGATGCTGAAGGGTTGTATGCCAATTGAAAAATTCTGCAAAGTTTTTCCTCGATAACAGCAACAACATACAAACAAAACCGCAATTGAAACACACATAATTGCAAATTGTTCGTATGTATTTTGAATTTGTGTGTATGTGTGTAAATAAAAATTTTTATATCTAGATATCAGTGGTATTTTGACAAAACATCTCAAATTGAAAAAGTTGAAAAAAATGTTATTAATAATACGAATTTTTATCCAAAAACATTTTTGTTTGCGTTTTTAAAATTTTGTATTATAAACGAAAATTTTCTTAAATGTTGGTTTATTTTATAATTTAATACACATTATTTCTCCACATTTTTACTATCTTATCTCGACTTAAGATGTTTTGTCAAAATGCCACTGATATAGTTTATGTTTTAAAGCACATTCCCGTAGTTCTTAGGAATAAGAATGAACTTTATTATTATTTAGATAAAATAATTTAGTACTTAAAAAGCGCTAGTCTAATATTTGAAATCGTGTGTTTCAGAAACATTAACAGTCAAGCTTGCAAAACTTTTTTTGACGTAATATTTTTAGGAATGTCGGAAAATAAAAATCGATATGTCGACTAAAATTTTTCGATTATTTTTTTTTTCATCTTTTTTTGTTAGATTATAATCCCCAATTTTAGTAATTTTACACTTTATCCCTGGCACTCATCAATAGAGAAACCTACAAAACAGTATGGATACATAATATCGAATAAGATTTTTGAAGATAAAAGGATCTTATAAGTTTGTTAATTTTATTAGTTATTTTATAATTAATATAACGATGATAATACGTATTTTAACAATTATTGTTATTTGTTATGCCACTATAGGGACAGCAATATATCAGTATTAAGACTACTTAGTTTTAGCTGAATACTCCACATTTTAAAGTTATTATACCAACACCACAGTAGTAAATAGGGTATTATGTATTTGTGCTGATGTTTGTAACAGCTAAAAATATTAGGCATTGACCACCTTTAAGTATACCAATTGATTCAGAATCATTTTCTGAGTGAAAATAACTTTGTCCATCCGGCTGTAAACATTGTGAGCAAAGGACAGGGTGCAATTTCGAGAAATTTGAAAATTACGTCAGAACCACATGCGGGGTGTATTACATTCCGTGTACTATAGGCTTAAGTAAATCAATCATAATAATTTGTTCTTTGTAATTTCGTTTTTGGTTTTTTTATGCACATATTCGGGATGAAATCAACTTTATAAATTATTATACTTGAATCAACCAGGGCTGTCAAATTTTCTTTAAGCTCCATCGCCAAGCCGGATGTAAGAAATCGCCAAACGTCAATTTTGTTCAGTTTTCGTAAAATTTTTTTTTATTAAGTTTTGCATACAAAAAAAACTAGTATAATATTTCAGTCAAAAATCGCCAAAATTTAAGAAAAAATACAAAAAAGTCGCCAATATTATATATTATCGTTTCTGTTATTTTTTTTTTTAATAATATCAAATGGAGATCATATACTCAGTTAAAAAAAACTAAAATTAAGTATATGTACAAGTCTATAACATCGTACACTTCAGCCTCACCGATTTCATTACTGGAGTTTTGACCTGCATACATAATATTAAAATTAAATAGTGACTGAATATAAAATTCACTTAAAATGATAACAAAACAAAAATCATGTGATAAAAGTTTCCAGATTTTTTTTTAATTAGTAATGAAAACAAAAAATTTAAAATTGTTAAAAAAATCGCTTAAATAATATGAATGGTAAAAATAGCCAACTAAATCGCCAGTTATATAAAAAATAGCGAAACAAGTTTCAAAATCGCCACGTTTGGCAAGAAATCGCCATATCTGGCAGCACTGGAATCATGCGCATTTTGAGATTGATTCATTTTTAGTTTTACTTAAATCAATCTCATTTTCGGATTATTTCAAGTATGAAATCGGGATTGAATATGGATAATTTAAGAATTTTGCGATTGAAAATCCGTACTTGAATCAATATTTCTGTACTTGATTCACAAAAACCCGTACTCACCGTACTATTAATACCGCTTCGGATTGATTTGAGTACGGATGGATTAATTTTTCTTTTGAGTGTAGTGCTCATGCAAATACTGCTCCCGAAAGTAGCTTTTATTGATCATATGGTCAGGTTTGACCGAATTTACTTTCTTTCTTGTTATTTATGTGGCCAGTTACGGAACGAACTAACGGGATATGTATAATTAGGTATTATGTTACTGTCATAAGATATGGGCACCGTAAATCGTATTAGATTTTAAATAACATAACTAAAATACAGTTTTGTCAGCTTATAATTTTAAAACTTAAAAAACAGCTAAATAGAGAAAAATTTCAATGTTAGATATTCTGCATAATAATAATAATCCTTAGTTTCGTTTAAGCCCTTTTTACAACCAGCCCTACACATTATACAAATCTACAAATCAGCATGAAAATGAGCAAATGACTAACAAGTTTTTTATATATTACACACAATGTTTTTAATGTAACTTAACATTACACGAAGAGTTATTTTAGTTAAAGCTCTTCTCAAAGTAGTTTTTAGGGCGTGTGTGTGTGTTAGTTTGTCAGTGTGGTTCGCATTGGCCACTAATGCATTTGCGAATTCGTGTACGGTGTAAATCTCTGTTGTTATCAGTGGTTGATTGTCGCTTACCAAATACGTGCAATGACTGTAAATACATCCACAATAAATGCATTTTAACCACACATGTACAAACTAATACACTAACATATATTTTACTCACAAATAAGATACATCGACACTTTAGTATGTATAAACATGCTTTTGTTTTCATTTTTAATCTTTGCCAAATGCATTACATGACATTTGTTTTTAAATGTAAAAGGAAAAAAATGTATGTTTAGTAAAATTACTTATAACTGTCTTTTTTCTAGATTTAAGTGTGTAATAATAAACTTTTTCCAAAAAAAAGACGTTGATCATAATATTTTTATATTTTTTCGAATATTAATTTACTACTTTGCATATTAATACCCATGTGTAGGATTCTGAAAAATACGTCTGATGTATGTATTCACCCCTATTCCCATATTTTTTATTTTGTATCGTGAATGATTCCCATGGCAAATTTTTTGGGAATGTAATAAAAATATTTCGTATTGTTTTGCGGTTTAGGCTTATATTATATTAATTTACCACACACAATCAAAAAATGTTTTTGTATTTAAGCTACTAAAAAATTTAAAAAAACATGTCATCCAATGGGCTCTTTGGAAGATGCATTTACCAAATTGGCTGTCATTGTCAATATGCTGAATTTTGTAAAGTGACAAAAGACGTACACAGAAAGAAAAAACTCTTACTAAATTCCAGTTTTTTTTCTAACTTAAGTACGAGTCGTACTCAAAAGTTTAAGTACGGAGAACACTTAGGGCTAATAAATCAGTGCAAGTTAAACGCTCTCTTTGGTTCAAAATGTGTTAAAGCCAGCAAATCTATAATTCAGTTAACATTTAAACCATTTCTAAACGCATAAGATTGGACGTTTAAACTTACAATACAAACCATATTTGACAACATTTATTTTATGCACTACATATAATATATGGGGCACTGAATAACAGCTGTTAAGTTTAAACTACATATAAATTTAAGTTAAGTTCAACTTAACCAACGCTTAAACATTCATTGATTTAAAATTACTTAAAAAAGTAGAATACATCAAACTTCCAAAGTATAAGGATTACGAAGACCATATTGGGAATGATGCTGATGTCCTATAATGGAAAATTCTTATGTAAACAAAGGGCGAATACAACAAAAGTAAAATTAACATGTGTAACGAGTAAGTAAAAAAAAATAAAAATATTCTTTCTGGCACGGAGGTTTTAAGTGTTTAGGTTATAATCAATCTAGTCTCACTTTCATATTATTTCAAGTACGAATCGAGATTAATCCATCTTAGAAATTCTTGAATCAAGCACAGTTTGAGATTAATTGTATCTCACTTTTATTAAAGTCAATCCTAATTTCGGATACTTAAATACGCATTCGGGATTAAATATAGATAAGTTAATTATTTCGCAGTTGAATAATCCGTACTTGAATCAAGCGTTCTTGATTTAAGGAAATCCGTTCTTACTGTAATATTGACACTGCTTCGGCTTGATTTAAGAACGGGTGGATTGATTTGTTTTTTTGAGTGTATATAGCGTTCAGTAACTCTAACACATAACTAAATTTTAAAAATTTCAAACTGACCCGTACATTCATCGAACAAATATCTTCAGAGATGTGGCCCATTCCTTTATGATGGAATACGTCAACAAACAAAACTGTCGATCTTAAGACCATAAAAAATATAAAAATAAAGCTTTTAAAATCGGACTAAAATTGACAATTCTGGACCGTTTTCAGCTGTTGCCATCACCAAAAAATATGGCTTAAACCAAGAAAATTTTGCACCATTCTCGTCCAAGCCAAAAATTTCTTTTTGTAAACATTTAAGTAAAAAGTAATGTCTCAAAGCCAAATAAAATTTACTTAAATGCAGCTTAAAATTTAATTCTATAGTTATTTAAATCAAGTTTTCGTATATTATGGCCGATTTCACCAATCCTTTTTAAATTTCACATCATATTTAAATATAGTTTTAAATATAATTTTATTTTTATTTGGCATGAAAAACGAATTCTAAACATTAATTAATATTCAACCCTAGAACCATAACGATGTTTTTTAGTACGTAATTATAACGCCACGTAAATTTTACGTACTTAAGAATCTTATCCTAAAACGCCTAAATTAATGGTATGTTTAAGTCCCATTTATTTTTTTCTTATATGTCGCTTATTATGTATTGAAAATAACCTAAAATAATAATAAAGGGTGGTCAAGTTTTAAGGTCAATGTTGAATGTGAATTGAGTTTTTGAAGAAAAAATAGGAACATTTTGAAAAAAAGTATCTTTTTTTGTTCTTTAAAAATTCATTAAAAATAAAAACGCGAAAAAATCACAGTTTTAGTTAACATAATTTCGAATGAAATGAGGTTTGTTTCATTGTAATCGGTGCACAACTTTTGATTTTATTCTGAGAAAATAAAAACGTTCGTGACACACACATATTTAAAATGTTATTTTTGCATGCAAATCGATATATAAATGTTTTTAGACCAAACTGTGATTTTTATCGCGTTTTTATTTTAAATGAATTTTTAACGAACACAAATTTGTTCCCTTGTGTTATCATTGAAAAGCAGTGATGGAAATTTAGCTTTTTTCCCGTCAAATCTAGAGCGTTTCGAAGCGGTGGAAAAAATTATGTTAGCTACATATGTAGTAGGGGTTGCTGTTCGGTTTTAACCCAGCTAACGAAACTATGGCTCGTTTTTTTGCGTGACAAATGCAATGGCCGTGTTATCTCACGTTGTGTCGATGTCAATTGGCCGCTAAGATCATGTGATTTGACACCATTGGACTTCTTTCATTGAAGTTATTTGAAAGAAAAGGTGTACGTCGATAAGCCAGCAAGAATTTAAGAGCTAAAGAATGCGATAATTCGGCACATTCACGGCAAACGTTCTCAATTATGCCTTAGCGTCATCGAAAATTTGGACCATCGGATTAAGGTGTACCGCCAAATCGCGGCGGCCATTTGACCGATATTTTGTTGCATACCTAGTTGAACCATACGAATATTATCATAATTAAAAGAAATGATAATAAATTCATAAATAATTTGTGTTTTATTTAAAATCAATCAATAAATTCAAAAAAATCAATTTGGTGTCTTTTTCTTCAAAATTTTGCTCCCGAAAAGGGTGGCTTGTTTTATTCTTAAAAACTCAAGCTTTTCGGGAGCAAACTTTTTAAGAAACAGACAACAAATTGCATTTTTTTTTTTAAAAAATGCACATTTTTTTGTAGAAAAGAAAACACCATTAGCATATTCTCTTCAAAATTAATTGTGGTGAATGGTATACAAAATTTGTGATATTAATTAAATTACTTAAATTTTGTTAAATTTGCACCAGTTAACAAGTAAATAGCATAAATCAAATATTTTTTATATTAACAACATTTTCTGCAGTAATTTTGTTGAAATAAGATATCATTTAATTCACTTGATTAAATTTTAAATTAAAGCTGATTTTATTTTTGATTAATGGTTTAATTGATTAAAAATGGCGAGAACTTTATCCGTGGATCAACAAAGATTTGTCTTAAAATAATACTTACAATCTTTTTATTAATTTACTTTTGTATGGGTGTGCCTAAATGCTCAGTTAGGCGAACATTGCTGTACCGTATCTGTACTGTAGCAATCAGCTGTTCGCTTTTTGTTATATGAAAAGCAATACAAAATCTTACCAAAATTAAATGTACCGTAGTTGAAACGTACTAGTCTGTATAAAATAGAATTTCATACCGTTGTTACGTGACATTTGTAAGACTGTGATGGGCAGCTTGTATGTTAAATTGAATGCGGGTATTTTTGATCTTTTTTTGGTAAATTTTTCAGTATAGCTATGGAATTGCGACAAAACAACTAAAAATACAACATATTTCCATATAAATAAATATACATATGCTTAGATGTACAAAATAAACAAATGCATATATTTACAATGGAAATGTGAAACAAATAAAAGGCTTTAAATGTATCAAAACCTTGTTTGGTGCATACACCACAATACAATATAATTATGCTAAAATACAAATTTTTTTATTGTAAATCTATAAAAGATATATTAAAATATTAACGTTTTTTGCATACACAAAATACTGTTTTAATACCATTTAAATCACTTGGTACTTTTTCTCCTTAGCGTTCACCATTTTTAATTTTCATCACTGTGTGAATGATTTTATGTATACTATTGCTTTTTGTTTATGTATGGGAAAAACATATGACACGTTTTTAAATGTTCTATAAGTGCACAAACGTGCTATGAGTACGGTGCGGTACATTACTTGTACAGAAACGTTTGCCTAACTGGGCCCCAACACTCTAACTTTTTATACTGTTAGTGGATGATACACTTTTGCTGTGTGTAATTGTGTTTTTTAAACCGCGTTGCTGGAACATTGCTTTTATTGGTTCTGTACTCGTCGAGGGCAAGTAATAATGTGACGTTTATTTTTAACATTGTGAGCAAATATTGTAAATGTGTTATTCCAAACAATAGTGGCGACAATCACGAGCAAAGGAGAAAATACAAAAATAACACAAATGAAGTATGTGTAGATCATGCCCAAAGGAACAAGTGCCGAATGTCAAAATCAAAATGCGATATCTGCGAAAAACCCATATGCGGAGAGCACAAGGTTGAACTTTGTGACTCTGGCTCACAGTGTTATTTAAAAAAATTTATTTTTCTTTTTTTTTAAAGCCAAAAATGTCTTTTTAGATTTTTCAGTTTTCTTTACAATATTTTTAGGTCCTTTGTTTACATTACAAAAATATTTGTAACATAAAATGAATTAATACAAAAATTAAATATTTCGTTTTTCTATAGAATTAAAATTTAATTATTTTTTTTATAGACTTGCAAGGTGCCACAATGATTAATAACATTTATTGAAAAAGTATATTTGGTTTTAAGCCAAAGCTATAGGCAGTTAAAAAATACATCGTCGAATCGACGATAATTAGCTACGTAAAATATGGTAAGTACTCTAGGGTTAAAATGAGATATTTAAAAATTATTACTAGGAAACAAACTTATAAAATATTGAATGGCTATTATTTCGAAATTCTATTTACAACTTTCTTAGAAATCGATAATTTCAATTAATTATTCAATTCTTTTTGACTTGACCCTGGAGTGCTTCATAAAATCTAAACTTATTTTAAGTTTTATATTTTTTGATTCAAACCCAATTGAAAAAGGTCTGGCCAGACTCATAAAAACGACGAAGGTTTCACTTAATACGACTAAAACCGCAAAAAATTTTAATACTGGCGTTCATAATTTACCTAGATCCCATAGAAAGCCGAGTTCTGAAATATTCTAACTCTCGATTGATGGCACCTAAGAATCAAATAAAGCATTTTTCCTTGGTAATATTAATGGATATATGTATGTTTATCCTCAATATTGCTGTTTAAGATTTTGTAAACTAACCACCTACATATTTCAAAAGTATTTAGTATAATTTTTACACAACGTGACGTTGACATTTTTGGTGTTTTTATGGTTAAAATTTTTTTGGTTCTAATTTTTATTTTTGCCAGTATTTACGTTTCGTTTGTGTTTGTGTAATTCTAAAAAAAGAGAGTAATTAGTAATTACCCTTATTAGTGAACAAAGTTGGCTGGGAGCAGTAAAACAGACTAAACTCAACTTAAATTGTTTATTTGTTTCAACGTATTTGTTGATAAAACATTTACAAAAATTCAGAAAATTTTCTACGATAGCGAGTTCTACTTTGCCCTGTACTCTTAGAAGAAAAATCAATAAATACTCTATCAAAAAAGTATTTATCAAGCAACACTTTTTCATTTTAAACTCAAATTCAAATAAAATCTTTCTATTTATTTAAACAAAAAAACCTGTCCTTTTTTGTGACGCAAATCCTAGTTAATCAAGCCCTGCAATAAAAGGATCAAAAATAGAAATTGTTGATAACGAACAACAAGGGTCCTTTTGCCCTTAAAAAAACAAGATAATAACACAAACTTTTCTGTAATATATTTCGTTTTATATCCGATTTAAGAAATTTCACAAAACTGACCAAAAATCCTCTTAACGATTTTTTTTTTTTTTAATTTTACAACATTTGTTTGTAAAACATTTTCCTTCATTTGGTCATAATGGAGCATTCATATGTGTCATTTCTTGTGTCTACATGAATATCATTTATTCCAGCCAACTACATTTATTACCTTAACTTTTTAGTCGTCTTTTTTACAGTTTTATCTTTGCCACTCTTCTTCCTTCTCCTTGTTTAAAACTACCCGTAAAGTAAAAGTGTCTTCAACTACGAGATGTCGAAACGTTTAAAAGAGGCCAAGTAGTATAATGAAATTCAAAATCATTATCCTTAACAGATTTTATGGTAACTTATTGATCCAAAACAACAAGCAATTTTTTTTTTGTTAAAACCTTTCGCCAGGGTGTTGTTTTTTTCATCGTTAAAACTTCTGTATACATTAGTTAAAGAGAGGCCTTAAGCTCGTGTCAGGATTTGTATTTATAAGATACTAGAAAACTTTATTTTTTACCACATAATTAAGATAGTTTTCCTTTTATAAAGGTAGACATAATTGCTAACGGACCTTCTTTGTTGTCTATAAAATAAAACTATAGAAAATAATAGAAATCATGAGGTATTACTGGTATAAGACGAATGATAAACATCTTATGATATCTTAAGCTTTTATTAATGTACACGCAGAGAAGACATATTTTTCGATAGGGTCACATATTGTTGTTACTATTAACTACAACATGTTCAAAGGCAACCGTAATATGGTTGTGGCTTCTTTTTGGAGGGGGAAAAATTAACCATGATAATAATATTATTAAAGTAACAATAATCGGTATCAAATATTTTTGTTAAAAATGGATTTTTGAAAATTTATATTTCTACACTTATCTTGTATGGCTGAGTACAACACAATCGGCAAACTAACTTTCTAAGCCCCGTTTTCACAACTTACCGATAACTAAAAGTAGACTTTAACCGGCCTTATAAAAAGTGTCCCCTTATTAAAACTTTACTTTAATCTAAAGAGAGCGATACAGTAAATTAAGGTGCATTATACCTGGTAGGTTAAAGTAAAGTTTTAATAATGGAACACCTTTTATATTGCCGATAAAATCCTACCTTTAGCTATCGGTAAGTTGTGAAAATGGGGGTAAATGTTACAACCCTTATGACCAACATTTTTTTCTAAATCGTTTAAATGTTGTCCACCCTTAACAAAAAATTTATTCACTGATAATTGTTGAAGCATAAAATTGTTCCTTATACAGGGTGGCGCAGAATGAGCTATATGGTTTGAATTCCTTGTAACTTTTTTAATTATTATTCTTTCTTTGTTTTTTTTTCAGCATTTTGTGAAGGAGACTTCGGGAATTAGCTATGAACTATTACACGATCGAACAACTTACAAAAAATATTAAATTTTATTTTTCAAGCCTACAGTCTATGTGTTGACACTTTGTGAATATCGTCGTTATTTTAATGTGCGCATTGCACCCACAGTGTCAGCAATAAACCATTTGACTGGAAATTTTCGTCAACATGGTCAAAATATTGCCCATCAACATCAACAGTGAGGCGAAAAGTTATGGAAAATATTTTTAAAAGAGCAGGTATGTGCGAAACAGAAAATGGACATCACTAACAGGATATCATTTTTCAAAGCCAATTGCAAAAAATTCCCTAATAATGTATTTAAAAAAAAAAATTTTAATAACCGCATTAAAAAAATTATAAACCATTTAAACCATATAGCTCATTCTGCGCCACCCTGTATAAAAATTATCAAGTAGATAGATATATAAATAGAAGATATTTATATTTAAGAATACAGAAAAAAATCTCAACAAAAAAAAATACGAAAATAAAAAAGTGTGAATATCTTAAAAAAATAAAATCGTAATGAAGTGTGGCTGAAAATTTAATTTGTGTTCTTAAGAAGAAAACCAATTTAAAAAAAAATTACAAGTTTTCTTACCCCCTGTTTCCACATGCAAGTGCAAGTTCGAAAAACTCAATACACTCACACTTTTTCACTAACATTTACACAATTTTTGCACTTTCAGCCAATCGGCTGTTTCCTCGATTTTTCGTTGATAATACGTACATATACACAACTTGCAAGTAATTACTTGCATGTGGAAACGTAGAGTTAAGCTTCGTTCACAATCCCAGAATCATTTTCACTTGGTGTTCATAATAAAGCAACAATTTGGTTCGCCACCACACACATTTTGCATTAAAAAACCGTTTGCCCAAAACAATATTATGCATAAATTATTATCTTTTACAACATTATGTTAAAATTCCATTCAAAACTAAATAAAATTATTTAAACGTCAGAAACAATTTCATACAAATTGTTGCTGAAGTTCAAGTTGGCTCAACTTATGTTACATTTTTAAAAAAATGTTAGGTACATTTTTATTCTAAAAATCAAAGGAAAATATATGAAATACTTTGGAAAGAAAAAAGATAGAAGAAAAAACGAAATTGTTTCTCTGATTGTGAACAAAGCTTTACTAATAAAAGGGACAGAAAAAAGGTAAAAGCAATTAATTTCTTTTGTGTTTGTTAAGTGAATTCGGCGTGGTTTGCTTGGTGTTAACCACGCTTGATGGTGTGGTGGTTTTACTTGTATCTTTTTTTTAAAAACTTTAGTATCCCGAAGCAAACTAAACCAGAAGGAACTATAGATTTACATTTATCTAGTTTCTAGAACAAAGAATTGTTTAACAGAATTCTTGACTTAAAACATTTTTGTTTATAAGTTTGTTATTAAAGCCTGCTTCCTTTAAAGAAGAAGGAACACTTTTTTTAAAAAAGAATTTGCTTCAGAATTTTACTTTACATTAGCTCAAAAATCATTAACGTTTTTTTTTCATTATTTATTTATTAAATCTTTATATATTAAATAAGAACTAACAATAAATAATCAAATCTTATCCTAATACTTTATTTTATGTCCTGCCAGTGCCAGACAAAAATTGTCTTCATTGCGCGTTCTGTTCACATATCTAAGTGTTTATCGCTCATCTCAATGGATAAGTGCTGCACTATCTCTTCTCTCTAAGCGAGTGTGGCAGGTGTCATTTAAAATATTTCGAGCTAGTGGGTTCGGAGCCTATTCGAGCCTTTTTAAGTATGTTACTGCATATTTCGTAATCACAGTTTTAACTAGTGGAACATTGAGATCTTTGTGAATATTATTCGAAGAAGTTTATTTTGGCGCCTTTGAATTTTTTCGATATTAGAGGTCGAGGCAGTCCCCCATTACTGAATACCATATCACTAGATTGGCTTTAAGATGGAGTTGTAAAGTAGAAGTTCGCAGTCGAGACTAAGGATAGAGTTTAAGGATATTTTACATGCGAATTTTTAGGTTTAATTTGATTATTGATTTTAATATGTACGCATTTCACATCATTCTTTTATTGTTTATTTTCTTTTTGTTATCAGCAACACCTTTTAGAATGTCATCATATTGTTTTGACATGAACGTTATTGTTTCATGAATAGCTGTCAGCTGATCCAACTTTTTAAGTTTCACTTTGATTTCTTTTAACGCAGCTTTAATTGTACCACAGCTTTTATTGTTATCACAGAGATGGCATATATATTCTTTTTTTTCATTATTTACAAGATGTTCGTATTTTGCTTTATCGAGTGTTGAACAAAGTACATGGTAAACTTTTGAGCACTTAATAAATAAATACTCAATTAATTCTTCTTCATCTTCTTTTACAACTAATTTGCACTGACCGCAAAATGTTTGATTGTTTTTAAAGCTTCGACGTTCTTTATTCATTTTATTTCACAATACGCAACTTCTTTGTGTTTTTTTTTAACTTAAAACTTTATATTTTCGTTATTGTTTAAATTTTTTTACTAGTTAAATGTATAAAATAATTTGTTTCTTTAAGGAACTCACAAATTTTGTAATTTACAGTTAGGGCTGCCAACCTAAATTTAAATTTTACATAAAGAAGAATTTTACTTAATCAATGGACAATAATAACTGCTA